>CM076571.1:851442917-852061120 GCA_034641835.2 Pinus albicaulis
AAAAATGATATAAGACAAAATAGAAATTTAACATTTGCAAAGTTGTTGGGACAAGCTCATTCCATCAATCCAAGGGGAAAAGCGCTTCATTTCTACCTCTAAAATCTGTGCTTCAAAATATAGATTCAATTATCAACTACAAACCCCAAACATACTTGAGGACATCACCCATTGCCACCTTGGTGATCATCCTTATCACATAAGGATAGCTCTCCTCCAACATAAGGGAGGAATCCATGATAAGCCTACAGATCTGTCCTCCAAATGCTAAAAAAATAGATTTGCAAAATGATATTGTTTTTGTCTTTTAAGATTTAAAATGGAAAGCTAGGCAAGGCCTAGTTCCTAGTCCCTGGGCTATAGACTCTAGGCAACAAACAAAACTTTAAAAGTGATGAAAAATATGTGAGTCATGACAAAACAACCACACAACAAGTGTTATCAGTCAATAATATATCCAATAAATATGTAACAGAGCTATCTCCTAATAGATGGAACATTTGAAGACAATGTTCTTCCACAACTTGATCTCTTGTAAGTCACATAGCTGAAAATTCCCTTTGAGGTGTGTGATGCAGTGAGATATCTCAAACCAAAGCTAGTGGGAGCCCACTCTGAATGAACCAAGGGGAATACTAAGGTTGTGCATCCAATGTCTAATAGTATAGATAGGCCTAACAATAAGATTCACTTAGCTACATAAATCACTCAAAATAATAAAATGACTTATTCAAGCAAATGCCCTCAAGGAGGGAAATCCAAGTGATTTTGATGTAGTTTGTAGATATCCTCTCTAATCTCCAAGGTTAAGTCACATTTAGATAGTAGGAGCTGACCTAGAGTGTCCAAAGATTACCTAAAAAGGGCAAGTTGATTGATAGAAACGGCCACTAACTGAAGCAATTAAGAAGAACCCACAACAATTACACCAAGGAGGGGTCTATTGAAGCAATACCTTGAACTCCACCTAGATGATAGATTGAGGAATTGCATGTTAGCAGCAGATGAAGCATCATAATATAAGGGTTTAGAATCTCTCTATCCTATCCCAATCAACCCAAAGCAAGCCAGGTCCCCAGACCTTGAAGCCATAATGGGTCATGGCTCTAATGATCATGTCCAAAGAAGTGCATCTTGAAAGAGATGTCCTAAAGCAATATCTCTTTAGTCAAGCAAACCATATTCCTTATTAAGTTGGAGCTAGAAATCATGCCTCAAGCTAAGCTAGACCCCTAAGATCTGACCCCCAAGTATGTGTAGGTTGTAGTAATATGAATCCCATCCCCTCCAATGTAAAAATGGTAGTCAAGGAGAGCATGCTGAGACATGTGAAGATCGTAATCTTAGTCTTACTAAGTTCAAATTTCAACTATCAAAGATCACAAGAGTTGGAGAAGGCCTCAATTTGTCTCTACAACCCCTTAGGTGAGGTGCCAAGAGGATCATGTTGTTGAAAACTAAAAGCAAGGAGATCAAGACATCGGGTAGAAGACAATCAGCACCATCCTATATGTGCTCCTAAGAAAGGAGTCCATCTCATCGATATAGAACCCAAAGAGAATTAGTGAGAGAGGGAATTCCTATTTTACCTCTATAATACTCCTAAGGTAGTCTAAGAAGATGTCGATAGTGCAGAAATGACCAAGCACTAAATAATATAGTCTCATGATAGAAGCCAATGTTGTATCAACTCTAAAACAATGCCTCTCTCATGACAGAGTCAAATGCCTCACAAAAGTCAACAAATCAACAAAATATTTTCAAAGAGAAATGATGGGCCTCTCTAATAATGGCAGAAAGAGTGAAATATGTGGTCAGTAGTTTGGTCAGTAGATGATGGGCCTCTCTAATTAAGGATTCATCTTGACAAAGACAAGAGGAGTGTAAATTTGTAAGCCTATACAGGGAGGTCTACCTCGAATGCAATCATTACAGTCCCATCCTATTTCAATGACACTCGGCATCAAGCAACTAAAACTCCCAAACACATGATCACTAGAGTTCAAATAATTTGGGAAGACAACTAACATGATGGCTATAGGTGCATCTTTTGGAACGCTGTCAGCTACAGAAGTAGAGGTTGAAAAGAGACCTTGAGCATGGTATGCAAATGTAAATAGGACACCACAGAAATTCTGCCTGCAATCATAAACCAAGTCCTGAACTAACTTGGAACTTGCAGGGAGGAAAAGAATACAGAGAACAGCGCCTAATTTCAAAGCAGAAGTTGCCCAAGAGAATTAATTGGTGTAAGGTATCTCTCTTGTGTATAATATATATAGGTTTGTGCACTGGAATTAAAAAAGAAAATTAAAGGAGGGGGCGGAGGACAACCTAAATTTGGGCCAAAATCAAATTTTTTTGTTGGAACCAACGTTTATTTAAGGTGATTTGTACACATGTGAAATGAAATTTATGATGGGCTTACGTGTGCGTGTAAAGTCTTGTGACCATTGCTAGGAGTAATTTTCTCATCCTATGGGGAATTTCCTATTGAAGAGCCCATTTATTTACACAACAGACACATGGAAGAAATGGGGTGCTCAACCCAGCTTATGAGGACCCAGCGGATGAGTTTTCCCACCTTTAAAGGAGCCAGATGAGTTCACTTTGAAGCACTCTACACTTGGAGGAATCTTGGAGGCGTAGTTTTCCCTTTGGTCATTCCTTTGCCTTGCTTTGTGAGCCGTGTGCCCACTTCATAACAATTTTGTGACCCTTATAATAAATATTTTGAAGGTCTATACACCCTTTGAAGGGTCATTTATTGGAGGTACATGAGCCTATATCAGAGAAAAAGGGTTTATTGCCCACTTTGAAAGACATTTGGAGGTGGAACTCCCTTGTTTAGTGGAGGATTTGTTACAGCTGTGGAGAAACTTGAAGGTCCCCCTCTCCCACTTAGTCAATGGCATTGGGAGCCCTTGTACCCACCTTGGAGGAGAATTTTTGGGGTTTTCTACCCACTTTAGAGGCTTTTGGTGGGCAGATTTAAAGACTTCTTAGATAAGCTATGTTGTTGATGGGCCTTGGGAGGTTGGATGCCATGCCAACAAGCCCTTCATCCCCTTCATTTATGGAGATGGGCACTTTGTGAGGGCTCATTCCCCTTCATCATTGTACATGTGGTATGAATTCCCCTAAATTCATGTAATTTTTGTTAATTAATTATACAAGAGGGCCTCTGCACCTCCTTAAGCTAGAATTGGGGTTTTAGCTTAGTAAAATAATATTTCACTGTGAGGAAAATTGAGCACCTCCTCTATAAATATAGGTGCTTTCCTTTCATTTTATCATGGTTGGATTTGGGGGAGAAATTTTTTAGAAGGTCTAAAATTTATGTGATTTTTCTCTCTTACAATTTGGCTATGGATGGAAGAGCTGAGTGACTTTTCTTTCTTGGGTGCAATTAGAAATTGTGTGGTCTCTTTTCATGGATGCATATGGTATATCTTGGATGATGCTTGGTGAAGTAAGTTGATTTATTTACTTTGTCCTGGTATATTGGGATGTGTGTGATTAGGAAAGGCAACTAAAACACTATATGCAGCATCTGGCCAGGGTTAAACTCAGAATTTCTCAACAAAGACACAATCACACAAAAGACACACTTATTTTTCTTTCAGGAAACCCAACAGGGAAAATCTTCCTCCTTGATGTGGCTATTTTATTGATTGTTCTTAAGCACTTGGATCTATTACAAAGAAATCGGTCTCTCTTGAGAAATTGTTCTTCTTCTCACAAAAATCTCAGCTAATATAATTGATCTTGGCCTTCCTTGATCACAACTTGATCTCGGTTCCTGCACACATTTGATCCTCTATTGCCGCCTTGACTTGCTCTGCAAAGCCTGCTCTCTTCTCCTTAATATTGCACAATTGTGCCTTACTACTGCTTAGGACACAAGCTCTGCACACAATCAATCTCTTATTCCCTAGCGCTCTTGTTCCTCCTATTTCTTAGGACACAATTCCTACACTCTCCACAATCAAGGCTCCTCTCACAAACTCGTGAGATGTCTTTTCACACAAACCTTTGTGCATGAAACAATTGTCCTTTCCTCGTGTATTTTTCCTCTCTTTATAAATTCGATCCATGCTAAATAGTAAATTAGGCTATTTCAAATTTATAACTCGAGTTTTTAATTAACGAGTTAATTGAGAGAATCACTCTTTCTCCCTCCAATCGACACTGGACTTCTTAACTCATTCGTCCTTCAATCAAGACTGAAGCTCGAACATGTTCTAACTGAACTCATAACTGCCACCCAATCATGTAGTTAAACTGACAAAAACTCCTCTTATAACTGAAGCTCAAACTCCACGCATGCTAAATTGATGATTATTATAGTAAACTAGAAATAACTCATCCTAACTGAAGTCTAACTCATGAGGACAATTCAAGAAGCCAAAATACCTTGCTCGCTACATTTTCAACAGTAAATCATTTATTCAAGTTGTTTAATTGAAAAAATCCTCGGTGCAGCTTACCTATAGCACTCTCTTCTTGAGTTCTTATGTTTGGATGGTGATCTTTTCTCTTATGTTGGATTTCTTTCTCAAGCTGATGTTATGGGTTCATCTGTAGTGTGATCATTTTTTTTTTTTTGAATAAGACTAATTTCTATGATATAGTACAAAAAAGTACTGTCATGTTGCCCCTTGGGGGGAAACCAGCTCACAGTGATAGTTCAAAAAATCAGAAATGGAGCTGCCCCAGGGGGGAAACCAACTAATAGAGAGTACCATAAAACATAGGAGGAGCTGCCCCAGATGAGGAAACTAGTTGTTGACAGAGTAGTCATAAAACTAAGATTACTGTGCATAAGAAAAGTAAGCAAAGAAACTGTAGCAAGGCCTGAAAATACTAGAGACAAAGGAGCAATGGCACTACTGAAGTTGGTCCTTTGTGTCTTGTTGTTGCATATGCAGAGGTTCTTCCACAACGTAGCACCCATCGTCAAAGAGAGCTTCCTCCTTCTTGGAGAGAAGAGGAGCCAACTCCAGCATGGAGGTGGAGCGAGCGCCTGTCTTCCGCATTGTCAAGTTGCCTGACGCCTTCAGTAGAGCTGCTGCCCATGCTATAAGAGGTTTCCTCCAGGGTTTTGACAGGTAGGGCCATGATTTTTCTGGGCATTGGGGAAGAAGAACGAGAGAGTGTGGATTTTCTCGACCTCTTCCTAGAACCAAAGCTGGAATTGTCTTGTTGAATTTTTGGAATTCAAATTGAGAGATGGGCTTAAAAAATCTGGGGGGTCAGAAACCTTCGGTGCATCCAAGGCCACTGAGAAAGCCACAATGCACTTTTCCAAGAGCGGAATTGGAGGGAGAGAGGGACCACCACGACCACCACCACTGTGGAAACGCATACGATGGTGGCGAGGCATGATTTCTGTGGAGTGCTAGGGATGAAAGCAAGGGACACAGTGAGCAGAAAGAGACTGATGAGCAGGGGATGGATGCGCAGAAACATGAAACAGATGAGCGGAGGGCTAATGGACGACGGCGTGAGCAGCAGATGCACAGTGGGGACAAGCATAACAGAGAACAAGAACTTTCAAATAAAGCTTGAGAGAGAACCAGATGGAGGTGCGTGAAGAATGCAGGGGGAGATGGCACCATTGCCCATAAAAGGCCAGTGAATGCAGCGAAGCAGTTGAGGCATAATTGAATTCTCAGTACACCAGAGTGAATGCCTAGAAATGAATGAGGCCGTCAATTAGCTAAGGTTATTTAAGTCTCTCACGCCTGAAGCAGGTGCCGCCTCGTGGTGAGGCCAGCTACATGACAGCGGAGAGGCTATGTGGCTTTCCAGCAAGGCCTGTCTATTCACCCGCATCCGGGGATCTATAGTGTGATCATTATTAAAGTGTTAATTTTTTTTGTTTGGCTGCATTAGGCTTTGTTGAAGTGTAAACTGTAAATCTTAAAAATCCTTATGATCTTCTTAAGCACTTGTGGTTGTACAGTGAACTTTTCAATCTTGTGTTGAGTTTCTTTTTTAATTTTTCAAGCTCATAGGATAGGTTCATCTCTAGTGTGATCATTATTAAATTGTTGTCAAGCTTTTTGTTTGGCTAGATTAGGATTTGTTGAAGCATTTTCCATAGATCTAAAAAGTCTTTGAGATCTCAACAACCAGTTATTAAATTGGCCCTATCTCCACACAAAAAATGATAAATAAACCTTAATGCCACAAGTAACCATAGAAGTAGAACCAAAACATCCAAAAACTAGGAAAGAGATTGTTAAATTTTTTTTAAAAAAATTGCATAATCTTAAAAGAAAAGAGGAAAAGATATAAAAAGACATACCTTCTACCAATACAAAGATATATTTTCCAACAATGTAATTAAATTTCAATGCGTGCTACGCCATTTTTGTGGTAGCAAACCATCATAAATGTAAAATAATCCAAAAGTAAACCATTGAAGGGAACATCAACATGCATCCACAAATCAATTTATGAAATGAAATTTTCAACAACCAACTAAATTTCATAACCCTGCATAAACAATAGAGGAGAACAGAGTGGATTACCTGTGTCTATTATGTAAAGGTCGTTGTAATATATCTCTTCAGATTCATCTTGAGCTTTTCGAAAACCTCCAAATATAAATAGACGGTGATCAATGAGTGCAGCGTTGTGCCCCTCACGAGCTGCTAGTCCTTCGCCACTTACGTTAGGTTGCACCCATTTATTTACAATGGTGCCCAATTCTCTGGACTAGTACTCTACTTCCCTTTGCGGTAAATTCTCCTTTTCCTCCGGCGTGATCCAACCTCTTGCTCTTTATTTTGTTATTTTTGGGGTTTTCATCGCTGTTTACCCTAGATAATTGCAGAAGTCGAATGGGGCGGACAACACTATTTTTCTGAAATGGTCGAATGGGGCGGAGAACACTATTTTTCTGAAATGATATGGCGCCCTTTTAATTTTCATATATTGAAAGGATATTCATTATGGCGCCCAAACAATTGAATATTTATTATTAGTTAAAAATATTTTAAATTAATAACATTCAATAAGGAAAATAGAATCTTATATAGATTGGAAAGCTAATTTTATTTTCAGTTAATTACCAAATTGAATATTTATAATTATTTACATATATTTTATTTTAAATTAATAATATTTAATTGGAAAATAGAATTTTATATTGATTGGCATGTTAAAAAAATTTAGATAGTTATAAAATTGGATAGTTAAGAAATTGAATGTTTATAATTATTTACATATATTTTAAATTAATAACACTCAATAGTAAAATATAATTTTATATAGATATGTTTACAATTCTATATAGATTTTTTTTTTAAATAAAAGAAAAATGGGAAGTGAAGTGGACAAAGTATTTACTTGGTGGGTAGTAACTACTAATAAAACTACACATTTATAGTTTTACTTTTACATAAGTGTTAAGGAACACATAAATAATTATGGAAGTAACCCTCCTTAGGTATTTATATCCATTTTTTATGCAAAGATTTACTCAAATTATACTGGAAATTAAATTATGGTAAATATGTTATTAACTAGAGTATAAGCTATCTTCAAAGATTTTATTTTTAGATAATTTTCCTACAAATCCTAAGAATAAAAGATCAGTGAAAATATATTTTGAAATCATGCATGAATATTGCAACATTATCCATGAATTATATATATATATATATATATAGAGAGAGAGAGAGAGAGAGAGAGAGAGAGAGAGAGAGAGAGAGTATTAATAATAAAAAATTTCTTATAGTTAAAATATGTGGGTTTGTGAACATGACTAAGTGAACATGGGCTATGAAAATGACTAGGAGTTGGGGTTTTTCCATGCTCCTTTACTCAGTCCGCCTCCACGAAAGGTCCTGTGGGTGTGATACGACTAGGGGTCAGAGCTCATCGCTCGACCCCTCCTCCCAACACGCCCATACATGTCGTTCAAATATAAGTGACAGACATTATGGTTGAGAACCACCTATAGGTGAGATAATAAGGCTTTGGAGTTTGTTATGGCAGGTCGTTGGTTTGAATATTCCTACGAAGGTCTTTCGACCTTTAACAATTTTTTAGCCAATGTGGAGGCGCCACGTGGTGGCCTCTAGTTGGGCCACCAAAATACACTACAACCAATAAAATTCGGCCAAATCGCACTTCAGTATCAAAATTGCAATTTTTCATTTCTAGAGTGACATAATTAACAATTAATAACATAAATGACTAATTCATATACTTGTTGTACTTATTATTTGGTCATATATTTTAGTCCTAGATTAAATTAGTCATTTTAGTTAGTCGTTTTTAGTTTGGTCACTTATTATCTAGTCATATATTTTAGTCTTGGACTAAATTAGTCATTTTTTTTTTAGTCACCTAGTCACTAATTTCATCATTTTTTACTAGTGGCCCAATATTCTCTACAGGTCTCCAAATACCCATGAGGCACTCATCCACCCATTTTGGAAAAAATTGAACAACTTTTTGTTTTTTGCAAAATTTTGAGGCTAGGAGCGCAGCACACCCGGTACTACGCTTTTTTCCAGGGCATCTTCAAGAAGAAAGGTTTACATTTTTGGATTCTTCATCATGAGAGGAGCATGCTCACCAATTTTCAGCTCAATTGGAGTTGTTTTGGTCCCCCAAAAGGGTCAAAAACACTCATTTTTTCACCATTCTGCCCACTTTTCTAAGCATGTGTTGCGCTCTTGGAAGTCTTGTAATTTTTACTTTTTCGACAGGTTGTAGAGGTCACATTGAATAAATAAAGGTATATATAAAAATTAGACTTCAAGGGCTTTCCAACAAGCCATCACGGAGCCTTTTGCGACATCGGGAAGGTCTCCAAAGCACTGATGCAAAAAGACCTATTTTTCTTGTCTCTGTGCTGCGCTCCTGGCATAAATTTAAATTTTGACATAGTGTGCTGCGCTCCTGTGATTAACAAAGAAGAATGTGCGTTTAGCAAGTTTTCATGTGCTTTTCAGGGCCTAAAAGTCAATTTAATTACTATATATAGCCAAAAATATATTTGTTTAGATATTTTTGTGCCTTAGGCCTTGCAAGGCCTCAAGGACAAATTAGGATATTTCTTGTTGGCCAATAGGCTTCTAGATAATCTCTTATATCTTTCTTCTCCTTGCATGATAAATAGAGCATGGAGACTCATTGTAAATGTTGGGCTTTGATGTGTTTAAGAGCAATACATGGTTTTCAGAAGTTGATGAACAATCTAGTGTTGTGGAGCTTGTGGATGATTTTCCTTGGTTGATTATGAGGAAGGCTTGCTTACAGGATTCCTGAGTTTAGTTAATGATGAAGTATCTCTCATTTTTTCATGTTTTTTCTTGTTTTTCATATGTCCATCTTTCTATATTGCAATAGCTTAGAAGAGTATAGGATGAGAAATGTTGTTAGAGGCACCTCAGTCCTCATGTTTGCTATTGTCTTCATGTTTTCTTCTGTTGGGTTAGCTTAAGGGATTCTTAGTTGCTCCTTAGGCCCACCTAAGATTTTCTATTTCATTAATAGATTAATATGCTAGTTTACAAACATGATTCATGGTAAGCCCTGCTTGTTTTATGCTATCTAAAATTTTTCCTGAAATCTCTCTTTGATGTATTGATTGATTAGGTTAAGCCAAAGAGGTATTGTTTCGATCTTTCCCTTTGTATATGCTTATCAATTTTCCTCAAAGCTCTTTATAGTTTAATGAATGATGTTTAAGCGTTCCCTCTTCATTTATTGATGCTATTTGTCTCTTATATGTTTTCAAATCTTGAAAGTAGAATCATTCGAGTTAGATAAGTTGTCTTACTTCATTTCCTCCACTGGATTGTATATCTTGAATGTGTATTTGTTTAAAAGTATTGTTATTGAGTAAATGGTGTGCCCTATCTCATACCTAGTATATTTTTCTTATCAGTATTCAAGATCTCTCTATTCATAGGTATTTGACAAAGGATTCTTAACAACCCTTTGCCCTACCTTGGCTCCCAAACTTAATGTCAACTTTCACCTCATACATAAACTTTAAAGATCCATTAACTACACTATATTTTCCATGTGATGTACCTCGATTCATTATCGAGATATCAATTATTTCATAGACTCCATAGCCCAATTGATTTGATAGCCTCTCACTCCACCTATCCTACTTGATCATCTTACCCCAACCAAAACAAACAACAAACTTACAATTAATAGGTAGCCTAAAATCTACCATCCAAAGCGAACAAGTTCACATCCTTCGCATAATAGAGAGAGCCCTCTCTAAGTCCAGGAAGGCTAGGTCCTAGGACTCCAAACACTGGTCTGATGTTACCCTGTCATTTGGTTTACCAATCTACCAAATCACGGGACACTAACATGTTGCAGTATTATTATGTTCAATTCTAGTTATAAAAAGGGTTGGTGGTTCTTAAACTGGAAGCCCCTCTCTCTAAAACATCAATTCTTCTGTGTTAGTAAGTTTAAGTTGTTTAATCAACTTTTTAACACATTCAGTATCGAGATCTCCATCCTAGAAACTGATGGATGCCCGAAAGCGAAATATCTGACATATGGTGGTTGGTCCATAGGATGGTTCATTACTTGACGACTCTAATCACGGAAGACCCGAAAAACTGAGGTGTCAATATTGTTGATCTTGTAAAGTTAATCAATGATGGTAAGAGGCAGTTACGTTTTAATTGAAGGTCAAGTGACAGCTCAGAGATGTGCTGGTGAAAGAGCAGTGTTTGCGAGATTCCAGAGTGGATGTGAGTGTTGATGAAGACCAGTCAGACAAATATTATTCTTGTTTTTTGTAATATGTGTTTTTAATGTTTTCCATGTAAGAATTAAGGGAGGGTACTAAAATTAATGCTTCCATGTGTTGTTGTGAGTTTTCATTGAGATTTCCAAAGTGTAAGTCTAGAAGTTGTTGTTTCCTATGTATGAGTTCTAGTCATGCTCTAGATGTGTGGAAGTTAGAGATCTATGTTCTATATATTTGTACCTGTTGTGATGAATAAATATATCAAGTGTTGTTTTTGGTGTTTTATTACATCAATCAATAAATAATTATCACATTTCTTTTTTAATTATAACGTTAAGTATCTTTTATGTAATTTCAAACAGATTACATGCTATAAAGTTAAGTGTGTTTTATGTAATCTCAAATAGATTACATTAGTGTGTAAAATTTGAAAATTAATTTATATATTAATTTAATTTTAGTTTTCTTTTTTATAAAGTGGGAAAACATATTATAATTAAGTGTTCAAACCACCAGTGACTTATCATTGGATCCTATTACCTAATGTAGGTTGATTCATCATTTTTATGTTTCCTTAGGTCCAAAGAAGATAAGATCTTAGCCAAGAAAAACTAGTTTTTAAGTTATAACGATTGGGATTTTGTTAATAATTTATTGATTTGTTGTATCTTCAATTACCATAATATTACAATAAATTCAGTTTAACACTAGATCTATTAAATGATGAGAATTATCAAAATTTTCAAGATGTAAATACTTTTTGATGCTTAAAACTAGAGAAAACTTTTACATAGATTTCTCTCCAAGCTTGATAAATATGGAATTAGGAAGAATCTTGTAAATAATATTATTTATATTCTTATTTTTAATTTGATTAAAACTCTCATTATCCTTACATTTTTTTAACATATTATATAATAATTATGAATACACATCATTATTTTAACGGATATGGTAAAATAGATATCAATTTATGACTACTATTTATATTTGATATATATTTCATATCAAATATGCTTATTTTAACTATATGTTTATTATTAATATTATTTTAACTTGATCCAAGAGGGATATAAACATTGAATTTCATTTTTTACATAGCACTTGATAACACTGCCATCACCAATAGAACTTACTCCGTGAACTATATGTTTGTTAACTAAATTTATAATTTTTTTATATGTTTATTAATTGATATGTTGTGAAATAATATGATTATTAATACAAAATAATACTTATTTTAATGTGATATGTATATCAACTCTTTTTTTTTTACAAAAAAATATTTAAATTTTTATTAATAAAAATAAAATTACAATATGATAAATCTAATTAAATCTATTTATTATTTATTATTATTTATTATTATTTACTATTTTTAATTTGAGAATACATTAGTATATTTTTTATTTAACACATTAATTAAAAACAAAATTACAATATGATAAATTTAATCAAATCTATTTATTTTTTTTATTTTTATTTTAATTTAATAAGACATTATACTTTATTAGTATTTATTTTATTTTATTTAATACATTAATTAAAGGAATTTCATCTCTCTCATACAAATACTAAGTTGTAGAGAGCCTCTTGTCACACTAACAAATATACTGATATTTTGGATACATGGGGATAATTAGAAGGAGTTCCATCTACTACAAGTGCCATCTTTATTTAAATGAAATGGCATGGAAACATTTTGGGAGGAACCCATGTGAATAAATGGGTTTGTGGATTTAAATAGATAGTTAAGTGGATGGTTTGGATTTTTTATGAATGGAGGCGAGGTCTCCTCCTTGTCCTCCATTAGGTGTTACAAGTTGGTTATATTTTTGTACAGTCTTTTTTTCTCATAGTGGTCTATTATTGTTTATTGGAAGTGAGGTACAATCTTGTAAGTGTGGCTGCTAGAAGGTGTGAGGTTTAGTTTTTTCTCTGCAATCACATGGTGCTATGATTATTGTAAGTTAATCTTGTTCCTTTAATTTTTTGGTTCATTGAAGCTCATATACTTTTTCTTTAGTCTTTTAAGTCATTTGTAGTTACATGTTCTTTATAATTTTCTTTATGGTACTGGCATTTAAGCAATGTTTGGAATAGTGGCTAGTATGTTGTATTATTGGCTCATTGTCCTAGTTTGTTGTGGTCAATTAGCTTTATGGTGTCTTATCTTCCATTATTTTCGTGGTGCTTTCCTTCTAACTGAGGTTGCGATAGTGTTTTTTTGGTTGGTGTTATAGTTATTAGCTCTCGTATGGTTTGATATTTTCACTCTTTGTCTAGATACCAAAAAAATTTCTGAGTGTTCTCATAGTCTCTTTATATTGGGTCTAGTCCCTCCAAATTCTACCTCTTGTAGGAGTCCTTTCATGTCTTTGATTTGAAGTGAGACTCAAAATTTACCATACTTGTCCCTAGTTGTATGGTCTTTATGTGACAACCTGACAGTAGTCAAGTCGAGCTTTTAGGGAGGTCTATTATGTCCTTTTTTATTTTGGGGGAAGGGATTCTTATCTATATTTTTCCCTGTGTTTTTTGGCATTTTTTTTCATGCCTCCTCGGCAAAATATGAGTAGGAGGGGTGGAGGAAGCGATGTCAGCATAAAGGGAGGTTGTCCTTTTTCCTATGACTTTATGGACATATTCTTTGATGTAGTTCCTTTGAAAGTAAGGAAATAGATTTTATGGTTAGGAAGTAAAGAGATTGAGGAACCCCCTTATCACTTATATTCTCAGGTGATGGGAGAGGATTTGAGTTAGGTAGCATACCCCGGAAAATATTAGAAGAAACGACTCCATTTTCTGAACTTGCTATCCTTACAACAAAAACTGGCCACTTTTCTTCACAACCTTAGAGACCGTTTGGATAGTGTGGACTCTCGATTGGCTCGTGTTGAAGGTTTTCTAGTGGGTGACTCTCCCTTTAGAGCCTTTTATGCTACTTGGTACTTGGTTCTAGGACTAGAGTATACTTTGTTTCTACTCATTTTCTGGGAATATGTAACTTGTATTTTGCTAATTGAAGCTTGTTTCAATGTATTCCTATAACTTGGCTTGTCTTCGGTTAGTTGGTTATGTTGGATTTCACCTCTATGTAAGTGGTTCCTCTTTTCATGCTAGATGATTGGATGGAACTTTGTGGAGGATGCGTTAGAAGATTATAGCTATGTTTAAATGTATTTACCTTTGTCAATGGTTTCTCTTCTATATTGTTTCGTCTTATTTTCAACATTTGTTAATGTCGCTCACTCAGTCTCAATTTATCACACTTTTTCTTTGAAATTGTTTTATTTTGACGAGGGGCACATATTTAGTTGCTCTTGTAATGGGATTTTGGTATTGTTGTAATGGTGTTGTTATTATAATGGTGTTTCTATTGGAATGGTGGTTCTATAATTTTGTGGTTATTGGAGAAATATATGAATTTGATGATTAAGTTGACTATGTAAATATCTTATTTTGATATGAATATGAAGTATTTTAATTCATAAAACAATGAGTCAAAATCATGCTTTACTACTATTATCTTTTTATTTAATGGATTATTATATGGGAACTGCATCTCTCTCCTACTAGGAATAAGTTGTAGAGAGCCTCTTGGCACACTAACAATTTTATTTTTTGTTATTTCTTTTAATTTAATCAACACTATGTTTTATTGGTATTGATTTTCAATATAATAAGACATTTATGGAAACTACAACATTTCTCATGCTACCGGTAAAAACATGACACTTTTATTCAAAAATGCTTAATACTTTACTAATAATTTAATAGTTCAAAATTGTTTTCAATAATAATTTAGTATATCAACTATATATTTAAATAACTATATAAAATCAATACTAAATAGTATGAATTATTAATTCAAATCATTATATTCAAATACTCATTAAGTGTGAAATGTTAATCAAAACTCTTAATAGGATTAAAAAATATTAATTATTTTTTATTTCAAATATTTATATAAAAAAAATTACATTTAAGGTCAATTAGAAAAAAATTGAAATGAAAAAGAGTTTTTTCGTCACCACAATATTCTTCATCATCACTAATAGCTAGCTAGAAAAATTAATTATTTTTTTAATTAAACAAAATCCAGAATCCAAAAAATTAAATTCTCACTTTTTTCTTATTACAATTTTTAATTAATAAATAAAAAAAACTAAAAATTAAATTATAAACGAGTTTATAATATCTCTTTATGTATTAAAAAAAAAAACAATTTAGAATATACTTTTGTAAAGGGAAGATGTGTATTCCGAGAGGTATACACCATTCTTCCATGTAAAATGTGTGTATAGGTTCATTTTACAATAAATAAAAAATTCAAGAAATTATTAAAAAATAGCTATATTGGTCTTAATTAAGAAAAATAAGCTTACTAAAAAAATAATCATACTCATTTTGATTAAAGATGAAATATGCTTTTATAAAAATAAACAACAAAAAATGTCATATACACGTTAATCATACATAATCAAACCTATTTTAGATTCACATATCATAGCTCAATGCAAAAGGGATATGTACATTCGTTTAGATTCACATATCTTAGCTCAATGAAAAAGAGATATGTACATTCGTTTCTTCTATCACACTTGCAGAACCATTATAGTGATATCATATAACATAATAGCTATGTTACTTAACATAATTATATGCTTCACACATCACAAATCCAACCATTAGTGATATCATATAACATAATAACTAACTTACCTAACATAAACCTATTCATATGGGTCACATCTCACAAATCAATCGTTTTGAACAAAGATTCATAGCAGGTCATTTTAATTAAAAAAAAAAATTCCAAACACGTGTCACTCACATGCCTTTGCGATGTCTTGAAATTTGATAAACAATAAGTGAGCTTGCAAGACACGATCTCTCGATGCTAATGTCATTTTCATTTTTTCTAAAATGATTTCATATCACATCTCATCATACAAATATGTTTTCCCTATATAAATAAATAACAAAGAATATCATCATACATAATCAAACCTATCTTAGATTCACAAATCTTAACTCAAATGCAAATGCCATATATACATTTTTTTCTTCTATCACAATTACTAAACCATTAGTAATATGGTATAACATAATAGCTAAATTACTCAACATATTCATATGCATCACACATCACAAACCCAACTATGAGTAATATATAGCTAAATTATGTAACATATTCATATGAGTCACATATCCATAGTGTGGAATAAATATTCATAACACGTCTTGTTAATCAAAAGGAAATGCCAAACACATGTCACTCACATGCTTTCACTATGTCTTTGAAATTTGATACACCACTAAGTAGCTTTCAAGACATTTCCTCTAACTCCTAATGCCATTTCATTTTTTCTAAATTCCTCGAAGGCGTTTATTTAAATAAATGATAGACTCAACGACACTAGAGGGTTTTCTCAAGCTCAACCTTCGATGTTCAATTTAGCTCCACGTGCTGTGCATAGCTGATCTACTTGCAGATCTGAAAAACAGAATATAAACATGAAACAGGAATAACACAGCTCTGGAAACAATACCATAGTCTTTATTATGAGGAAGAGATGAGCATTTTATAACCCATGCCATCATTCTCCTTATTTTTTATTTTGTAATTACAAAAGATATTTTCAGAAAATCAAATGCATTATTAGATAAAGCAAATACATTGAGATGTTTCCTTCTTTCCTAGATTTTTAGATGTTTCCCTTTTTTTACTCTTAGATGTTTCCAAGGAAAGAGTGCGCTTTTTCTTGGTTGCCCAAGCAGTGAGAGGTTGCTGATTTTTGTGTCCTTCTTGGTTGCCCAACTCCTCCCTGTTTAGATCAGGAAGCGTCCCGGCTTCCTCCACCAAATGAGGGAAAGTGTGTTGAAATGTTTCTGCAATCCTCCATTTTGCCTGTGCTAGTGTCTGTCTCTTCCAACCAACTAGATATGAGAAGTATGGATGATGGCATGTATTGTGTTTCTTGGAGTCCATAATTGTATCTTTGAGCAAAGGAGGCTGAAAATCTGGAATATTATCGACCGGATGACGGATTGTAATAGATTCCTCAAGGAGAGGTGGTTCAAATAGTTTGAGATTATTAACATTAAACACATCATGGATGCCATGCTGGGAAGGCAAGTCCAAGCGATATGCATTTTCTCCAATGCATTCCAGAACAGTATACGGGCCATATCGCAGAGGGTGCAGCTTATGATGCTGGCCCTTGAAGCGTTGCTTGTCCAACCAGAGCCACACATGGTCTCCAGGTTGAAAATACAAGGGTGTTCGCTGCTTGTCATGCCTCTGTTTGGCGCGATCTTGGGCTGCTTGCAAAGCAACAGTTACTTGAACTTGGCGTTGAGAAATGGAGTGTATAAAAGGAGGAGTTGATTTTTGTTCCTGTTGTTGATGTGCCGACCCAGAAGGGGTGATCGCCAGTGGCATCTCAGAGGGTGCACTTGGCTGAAACACTGTCTCTCGAGGATCAAGGTGATAAGATTGGGTATTGGGTAAGGAAGCACCAGGAATAAGATCGATGTGGTGTTCAACAGAGCGTGTTGGAGGCAACCTTGTGGGTTGGGTGAATACATCTGCAAATTCTTGGAGTAGAGGAGCCATTGTAGGAGGCACTGGATTGGTGAGGTTGTCTGGCTTGATAGGACAAACCAAGCACGAAGAAACACCTTGGTTTAAATTGACTCTCATAATGGGAGCTTTGCCAATAGAAGGTTGAGTTGATGAGCTAGCTGAGGATGTGAGCACATAGGTGTGCCCATCGTGTTGCAAGTGGTATTGGTGATCTGTAGCATGATAAACAGCATGTCTAGCCTCTTGGTATGGAATGCCTAGCAATAAATCGGCACAATCGAGAGGAGAAACATCACATACCACAGTATCACGGAAAGGTCCAATAGCAAAGGTGACAGCACAAAATTGGGAGATGGTAAGTCAAGGACCGTCTTTTTGGACCCAACCGAGCTGATACGGGTGTGGGTGAGGAGTGGTGGGAAGGCAAAGGCGTTCAACCAAGTCCTGGGCCACAAGATTCTTTTGACTCCCATTGTCAAGAATAAGTGTGGCCAACTCATGTTTGATTTGAAAATTATGGGTAAACAAAGGCGTAACAGAGGTGTTTGTTGCATTAGCAGTCATGAGGATGAGAGAGGGGTCCACTTCGGTAGGATTTTCAAGAGAAATTGCTGGAAGTTGGGTATTGGCATTTGGTTGCTCCACCTCTGTAAAAAGAGTCTTGTCAGGGTGTAGATTTTTAAGTACTCGACAATCTGCAGAAGCATGTGAGTTGGTCTTATGAAAAGTACACCAGGGGTTGTGAGGTGTGGGGGATGAGGCAAAGGCAACATTAGAAGAACCAGAGGGATATGGACCATTTCTGGCTTGATGGGATCGAATTGGAGTACCCACTTTGCGTTCCACAGCCAGGGCACGAATAAAGGCCTTGTCTAATGAAGCACTATCAAACAACTCAACTTCGTGTCGAAGAAGCATTAGCAAACCAAAATTAAATTTGATAATTAGTACCTCTTCTGGATCGGATATATGGAGTTGAATGCGCAACTTGCAGAAGATATCAATGTAGGCTTGCACTGATTGATTGGGTAGTTGTCGAAGCTGCAACCATTTGGCAAGGAGATTTTGTATATATCCTGGAGGATAGAAGCGTTCTCGTAAGGCCTCGCAAAAGATATTCCAAGATGTGATATGCGTCGATCTGGTCTCGACTTGTTCTCCAAGTTCCACAACCAAGGATATATTCTCCAGATGAGTATCCCACCATGTTTGTGCTAGGCCTTCCAATTGTAGACCCGCGATATGAAGTTTCATCTCCTCTTCCATCATTGGACAGGTTCTAAAATAGTTGGAGAGACTGCGGAGCCAAGAATCAACAATCTCACCATTCATTTGCCCTGAGAATTTGGTCAATTGAAAGCGTGTATCAAGTTGCATTTGCCCTGGAGGACGTTGTTGTTGTTGCAGCGTAATTAGCTCTTGAAGAGCCCTAGCTAAATCATTCATTGGCGAGTCTGCATGGGAGGGCTCTTGACGCTCTTGACGGGGCGGCATGATTTTCATCTACTGAATGGAGTGAAATGTATGACCCTTTAAAAAAAAAAAAAATGCTTCGAACAGGTGGATGGCTTCCAGGATCTTAAGCTCTGATACCAATTGATCTACTTGCAGATCTGAAAAACAGAATATAAACATGAAACAAGAATAACACAGCTCTGGAAACAATACCACAGTCTTTATTATGAGGAAGAGATGAGCATTTTATAACCCATGCCATCATTCTCCTTATTTTTTATTTTGTAATTACAAAAGATATTTTCAGAAAATCAAATGCATTATTAGATAAAGCAAATACATTGAGATGTTTCCTTCTTTCCTAGATTTTTAGATGTTTCCCTTTTTTTTACTCTTAGATGTTTCCAAGGAAAGAGTGCGCTTTTTCTTGGTTGCCCAAGCAGTGAGAGGTTGCTGATTTTTGTGTCCTTCTTGGTTGCCCAATAGCACCGAGGGACCAAAAAGTGTCATATATGCCGCATGGGCAATCAATTTATATAAAAACTTTTCTTTATTATGTAAAATGGAATTAGGTTTTAAAAGTGAACCGAGTTTGGAAATGGAAGGAAAATGTATGGCAAACTCAAATTTAAATTTAGCTAATAACTTTAAAAGCATGAAATTATTATATTCCAACTTTATGCATATGTTATCCAAGATAACAATTAGGGTTATTTTAGTCATGATGGTTAGGTTAGTTAAGGTTTAATAGGATTTTTATTTTTATTTATTTTCAAAATAATTACATGTATAATGATATTTTAGTTATTTTGCAAGGTCGTGTTTGGTTATTTTGCAAGGTCATTATTAGTCTTAGTGTGTATCATTATAAAGGGAAAATCTAAAATTTCATATCCTTCGAGCTTATCTAGTCATTATTATGAATTTGACAGTTTTTCCAACTTTCATAGCAATTCTAATTAAAAAAATTGATTATTTGTTACGAAAGTTCCTGAAATTTCCGTAGCAAATCTGTGACTGTTAATAACGATCCAATTTTAAAAAAAAAAACACTTGTCAGATTCATGGTTGGTCATAAATATGTGATTTTTTCCTTTATCCATTATCCCCAAAATGCTCTGGCTATATAGGATAATTTGCAGGTGGCAAGAAGCACCTCTCAACGTGTTGAAGCCATGGGAGATCAGAAAAAAAACAATATAAAGGAGGTTCCGTTGTAAGATATGAACCAATGGATATGAGGCTATTGGAAGAGGAAATTCCCTGTACACAGAATGATCAAGCACTTGTGCAAGAGGGATAAATGTTTGCAAGAAGAAAGGAGAAGGTTGCAGGGGCAAGTCAAAGATTTAGAAGCACATATTAAAATGATACAAGCTGAGTTATTGAAGAAAGGACTCAAAATGATTGTACAAACTGATGATGCTCCATGAGTATGGTAAGACTACACATTTTTGGCTATACTATGGCTTATATAGCCTTATGTAGGATTTTATAAATGTTTTGGAGGTGAAAGAATGATGAAATTATAAAATCTTAGAAACTAATCACTTACGTAGCAGCTCCGGGGCTTGAAGGCAGAAATTTGCTACACAAGTGTTGTAGCTTTCCATGGAGGTAAACACCAGCTAAAATTTCAGAAACAGGAGGGCTAAAGGCATGTGTTTAACTCATTAACCTCAAAGAAGACCTTGGAACAGTCATAAATGTCAAATACTATGTAGAGGGTTGATTTTGACATTTTCTACTGAAGTTCGCTACCAAACAGCTTGTACTCTATTTTTTCCAGCATTATGGCGTTTTTTATTATTTTGGGGTAGTCAAATAGTTAAAAAATGAATAAACCATGGGTAAAGGGCATATACATCATATATTGTTTTTTCAAGAGTACAACTTAGCAGGTCAACCTCTATGTGGCTGACAACTCATCAAGTCAACTCATGATGCCATCTCATCACTACAGCTCATCATCACAACTCAAGCCTACGAGATCTTAACTCCAGTGCATCAGCTCTCTAACACCTCAGCAGTCAGTTGGGTTCGATAAGGATGACTAGCATAATCTGTTAGAATTTTATTGAAATTATTAAATGATCATGGATTCCTTTTTGTATACAAACTCTACCAAGACAGAAAATATCCCTATAAGTTCTCCATGTGATGTAATCCTACTAGAAATAGGTTTCTTGGTTAAGGTATCGAGTCTAGCCCAGGTGGCAGATTTTTGTAAAGATACCTCACTCTATAAATGAGGTAGTTTTTCATTTTGAAAGGGTTGATGAATGTTATGAGAGGGCTACTATGTAATTTTTATCTATCAAGCTAATATAAATTTTGTAGCAAGCTGTCTTACAACCTAAGATTCTAATTGGCTTATGTGTTTTATCTCTTCACTTTGTGTATTGTTATCAGTTTCATGGTAGTATTATTACTCGGATTTCATGGTTAAATGCTCCAATTTCCTTCATATTGTGCATGTTGTAAAATATTATGTTTTAAGCCAATTTGCCTCAGCTTCCATGAATACAGTGGTTTGTAAATTGAATTTCCTTTGCTGACTCCATGCCCAATGGTAGCTGTCTTTACACTCTTCTACTTGCAAAAAACCACATAAAGTATAAGCAGACTTAGCCATTTGCAATTTCAATTTCATATTGAATATCTCATTGTTTTCCTTGAGAGAGCCCTCTCTAATTGGAAGAGCTAACTTCCACTCAAAAGTGGTTTGAAATAGTTATCCTAAATTAATAGTTAAAGAGGCCAACTGTTCCAACTTAGTGATAACCAAATACATGTTTAAATATAACACTAATAATATTTATCTTTTAAAATTATAGTAAGTATTAAGTGAACATATAAGATTTCCTTATTAACAAAATAAAATACTCCCTTTTTATTAAAGCTTAGAGGTGAAATGATTTAAGATATATCCTCTTATCATGTAAATGTTATCATCTCAACAATATTGTCATTTTATATTATTTAATGTGAAGGATATAAATTATAATGAAAGATGAAGAGGATCTGTCTGGCTAGATTTTTAGATTTGAACCAAAAAAATCCAAATGCATTAAAAGCTAAACGTCCTTTTTGTTAATAGCTATTAAAATTTTAACTGCCGCTCCTGTTAATTATTAACTGCGCAAGACCGATAGTTAGCCCTCTTCTGTTGCATCGTTAAGACGGGGAATCTGAGCGCGACAGTTCAGGAGGGCGATGCATTTTAGAGTTAGTGGGCGGAGGATGGTTATTCGCGGTTAAGGCGGCTGCAGGTCACACCAGTTGTTTATTCAGGTATGACTGTTCGTGTTCAAGATTATAAAGTTAGGATAGTGTGCACGTAGGAATTGGATAATGATTATTGAATATCTTACAGTGAACTCGTATGTTTGTGTTATGCCTGTATTATATCACATTCCGAATACAGTTTAGAAATTCCCAACAATGCATGGGCACAAAATTAGTGTTGCCCGTGAAACGATGAAAATGATTTAATATGGGTTGGGAAAGGGAAACAGATAAACGTCAACGAGTTCACGAGTTCATTATTGGCCCAAATTTATAAGTTGTGAAGAGTCATCACCCCAATACAGAAAACGTTTACACAATAATATTATTGTTGGTTGAAACAAATTTTGGTTTTGATATACTCATGTTTTGATATAGCCATGAGGCTTTTTCCTGTTGCTACACGAGCCAAGTTTCTTAGTGACAAATACCAAAATGTCAACCTGCCAACACTTAACTGAAAGACCAACAAATAATCTCGAGCGAGCAGAAGTTCAGGACCCGGTAGTGGCCAGGGTATGCCCTCTACCAAAGAACCTGCCATGGTAAACAATGTTTAGAGTCCCATCAAATACAAAACCCAGTATCACCGTCGGTTTCCTTTCAGGGTCCTAATAGAGAAGAACTTCCCATGGGCATAAATCATACAATATCCAGAGTAATTGAGTCATAGAGTAACCTCAAACCAATCACATGCATGGGCCTTGCTTGTTTTCAGCCATAACCACAAACTTGCATCTACAACCCAGATTGGGTGTATCGATAAAAGAACCAGGTGAGTCGTGAACATCTCAAGAGACACACTATTAAAACCCCCATGCAAATTAACAAAATTCCATAAAGAATCGACACAGGAATAAAGAAAACAGAGCGTCCAACATGCAGAACCGAGACCACTGAATCTATATCCCTGGAAAATTCCTTCCTTATCTTCTTAAACATCTAATTTTGTTTGTCCCCTAGAACCCATAGACAAGAGAAAGGATCCATGATGTAGAAAAGGAGTAGAGAAAAAAATACTTACCCGAGACAACCAGGTGAATCCCATAGAAAGGGAGCCAATGTTCTACCAGGGGTTGGTGCGGTCTTTTGTCGAGGTTGGTTGAACGCTCTTTCGCGATCATACCTAGGGGAGCCTTATTTCAACTGCCATAGGCCCATTAATGCGGAAATGCTCGCCGTCAGATTACCATAGGCCCATTAATGCGCCCAGGCAGGAAATGCCCGCCGTCGGCGGGCATTTCCCGCCTGGGCGCATTAATGGGCCTATGGCAGCTGAAATAAGGCTCGCCTGCAAAGAAATTACTAGAATGAATACCACAACATCCGGGAGCATAGGACATTAAATTCATAATGCCACTTTCCATCCTTTGATTAATTTCCTTGTTACATTTTGCCATCATTCCATGATAGTGGAGCATGTGAAGGGTGGTGTGGATCTACTTTGGGATACAGACACAATCCATTATGCAGTGAAGTTTTCAAGAAGTACCGTCTCAGACCTCGATCGAGGAGTTTTAATTAGATTTTAAGATGAGTTAAAATTTTCATTTATTTATTGAATACCATTGAGTTATAAATTATTTTATTTTTAGACGAGTCCATGTGAACTTTGGTACTTGGAGTACATTACCAGAATACATCAAAGAGTAACTTTGTTTGGATTTTAGGTTAAGTATGCCATAATGAAAATTATTGAGCTCAAAAAATATAACAATGGTTGTTACGCCGAAAGTGAGAAAATTTGCAATGATGATGATGATTTTAGTTAGCCTTTATGGCTATGTCATTTCATTGGCTATGTCATTTCATAGTACTATATATGTGGTATTTTATATTTGGGAAAATAAAATAAAAATTAGGTAAATTGCAATGATGATTGCTTTAGTTTGCATTCATGGTTAGGTTCTATGTTGCACGGGTTCATGAATCCAGGGGCAGGGTTCTCGAACCTGTCCTAGTTTTTCATCTCCAAGAATTGGATTTAGGTATGGGTTCTTCTTAAATGAACTCATAAGAACTGGGTTCTTTGTTAAAAATGTTTGGGTGTGTTTGGCATTTAGGGTACTTGGAACCCCAATAATGGGTACTTGGTTCCCCAAAATCGGGTTCTTTAGGGTTATTTGTTGAATGATTTATGAAATAAAAATTTAAATAAAAAAAACGTGGAAAGTCAAAAGGTGAATACATAACCCGTAAAACCTAAAATCACTTCACTCTTCGGCGATGACATTTCTCTCTTCCATGGCGACATTCCCTTTGTGACAAAATGCATTCGTTTTGACTATTGAGAAGGCGAGCATTCCCTGGTGTGTTTGGGGCTTTCGCTAGTGTGTGTGCAGGTGACTGGATGTTCCCATAGAGACATAATCCACAGAGATTTGGAAGATTCACCATGCAACATGAATCAATTCTAATATTTATGTGTTTAAACATCATTATTTCCATAGAAAAATTAGCAAATTAAAATTTAATTATATATAGTAAATAGACCCATGATGTTAAAGATGGGTAAGATTCCTTATGACCAATATTAGAATCTTGAAGCAACCACAATAAATAGTCTACTCACATATACTGCGATTCCGAACTCTTGTTTTTTTCTGTAATCTCCACATTCTCTCATGGCCAACCAACATCATTTGCTTTTCTAATCACTCTTTTAATTGTGTGTCTTTTTTACATTTTTTTCCAAGAATGTGACTTTTGGCCTTCTCTTTCTTACTAGAGTTCTAGGCGAAATTGTGTTGGGGGCCAGATTTACTAGTATGTGTAAACTCCACTTTGCACTTGATATCAAACTAGAAATTTTAAAATTTCAATGGGAATGTTGAATGTTCATTGATGTGCATGTTTAAATATTTAAAGTTTAAATCATAAATATTTTAGTTTTATTGTTTAAAGTTGGAAAATATGCAAATTCATACATATCATAATATATATGTATGAATTTACATATTTCAAAATGACGCACATGTCCCTGTCCCCACATTTCTTGGAAACATAGGTCATGTCATTTCATAATACCATATAACTAGGATTGCGTATTTTGGATTTCATAATAAGAAATAATGTAAATGATATAAATCGAAAATAAAATAAAAAATAGGAAGAGAGTTTTTTCTCAATGTAAAATAGGTTATAATAAATTATTAATATTGAAAATGGAGAATTTCGAAGATAAAAAATAATCCCTCAATTTATGTTTGTTCTGGTAAAACATGAACTTTCATTAAAGTAAATGTTTTAGAAAATATATGTCATGAAGAAAATATTCTGGAAACATTCACTTGAATTGTTGGGCATTGTGAAAGATGAAGACTATAAAACCTTAAATAGAAGACACACTATACTAATGTTGTTGGCCATGTTCTAGTTAGTTAAATGCTTGCTCACTTGTGATGGCAATCGATTTGCACATTCAGTGCATGAATGTGACCCTTTCCCTATAAACCCTTTTTTGGAAATTTTAATTTTTTTCTCTCCATAAGAAGCTCTCTAGTACAATTGAGGATGCTTCTCGTCTGTAAATTTTGTCCTTGGTGAGAACACCACATCAAGCGTTGGCTTACAAAACATGACCCTTGAAATTTTTGAGCGGTCTTTTTGTGCCATGCTCCTCTGCTCAATGATATTGTATTTTTCGTTGCTCAATATATCTTCAACAACATACAAGTTTTCAATGCATAAGAAACAACACAACTAATCATTTCAATATGAAAATATGTTACAAGTAAGATTTATAGATACCTCCAACTCATCATCGATATTGACAACGAGAGCACCAAGAATGCATTGGACATCAACGAAAGTCCCCATCTTTGCAGACTTGACGCCCTAGGAGTGGTCATGGAGGGAAGTCATAAGCACAACGATATTAGAATGTGGTTCCACTCCCACAATGAGATCCATTTGAAGACATGGAGGATATTAATTTATCTTTTATCCATCTACTTTCTCTCCTCTCCCACACTCTTTCGTTCAAAGAATTTTCTATCTCTAAACCCAAATAAAGAGAAAATACCTCCATCATATCAGAGATAATTATTTCTACCCTCACATCACCTTCATTGTATTCCACCACCTCACAAGACAATGCCACAATGCCTCCACTTGCTTAGAATAGAAAGTGAAACACCACCTCGACTTATCAAAACTTGAAGAGACAAAAACAAATAATTTTAAAATTTTGGTAAATAAATAATTTTTTTTGTATAGATATAGATGCTCAACCAGATTCTACAACCATGCCTCCCAACATTTACCCGATTTCATAAGCTCCCAAGGTAAATGTGAGGTTGATTTCCACTATGACATGACCGGACCTCTAAGTTCTAGTTAAGGAAGTGGGGCCTACAACGCAGAAAGTTATCGACACCTCTTAGGAGCACTAGATCACCCTCAATATCAACAACAAGGGCATCTAAAAACTCAACTTCCTCAACCCTCAATATCAGCAACAAGGGCATCTAGAGACTAAACCACTTCAACCCTCAACATCACCAACAATGGAATCCATATAATAAACCAGTTGAACCCTTCATATCAGCCACAAGAGCCCAAATAGTCCCATACATGCATGTCCCATCACATTGTACAACACATACACATACAAGGTGTAAAAAGAAACACATACACCTACACCCAGTTTACAACACAACACTTACAACTACACCTGGTGTACAACGCCACATATATACGTAGACATAGTGCAACACAGTGAATACAAAATACACATAACATAGTACAACATGTACACAACATAACACATACGGCATGTATACAACACTACATGTACAACATTTACACAAGAGTAGTACTGCACATCCAGAGACCACATTGTCTCTACCAAACAACCTTGTCTCTAGTGTCTTTCAACTCTCCATGCATGTTCCAACATGTCGCAGATCACATTTATTTCATTTTGCTGATATATCCCTCAACATAGTCAACCATATCATAAACGTATGAATAGTTATAAGCGTATAATATCAAATAATATCCACATGATACTAACCTCATAGGTATGTTAGGGCTATTTTTCCCACTCGACTCCTCATGACCTGAGCACATTTTCATGCCATTTACTTGCATAAAGAAATCATTCTTCCACAAGAATAATCCCTTACAACCATATGAGACAATGGAATTCACACACACACACAAATATATTAGCATAATCATGATCACAACATAAGTACCAATGCTCATTAGGGCAAGGTTAAGAGAACTCTCTTTATCTATGCACAACATCCACATCATTAAAAACAATAGTTCCCAATCTAGCCAATACATCTCACGCCTAAAATCCATTTACTTTACCTTTCATGTTACCTTTCTCATGATTTTTCTGCCATCATCCATTTACTCCCAATGGACCCAACCGATCCAACTAGCTATCATATTCTTGCCTTCAGTTACCCTTATACAAGCATTGAGATTCATTTGGGTCTTACGTTACCTATTGGGTTTCATTCAGCCCCCCGAGCTTCATTAAATGTCCTTTTTTCGAAACCAATTCCTAAGGCCCTCAAAACATAAAAGAAAAGAACAAGAAACAAAAAATAAGAAAACCATGAAAAACCAATAACTATAAACTAGCTAATATACATGTCAAATACATGTTCATGAATATACCATATATCCACATAATGTGAGACAAAATCAAGGTTAAGAAGACTTCCTATATGCAAAGCACTCATTCGTTTGGAATTAGGGTTTCCAAACATAGCCAAAGTACTTGTTACCTAATTCCTTTCTTTTACCATTGACCTTGCTACATTGAGTCTCTATTATATGCTATCACATCACCCAGTTGTTAGTTATATAAACAAATAAATTGTCACCTTGTCATGCTATTACCAAGGAGGTTTCCCTAAAACTACTCACATATGCCAGTCACATGTTCCAAATATCAAGACACTAATATCTATCAATTTGAAATCAACGTTTACCAAATATAATAGCCATGTGAAAATTCGCAATCAACTCACATTCATCAGTCATAATACATAATGCTAGCTCTATCGCCTACTTACACACAGGTACATATTAGTTATCTCAAGATATATTACGTTAGCATGATCATCTTAAAACAATATCATTTATTCATGCAATCTTATAGACACATGATCCTATCTTGCACTTAATAAAACATTCAAACAACATATAGACGAAATAATAGACACAATATGCTCAACATCAAAAATACGGCATAATCAAACATTCAAGCACCAAGTAGATGATATAAGAAAAATCTTACCTTAATATGTCTCAGGGGAGCTATAATGTTTGCACAATCAATCTAGATTATCACTATATAACTTCACAACATATCAACCCAAACATAAATAAGGTCATAATATCCATAAAAATAACTAGATAACATATTGGCATCATAAACTCATAAAAAATTGTCATTCATGCATAACAATCACATATGTCAGTCAGACTAGATTATTATGACATAATATCACAATATATTAACTCATACTAGTTGTCATAAACATAATCATTTGCATAGACCAATCGATATTAGCACGATACATAATAACGTCAATATCTTAGCTGGAATGACCATGACCATTATACATATGACTACAATGCATATAGAAACAAGTTTCTATCCTTCATTTCTAACTGACACATGTACATTTGATCATACTAAACAACTAGCATCTATCGTGCATGTAACCATAACAACATAATGGTAGGCATGTATGTAACCATAATGCTTATAAAAACCATTAACTAACATACCTGCATGCCAAACATACAAACCTTTATAACAATCTTCTCTTACCTATAATTCTAGTGCTACAACCTCACCTTGATCATTTGCATCTCTTTCTCTATCTCATCCAACACATCCACATCATAGCATACTAACAACATCATGATGACACAAACTACATAATGGACACCACGATTCATGTCTCACCTCCCATGCATACATGGTCCATGACAATGCATGCATAAAAACACAAAGAAACTGACATGCACTCATGATACATCCAACATCAACACCGTCAACTTCCACATGCTGACAAGACTGCAACCATGACCACCACCATGCATACACAATAAGAAAATATACCACAAGCATAGAGAACACATATGAAATTGACATGTAATCATGACCAACATACTGCATGCCTAGTCCAAGGGGTGAACCATGCTCTGATACCACTCTGTGCTATAAGATATCACCCAAAGAGAATGAAACTAGACACCACCCAAAGAGAATGAAACAATTCTATGACACCACTCTATAACACCATCCTTACACATTTTCCCAAGTTAACCATTCCGCTTGGGTAAACATGTGATGAGAGGCTACTAAGATGTGACTCACCTCCCCAAGTGTAGTTAAGGAAGCAGAACCTACATAAAAAAAACAAACTGACCTTTCACACATGCTAGAGAACCTCCAGGAACCAACCAACCCTTCTAGGTGGCCAACCCCTGAGACAACTTGACATTTCACTGATCTGGATCCTCAGGTGCTTCCATGACAAGAAATGCATGCGACTGAGGACTTCCAGTTGCTCCCACAACAAGGCATGACAACAACTGTTTTATTTTATAGGAAGTCATTAGGGGAATTTTGAGGTCTAAAATGGGCCTCCTAAGGAAATTATAAAATAATAGTGGAAAAAATCAAATAAGATTTGATGACATCATCAAATTTTAGAGGGAAAAATGAAAAAACTACTTTTTCAACTCATATTTTCAACTTATCTCCCAAAGTATTTACTCAAATTTCGAGCGGGAGTACTCATTGGATGCGAAATTTAATTCCTCATCCAAGGAGTACCCATGTTGCATACTTTTGATGCGTCCTACTACACGAAAAATGAGAAATACATAAAAAAACGTGATTACAATCACGTTTTTTATGTATTTCTCATTTTTCGTGTAGTAGAGTTCATCGAAAGTATGCAACACTGGTACTCCTTGGATAAGGAATTAAATTTTGCATCCAACGAGTACTCCCACTCGAAATTTGAGTAAAAATTTTGGGAGATAAGGTGAAAATACGAATTGAAAAAGTAGTTTTATTATTTTATTATTTTTTAATATTTTTACCCTTTTATTTAAAAAATGCTAAATCATCCCCCATGGTTGACATCATCATCTTGAATCCTATTGGTTGTTATAAAGTTTATTTTTGTTGTACATTTTTCTTAGGAGGCCCATTTTAGACCTCAAAATTCCCCTAATGTTTGCTCCAGTGACCTCAAATTTTGTGCTAATGTTTTAGGCCGATGTCTCAAGCCACTACCCAGAACTTCATGAAACCTTCAAAAGTGAATAATAACAATGGAACAAATATACTAATGCAATCACTAGTACAATTACTTGATCTGACCCATACTAGCCATGACATGAATTTCGTCAAACATGTCACAAATATGCAATTTACAGGTCATAACAACATATCTGAGCATAGGGGTCTCATACTTATATGAGATTCATAAATAATAATTGTTTCCTTATCACAATAGTTGAGTTATCATCTATTAGGACATATATACACTATACATTCATTTCCTAATAGAAACATGATGAGAACAATACATCAAGTATGCCATAAAACATACTCACAATAAACATATAACCCATAGAAATAATAAATATATAAACACCATAAAAACCACGTATAAACCAATACATTTATACATGAAATACCAAGGAGAAGAAACTCTTATTAATGAATGCAAAAGTTAACTAGGTATGGGACTTCTACGAACCACCTAACCATAGATTGGCTGGACCAAATATTTCTTTCAGATAATCACCCCCATGCCATATTCCAAGCATGAATGTGGGACTCAAAACTAAATCAAACTAGGTTTCCTCAGGATTAATGCAATCCCTGTTGGGTTACTAGGCCCTAAAGCATGAATGCCACCATATTTCTCCACCTACTTTGTGAGAAATTTTCCCACCTCCTAGTCTCTAGGCTTTACCGTAAATCCTGTCATTCACCGGTCAAGGATTTATAGGCCTAATTAAGACTCCAACCTCCAATATTTACCTCATATCCTTCCATTCATTAGGTTTAGATTCATAGGCTTGTTCGAGGGCACACACATCTAGGTTTTACGATATATCTCGCCATTCACTAGTCGAGGATTCATTGGCCTACCAAGGCACAAAAAATCCATCTTTACCATAATCCCACATTCTTCGGTCCAGGGATTACTAGGCCATGTTTTATTTCATTTAGATACCACCTCACATAGTATCGAAACCATCTAACAATCCAGCTCAACCAAATAAAAGAGAACCTATCACATCATGGCTATTCAAAAATGGCAAGGAAAGGCTGAAGAAAATTTTCACACCAGTAAAATCCCATGCCAATGACAACAAGAGAACTAAATACACACATGCATGTACCATGCATGCCAAATCAAGCAAGAAAATCACACCCACAGATTGATAAATGCAAGTAAAACTTGTGTAGTTTCTTGAATGCAAGTAAACCTATTGTAGTTGTTTGATCCTTCTCCTCCTTTCTTGATCTTTGCTTCCCTTTGCCTTCTTGGTCCTTCCTTTTCTTTCCTTGATCCAATGCTATAGTTCTCCAAGAAAAATCCAAGTGTCCAAGACTGTGTTAGAGAGAGAATACATAGAGAGCTCCAAAACCGAGCTGAAAAAATGTTACATTAACAAAAGCTACCAAATGATACTGAGGCCTCTATTTTCTCCATTTTCCTTTATTTTCTTTCATTTTCCTCCTCACATGCAACCTGTGACCTTTCCCCTTCATTTTCTCCTAATTTCTATTATTTTCATAAATAAAATGTCAATTAATTCCATTTTGCCTTCCCAACTCCTTTCCCATTTCCTTTTCCAATTTTCTTATCCATATTAGATCAAATGAACACCCACATTAGGATGTTTTTCCCACCATTTAGCTTGGAATATGTGTCTCGTGACCTTGGTCTTGCATTGCCTTTATTAACTTTATTTAGATGAATTTTTTACAAGTTACATTATGTGACCTGTAGGTTTATTAATTAAATTTATTAATTTTTTATATATTTATTAATTAATATGTTGTGAAATATTACGATTACTAATATGAATTAATTTTTATTTAAATGATGATGATTAACGTCCACTAAGACCAATGTAGTCTATTGACCTCATGAAAAGAAAAAGAATGTAATTGTGATTCTCCAAAATCTTGTTTTTGTGATAAAAAAGAAGAGAAAGAAGCACTCCAAGATCGTTATAGTTGGGTTGGCTTAATAATTAAAGAATATTGGAAGTGTGGCAGATGTTAGTGAATTGAGAGTGGATGTGAGTAAGAGCTGGGTAGTCTAAAAGGAAGTGTTTTTCATCTTCCACCTTCTTAGTATCTCAAACATAACAAATTCTATCATCCCAAGGAGTCTTGGGAGTAGACCACCGTCTGATTTCATTTCAAAGCTCATGATAATTAGTTCTTATCCCAATGATGTTCATTTTTTCTTAGTGTTGGTCAACACAAAGAGATAATTTTGGTTATCAAGGGTGGGGTTGATTACCTCCTTATAGTATCTTAGCTTCCATTTACCCTCCATCTCCTTAGCATCCCACAAATTATCCTTAAAATTAGAGGTAATAGTACCTCCAACACTATCGTTTCTTCCCATGGCGATCTCCTCCTTAATCCCCCAATGGTTGAGCCAATATTGGGCATCCTTATGCCACCCGCGCTTGAGGTGAAGGTGGGGGTTTTGACTAAAGCTAGAAGCAATTTTTGGGAGCCTCTTGGATTCCATTTTGTATAGATTATTATTATACATCAGATATCTAAACATAGCCATACTTTAAAAGGGGGATATGCTAGCTTTAATCAAGAGGATAGGATAAGGAGTATTTCCCTTGATCTTTAGGTTGTAGGTTATGAATTCCTTTTGAATTATCTCAATATTTCTCCACGACTCTATGGATATAATGCAACCCCAAAATCCACATCCGTATAAGAGAACAAGGGTGACAAGAATCTCAAAGAGGAACCTTTTTTTACTCCAAATGTAAATATCAACCAAATTTAATTGTTTTCAAGCTCATAGTAAGTTTTCCACCCTCCAATAATCCTTTTCTCGATGCTATAATTCCAATTGAGTTGATGAGGAAATTCAATACCCAAATATTTTTAAGAAGAAACCTGCTCTAAACAATGGTTATCATAGATGAAACTACCATGGGTGGTATTTTTTTTATTTAATGATCATGAATTTAGTCTTGTCGGTATTAACTGTCAGACCCATCTTGGAGCAGTAGACATGAAGAGTCTTGAGCTTCTTATCTAGGTCATCATGTCTTTTTGCAAGAATGATATCATCAACATAAAGAAGAAGAGTAATGATTATACCACCAAGCTCAGTTTCCTTACAACCACTAGTTTGGAGACACTCCTCAAGCTTATCAATGTAAATGCCAGAAAGGGTAGGGGATAGGGGACACCCATTCTTAACCCTAATATTGAATTTAATATCTTTAGACCACCCTACGCTGGTCTTAAGCTTGGAAATGAAAATATTGTAGATGAGAATCACAAGAATCCTCAATCCAAGAGGAACCATGATCTCTTCAAGTCTCTCCCAAATATTATCTCCAAGAAAAATGTCAAAGTATTTTCTAAAGTCCACAAAACAACAAAAGGGATCAACCTTACAATTGTGACATTCCTTTGCAATGATAGTGAGAGTAATAACATGGTCGATAATTGAGTGATGTATCCTAAAAACGACTTGCCATTTAGCTCTTTTACCATGGTTTTCAAGCCAAAGGCTAAGCTTCTTTTCCAAAATGAGCCCATACAGATTGGCTAGGATGTGGCTAATTATAATGGTCTTGTAGTTAGAGGGAACACTTTTGTCCCTAGTTTTAAAGGTAGGAACAAAAAGGCTTTGCATCCAAAGCTTAGGGAATCCATGTTGTGCATCCAAATTGAAAATCTTGTGGAGATGAGGAGTGAGGATATATCTTCCCATTTTAAAGACCTCAACTTGGTATCCTTCAATATCTTTAGCTATCCCATTAGCGAGCTTATTAATCCCAGACTCTACATCTTCCAGGGAAAATATATCATCCTTAATAGGAGTTTTTAAGATGGTGTCCATGGTGTCTGGAAAGTCATACAAATTTTTAAGATAGTTGTCCCAATTTTCTAGGGGGATAGAATGATTATCTTTGGTTTTATGAACAAGCATGTTTTGCCAAAAATTTATAGGCGCAACTTTAGAAAGGTGGAGAAGATTGTCTTGTCCCTTATTAATATATGACCTCTTCTTCCTCTTGATGAGGCCTTTGTACACACATATATTCTGAAGCTTAATTATTTCATTAGGAGTGTCTTTGATCGCTTTCCTAGCAATTTTATAGTCTTTGCCATACCAAGGATTGGAAGTTCCATTTCTATGCTTATACGAAGTCTCATTAGAGAACTTGCTAATGGTAGTGGAAAGGGTAGTAGTAAAATGGTAATAAATTTGATCAATATTGTAATTATAAGGTAGGGAGCCTAAATCCATATTTAAATCCCTTACAAAAAGTTCAACATTACATCTATCGAAGTGAATGTGTATTTTTATTTCACTAGTCTCCTGCATGTGGGTGGTGTGCATAACAATATTGATGGATAAAGACAGAGGTATGTGGTCAGATTCAGGCTCGTACTTGTCAAGTAGCTCAAAGTTTGTAATACGGTTGAGGACATGGGTGTCTAAAATCGCATAATCCATGATAGTGCTACCCAGCCCATGGAAACAAGTCATCTGACCAGAGAGAGGCAACTTGTTAATACCATTACAAATGATTAGGTCACGGGAACTACAAATTTTGAGGAGCTGAGTGCCGAATAAGTTCTCGATCATGTCTTCAGAGTTTCTCTTAAATCTATTAGCTAAGTTACTATCTTCATCAAGCCACAAGGGGTCGTCGTTAGGGTTGCTACTTAAAATAATAGCCTTGTTAGTAGTAGTTCCGACGTTAAAGTCCCCAAGAAAAAGGATATTGCCTTCATTCCTTAGGTTGTAGATGTCTTTTTCTAGGGTATTGAAAGGACAATTCTTGTCCAAGTTGTTTTTCTTATATGATGTAGAATTGATAGGAGCAAAACAAAAGATTGCAAGAAAGATCCTATTGGTGTTTGAATAAGAGATCTTGATCCAAATGTAATGATTGTAGGGGTCGATTTTATCAAGCCAGATGTGAGAGGAAACAATGTTCCTTATATAACATGCTATACCACCAAAACCCCTCCGCGAGGATTTCTTATTCCAAGTTGACCAAAGAGTGAATCCGTCAAAGTAAGGGACCTTAGATTCGTCATGTTCCACGTTTCAACTAAAAAATAAGATCAATAACATTCGGGATTCAATTTAACATAGCACCTTTACACTTGAAATCCAATCTGATATATATATCACCTTTTTTTTTATCAAAAAATTATTTCCAATTTATTAATAAAAATAAAATTATAGTATAATAAATTTATGTAAATCTATTTATTAATTTTATCTTTTTATTTTTTAAAATTTTTAATTTTTTAATTTTTTAATTTTTAAAAAAATTATAATTTATTAGTATTTTTTTTTTTTAATTTAATACATTATTTCCAATAACTTTATCTCTTTCATACTGGGAGTAAGTTGTAGAGAACTTCTTATCACACTAGCTGATTTATTTGTTATTATTTTTTTTAATTGAGCGAACATTATATTTTAAACCATTAATTTTCAATCCAATATATCATTTATGAAGAGTACACCATCTCTCATAGTACTTTTATCCAGGCACAAATTACATTTGAAATATCAATTACAACTCCTAAAATGATTACAAAAGTATTCATTATAACAATTTGCTCGTAAAATTTCAACGAGTAAAAAGTCTACCCCTCTTAAATTTAAATAAAAAAGGGTTGTTTTCTTTAACATAATATTCCTTTTCATCTCCGGCTAGCTATTCAATGTGACTTAATGCGCATATAATGTTAATTCAAACTTTTAAAATTAATTAATTTTTTATTAAATAAAATTAAAATTCGAAAATAATAAATTCCCAATACTTTTTATTACAAATTTTAATTAATAAATAATAAAAACTTTAATTAATAAATAATAACAACTAAAACAATAAAAAAAATGTAAAATATGTTTTAAACAAGTTTTTAACATTCATTGTCACTCAAAATTCCTTCAAATTCTAATTTTTGAATAAGGAAATCATGCCAGAGTAAGTGTATAATGAGAAAAGATATGTACTCCGAGAAGTATACACTATTCTTCATTGTAAAAAGTGTGTATAATTGTATTTCAATAAATTACTCAAAATTAGTTTAGAATTTCTGAGTTAAGAAAATTATTTTATACGTTTTAATTAATAATTACCTAGTCTTGATTATCTCAATTATAGATAAAAATTCTTAATAAAAATTTAAAATAATTAGAAAGTTATTTTTATCTTTATTTTAATATTACAATATTTATATGTAACATTATATTCACAATTTCTTAAAAAAATAAAACATTAAAATAGAATTTAAAATTTAAATATGCTTTTTTTATAAATTAAAGTTTCTTCAATTATATTTACTAAAAATAAAATTTAAAATTTAAACGTGACTATTTATATAATACATTTTCTTAATTATATATATATATATATATTTTATTATTTATAAAAAAATGTTCTTTGATTTTTCTTTATTTTTAAATTTCCCTTTCAATTATATATATATATTATTATTAATAAAAAAGGCTCTTTGATTTCTCTTTATTTTTAAATTTCCCTAAATATTAATTCTAATTCTTGCTACTCTATCAACTCTCTCTTAAATGTGTATTCTTTAATGTTAGACAATCCCAATCTCTAATGTGTTAGACAAAAAGAGCATAAAATTTACTAGTCAAATTGTGTGACACCTTTAGAAAATATAGGTTCGTCACCTCTCAAGTACATTCAAAATAATGAGACCAAACACAACACCAATTATTCTTGAAACTTTTTAGTGTTATGACATTTATTGAGACCACACACAACACTAATTATTCTAGAAACATTTAGTGTTATGACATTCATTGAACTTTAAGAACAAAAATAAGTATTATGACATTCCCGGATGCGGGTGCGTATTTCGGGCGCATTTATGGGCCTATGGCAGAGAAAATAAGCCTTGCCCATGAGGATGGGCGCGTGGCGCCGTCGAGTTAGCAAGGCTTTAAGTTTGCAAGGACAAGGGACGATTGCGCTGCCCTTCAGTTTTAAGTCACACCTCCGCCTCGAGCTCAAGATGATTAATTACATGGCTTTCACTTGGGGGAGATCTACTCTGCACGCCCCAACCATTACTGTGCTTTTTCGTCGTTCAGCCAACCATAGCTACATCACCAAGCTCAACCTCATGTAGTTCATTTGCTTCGATAGTGTTGATTCTCTGAAGGACCCTCCACTTTGCCTCCATCTTGTTCGTGCTATGTCTAGGATCATCATTGGAGTCTTTAGCATGCCAAAGGTGCGCCACTTCTGTTGTCACGGCCACCGGGGGCATGGGACTCATGGCGGCTCCAGCAGAATTAGGAGGATGACAGTGATCCTCTGCACCTTCAGGATAGATTTGAGAATGGCATTCCCACCCACATCAGGGAAATGGTTGACAGTGTAGAAGAGGAGCATCCTCAGAAATCGAACACCGGAAGTGATTTGGCGGCGATGCGTTATTGGCATATGAAAAACCTCTTTGCCTGGTCCCTCTAGCAAAGGCAGCTTTCCACGGACCACCTCAACAACATCATTCTGGCTGGACACTCCGAATTGTTTTCGGCCTGGCAAATCTGGGATGCTTTGGCCCATGATAGCGAAATTGCCTTCCCGTTTGGCGCGCGGGGTGAGACTGAAATTTTACAGTGAAGCCGCATGAAATTTGGGACCCTCTTTCAGTGGCCAGTCCTAAAAGAAGTTGACAGGATGAAGGGGATGTTGCCGAGCCCAGCAGTAGAGCCTGACACAAATCCACCGTCACTCGGCACCTAGCTCCACCTTATTTCAAAGTTCAAGGGTACTCTGGTTAGCAGTCAGACCTCACCTCGAGCGGCTCCAGCTCTGCTCCTTCTCGTGGTATCAAGCTGACTCCTCTTCCGGAGACGACCATGCTACTTCTTCCAGCCTTGTGGAAGAACATGTCTGCTTCTCCTCTATATTCTCAGCATGAGGGCACTCCGCCGCCAGCAACCATCTCTCCGCAGCAGGGCATTCAACAGGAGATTAAGCCAAAGACTAAGGCCATGAGAAGCAGAGCTCGCCATACTCTGCCTTCCTCTCTATATGCTTGTTGGATTCCTCTCTATATGCTTGTCGGATTTAGGAAGGAATCTCGACTGACACTACCTCCTAGCATGTTTTCATGACTGTTTGTCTTTCAGTTTTGAGCTTAGCTCTTTGTCTTTATGAACAATCTTTTTTCATGCATCAGTTTTTCAGAAGAAAACTCAAGACATCAGGGTGGCTGGGCTGGTTTCCCTCTGTTGGGAAGCCCACCAAACCTCCTTTTGATATCAGGGTGGCTGGGCTGGTTTCCCTCTGTTGGGAAGCCCACCAAACCTCCTTTTGATACTTATTTTTTTTTATGGAGGTGGAGGCATCTCCTGTTGCCACCTCGCACATGGCTAGAACATAGTTGTAACATATTTTGTACGAGATAAGTAGATTGCCACTTTACAAAAAAAATATTATGCCATTCATCTAAATTTAAGTACATAAATGGTTTTGATTAACCCAAATCATCTCTTCTCATAGGATTATGCTACTTGTACATATAATGCAAAATGTCAATTATTTAAAAAAATAATAAGTGCATATTGTTCACCTACCCATGTGTGGCTGCCTGCAACATTTATTATTTATTTCAAGTGAAAAATCAATATTATTCAATCACACAACAAATTCTTTTCTTATTTTTAGTTTGAGATGTTCCTCAATAAATATGTAAATGGTTTTTTTTCTTTTTACATTTTTAATTGTAAAAAAAATCTATTTATAATTTCAAGATTTCTTGTATAATCTTTTCAATTTAGAATGGTAAAATAAGTGGATCACCAAATGATGTTCTCTCAAAATATTCAAATACATAAGTACACATAAACTAATTCAAATTACAAACTAAATACTAATTCAAATTACAAACTAAATATCATGGGTGAAACCATGTTACCAAAAATCCTTATAGTATTTGGTGCCAAGAGCTAGAAATACCTCTAAAAATTTTCAAATACCCTACCAGAAGAGGTAGAGATAAATTTTCAAAGACCTTGCACTTGGAACCAAACATAACATCTACTCTTGTTGAATGATATGATATCGAAGGTGCTATTACATTGCATAGACTTCCACTACAACTTACTATATGTACCAAACATACCATCTTCTTACATACCCTTTAAGTATAATTTTTTTAAAGATGAAAGATGGTGTCATGGTTAAGACTTAAGTAACTAATCTCATTCACCATTAATGAGAGAAGAATGGTCACTAAGAAATAAAGATTGACATATTATTGCATGCTTTCCAATATATCCTTACAAGTGACCAAATCTAATATCTACTCTATAACTTACATTAAAACATATATCTTTCAAACTATGACAAAGTAGGAAGACTAATAAAACATATATTTTTCAAACCATAACAAGGTAAAAAGACTAGTAAATAAAAACAAGCAACTTTAACCTCCACTTCCTTATGGATTTCATTTCACATCTCATCATACAATTTGTTTCTTTATATAAATATTTTTGAAAAACATTTTCATGTCTTTGCACACACCTACCAACAACCTATCAAACCACAGTATTCAAATCGTTGTATCTAATAGACATAAATAACAACAACAACAACAAAAAAATAAATAAATAAATGCCATCATACATAATCAAACCCCATCCTAAATTTACAAATCTTAACTCAATACAAAAATAAAAAAATGTATGTATTTTTTATTCTGGATTATTCTATCACACTTACCAAACCATTAGTGATTATCATGATGGCGGAAGTATCCCCATAGGATCCAAGCTACTCCAAGGCATGACAAATCATCTTGGCCTCTAGTTGGAACTGGTTCATAAGTTGAATCACAATGGTACAATTTATTTATCACAATGTATTCTCTGCTAGTCACATCATGCTCCGGTCTTCAAATCATCAGAACAACTGGGATTAAATGGTAGATATGCTAAAGAATGGACTCTATATCAAAATGCTCTAAGGGGAGTGGGTTTCTTCCATTCCACAGGAGGTGACTCTATTGTATGGGATGGGCCTATCATTGATAACTCGGTTATTGTTAAGGACATATACCAACGAATCAATTTCAGCTCTTACGCGGATGCGCACACATGTTCATTCTCTCATTTTTGGAAGTTGAAAATTCCAACCAAGATCATTCTCTTTGGGTGGTTGGTGTGGAAGGGTAAGGTGCTCACCTGGGAAAACTTGATCAAAAGGGGTCAATGTGGCCCTAGTAGATGTGTTTTTTGTTTGGCTGAAGCAGAATCCATTTCACATATTTTTTCAGATGTTCCGTTGTTATTAACCTATGGAAGATGTTCAACAATTATCATTTGGATCTGAATTGGATGTCGACTGACTTTATGACCACGGTTATGAAGTGGTATAATCTAATGGGAAGATTCAGGGTGCTCCCTTTCTATTTTATCTGGGAGATTTGGCTCGCCAAAAACCGCGCGATTTTTGGGAACATAGCTTTCAATAATCAGATAGTTTTTTCTCATGTTCTCAGATGGATCGAAGAGTATCCAATTAAAAGCTAGATGGTTGTGGATGGATCATACCATTTAAGGCCTCATGAGATATCTATCCCGACTCTGTTCTTTGATGGAGCTTGTTGTGAGGGGAATATTGGATGTGGAGCCTGGGTTAAATTATCCCAATCTGAAAGGATTATAATCTTCTGGAATGGGGGATCGGGATCGAATAATAAAGCAGAATTTATGGCATTATGGGGCGGTCTCCTGGCATTCTTAAATCTGAGCCTTCAACAAATTAATATATATGGCGATTCTAAGTTAGTGGTGGAGAGCATAAATGGCAGAAGTATTTTGGCTGATCCAGATTTGCAGGGTTGGTTCCATCGTGCATATTAGTTATGGAATAGATTGAAAAATCCAGTCATTTCCCATATTTTTAGAGAATAGAACACTCGGGCTGATGGATTGTCTAAAAAGGGCATAATTTTTACTTTTGGTATTATAAATATTCAAAACTTTAAAGATGGAGCGTTGATATGGGAAAATAGTATTCCTCTTCCCTGAATTCTGATTTTCATTTTTTAAGCTACTTCAAGTATGCCTGCCCATGGATTACAATTTTGCTTTCATCAAGCGAGCCAGTTTTGAGGTGATAGTCGCCCTACAAGATCCATTATCCTTCTCTATTTCAATCTACGTTTCTCTTTCGGCATCAAGCGAGCTTGTCTTTGCCTTCCACTTTTGCAAGCGAGCCTGCTTTAATCAAGTTTTTGCGCTAGTGTGCTAGTTTTTGTCTATAATTCTTCTCTTATTCCAGATTAATCATCGCTGCCGGTGAGTTTATCTCATTCTATAATTGAATCTGGTGTGTCATGTTTTCAAGCGAGCCTGCCTATAGGAAGAACTTTATATAGTTTTTGGTAAGAGCTCTCTCAGGTAACTGTGCTTACAATAACAAAGTGATCTATGTATGTGTTTCTGGTTCGTTTTTGTTTGTTGACATGGACTGTTTCGGTAATCTCTCATGCAAAGAGGGGTTATACTCTCTGTAATTTGTAAGCCATGCTTCTGTGACTCACTTTCTTTCTTTGAATGTGGTCCGGTTTGTTATATGGCAATGATATCATGTGTTTTCCCGCTGTCACACAGCTGAGAATGTAATAGATGTAAAAATGTACTGGCATATATAATATATCAGTGTTTTTTTTCTTCTGAAAAAAAAAAACTGTGTTACTTAACATATTCGTATGGATCACATATCAGAGATCCAACAATTAGTGATATCATATAACATAACGACTAAGTAACCTAGCATATTCATATTCATAGAAATAAGGTTCGTCGTTCACAGGCAAAGCTTATTTCTGTGTCTATAGGTAATTTAATTTGGTGTGGAATGTATTGCTCACAATTAGATTTAAACAACTTTAAATCTAAAGATGAGCAATATATACCACACCATATTAAATTAAATGACGGATAGCCAGAAAAATAAAGCCTGCCCTCCAACATGTCTCCTTATGAATATTTATTGGACACGATGGATTTTGAGATTTTCTTTTATTTTGTTCATCAATTGCTCTGTGTTTGATACCCAAATTTTGAGATTTTCTTTTATTTTGTTCATCAATTGCTCTGTGTTTAGTACCCATTTGGGAATTTTGGGATATCTTTGTCTTCTTTTTTTTTTTCAGAGGAAAAAAAACGCTGATATATTAGGATAAAATATAACAGTCCATGTACATGAATTACATCACAGCTGTGACAACAGCATGTGAAAGGCTTCGAAAATATCCAAACATACAATCATGTATACTCCAACATCGGAGTCCATGATGTAAAATGGCAAACAGCATTACGGGAGGAAAAACCATCCCATTCACATAATATCATGCATCCCTGTTACATTAATATACATCGCATAAGAAGATTCATCGAAACATGTATAAAGGTAAGTATGAAAAAACCAGCAATACCAAAGTGAAAGAAAAGTCACGAAGTATGATAATAGATAGAAAAGGATCGATGCAGGTAGCCCGGTGTGCCAAAAACCAGCGTGTATAGGAAAATAAGATTGATAAGGCTGGATGATGATGTTATATATATAAGCCGGCTCGCCTGATGTAGTCATCCTGCCGCAACAACTCCCAAAACATGCCTGAAGAAAGAAAGCATAGTGTAGGCAATATATATAGAAAGTGTGAGGAAACTCCAATAGTTATAAGCCGGCTCGCCTGAGGTTGAAATATGCAGTATCAGCTCCCATATGTGTGTGTAGTATCCCAACCATACCTCCAGCGCCGGCGCATATGGAGAGACCCCATGTACCAAGCACAACACTTCGACTGAAAGTAAATCATCAAAAGAAAAACCGAACTGTATCAAAAAACCAAAAGGATCGTCCTAGACAGAGTATCGGCCACATAACAGCATATGTTGAGGAATCCATAAGGCCACCGGTGCAAATACGATGATAGAGAGCATATGACTGCCATTCCGGACTGATCTACGATGGAAAAGAACAAAAACATAAAGCAGAAAAACAGAGTAGATAAAATAGCTTCATGGAATTGGAATCACAGTTGATCTTTGCTGTACCCCATCAATAAACTGTTGCATATGTATCTGGCCAAAGACAGTAGAAATGCCTTTTTTGGATAATATATCCGCCCTGGAGTTATTTTCCCTGTAGATGTGTGTAATAGGGGGTTTATCCATTGTCTGCCACCTGTGCAAAGTCCTCTGTTTCCACCCTCTCAGATTTGGTATAGTAATATCACATTTACCTTGTATCCAGTCAATTACAAGCTTAGAATCTCCATAGAAGTTAGGCTGTGGTATTAGATAAAAAGAAGCAATGTGGAAACTACCCCAGAGTGCCATAATTTCTGCTTTATTGTTGGTGCCTGCCCCTCCGTTCCAATATGCATGTATCCTCTCGTTTCTTGAAATTTTAACCCAAACTCCACAGCCAATGATACCATCCTTAGATGCTCCGTCAAAGAAAATGGCCGGAAGTTTTATATCATGGGGTCTATATCTGATAGATCTGTCTGGCCGAAACAAAGGAGGATCATTCCAATCCAGTAACCAGGTCTCAATGTTGGACACAATATTATGAGGTAGAAAAGGCCTATCTTCGAAAATGAGATAGTTCCTCCCATTCTAGACTTCCCAAATGAGATAGAAGGGGAGAGACTTGTACTTACCATTGATCTTATCCCATATCCTGACATTCGATATAAAATCCGTAGGAGTCCAGTATGGGTTGGATAAGTGGGGGAGAAAAGTCCTCCATATGTGTAAGATGACCGGGCAGGAAAAGAAAAGATGGTGAATGCTTTCCTCCTGTGTGCAGCATATAGGACATCTATTTGGTCCTATCATTCCCCTTCTGCATAAATTGTCCCACGTACTTATCTTATCTCTCCAAACTAACCAACCTAATAGTATGATCTTAGTGGGGATTTTGCGCTTCCAATAGGGGGAGAAAATCTTTGTAGTGGATCCGTTTGCCTCCTTGTAGACCAGAAACCTGTAAGCATCTTTAACCATGATTGATTCATTCTTCATCGGGCCATACCAAATGATTTTATCACCTCCCGGTGCTCTACAGAAACCCGCCGCTTTGAATGATGTAGTGATGGCCTCCCATTCCGCAGCATCATCACCCGAAAAATCCAATTGTCCAGCATTTTTAAAAACCGGAACATCATGATACCACTCGGATATGGTCTGTGATATGAGAAAAATACCCCGCTGTAATAAAGAAAGTAATAGGTTAGGGGAGAGAGTACATCCCGGGGAAAGACTAGATATCGATTTGAAACTTATGGGTATCTTCCCTCCATCGCAGAAACTCCATGTAACTCGATCACATATATGGGGGAGGATCTTTATAAAACCGCGCCATATGACCGACACATTTGTTGGTGTGATCAGCTCCCTGTGTAAAAACTGATGTAGAATATCCCCAGATACGTATTTACTCCTAATGATAGCGCACCAGATGTTGTCCCCATTAAGAGCACGCCAGAATGATTTGAGTAAGAGAGCAATGTTAAAGGTCCTGGTGTTGAGAATCCCGCAACCATCAAAATCCGTAGGTCTGCAAATGATGTTCAACTGACAGAGATGCAGCTTCTTAGCCTGATTTGTGCCTCCCCACAGGAAATGGGAGATGATCCCATTTATAAGCTTTATAATCTTGGCTGGTAAGTAATAGAGATGACCCCAGTAGACCATGAGTTGTGATAAAACAACCTGAATAAGTATAAGTCTGCCTCCCATTGAAAGCCATTTGTGGGTCCATCTGAAGATCCATGATCTAAAACGATCCACCAGCCACATCCAGTCACGGCTATTGTATCCACAGGGTTTTAAAAAACACCCCAGGTATGTGAAACCTTCAGAAATGTGATGACATTGGACCTCCAAAAGAGCAGCAATAAAATATATCTCCTGTCTTTCACCCTTGTCAAAGAGTAGGAAAGATTTTCCTTTGTTCATGCCCAGTCCAGTGGCAGACTCAAATTTCAGCAATATCAATTGAATATATACCCAATGAGCCCTATTAAGATATCCAAAGAGAAACATGTCATCAACAAAGAGTGAGTGGTGAGTGGCAATAGATTCTGAGAAAGAAAAACCCTTGATGTGACCCTGCTGTTCTGCAATGTGTAATCTTCTACTAAAACCATCAAGAATCAGAATAAAAATAAGAGGGGAGAGGGCACATCCCTGACGGAGTCCTCTAGCTGCTTCGAAAAAATGAGTGGGGACTCCATTAACCAGGACAGCGTATCTAACAGTTGATATACATGTCATGATCCATCGGATGACACCAATAGGAAGGCCACTTCTGAGAAGTAGAAGCCTAATGTATGACCAATCAACCGAGTCATACGCCTTGTGTAAATCCACTTTCATAATCAAAGTTTCCTTTTTCCCTGTATGTGCCGAATGTAGAACTTCCTGTGCAATAGCGATCGCATCGTGAATGGAGCGGCCTTGTAGGAAACCATATTGTTCTAGGCAGATGTGATCAGATAATATGGCCCTGATGCGATTTGATATGATCTTCGATGTGATTTTATACATAATATTGCACAAAGCAATAGGCCTGAATTCATTGAAAGATTGTGGATCAGCCACCTTGGGAATCAGGGCAATAAAGGTGGAATTAAAGTTTGCTGGCATACGTCCCCTCTTTCTGATCAATTCAATCACCTTCGTTAGCTCACCACCTAACATGTCAAAGAAGTATATGAAAAATTCTCCCGGCCAGCCATCCGGCCCCGGGCATCTATCACGAGCAAAAGACTTTAGCACTTTTAGCACTTCATTCTGTTTTATTTCCTGTTCCAGAATCTCTATCGATGCCGTATCGAAAATTCTCGGAACTCCATCTAAAAACCACTGTTGATTTTCCCCATCGATCTGCATCTGCTTTTTGTAAAAAACTGAGAAGTGATTAAAGGCTTCTCCTTGTATGTCCTCTGTTGTAATAGCAAACGTGCCATCAACCTTCTTAATTCTCCATATAGCGTTCTTGTTCCTTCTTTCTGTAGCAAATTTATGAAAGAACTTGGTATTATAATCACCCTCCTTCATCCATTTAATCCTACTCTTGAGTTTCCAGGTTGTTTCTTCTATCTCCAGGATCTGTTTCTTCCTCGTCCCCAATTTCTCAAGTACAATGTATGACGCTTCCTCAGGAGCAGAAATAGTAAAACCTTTATAAATCTCTTCCATCTGATGTTTTATATTTTCAAGTTCTGCCTTGAGACCGGCCTTTTTCTGAACCTCCCACTTCTTAGAGACCACTTTCAGCCTTTGAAGCCTCGTATGAAAGCGGTCAATAGGGGTTGATATATCACTGTCTATTTCTTCTGCCCATGTCGCTTTCACGAGATCAACATAGTCCTTATCGTCCAACCACACCCGGTTGAACTTGTATGGGCAGCCTTTAGGAAAACTCCAGTCATTCCATGACAAGGTTATGGCCATGTGGTCGGATATCTCAGAAAATACAATCATGGATCTGGGAGTCCCCCATTTGTCAATCAGATTGTCCCTTATCAAAGCTCTGTCCAGTCGTTTTGCAATATAATTATCCCCCTTTCTTTTATTAGACCATGTGGGATATAGAGGGCAAGGTCTGACATCGATCAGATGAGAATCATGTAACATAGCATGTAGAAAATTAGATAGTGGATCCAAGCGGGCCCTAGCCCCCCATATTTCATCAGCTTGCATAGTAAAATTGAGATCACCCAGTAATACCAGGTTCGGCAATCTAAAGAGGCCCGATAATCGCATCTTGTCCCAGAAGAGTTGCCTGCCCATATATGGTGCGTAAAGATTGATGATATTAATCGGCTCTATTCTACCCCTCATGTGACCAGAGAGGAGAATACCCCCCGAGAAACTGTATGCCTTGAACGCGAACCAGGCAGGATCCCACATTGCAATTAAACCACCGGAGTGTCCCATTGAATCAGTCGCCGCCGCATGCCATCCAAATCTGAAATTTAGAAAGATCTTGAGAGCCTTCTTCCGTAAGCAGAGAGTCTCCTGTGCCAAAAAAATGCTACACTTACTGTCTATAACCAGATCTCGTAGGCAATGAGTTTTGGGGCCATCACCCATACCCCGAATATTCAGAGATAATATGTGGTTCATTGGAAACCCTTCCCCGGGTAGCTTGCTCTAAGCGCCCGTGACCCCTCCCAATTTGCCTCTGCCTTCGAGATTGGGACATCAGAGAGATTATCGTCTCCCTCATCAAAAAGAGCAATGGATTTGTATTTGCCCTTCATCTGTCTCTTATTATTCTTGGTCTTTTTCCTTATGGATATACCTGCATTTGAGGGCTGAGGAGCATTTTCCTCAAGGTCCGAAGGAGGTCTTTCGAAAACCGATAGAGCAGCGAGGTCAAAATTAGGGTTGCGGAGAATAGAGTCGATGTCACATCCGACCGAGTTCCTGGGTGATTCAGGAGGGTTGACAGCATCTTCAAGGTCAGAGAAAGAATTAGAAAAGGAAGGCTGTGGCTCAGGCGATAAGGGAGGAGCAGATGGACCAGCAACCGAGGATAGAATAGGTTGAAAAGGTGGGGGTTCCGATATGATATGGTGACCAGGATAGGAGCTAGGAGCTGAGGTCCCCCTAGCGGGATTTCTAATAGGCGGAGAGTGTGTTATACCTTGTGGCGAGAGCGAAAGAGTAGGCTCGGCAGATGGTAAAACAGGGTCAGCATGATACGTGTTATCAACCACATTTGGGGGGTCAGCCAGCAAAGCAGGGTCACGTATTTCATAATTATCATCTGCAGATAGGAAAGCATCATTCTCCGAGTGAGAGGGGAGTGGAATACCTGGTATGTTGTCAGCCGAAGCTCCAGTCCCCACATGATCATGTCTGCTACCATCTTCACCCGCGGTTGTGCCCATCGATCTGCCAGTGCGCAGCCGCAGAGGACAATTGTTCCTTAGGTGGCCAGTTTTATAACAAATCAGGCATCTGAAGGGGATCCCCCAGAAGTCAATACGTTGCCTGTGTCGCCTGTTTCCCCATAGTAGGTCGACATCCCCAGGTAGACCCTCCACAAAATCGATCTCCACCAACAGCCAGGCTATTCTCTTATCAGCATCGCCAATGATGCTTGGGTCTATATACTTCGTGGTGCCTATTGAGTCTCCAATTTGTTTTAGGGCCTTCAGCGTCCAAAACTCCAATGGTAGACCTGGGAGTTTTACCCAGACAATCCGGCTGCGTGGAGCTTCCATTACCGGGTTGAAACCCAGGTACCATGGCACCAATTGCATATAACTCCTCCCTCTGACCCACATCCTACTAATTATCTTGTATACATCTGACTGGTCCATAAAATGGAAGGAAAACCATCCATTTATCAGTATACTGACCTTTGGCGCATAACCGATAATGGGACTCCAATGCTTTTTAATCCATGCGCTTGTATGAACATCTGCGTTGTCTGGAAATATCCATCAACCAATAACGACCCTTCTCTGTAAACTTGCAACCCTTCTGAGCATATCATCATCGTCCATGTAAATCTCGTTGATCTCCATTCTATGCCTGTAATAATTCTTCTTGTTTTTCTTTCGTCTGTTGTGTTGCTTCCTGTTCTTATCCAGCTGCGAGTCGGAAGAAACAGATTTGTTAAAATCAAGTGCACTTCTAATTATGAGTTCGTCCAACTGGTGTTCACTAGATATCTGCTTCTCATGTCCCGCGCAAGAAACATAACAGGCCTTGTCTAGTGAATTCTCCTCCGTAGTATATGTACCCATGGCCATAATTAGAAGCAAGGATGGCAATGCAGTGACGTGGATAAAGCAGGACACCTGGATAGCCAGATAGCCGTCAAAGGGAGGAGGTAGGTGGAGGATAAAGAATGGATATAAGTCATAAAAAGGTACAAAGCGGCATGTCTACTCCTCAATAGCCCTGGAGAAGGAAGATCAAATAGTCAGAGTAGCCGCCCCTATGAGAGAGTAGATAGGGGGGATAAATCCCATAATCCCTGACAATACTCCAAAGGAGTCAGAAGACTGAATTCAAATCAGAGAGCCACCTCTATAAAGATCATGTCCTTTTTTATTAAAGGTGAAGATCAGGAAACCATAAAAAAGTCCATAAAAGGACATACAAAGCTCAATTCAGCCCCAAGAGGTCAGTCCCAATTCAATGAGGAAACAGGAGATAAACCTCGTGGAGTGGGAGGATCGTCCTGAAATCAGCTGAAAAGATCACCCTTAAGATCACCACCAGCAAACGTGATCCTAAAGGGATACGCCAATCAGAGCAATAAAAGCCTGGGTAATAAAATTCAGGTGAAGGACAATCTAGCGCCGAAATGGAGAGGGCATCAGAAAATTCAAATTCTATCCAAAAAACCTAAAAAACGGTTATGTGCACCGGAAAAACCATCGGAATAACCAGACTAGAGAAAGGCCAACTTCATGCAAAGTTGCAACAGCAGCAGAAACAGCCCGGAATAGTCCACCACCTTTCTTTTATACGAAAGCCAATACTTTTACAAGGTCGAGACGTGTGCGAAATTGTTGTCTGTGTTTTCCATTTCGGAGGGTTCGCAATTTTCTGTGCCTTGCATCGCTTGTTGCAATAATCCTTTATAGGATTCTTCATCTTTTCCCAGTCAATTGTGAACAAATTGGATGTCCATCCCCTGACTCTGCGTGGGCTTCTAAATAATGTCTCACAGGAGTTTCCCCAAAATAGGGTTGTCATTGTTTGAGGGAAATTTGAAGTTACACATGCAAAGATGCAAAGGCTTGTAAATAGATGTGCCGCTAAGTTGAGAAACGTCTGCAATGGAAGCGGGGATGTGATGGCTCTCACCTTTCCTAACTCTATTGAGGTAATGTTTCATGCTCTGTTTTCCTAAATGGGTTGAAATAATATAAGAGTATTCCTCCAACTTTGTTATAGAAACTTTTTAGTCAGTGTTGTTTTGCTTTGGTCTCGGTATTTTAACATGTTTTCTCATATTTCAGTTTGCTTTCTTTTATTTCTTTTGATTATTTTCATATTTTAGTTTATTTTGTTTTATGTTTTCTTGTCTGATTATGAAACAAAGTGATTTCAAAAATTTATTTTTAAATGTGTAAAAAATCAGTCTATATTTATCTTAACTTTGGATCTATCAAGTGTCTAGAAGATCAAATATTTCTAGCTGCAAACCTTTCCTCAATTTTTTTACTCAAAAAAGAGATTTTGATCTCTCTCCACACTTGATACACCCAAAGTTAAAATGAATCTAAGCTACTAAGCTAGTTTCAATAATACTTCTTATACATAGCACCAAACTACCAAAAAAATTATCATATACCACAAGGGAAATCAATTTATAAACCAATCACCTTTGATTATGTAAAGTGGAATTAGGTTTTAAAGTAGAACTAACGTTTGATAATGAAACGCAAATGTGTAGCAACCTCAACTTTCAATATTGGTCTAAAATATCATCCAGCAATGAAAAAATTTTCAGTTTCAAACCTAAAAATAACCTAATAATTTTAAATATTATTTCTTTATCGAAATATTAAGTAACCATTAATCTTATTGAAATGGAATTGTTTGATTTAGTTTCAATGTTATTGGAATTTATGGAATTGTTTTATTGGAATTTATGGAATTGTTTGATTTAGTTTCAATGTTATTGGAATTTGATCAAATAAGTATAGGTAGCATTATTGATTCGAGATTTCACTATATTTTTTTTTTGAATTTGGTAGGATTTAATTATTTTCTATTATTTTAAAAAGCAGATTACATTATATACAGAGTTGGTGACCTTAATGCATTGAACGCCATTCAAAATTGAAATTGTTTCTTTCTCCAACTTGCCGCAATGACCAATTTACTGTTAGCCAATTTACTGTCTAATACATTAAATAAATAGCAATTAAAAACATAAATATTCATAAAATAAAACTAGAAAATTATCTATCTGGAAAGTCAATCCATCTAAAAAGTAATCTGTGCCAGATTCTTAGCTGTGAATCCAGACATTTGCACTTGCTGCAGCTTCACTATATTATCTGGGTGACAAATTTTAAATATAAAATTTGTGCAACTACTATTTTATTATTTGGCTGGCAAATTTTAAATTGAAAATCCGCCCGAACTACTATTTTGATCATCTTTAATCGAAAATATATAACAATCATGTTAAAAAATGAGTAAAAGTCACATGGATTATGATGCAATTATAAATATACAATGTCAACTAAAGTTAAGATTTTGATTTGACGAATTCCATTTAGGGACGAAATGAATAAAGGAATAATTTGATGGAACTTATTAGGATAGCATTAGAAAATTGCTTTCGAAATTGGAAATATAGGTTAATTTAAATTGCTCTTGAAATTGGAAATATAGGTTAGTTTAAATTGCTCTTGAAATGGAAAATAAAGGTTAACTTAAAAGGAAAGCACTTTTATTTTTTTTATTATGAAATGTAATGGTGGTTAAATTTTAAATAATAATTCAATTAAATTAATTTTACATTATATTTAAAAATCATTTATTTAAATTAGTGATGATAATTATCATTGTGCTAAATCAAAGAGATCAGTTTCCTTTTAATTTGAAATCAAGGGAGATTATTCATACCAACCAGCCTACAATATGGATACACTCGAGAATATCACAATTCTAATTAATGCTGAAATTAAATTTAATTAAATTTAATTTTATTAATGATAATAAGTAATGAAAATTAAATTTAATCAAATAAAATTTAGCTACTTATTATTATTTAATAATAATAAGTAATGAAAATAGTTAAATTAAATAAATTTAAAATATAAATTGATTTTTAAAAATTATATAGCTAAAAAATTTACTTATATATCTAAAACTTTTATCAACCACATTTATTATTAAAATTATATTATTATTGTTAGATCGAAGACTTTTGTGATCCATAATGTAGATAAAAGAACTTTCGGATTAATCACATCATTAGGATTAGGTCGACGTTTCGAACCAACTAATGTGGTTCATCTTCATGATAGTGGAGATGCATCATTGCCCAGAAATAGCCGTTAAAACTAGCCGTTAGAAAATTAGTTAGTTAGTTAAAAATTAATTAATTAAATAAAAATTAATTACTAATATGTTAATAAATTGTTAATTACTTAATTTATTTATTTTTATAATTATTATAAATATAATAGATAATAGGTGGGAAAAAAAAGACTAGGAAAGAAATTATTAAATAAATAAATAAAATAAAATACCAAATAAGTAAATAAATTCAATAAATTTTTTAAAAGGGGGTTAATAAATTATTAAAATTTTGATTTAGTAAAATAAAATAAATTAATTAAATATTTTGAAAAATAAATAAATTAAGTAATAAATAAACATAATTACTTTAGGGAGAGAAAAATAAAATAAAATAAAAATAAATAAATAAATGAATAAATAAAAATATAAAATAAATAAAATAAAATTATATAAACAAATAAAATAAAATAAAATAAAATATAAAATAATAAAAATTTACAAAATAAAAATATAAAATTATTTAAAAAAAATAAAAAAATAAAAAAATAAAACATAAAATAAAAAATTATACCTATATATTTTTAATATTTATATTTTTATATTTTATTAATGTAATTATGCTAATATATTTTTAATGTTATATTTTAACAAATTTTATAATAATTTTCAATAACATAAAGAAAACATCCAAACCTAAATTATAATAATTACATACTCATATCCATCAGAATCAGCTCATCCACTTCAATCATCCCAATACTAATTGATGATTTCACTGTCACTTGTGGCGGAGTGTGTGGCGCGTGGTTGTATATCATATGAAGTATCCCGATAGATCCTCCATTACAGCTATAGGATTTTGTGGACCGGCGTACAAACTTAAGTGGGCTTTCCGTCCACCTGCCACTGAGTATGGCACAACTTGGTTGAGTAGAGTTCACACTTTTAAATATCTTTGCAGTTAGCAATGATACGGAACAAACGGAAAAAGAAGTAAGCCAAAGTTGAGAACTCAATCTCTTAAAATTTGCAATATCTATTTTGAGCATTCAATTTTGCAAATGGTGCGATGATTCAGACAATAAACGAGACATAATTTCAATAGTATTATCATTTTATATTAGTTAATGTGAAGGATATAGAGTATAACGAAAAATGAAGAGGATCTGTCCGGCTAGATTGTTAGATTTAAACCTAACAATGCAAATGCATTAAAAGTTAAACGTCATTTCTGTTAATAGCTATTAAATTTTTAACTGCAGCAAACTACGCAACCGTTTAAGTCGGATAGTTAACTATTTTCTGTTGAATCTTTAAGACGAAGGCATATGAGCGCGACAGTTCAGGAGAGCGATGTGATTTAACCAGACGAAGGACGATCTGTTTCACTTCCCACGAATAATAGTGTGATTCGGGAATCAGCACTATTTCTTCTCAAGTAAATCTAATTTGTGGCCGCTGTCAGAAAAAAGGTTTGTAGCTGACACCCGCTGATTATTCAGGTATGACTGTTCACGATCAAAAGTTTCAGGTATTGGATAGTGGTTATTACATATCTTACAGTTCACTCGTATAAGGAAAAAAAACGTCAACGATTTCATTATTCGCCGAATTTAGTCAAAAACCCAAAACAGAAAATTCGTGTTGGGAAGTGCGAAGAGAAGGTGTTTAAATAATAATATTATTGTTGGTTGAAATAAATTTTGGTATTGATATACTCATCTTTTGCTTATCTCCTTTGTGTTTCGGGTGTCTCACCTTATGTGCATGTCGAACCAAGCTGCCATAACGATTAGGTTAGAGATGATATATTTGTACTTGAAAACAAATCTACTCATAGAGTGTACGTTAGATATACATATACTAGTATTAATACTAAATCACGAGTCACAATTTGCATAACCAGTCATAACTTTAATTTTGGACTAAAGAGTCCAAGGAGAAATAGAGATGCTGACCTACTTGAAGGAATGGGATTTTCCAAGGATTTTTGAGTTTTTCTCTCTTATATATATATAGATTAGTTTAAGTTTTTAGTTGTAGGATTCGTTAGGTACAAATGTAAATTCGTTATTTTCTTTCTTTTTTTTTGGGATTCCATAGTCTTAGATAAGTCCATCTATAATTTTAAAAAATGATGGAAATATAAAAATATTGGGTTAAATGTAAGATTTTTCTTTGCTTTATATAGAAATTTACTAATGAATTTACATAAAAATATTAATACTAATTCAATCACATCAATAAAGTTGATATATGTAAACATGACTCATTTTCCACTAATAAGAGTAGTGATGGCATATATTGATATGACTTACTATAAATACTAATAATTTTTAAGATAACATATAATTATATAAATATTGTCCACATAACAACATCTTTATCCTACTAAGTTATAAATATGACACTACTGAGTTATAACTTTTTTACTTAATTATTAATTATATAATTTAATGAAAAAAATGCCGTTGAATTTATGTACTTTCATGGAGCTTATCATATAATATGATAATAAAACCATTGAGTCGTGGTCTAAGTTGTTTCTAGTAGCAAGACTAGCTAAGTACTAATACTAGTTCTTTGTTCCTATTAATTTGGTTTTCATAGTTTTAAACATGCTCACTAATACAATATATCCTTTTGGAAAGAAAAATGGAAATAGTAGAAATGTAATTTTCTTATTACTAGCAATTGCACCATATGTTGCAAAAGAAATGCCGTAAGAAAATAGCATAGGAAAGAGTAGCGTAGAAGAAATAAGTTGTTGCTGAGAAGGAGCCATCATGAAGGAATGAAAGGCAAAATTTTCTTACATGGAAGCAGCTCTTTCAAAGATATTGATTATAAGAGTTATCAACTAGAAAATTTTGCTATAGATATTGAAATAGGCAATTGTGGGTGAAAACATATATGTAAACCAACATAATGAAATAATTTTTTTGTAGAGAAAGAGCCATCGTGAAGGAATGAAAGGCAAATTTTGCTTCCATGGAAGCAGGTCGTGGAGGTTTCAAAGATATTGATTATAAGAGTTATCAACTAGAAAATTTTGCTATAGATATTCAAATAGGAAATTGTGGATCTATAGATATTCAAATAGGAAATTGTGGATGAAAACATATATGTAAACCAACATAATCTGTTCACATATATAAAAAATTTGTTATAGATATTGAAATAGGAAATTGGGCTGGAAACCCTTTGGTGATTAATAATCCTCTGAAACAAGCATGAAATGAGCATGTAACTAAAATAAGACATTTTAAATACATTCAAGTACAATATATCTAGCGTAGATGTAAATAAAGAGAATTTTTATTAATAGAAAAGAGAGTTTACTCCAATTTCATTAGCATAGATGTAAATAAAGAGAATTTTTATTAATAGAAAGCGAGTTTACTGCAAGTTCATCCACATATCTGAGCACCAATTGCATGCTTTTGAGAAATTGTATATGAAGAAAATATGAATGTCATAACAAATATCTATTTTAAATTTTTTAGTGTCTCTGGCCACCATGTATTTAATATGATCCATTTCAACTTAGAATGCCAATATCTATTTTGATTTTTTTAGTCTCTGGCCACGTCAATAGACTTTGTCTTCAGAAGACTCTACAATATATATTGGATGGAGGGAAATGTTATGATAAAACATACAACTATTAGGGATGATGTCATCCCCTAAAATGTGATTGGTTCTCATAAAGTGAATTTTGATTGTACATTTTCCTTAGGAGGCCAATTTTAGACCTCAAAATTCCCCTAATGAGCGAACACAAACCTTGCCTCTCATATCTTCAACAATATTGATTATGGTAGCTCTCCATAAACCCTAGCAATGAGTTGTAGGGCTATAAAGGCCTCTCATGAAAAAAACCCTACAAATGTGAAATTTTGTAAAAGAAATTTCACTAAGGAAAAGAATGCTTCGTCATATTTTTTTTAATGGCGAGAGCACTCTCAGTCACTCAAGTAGACCTCTTGACTCACTTAGGGAGTGCTCTAGGTTCTTCAAGTTCACTCCAAAAGCACTAGAGATGTGCACTTGTGAGAGTGCCTCCCATGGAGGCATGGAGCACTTATTCATACCCGAAGATGTTATTGATCATTAGAAAATATCACAACCATTATTGTTGTTCAATGTTATATATGATACCCTATATGTTATCTTTTACCGACTAATTTTCAAATTTAAAGATATCAATTATTGAGGTGATATTATTAGGTTTTCCCAGATGCATGTATTATTTCATCATCTTAATGTTGGAACCAGTTCCTCTCAAGATTGGTATTAGACTAAGTCATTGAGGTTATTTTGAACAACCCAAAAAGTTTTCTTCTAGTTTGGCTGCATCATAGTTGACAAAACTAAGTGAAATAAAAGTTAGAATAGGTAGCTGAATATAAATTGCAAGTCAAAGTTTGAATTAATCGAATATCGGTCAAGAAAAAAGTCTCTTTTCTAAATTGTTGATTATGATTTTCAATTGACAGAACCTAGGCTTAAATTTTCACCTTGCATTCTCCTTCATTATTAGTCTAGGTCCTAGCACAACTTGGGGAATCTATGAAGATCTCATTGACTATAAAATCACTACCATGAATGGTTGGGAAAATGGACACTCTATTTATTACATCAACATGGTAAGAATTTTTCACAATTGAGTGGAAAGAGTATCTCCTAGGCATATTCCATAGGAGGACATCATTGAACGAGCAGTGTGTGTTTATCCTATGGTGGCCACTATCTCCATCAAGGAAAAGACTCTGATAACCATTGGATATTGAAGCAATACAAGATGGGAAATCTACTCTACTATCAAATGTTAGAACTTTAGCTAGCAGAACTAAATAAAACAAGATTCTCATCAAAACAGATATGTTTATACATGATTGAATGAAAAGAGCGTCATCTAACCTGCATTATATTCATATCCTATAGTGGGCACTATCTCCACCAAAGTAAATACGCTGCTGACTATTGGATATGCAACCAATGCAAGCTATACAATCTAGTCTACTGCTAAGAGTTATAGTCAGAAACAAAATGAATGTGTGTATAACCTTGTTCAGCTAAAACATTAGCTATCAATGTCATCAAAATAAAGCTTGTAATCAAATCAAATATCAATCATGGTCTGGTTATAAATTGTGTAAGGGATAATCCTCTTCTCCAGATTGTTGAATATGATTTTAAGTATAGAGGATATAGGTTTAATTGCACACGCTACACTCTTCTTCATTGGTCCATATTTTAGGATGGCTTAGAAATCACTACCATGAACAAGTTGGAAAATGAAATTCCTTTTATCACAGCAAATGGCAAGCATTCTTGACAATTGAAGAAGAGTATCTCCTAGACATGCCAAAAGAGGAAATCATCCAACCTGTAGTGCATGCATATCCCATGGTGGGCACCATCTCCACTTAGGTTAAGACTCCAAGTTGGTCCATGTTATAGGTTCTTTTTTATTTTGTGCGAAGGGAGGGGGTGGTTAGCTGGTAATATGGAAGTCCCTTCTCCAGATAGTTGAATGTGATTTTCAGTTGAGAGGACCTAGATTAAAATGGACACTCTACACTCTTCTTCACTAGTCCATGTTATTTAATATAAAATCACTACCATGATCAAGTACCAAAATAGACACTCCTTTTATCATATCAAAATGGAAATCAATTTTCACAATTGAAAGGAAAGAGATCTCCCAAACAAGTCCATAGGAGCAAACCATCCAACCCGCTATGTATGCATATCATATGACAGGCACTATCTCCACCGAGGTAAATACATTATTGATTATTGGATTTGCTATCGATCCAAGTTGGGCAATCTATTATACTACCATATGTTATAGTTGGATACAAGCTGAACATGTGTATAACTCTATTTAGGTAAAAGTTTAGCTATCATAGTTAACAAAAACAAGCTTGTAATCAAATCAAATCTCAATCATTGTCTAGATATAAGTTGTTAAGAAATAGGGTTATGCATTTTTTTAGAGCTAGTAAGATATAAATCTCTTCTCCAAATTGTTGATTGTGATTTTTCAGTTGAGAGGGCCTAGGTTTGATGCACACTCTAAAATCTTATTCATTGGACCCTACTCTAGACTCTAGTATGGCTTTGTAAATATACACAGATCTCATTGACTATAAAATCACTACTATGAACAAGTCGGAAAATGGGAATTCCTTTTATTACATAAAAATGGAATGAATTTTTCACTATTGAATGGAAAGAGTATCTCCCAGACTAATGCCATAGGACAAAATGTCCAACTTACAACGTATGCATATCTTACAATGGACAATATCTCCACCAAGGAAAAGACCCTACTAACCATTGGATGTGCAATCAATCCAAGCTGGGAAATATACTCTACTGCATAATTTTATAGCCTATACATGTAAAAAATTTAGCCAACAAAGTTAACAAAAACAAGCTTGTAATCAAATCCAAATCTCCATCATAGTTAGAAGTGGTAAAGAGCTAAGGTACTTTTTTTTAACTTGGTGAAGTTCAAAGCACAAATTTATTTCTACCACATGTCACCATGATTTGGTAGGTTTGCACCAACTATTTTAGGAACTTCCAATCATTACAATCCACTGACATGCATTACAGTGTTGCTCATAACAATCTGAGTGACTCAAGCTCTCTCCAAATCACCTTCCCAATAAGGGAGGAAGAACAATAAAACTCATTAGCTTGTATATACATATCATAGGGGCTTTTAAAGCATGGCAAATAAAAATCACCACGTAGTGAGTCATTAGCTTATTTCATTTTTCATCCTGTCTCTTAAATATCACATTATTCCCATTTAATAGAAAATATGGAAATGCTCATTGTATGGTGGTTATTGTTTGCCTTTAAAGTACACCCAACCTTCTTTCTGATAAAAACCTAGAAAGAAAAAATGGCTTTTTCTCTTGTTTATTTATAATATTTTCCCTTTTGTTCAAATCAAGGACCTTATCCTTCTAATAATAAAAAGCCGAAAACTGTTGACATTGATTAAATTATTTTCTAATGAAGATTAAAATAGATTTAAGAAAATCCTACATCGTAAAAATACATAAGAAACCTACCTTTTAAGGGGAGAAAGTGATCTTCCAAATCAACTTGCGTGGAATTATAACATTAGATGAGAAAATCCGCTCACTTGCAATAGGAGAAGTAGAGTAAGGAAAACCAAGATTGTTCTCCCATGGTCATTCTTAAATGTGAAAATATTCTTTCTTGGACTCATAGGTGACTTGACCGAATCCCTGAGGCCGCCATATATTTCTGTGGACTTCTCTAGACTGGCAGGAGTGGTTGGACCAACAACGTCTTCCACAAAGATGTCGTTTCTCAGCAATGTGGAGTGTGCACATAAAGAGGAGGAAGATACATCATCATGACCCTCGACAAATGAGTGAGTGGTCGAAGGAAAATTTTGAGGTTATTTTCGATGAGGGAAACTCCATTGAGCTGAGACCCTGTTATCACTCAGGTTTTCCTAGAAGTTGTGTAAGAGGAAAGTATACCCGAGGTAACCACAAACCAACCTTTTAGATGCAGAATCTAGCCAATCTGCATCCAGAGAGGGCTCTCTCTTTATGATTTATCTTTGTTTTTGAATGATTTTAGGCTAGTTATAGATGCAAAGTTTGTTTTGGGAAAATGGTGAAATCCACAAACTAAGGGCAAGGTTGAGGGCTTTCAGTCCATTGGGCTATGGAGTCTAAGGATGGCTTTACCGGATTTCTTTTCTGAACACAAGATGGTATTACAGGGCAAGATAGCTAGACAAAGAACAATCCTTAAAATTTAAAGTGGATGGATGGTCTTGAAGGGATGAAAGGCAACTAAGAATCTTTCACCATATTCAAGAGAAAGAAGAGAAATGACTACAAGCAAAGAGCAATGAAGGATTCTTTGTTACAGTAATCAACAATGTTTAAATCAGCAAAACATGAGCAATTAAGAATTCATGCTTATAACTAATCCAGAAGAAAACATCAAGAATAATCACATTTGAAAACAGAGTACAATTAAGCAAACTCTGTTTCAATCTTTTATGTAAACTATTCAGAAACGGATATGATGATAGCATAAACTAATATAAAAATTAAACACAAGGGTTGGAAAACTTATTGAACTGAAGTCCAACACATGAATCCTGCAACAAGTCCAGTGCTTCAAAACGTCATCCAGTAAGCCACAAGTAAATTTGTCCAAAAGCTTTTTATTCCGAAAACCTCAATGTTACAGCAGAGTAATAGAATCCACCCATCAAAACTCTCTTTGAAGGCTTATTTATACAAAAATAATCTTAACAATCTTACTCTATCCTAGCCAATAATTCAGGCTGATTTAAAGCGTATTTACAACAAACAAGAGACACATGGTCTCGAAAATAGAATAATGAGTAACGGCTGATGTGCTGTTCCTTTCTTCATGGACGTGCTAAGGATAAGTGCTCTAAATAGGGCTCTGTGCCGTCCTTTGCGTATTCCTTTGACTTGTTGAATACTTTTACTTCTCACGGATACTCTTTACTCTTTCATCTGATACTCTTTCATCTGATACTCTTTCATCTGCATTTCTGTTTTTACCATTTACTCAATAGTAAAGATAAACTTTTATCCTGACAACATTTTTTACAAAATTTCCAGCATTTCCTTCCACCACTGATCATCTGGTATCATTGTTCTTCTGAGCTTCCTTAAAGTTTCATCGGCTTCAGTAAGTTTATAAAAAGTGGGCTCGTTTGGAAATAGATACTTTAACTCATGTTCCAGATGAAACAGATTTCTCACTTTTTCATAAATACTCTTCCCAGTTGGTACTGTAGGTTCTGATGAGCTAGTAGAACCTATACTAGTAGAACTTACAGCTGTATGTTTAGCATGAGCTTTGATTCTTTTCTCATAAGTTTCCCAGTCTACTATTTGATCCTCGGTGAGCATGGGACTTGGCAAATCACTGTCCAGCAGAGCTTGAAATTTTTCTCTGAAAACGTTGATGTCGACCAAAATATCATTACACTTTCATTCTAGATTTTGCATGAAAGTTCTCTTTGTAAAAATTCTCTTTGCTTCCAAAACTACACCTGTTCTGTCATCAATTCCTAGCAATGCTAGCTGTTGTTTTGTTCTTGAATTCAAAAGCTGAATGAGCTGCTGGGCTAGCTCTGGCTTGCCTCTTAATTCATGTCTAGTTTTGTTTATTTCCTCTTGGGCTATTTTGACTAACTCATTCTGCTCAAAAATAGCTTGAATGGAAGGCCAAATATCTCTTATTATATTAATGATGTTGTCCCAAAGAATATCATTTATTTCATTCAGAGGCTTTTCCAGTGTAAGATCTTTTTGCAAAGCCTCAACCAATTTTTCCAACCTTTTTATTTCTCTGAGGTTGTCAGCTACTGTCTTTTTTGATGTGTCATATTTTCCCTCCAATTTTGTTAATTGTAATTTTACTTCTTGGAGTTCTGTGACCTTTAGCTGCAAACTCTCCATTTGTTTAATCAAATCATCAGAATTCAAATTAGAAATATTCACCCGAGATGATTGTTCCTGTTGTCCTGTAGTACCTGCTGCTGAAGCCTGTTTGAGAATTTCCTGTTCCTGCAATGCCTTTTCCAGCTCCTTCTCGGTTTCATTTAGTCGCTCCGTCAAATTTAAGAGCAACTCCATCATTTCTTCTTGCGAATTTCCTTTTATTACTTCCTGTGTCTGGGGGTGCCTTGAGGCTGGTATTTTCAACTGTTTTCTCAGTGCAGCTATATCATCCTCTTTCTTTTTTATCAGTGCCTCAATACCTTTAGTGTCTTTGGGATTGTGACCCAAACCAATAATAATCTCTTCTAGAGACTTTATTCTATTGTCCTTGGCCTGTGAGGAGGCCCTTTCAATTTTCAATGTTGCAGCAGTATTATTCAAGGAATCTTGTAGTGTTAAAGCTGCCATGGCTTTGTTGGTGAGAGTGGAATAAACCATTTCCCCTGTTTGCCTATGAAGCTCTATCCGATCCAAGGGATGGATATCCTTTGCTAACACTTCAAAATTGGTTCTGATGTAATCTGTTGCTGAAGTTGGCTTTGGCACTTTAGCTTTGAAGTGGCTCATTTGCATTTTACCTTGTGAAAGATCAAATGCTGACATCAACCTTTGCTGATTGTGAGGAGCCATCTTCATATACTGATCATAGACCTTCATTTTTAATGTTTCATTCCTTGTTTTGATATCAATGAAGGTTTTCTTTATGTCTCCAGTACCTGTCTTGGGCGGTCTGAAAGAAGATACTTCAGTGCTCAGTTGCTTTTGTATCCCTTTCTGGCTTATATTTGTTTGACTTGCTGTACCTGTTTGCTGACTATCTTCCCTGCCATCATCAAATATTTCATCTATGATCTCTACATCTGGAGGTAGATCAGATTTATGTTTTTTAGCTCGATAGACTTGTGGGGCTCCTTTTGAAGGTGTGGTATCTGGAGCTGACCTCTTTTTCCCTATTTCCACATTCAGTGGAGTTTGCATCTCTGGAGCTTGGATTTGCTTTGCTGGTGTTTGAGAAGCTTTAGATTGTTCTGGTGTTTTGGAACTCTGTGATTTTTCTGCCATGACCAGGGTTTCAATGACCCGAACTATAGGTTCTTTTCCTTTACCTTTAGGCTCTGCTGCTACTGATGGGCTGTCTTTCTGTATAGCTTGTTGTAGAGTGGCTGTTGAAGATGTGCCAATATAGGGTACCTGCATTTGATCATATGTTTCTAGGTCAAATTTCTTCTCAGCATCTTTCATAAGTTTATTCAATTTGTCAGCTCCACTTCCCTCTTCAATAAGTGTTCCTTTAACCCAATCATCTTGATTTGCATACTGTTCTATGTCAGGAATTCTGTGATGTATATAAGGAGATGACTTATTTTTTAACCTTCTTTCACAAATGAAACCAAAGGGGTCATAAGGGACCCAACGGAAAGATGTCCGGAATTTTCTCTCTAATATAAGTTCTGCATCTCTCTCAGCTTCTCTAGAATTGCAAATGAAAGGACCTAACTGGCTTTTGATCCTTAACTGTGCTTTCTTCTTTACATTGCAGAAATGGATTACATCCGAGTTATTCATCTGTCTAAAGTATTCCAAAGCAAAAATTCTCATTGGTACATATCTGGGTAACTTGAATGGATGTAATTCACATCCATAAATCCTGATAACTGTATGGTTTTGGTACAAGTACCAATCCCCAACTTTGTAACTCTTTGACAATTGCAGGGTCTTTCTAATCTCAGTACTAAGCCTGGGGGGAGAAACTCCTGTTAACAAGGTTGTAGCAGGATGTACAAACTGATCAATGAATTCCGAATAAGAGTAGGGAGAATCAGAGGACAAATGAATGATGGGGGACCAAAAAATAACAGACCTGGGATTACCTTTAGCATCAAGTTTCTGAACAGGGAAAGGGAATTTGTCTGAGTGATAAAAAATTATGAGGTGATAGATAACTGAGGAGTACTTGAAAACCTTTTCATCATCTAGCCTTAAAAATTGATCATGGATTTTATTGGCAATGAAGGAAGCATAGTCATACTTAATCTCAGGAGGCTGTCCAGGGGTGAAGATAGATAGCAAAGCCAGAGTTATCTCGTCAACATACTCACTGGTATTGAATCCTAAGACAAAGGATATTACATTCACAATAAGCCTTCCCAATTGATTGAAAAAGTAAAAACCATAGGGGGAGTCCCTTTTGGCTGATGCTCAGGTAACATGAAGTACTGACACATTGCTTTCAATTTCTCTGGAGTTAACAGTCTGGTTTTCTCAATTAGCCCTTCCATGGATAGAGGTGCTAATTCTTGTTCTGGCTCAAATTGTAACATAGCATTGATAGCCTGGGGTGTTATAGGGAACAAAACACTTTGATCAGGAGCTAATACAGCTCTTTGTGTGGGATCATAATTTGCATGACAATAATGAATGATTTCAGGGAAAACGTGAACTATAGGAATGAAATACCTTGGGAGATTGGATTCCCACAACCCTATAAGATCTTGCCCCTTTGAGTATTCGTCTCTGCAGCGACAGAAACTCAAACGGGGACTTTCATCGAAATGCAGGTCTTTTATTTGGAAATCTTCATCTATGAGAGGCAAGTAGTCTAGGTCTCGGTGAGGAGCATTCAAAGGAGTGACGTTTAGAGCAGTGGGGGCCTCCATTTTGGTTCTTGTGGATTCAAAATGGAGGTTTCAGTTTTTCTTGCAGACCGGACGGGATATCGGACAAAAGAAGAAATTGGGACAAATTGCATGTTTGGGAAGTAAATTCACAGGTTTTAACTCTTCAATGAGGACTCAGAGAGGATTTTTAACCACTTTTTCAGAGAAAAACACAAGAAACTAAGCTTAACTTGCAGTCGGGGTGCGGAATGATAAATACCTGTTTTTTAATGAAAACTGGTTCTTCAACAGGTAATGGACAATGGCAGGAACGTTCTTCAACACTGGCGCAGCGGAATTTCTGAGTAATTTGGTGTATTTGCAGTGAATTTTGAAATTTGCAGCGGGAGCTTAGTCTCTTTCGAAAACCAAAATAACTAAAAAACGCGAAAAATGGCTTAAAAACAAGTCAAAAGGGTTTTTGTCGTTTTCGAGGCGATGACGTCATTCGATGTACGGGGTGACGTAAGGGAGTGGGACCGGCGGTATCTGATAAGCGGTAAGCGGTGAGCCCGCACCGCTTATGGAGGAAGGCGGTAAAAATCGCAATGGCAGCGATTCCACAGGCTGCTTGCCACGTGGAATGCTGAATAGTCAAACCCGCTCATTCCCCGCTGGCTAAAAAACTCACATGCGATGGGCAGCGGGTTTGATCGGGACCGTTGATCAATGGAGGAATGATCTGACGGCTGGAGGAAAGGGAAACTTGTGCGGTTTGGAAAGTGGGCCCGTCGGGGTTTAAACAAGTTTGACGTGTAATCTAATCACCCCGGGGAGAAGCTAATAGGCGGGAATGGTTGTTAATTAGTCCAAATGACTAATTAACCCCGTGAATTTATAAAATGAATTGCGGCGGGGTTTGGCCATGTGGAATGCCACGTGGAATGCTGAGTATGGTGGCGCAGGATTCCGTCGTAGTCTTTTCTTATTTTTGGTGTTAAACACATATGTTATGTGCCTAACGCTTTTCTTCGTATATTTTATTATACGATGAATAAATTAATATAATTAATTCATCATAGGGGCGGAATGTATATATAAGGTTAGAGTTTTACCAAAGGGCTTTATAAAGCGGGGTATTTATTTTAAATGTGCGGGACTATATATACTTTGGTAAAACGTTATAATAAGAGGGTTTTGGGGATATTTATTAGAAAAGGGAGTTATATACATAGGAAAAAGGGATTTCACTAGGGATTTAATATAATAGAGTTAGGTGTTAATATGAAAAAGGACAGGGAAAATCAAAACATCTTTGTTCATCTAAGAAAGTGAAAACTTATGAAGTAAATTGCACATTTTTATCTTCAACACTTAAACTTAGAATAACAAGTTGTTTTGAGGAATTATATGGAATGTTGCATCAGTTTCCTAAGTAAAATAGGATTTTACTTAGGAAAAGTTAAAAATGGAAGATAATCAATGATGGATTATTTCAAGTGCTTAGGTCTTTTGATCATTAGGCCGAGGGTCCGGTCCCTCCAGAAGTCAAGGAAATGCCTTGAGCTCCTTTGATCTCAAATTACCTTAGTACTTTTGGGGAAATTAGTAAAACTCTTGAGGGGGAAAAATGATGAGGGAGGTTAATGAATTTGACTTTGCTTGCTGTGATTTTCCAGTGTATTTCCTGCTTTAGTACTTGTGATGAAAGTAAATGATTAACCAACCTGTAGCAGCACCATTCATCAGATAACACTTTGTAGCACCATCTACCTACCCTATCTACTTAGCACTACCATTTTGTCTTCTTTATTAGGGTGCATTTAGACTTGCAAACCCTTTTCAATCTTTTTCTTTTTACATGATGAATCTATCTATTTCTACCCTTATTACATCCAAGGGCTCGGATTAAACTGTTGAGCACCTTTTATTCACTCTACCTAGCTACTTATCTGCCAAGATTAAACTGTTTGGCTAGATATTTATTCTCTAATCTAAAACATGATATTGAAATATGACTAAGCCAAGTTTAAACAGTTTGACTTATTCATGAATTGTGGCAAAAGTTTCACAAGCTGCACACAATTATTTTATTACAATAGATGAAAAAAGTAGTGGCATTTAGACTTGCACACTTTCCTTGGTCTATTTTTGCTTGGGGTTCATTTCTTTCTCTTTTTGACCGTTTTTATTCTTTTTACCCTTTGATTTTTATTTTAGGGTATACCCTCTTTACATTTTTTAAATTTTTTGATTTTTTGGTTTTTCAAGAATATGGAACACCTTTGCTCAAGTAAGAAGGTTTGAACATATTCCACACTTCCATCAAGACAATCATGAAAGATGAAACCTATTGATATAGGAGGCTAACAGAACCTTATTCTTCTGGGAAAGACTATCACTGTACGTTTTTGTGTGAGTGGGGGAGGGGGTTCTAGGACTGGAATTTTCTCTCGAGAGGCTAGGAGAGCTCACTGTTTTTTCTAAGTGAAAGGAGCTTAGATACATTCTAGGAGGAAAATTCAACCATGATTGCTTGCTTCTAGAATCCATTGGGCTTGAGTAGCACTATTGTTCAGTCTCTGCAAAATGGAATCACAAGGATTTCAATTTCATGAGACAATTAAAAATACCATAAGGAACAATATAATTTCAAGCACAATCGCCTATTTCGGAAATCTCGTTGAGTAACATTTTTTTTTCAGTCCCTTATAAGCAGAGTCATAATGGAATTTGTGACGCAATTAAAAAGACCATAAAGAAAAATATAAATCTTCTTTGGGAGATTTTAGGCTCCATCTAGGATAAGGATTCCATTATGATGTTTTCCATATCATATAGGAAGTTAGGGTTTATATCTTGGTTAAGGCTTGTAAAACAAGTCCATTAATAAAATATGAGAATGGTAATATGGGCACAGTGAGTATGTATTGTATATTAAGAATGAATTTTATTGCTTCTACGATGAATGGGGAAGGAAAGCAAGATCCTTAGTCTCTAAACAAAAATTATCTAGTTTAATGGACGTGAATAAGGCTTCAAACCACCACACTGATATTCTATTTAAGATATATTAATCCTTCAAGTGTGTTAAGGATGTTATTTGAAGGCTTTTTGTGCCATAGTTAGGACTTGGGGCCTTTAAGTTTGGCCTCAATATCATTTGGAGGTTTTTTGCACCATGTGTGGCACTTCGGACCTTAACTATGGCCAAGGAAGGATCATAAGGTGCTTGGTTCATATTTGAATCTTCCCATGATCAATATTCTTGAATAATTGTTTGAATTACCATAGAGGACATCTCTATGGGGGATCTTTGTCACCATTGTGATTATTTACATGATAAGAATGGGAATTTGGGAATGTACTATCTCAAGGGAAGGAAAAAAGAGGGCCTCAGGCCCTAAATAAAGCTTATAGAGTTCAAGGAACTTGAATCAACCCTAAAACAACCATAAAGATCCTCTTCAAGGGATATTCAGATTTCAACTTAGATATGGGAGCCATGACATGTTATTCTACATAAAGAGTCACAATAATTGTTAATATGTATGATTTTATAATAATAGTGTGTGCACATTCTAAGAATGTGAATGCGCTACTATAATTTGTCCACATTTTTCTAATGCATGCATTTATATATTTTTTTATAGAATAGTATGGTTTTTGAGTAATCTAGATTTATATTAATTAACCAAGTTTAAATCAACATACTTTGAATTCAAATTAATAAAATTATTGCCTTTATGAATCTCGTGCAATAATCAAACATGGTATGTAACAACACCGCTAAAACCCCACAAATTCATAATGTATTTGACTCAGTTTTAAGCCTTTGGCTTTAATTCCTAGTGAATGTGATCAAAGGATATAACGTTGAGGGTTCTAATCAACTTCGTAACTCTAATAATCTATTAGTCCAATAAAGAAATATTCAAGGAAGTATAACCTTTTAGCCAATTTATAACAACCTTTGAATCCCCTATCACTTGTAAGTTCAAATTGTTGAAGTGACACAATTAAAATGACTAACATAAATGACTAATTTGTATTATTGTAGTACTTTTTAGGTAGTCGCATTTTTGTTCCTAAACTAAATTATTCATTCACGTTAGTCATTTTTAGTTGCATTACTTATTATCTAGTCGTACATTTTAACCCGAGACTAAATTAGTCACTTATGTTAGTCGTTTTTAGTTGGGTCACTTAAGATTGGTCATTTTTTGTAGTATTTCACTTGGAAAAGTTGTGGTGACTAAAATTTTTAGTCACCTGGTCACTAATTTCATCATTTTGTACTAGTGATATAGTCTCTACATTGTTTTTATTTTCTTATTTTTAGTTATGTGCATGCTTCTTTGCATGTTAGTTTTATTTTTTCCTTCTTTCCTTGTTTTTTTCAGGTATTTTTCCTTTTCTTTTGTTTAATAATGATTTGCATGAAAGATGCTCATGTTTGGCTCAAAAGACAATGTGGAAAAAATTGAAAGGGGTAGTTTTGATGATGAATAATTCTTGGCTAGTCTGTTACCTCTTCTGTACCATGGGTTTACATATCCTTAAAGTTGATAATGTCTAAATGGAAAATCCTATTTGTTCTAGATCAAAAACCTTTGGTCGAACTATGAATATTGTACTTTTATTAGGATATACATTACAACTTATCCTTGTATTGAACATTTTTTTGACCTGTTGACTCAACCAAGTAGAGAAGGGAAATGAGAAAACTTTAAAATGAGCATATAACTTTGGTTATCTTTCAAATCCATTAAACAAGGAACAACCTTTCCTGATCTCAATAAGTCAGGATCCCCCTTCCACCCATGCTATAAATTTTCAATAAATTCTTCAAGAATATATTTAAGAAAATAAAATAGAGGGTGAAGAAGAGAAAGGATTCCTACGGAGAGAGGTGAAGCAAGCAACTTCACTAGGATACTCTCTCGACTATTTGATGTGAATAAATGCTTGGTGTTCCTTGAGGTGAATTTGATGTGGTACTTACCAGGATCACCAAAATTGGAGCAACACTACGGAATGTGATTAAAATGTCAATATAATTATTATCCTTCTCTCTGATTGAAACCTGTTGAGGTATGACTAGTCTATGTTGATGTGTTATAAACTGAGAAAGGAATATGAGAGACTATAAATTTACCTAGGAAAAGTAGGAAATATTAGGTGATCCACATGGAAAATAAATACTTCTTGAAAGACCGAGGTGTTGAAATTAAAGGTAAAACCGAAGCAGAGAAGCTCAAGTTATAATAATGTGTCTCCAAGTGTTGATGTTGCGATCAACACCCTCAAAATTCTGCTTGCATATAACTTTTGGAGCCTAAAAATGAGCTCTTACCTCTTATCCCATGGATATCACCCCATTATAAAGTGGATCTTACCGTAATTTTTTGGATGCAAACCTCCTCACTTCTCTTATAAATTAACTTCCTGCTATTATGACTACGTTGGCTTTTGGAGACTCTTAGTTATGCCCTCATGTTGTCCATTTGTGTCTAGAGATGTCCATAATCCATCTGTGTACTTGAGGAATGATTAAAGGATTTATTTGTGACAAAGGGAAGACAAGACAACTCAGAGAGATACATAAGTTCAAGGATTTTAGAGGGTTGTAATATTCTCCTAATTTCATTAATACAAAAATGTCTTGTTTTCTGATACATTATGTCTCTTTTATGCATACGTAGAACAATGACTACTTGGCTTATTGTTTAGAGATATTTTTATATGTTATTGGTACGTTTTTGTTCTCTTACTTGTTTTATAAAATTTTCAGGTTCCACATATACCATTTGGAGTTGGAGCTAAATCTTGCAAACAAGGAAAATAAGAGCTTCTACATTGCTTTCCAAGTAAGTGTTTCTTCCATATTAATTTTTTTTCTAATGAAAGAAAAGAAAATTTATCTTGGTTGTTTCTAGATCAAGCCACTGGGACTAGTGAGTTTTCCTTTATTTACAGAGGGAAATCATCCATAAAACATGTTCAAATTTTTTTTATTCTCATCCTCATCGACGATTATATTGTTGAAAACATCATCATTGGCCATAAAGTCTAGTATCTAGTGGTTGTCATTACAAACAAAAAAATTGGTTATATTTTTGGGCAACAATGGATTATAAATAATTTCAATTGAAAAACAATCCTTTATATGTGACATTATAGAAGCAACATTAGCTAATTTATCAATAACAACATTACGAATTCAATGAACATAATTTTTATTGAAAGATTGGAAATGTGAAATCAAATGTCATAGGTCTTGCTAATAACTTCTAAGATTAGGTGACACAATTTATTATGTTTTGCACATGTCATGTAACAATTTTTGATTCACCTATTGCATTGAATCTTCAACTTTGAGGGCAATGGATTTCTTTAAACCCATAGTGAGTAATTCATATTCAATAACATTATTAGTGAACTAAAATTACAATTGATAACAGATCATATGTTTGTTTTGTTGCGGGTCTATTAAAATACAACCAGCTCCATAACCCTTCTGTGTCTCCCAACCTTTCAAATATAATTTCCAAATGTTAGGAGTAATAGAGTTAGTTCCTACATTTATAATATATCCATTTATAATACAACAATCATTTACACAAATTGGATTTCGAGCAAGGATTTCCAACTATGTATCTAGTGGGATGGGTTAAGGTTTTGTTAGATAAATTTGTGCTCTACTTCCAGAAATAGATTTATGAAAATGACATCTACAAAACCTATCGACTTGTTGTGTTCCTCAAGTGGTGTCATGGTGTATTTCACATAAATCTTGCTTTCTACTTGAATTTGATTTTTTATGCTCTTATAGGGAGGCCATAAATGTGTACAATCTATTGAGAAATACCCTTGCTTCTTACTTGACCAATATTTTATGAAAATTGAGCCATAGGATTTAGGAATGTCCATAATAATAGTGTTTGTGCATTAGTGAAATATATGGTATCATCAGAAACAAATGATGGCATTGTTAAGTTCACCAATTTACCAGACTAATGATATGTCCAGTTGTATGATCCGGGTACCAATAATTTCCCATTTAGCATTAATTTTATTAGAAATATATTATGGGATGAATTTTGTGGGTGTGCAAGAATAAACCAAACAATTATGGAAATTATAATATGATATTTCAAATTTTAAAAGAAGCGAGGGGAAGAGAGTGTTAGAATTTAAATTGATGGAATTCATTATAGACTCAATGATTTCATGAAAGTTACCAGGCATAAATTGAGATGCAAAAACTTCCTTACTTGTCAAAGAGTGTGATGAGAGTTCTGTGTAATTAGTTATGACTATCTTTTTATGTTCATGATCTTAGAGATTGAAATGATGGCATGGCCTCTTTTCATGTCTTTACAACTGTTATAATCAATAATTTCATTCATAATGGGATTTGCTGACATATCGGGTGTTGTAGCTTTGTTTGAAGCTCAAGGATTAGTGGAATTATTCTTGTTGTTGGTGAAAGTTTTCTTAGAAGGGTGATCACTTCTGGTCTTGTTCTGGAAATTTTGAACTGAATTAGAAGGTGGTAGAATCCTTCTAAACAATTAATTTTTAAGATTCTTCTCAGAGGTAGGCCCTTTACTCCACAAGTTGTATCGATTAGTTTCCTTTCTAAGAAGGAGCTTCACTCATTGATGGTTCATCATCACCTTTCTTCTCATTTTTATATATGTCATTAAATGAATTAACTGAGCATCAAACACCTAAATTTTCATCAGTCATAATAGTTTCATTTTCTTATTCACTCTACTCAAGTTGTTCATCTGTGAACAAGGTATCTACGAAGTTGGTCATCATGGAAGTCATGTTTTGATTCCATTGGGGACATGTTTACTTTGAATGCTTCTCTTGATGGAAAGTGTGATAGTTATGCATTCCCAAACTTTTAACATTAAGAACCGAATTAGAGCTCTAATAATATCTAACTGGTTGAGAGTATTTATTCTTTTTGAAAAAAGGAAGCTTAGAGAAATTGTTTCTAGTGGTTTCTTCACTTGAACTCCTATTCAATGCAAATACTTCATTCATGAGAAACTTCAAAAACTTGGTTGAGATTTCCATATCAAAAAAATATGTTTTTGAATTAGTGAAAGAGGCTAGAGTTTTCTCACCAATTTCATTGGAGTCTTTAGGATTTTCAGGGTATTCAATGACTCTAATAGAACATAGATCCTTTTCAATAGTAAGAGCTTCTGCAAATTTTAAAGCCAAAGTATCTTTTTCATATATTTTAAAAAGCACAAAAATGTTATTTAGCAATGCAAATGTATAATAATATTTCATAATTGACTGATGTTTTTGCACAACCATGGGGAACTTGTTCAACAAATGAGTAAATCTCTGGTTAAAATATTTCATTCTTTCCTTGTCCCCCATTTAGATACTCCTAAGTTATTTTAATAATAATGGAAGGAGTTTTACCATCAATTTTTTTTTTCCACAAACAACTTCTTAAACTCCCTCCAACTATGGATTGAATTGGCTAGAAGACTGTGATACCATTCTAACACTCTACCTTCTAGAGTGTATGGAAAATGTCTACAAGAAACATCATCAAAACATACCTCAAGAACTCGTAAATGCATGTATAAATCATCAATATGGTCTTCAAATTTGGTTTTATCAGGATTGAACTTTGGCTGTAGATTTTCTTGGATTTTAGGCATAGAGTGAAGATTATATAGAAGAGCAAGTGGGCCTTGGGCCATCCAATCAAAGTCTGCATCAGCCATGTCTTCTTCTCCTTCCTCCTCCTCTTATTTTGATTTTAAAGATGCTTCTCCTTCACCATTCTTGTATTGTTTGTAATCAAGTTTTTCTTCATCAGAGAAATGAAAATGCTCCTCTTCACTATCTAAATTTTCCTCAATAGGCAGAAGTTCCCCTTGTTTATTTATTCTTTCCATAGGATCAACTAACTATTGAAGGGTTGCGATAACCAAATATTCCACCAAAGTGACCAATACACCACTGGGAGTTGTTTCTTTTTATACATTTTTATGTGGTATAATAGAAAAAATAAGGAGTAAACCCAGAGCTCCTGCAAAATGACGAGTAATAGGTTGGATTGTCCAAAGCTAATACTAAGTAACTTGAAAAGCTTGTCCTAGATTAGGATGAGAGGTTTCCTCTCTCTCAGGAGTATGAGTTGGAGTGTATATCAGAGCGTTATTCCCTTGCAAAAAACATTGTTTGTTAATATTTGGTTAGTTATCTGCCATAAAAGGGTGGACGCCCTCCTAGTGAAAAGATGTTGATGTTGTTCGAACCTGCCAACATGCAATGGCGTCTCCCTAATGTGAATTTCCCGTTAGACCTCAAACTGTTTGGTATAGGAGCCCTTCCAAAAATAAGGCTTGTTTTCCATTTTCCTTAGGATTTTCCTTGGTTGTAGTAGTTAGCACAATATAGAAATGTACATGTACATTTGGATGAAACAGTGAGTATTCCTTGTCAAATGTTGAATTGTAGAATGCATTAAGTTTCTCTCACTGGAGGGAAATGAAACTGAGGCTTTAAGAGAAAATTAATAGTATTATTCTAATAAATACACACGAGAATATATATATATATATATATATATATATATATATATATATATATATATATATATATATATATATATATATATATATATATATATATATATATATATATATATATATGAAAGAATAGTTAATCAACTATCAAAATAGTTCACTTAGAAGTAACAATTGCTAAAACAAGTGCAACACCCATTCAATAAGGTAAGCACCAAAGCCACCAAAATAGTTAAATTTATTTACTAAGAAATAACATCAACATATATCACAAACATTCTGAGAATATTCTTACAAATTTTATGATATACACATGAAAGCGTTTCGGCTCAATGATGTTGAACTATTAAGAGAAAGTTCCAAGACACATCTATACAATAGTAACTACTAGCTCTAATAGGGTAGCGTTAAGCCACCACTTTCTCTCCAAAAGAACAATCTTTCTCTCTAATGCCTATTTGGAGAAGACAAGGTGAAAATTCATTTTCTTGAGCTATGAGTGTGTATATATAACAAATGAGCCAACTCTCCACCTCCTCTATGACTATTGAGATCCCGTAATAACTCTTGAACTTCCATATGACTTTTCAAATTCTTTTGAGACTCTTTGACTTCTACAATGAAATCTCACATTATATAGGCGACTCTTAGACTACCACTTTTTTTTAATTTCTCATTTATTAAAATTACATAAATACATCCACAAATGACGTGGCACATGGTGACTCATATGACTCTTGGAATGACACCTTGAGAAAACATGACTTGACATTGATGACATGGACTTGCTGATGATGTGTCAATTTTAAGCTTCTCCTATTGCTGCTATCTATGTATCTTCATGAAATATGTTACATGTTATTCCTCTTCCTCCTTCAATAGTCTTGAGAACAGGGAGTCTTCACTATGATATTGGTTCATCATTTATTTTTCAATCTAGTGTCCCTTCATCTTCTTGTTCAATGATCATCTTATCTTCACAACCTCAAAATTGTCTTATACCATAGTCTCCTTCTCCCTCTTTTTAAGCATCATCTTGTCATGTCATGTTATAGTACCTGCAAATTAAATCCACTCATTACAAGACGACATAAAACTTGAAATATCATAGTCTAATTTCTTCATGAGAACCCATTTACTTGCCTGGAATTGAGTAGTGAACTAGGAGGAAGGGTCAAGGATTGTGTGATGTGCAGTTTCATAGGTCAAGAGTAAGGAACTGAGGCTTTAAACTATGAAATGAAAAGTTATGGAGGCCTGTGTAGTAGGATTTTACAGTTGAGGGTCATAATGAGGTAAGCTTCCCCATTATAACTACAAAATGCATAGTTTTAGAGGGAGAATGGGTAGTTGGATTTCATAGTTGCGGATTTTAATGAGCCAAGGAGATAAATTGTATACAAGGTTTTTGCAATAATCAGAAAGAGACTAGATGGGGGAAAATATTGCATAATTATAGAGGTCAGAACATTATTCTTGAGCACTATGACTATGAAATGCATAGTGTTCGAGGAAGTGACTGCACATTACGCAATTTTTGGAGGAAAGGAATGCAAACTTAGGCTTGCAACTGCACAATGCATAGTTTAGAGGGGCAGAGTGAGCTTAGGTTAGTCGGGCATGAAGTCTTCCAGAATTTGACTAAGCGTGGGATCACTAAGGCAGTGATTAAACTAAGGTAGGAGTTAAACATTATCATTCACTTAGGACCATTGACAACAAAAAATAGGAACTCAAGACTCAAAAACAACATGATCGCCTCCAAGTGAGACAGTTAAGCTACACTTTGTGACAAAAATGATGAAACTAGTATGAAAGTGCATACAATTTTTGGAATGATTCTAATACATGTATATATGATAGATAGGACTGATTAGTACCAAATTTCCCTCTTGAAATAGACACAGAGATCTTCTTCACATTTTACAACATTTCCCTTGCCAAAAGACGACACTTAGGATTTCTTACAAAAGGGACTAGAAAAATTAGTGGATTTACATGAAAATAATCTTGCTACTAGAGATAGTAGCTCACGTGGTCAATGTAGGCTTTGAAATTTGGATATAGGACAAAATTTTGGAGGGTGTTGTAGCAACAATAACACATAGGTTCATTCATTTCAACCTTGGTATATAGGTTTGGTTCAACATAACTTTTGGAGAAGCCAAGTCCTGTCAGGTAGCTGTCAATTTGAGAGTATCATGCTCTAGGTGCTTACTTAATTCATATAAGGTTTTCATCAATCTGAAAACATGATATTATCTTCCATGAACCTCAAAATATTAAGCTTTCTCTATGTGCACTTCTTCCTCAATGACACCATTGAGAAAAGAAGTACTTACATCCATCTAAAATAAATTCCAACCCATAGAAGAAGAAATAGAAATAATAGATCTAAGGTAGAGTTCCTAGAAGCCAGAGCAAAGGTATCATTATAGTCCTCTCCTTCCTTCTAAGAGAACCCTTCTAGCCACAAATCTTGCATTTATTTTTCAATACTTCCATCCACTGCATGCTTTATATTGTATACCCATTTTAAAGTTACCAATGAATTTTCCATACATCATTCTTCATAATTGACTTGTATTATTCCAACATTGCATCCTTCCAAACATGTTGGACAGATACTTCTTCAAAGGTTGAAAGTTCATAATCAATGAGATTAGTGATTAATGTAGCATATCCATAATACCTCTTCGGCCTATTTCTTTACTTGAAGGTGCCATGTGTTGCTGAATATATTTTTTCTTCTTGCAAAATGGATATAATACAAGATGACCTCTTCCTAATTTCATGAATAACAATTAGATCGAATGAATTTATAAGCCCGTGTAGCTCTTCCTGGTGATCTATGAGATATTAAGAAAAATTTGATGGACAAAAAACTTCTTCCTTGGGATATCCATGTGGTTTTCACTCATCAAATTCCATGGGAACTTCTTTATATTTTCAATAGGTAACATTCTCATCATTGTCATGGAAAATAGATTCTCTAGGTATTTAATGAATCAATATATCCAAAAGATATTCCTTTCTATCTTAAATGTTGTAGCTTCTTTCTATTATATTTTGGTACATGGATATAGACTAGAAAACCAAATATTCTAAAATGAACAACATGTGGTTTCAATTCAATGAATTATTCTTTAGGAGCATTGTCTTCCAATATTCAATAAGGACTTCTATTCTAAATATAGGCAATTTTCATAGATGCTACAGTCCATATAAACATAGGAACGTCTCAATCATTCATTATTTCGTTGACATTTCCTTTGATGGTTACATCCTTTCTTTTAGTAACTACATTTTTGTTGTTAATTGTAAGTGGACATGAACTCCCTCTTAATTCCACATTATTTACAAAATGGAATGAGCTCCTTGGAGGTGCTTTCTACTCCATTATCCGATCTCATAATATTTATTTTATTTCCCTTCATATTTTCCACTTCAACCTTAAATACTTTAAACTTGAAAAATAAATTTTCCTTTGGCTTCATGAAGTAAATCCATGTCTTGTGAAAAAATATTTAATAAAGGCTATGTAATACAAATATCCTTGAGGGGATTTCACTAGCATTAGAAAACATACATAAAAATGAAATAGATACAAAATTTCCTTGGATCTACTTACACTGCTTAGAAAAGCATTCTTGACATTTTTCCCAAGCGCACATCCTTGACATACTTCATGCGCTTTCTACAAATATGGAACAATTAAAGCCATATCTTTTAATGTAGGAAAATATTTATAGTGAAGGTGTGCATATCTTATATGCCAAAGCTCACATGGATTGATGTCATTGTGTACTAATAATTGACGAATTTGTTTCAAGAATCTGTACAACCTTCCTTCATGAACTCCGATTACTCTAGTAGAATTATGTTAGAACCCTTAGTCCCATACAATAAATTTTCCATGAACAAGTTCTACGATATATCCCTTATCTTCCAAGAATGAGATGGAAACCAAATTCCTTTTTAATCCTGACACATATAGTATGTTACTATGATGGAATTTTTTCACTTTATTTTAGCTCAATGGAATTATTCCAAATACATTTTACTACACAACTATTGTTCTCTCAAAGTTTTACCTTTTGAGATAGTCTTCCTTCCATCATAATTGTGAGGTTTTCATTCTCTCTTGTCATGTGCCAGGAGGCACAATTATCTACTAGCTATAAACAATTGCTATATGCAATAGAACATGTAAGAGAGTACAAAAAATTAAATCTTTGGTATTTGAATATTCATTCTTGTCTCTTTGGTAGTTCCTTTATGTCTGTTGTGGCAAAATTTGTGACAATAATAACATATAACTTTTGAAATATATCTTTTAACAAAGTTACCGATCAAACAAGATAATTACCTGGTACTCGTCTTTTTGAGGTAGCAAAAAAAGCACCCGATTTTGAAAACTCGTAATGCAGAATCACCCTTTTTTTTGGAGCATAGTTTTGGCACTTTAAATTTTCTTATGAGTTTTTGTCTACTAGCTATAACTCATTGCTACATGCAATAGAACATGTAAGAGAGTACAAAAAAAAATTCTTTGGTACTTGAATATTCATTCTTGTCTCTCTGGTAGTTCCTTTATGTGTGTTGTGGTGGCATGCTTCTTTCCCTTTCTCTTTCTATCATTTTAACCTTCAATACAATCATGTATATAATGACCAAATTTTTTACAATAATAACATATAACTTTTGACATATATATTTTAACAAAATTACTTATCAAACGAGATAATTACCTAGTACTGATTTTTTTGAGGTAGCAAAAAAAGTACCTGATTTTGAAAACTGGTGATGCAGAATCACCCTTTTTTTTGGAGCATAGTTTTGGCACTTTAAATTTTCTTATGAGTTTTTTTCTACTAGCTATAAATCATTGCTATATGCAATAGAAAATGTAAGAAAGTACAAAAAAATAAATCTTTGGTACTTGAATATTCATTCTGGTCTCTTTGGTAGTTCCTTTATGTTTGTTGTGGTGGCATGCTCCTTTCCCTTTCTCTTTCTATCATTTTAACCTTCAATACAAACATGTCTATAGTGACCAAATTTGTGACAATAATAACATATAAATTTTGACATATATCTTTTAAAACAGTTACCGATCAAACACAATAATTACCTGGTACTCGTTTTTTTGAGGTAGCAAAAAAAGCACCCGATTTTGGAAACTGGTGATGTAGAATCACCCTTTTTTTTGGAGCATAGTTTTGGCACTTTAAATTTTCTTATGAGTTTTTATCTACTAGCTATAAATCATTGCTATATGCAATAGAACATGTAAGAGAGTACAAAAAAAAAATCTTTGGTACTTGAATATTCATTCTTGTCTCTTTGGTAGTTCCTTTATGTCTGTTGTGGTGACATGCTTCTTTCCCTTTCTCTTTCTATCATTTTAACCTTCAATACAATCATGTCTATAATGACCAAATTTGTGACAATAATAACATATAAATTTTTAAATATCTCTTTTAACTCAGTTACAGATCAAACAAGATAATTACCTCGTACTCATTTTTTGAGGTAGCAAAAAAAGCACTCGATTTTGAAAACTGGTGATGGAGAATCACCCTTTTTTTTGGAGCATAGTTTTCGTACTTTAAATTTTCTTATGAGTATTTTTTTTTTTTTTTAAATTTATTTATTTATTTATTTAATGTCATGATTTTCATGTCTATTTTGAAAAGTGGTGATGTAGAATAACCTGTTTTTTTTAGCGTATTTTTGGAACTTTAAATTTTCTTGGATTTTTTTTAAATGTCATGTCGATTTAGAAAAACAATGATTTTTTTGGCATTTTTTTTTTGTTTTTTCAAGTATGAAAATTTGTTTTAAAATGGTAGTGATTTTCATGCTAAATTTCAAAAGTGTTGATGCAACATCAATCGTTTTGTCTAGAGAGGTGCTTTTCATCTTTTTAATAAAACATAAAAACAAAATTTAAAAAAAAAAACATGACAAAAAAAATCAAATACAAAAAATATAAAAAAATATGAAAAAAACCAATAAGAGTGTAAAACAAAACAAACAAAAGCTTGTAAAAATTAAAATTTAAACCAAAAAAAACATAAAAACAAATAAATAACATATAAATTCAAAAACAAAATGAAAAAGGGAAAAGTTAAAAAAAAAAAACATAATTTAGAGAAAAAATAAAAAAAAAACAAATTTTTTTTTTTTTTTTTTAAATAAAAAAAAACAACTTAATTAAAGAAAATGATAAATTAAAATATTTAAAATTAAAAAAATTAAATAATCAAATACTAAAATAAAAAAGATTTAAATTCAGAAATTGAAATTAAAACACACACACACACATATATACATATATAATATTTTCAAAAAAAATAAATAACATGATTCATTTTTTTTTTTAAATTAAAAAAAATTATTAAAAAAAATGAAAAGAAAAACAATTTTAAAACCAAATTTTTTAAAAAGTTAAAAATAAACATATAACTAAAAAAATATTAAATTAAAAAATAGTTAAAAAAATATTTAAAAATATAAATTATATTAAAAAAATGTTAAAAAATAAAAATTAAATTAAAAAAAATTAAACAAATAACATAAAAATTAATAAAACAAAGAAATTAAAGAAAATGCACTTTAGTGCTGCCCTGGGGTTGCGAGTCTCGGTCGTTGGGCGGCAGGAGAGCTGCGAGCTCTCTCGCCGCTCGGTGGACCCTAGGGTGGCAGTAAAATGAATATTTTTTTAATTAATTTTTCAACTTTTTTAGTTTGTTTTTTTTAAATCTAACTTTTAATTTTTAATTTTTAATTTTTTTTTTTTTTTAATTTAAATTTTCTTTATTTTATTTTATTTAAATTTATTTGTTTTTTTTTTCTATTTTTATTTTTATTTTTATTTTATTTTTATTTTTTAATTTATTTTTATTTTTTTAACCTTTTTAAAGTTATATTTTTAAATTTAATTTTTTTTTAATCCAAAAAAAATGAATTATTTTTATTTCTTTTTAATTTTTTAATTTCATATATTTATATACTTAACAAAATTTATTTAAATTTACATTTTAATTATTATTATTATTATTATTATTATTATTTATTTAATTTTTTTTTATTTTTAATTTTTATTATTTATTATTTATTATTTTTAATTTTTTTCTTTAAATTTAAATCTCTAAACTTAAATTATTTTTTATTTTAATTAACTTTTTTCTCAATTTTTTCTAGTTATTTTTTTTTTTTAATTATTTTTTTTCTATCATTTTTTTTAATTATGTGGTTATTATTATTATTATTATTATTATAACTTAATTTTTTTCTTTTTTGGATTGATTTTTATTTTAATTCTTTAAATTGTGAGTTTTTTTTTCCTTTTTGATTTTTTTTGTTTGTTTATATATATATATATATACAACTGATATTTTATTTTTAATGTCATGTTTATCATTGAAATTTTAAGATTTTCAGAGTCATAATAGTTTACCTTTAATGTCATTATAAAAAATTGTTGACAATTTACCCCTAAAAGAAAAAGACGTTATTCGAACATTAACACTTTTAGTTTTCAAGGTTTTTTTTACACACAAAAAATTGACGATGTTATATGAACATCAACACTTTTCGTTTTCAGGTTGTTTTTTGCACACAAAAAACTGGCGATGTTATTCCAGCATCAACACTTTTTGTTTTCAAGCAATTTTTTTCATGCAAAAAATTGGCAACGTTATTCCACCATCTACACCTGTTGTTTCGCGGGTGCTTTTTCAATCCTTTTTTCAAGAAAAAAAAAGTTTTTAGCATAATTTTAAAAAAATTTGAAATTTGACCCTAAAAAAAACAATGTGTTCTTGAGGACACACTTTTCGTTTTTGGGTTGTTTTTTGATTTTTTTTGATTTTTTTTGGGCTAGAGTTATCATTTTAAAGTAATAGTTCCCGTTTGATCGATAACTATGTTTTTTTACTTGCGTAATATATATTCTTACTTTGGGTCTTCTTCCTTCTTTTCTTCTTTGGAAACCAAACTTATTTCTTCTTCCAACTTTCTTGAAATGTGCTACATATGCTTGAGAGTCTCCTTCTTCAGATCTCTAAATATTTCCTTTTGATATGAGTCTAGATTATTCTTGAGTACAAGCATTCCAAAAATTTTAAAACTCTAGAGCTTCTTTTTCTTGCACATATACTCGATGCAAAAGAGTCCCATGAGTTAGGAATACAATTAGTTGTTATGGTCACTAGTTCATTTTCAAACATTATTTGATCAATTGCTCGAAGTTGATCTCTTATTTAAGAAATCCTCATGAAATATGAGGCTATAGAATCATTTCCTATCATTCTAGCATCATAAAGCCCATTCCTCAAGCTCATTCCTTGACCAAGGTTCATGATAGTGTGTGATCCAACTAGGGAATCATACATCTTCTTTGAAGATTCAATATTTGAAAAATAAGGAACCAAATGATCTTTGATGGAGTCCTCAATGATGCTTCTAGCAGTGATGTCTTACTTCTCATTTTTTTTCTTCCCTTGTTCATATAATCATCAACAAGCTTAATAACTTTACCTTTCACAATATCTAAAATATCATTCTTTGCAAGGAGTATACCAATCCTTTTCGAAGTCATACAGTTTGTAGATCCTTCGAACTTTTTTTCTTTCTTCATATAGGAACCCATAATCACAAATAAGATTTTAGATAATAGATGAGGTATTATTCAATTATATTCATTTTAAAAATATTATTTAAGAGTGATCTAAATGGCCTTTCCTTCACCAAAGTTCTCAAACCATGTTCATTTTGTCAAGTGTAGTGGGTAGAAGCACTAATTTCTAAAATATTGATAATTACTTCAAATGATGTAGATCTTATTTTAACAATTGATGTTTATCATTAAGAAATTGTACTTCATAAATTTAACTATAAAAGCACAAGGATAGTAGATATCACAATGCACAAATACAAGATTGGATTTACCCTAGTAAAACCCACTTTGGGTACAAACCCAACAAGCTTTTCCTTAGAGAAATTCTTCAGTTAACATCGAGAGACATCTAACGGGGCTAGTCAACTATGAGGTCAAATTGACCAACAAGAATATGGTTAATCCTGGTCAAACAACCCTCTTGTTAAGTCAAAATTCTACTCATGAGCTTTGGCCCTCTCTGATCTACCTATTTTTAATTTTTTCCTTCCTGAATATGCCCAAAAGCTCAAAATTGCTACTAATAATTTCACACTACTTGGTAGAGACTGCCCAAAAAGTCACATGTGTGAATTCAAGAGAGAGAGGTAAATGGTAGAGATGAATTCATTTGTGTTGTCCTTCTTCTCATTCATTTGGATTCAAGAAATGGTCTTGTCTTGTGATATGTCAAATAGTACTTTGAGGAGTAAAATTATATTTATATAGTGATATTTCTATCTGAATGGGTGCATCTCTTCATTGGGGATGTTGTGACTTTAGGGGTGGGCGACTTAACAAGTTTGGAGACAAAAATTAAAAATTAAAATTTAAAAGTTTTGATCTTTTTAAATCTGACATGAAGAACATATCTTTAATAATTCTTTCAAGGGCTAATCAATAAAAATGAAAGGAATAACATGTCCTACAAATACATTATATATTTAAGTGATAAAATATAAGTTATGATGACCTACCATGCTCATGTAGTCAGGATTTCACAACCCCACACACTATTGGATTCAAAGTGGGAAGTCATAATAATGAATTTCACCATATGACTTCCAATGAAAACTAGGAGACATGACTCCATATTTGTAGTTCTTGACACATTAACCAAGAGTGCTCAATTCATACCTATCAAATATATATGTAAGTCTTCAAATATAACCTAAATATTTATTGATGGAATAATATGATTTCATGAAATACCAAAAACTTCATGTTAGATAGAGCATTTGTGTATATGAGAATATTTTGGTCTAATTTCTAAGAGGCCTTTGGAATACAACAAAATTTTAGTACAACTTATCATCTTGACATGGATGGACAGGCGGAATGGACTAACCACATTCTAGTTAAGATATGTTGCATATGTATGCAAAGGATCAGGAAAGATGAACACAATAATTTTTACCACTAGTGGAATTTTCATACAACAACAAGTATCAAAGTTCCATTAAAATGAAACCTTCCAAGTTTTTATATGGAAGGCCTAGTATGCAATTGAAGGTAAAAATGAATGATGATAGTTTTAAATACTTATCTTCACAAGAGCGACAAAAATAGGATAGAAATATGTTGGGTTATGACATTTAAATCATCTGCAAAAGAGGGAAGAAAAATGTTGTTACACATGCACTCACAAGAAGGGATGAGGATGTGGAAACATTGCACTATGCCATTTCTATTATCAAACCTGATTGAATAAAAAAAGTAGGGTACAAATGGAAGAATGACGAACATGTGTGGACAATCACTCAAAAGTCACAACAAGATCCCAGTCATATGATCCATTTATATAGAAAAATGACTCATTATGGTACAAAATTAGCTTATATTTATGTTAGAACTCCCAACTAAAATAAAATATTATTTTGGAATTGTACACCTTTTCTTTAGGAGGGAACTATGGAATTTTAAAAACTTACCATAGGGTAAAGAAGGATTTTTTTGGGATGGCCTTAAATATGAGACAATTAAAACCCTATATTTGTTATGACCTTTATCCATTCCAAGTCAGTGTTGGGAGTAGGTCTCAATCAACGTTATCACATGTTTACCCAAATTCTAAGGAAAGAGTCTCATCATAGTGGTAGTTGATAGTCATACAAAGTATGCATACTTTTATGCACTATCTCATCCATTCAAATCCAATACAGTCGCTACTACATTTATAGAAATAGTTAAAAAACAACATGTAAATACAAATATTATTGTAAGGGAGAAAGATCCCATTTTTACTAGAATTTTTTAGACAAAATTATTTTCTTGTCTTGATACTCATTCAGCTCATACCTCATCTTGTTATCCCCATTTTGATGGAAAAACTAAGATAGTGAACAAATGTTTGAAAATAATATCTTTATTTCTTTGTATTTGGTAAATAAACATAATGGGTCAAGTGGGTACCTCCAAAATAATTGTGGTATAACACTTCCTCCCATACCGTAACAAAAATGACCCCATTTAAGGCATTTATGGTTATCATCCACCATCCACCACATCATGTTCAAGAGAAAAATATAAGTCTCAAGCATTGGAAGATCACATCTATTATCAAAAGCAAGTTCTCCAACTCTTAAAGGATAACTTGAATCTAGCGCATAATCAAATGAAACAACTGGCAGATCAACATCACAGTGAAATAAATTTTTAGGTAGGCGATTGGGTATTTTTATAGCTATAACCATACAAATAAATGTCCCTCAAGAGAACTAAGAAGGATAATAAATAATAACCCAAGTACTATGGTATTTACAAGGTATTGAAAAAGATTAGTACTATGACATACAAATTTGAGCTTCCTGCATCATCCCGAGTACACCCAATTTTCAATGTTTCATGCTTAAAGAAGGTTATCGATGACAAGATTCCAGTTCAAATAATATTATCAGAACTTGATGAGGAAGGAAGAATCATATTGTAACCTGACAATTATGGAATTTATCATTTTTAGAGTACCTATTTAAGTGGAAGAACTTCGCTGCTAAATATTATGCATAGGAGGATGAGTATTTTATACAAAAGAAATCTAGAACTATTCAGGCATTGAGGATACCAATTTTTAAGGAGAAGGTTATGTTATCTCCTTCTAATATTAGTGTAGCCCACATTTTTATTTATGTGCCTCATGTAGCTCCCATACTATTATTGTTGTGCCCCATAGAAGCCCACTATTGTTATTGTCGTGCCCTTAAATTATTATTGTTATGTAGGCCCTGATTATATTATGACCCTTTAGACTCCTATATATACCAAGGAGGTTTTTTCATTTGTATCATCCAAGAATTATCCATTTATGTGATTTAAAAGGAGCCCCCCCTCTCCAAGAGGCTTATTTTGAAATCGTCGATCTATATTTTATTTTGTTTTATGATCTAATTACATAATAGTATTTTAGTTACTATAGAGGAAAATAAAAAATTATAATATAACTTGAGGTAACAAAATAATTTGAGTAACATATGACTATAATTAAGGCCATGTTGAAAGAGGCCTAGAATAAACAAAAGAGGTATACCAATGCTAGTGGTGAGAGCCATGTGTTTGGAGAATTTATTTTCTTGATGGAAAGCCACAAAAGAACTCCCTCAAGGTTCAAAAGGAAGAAAAGTTATGGACATGATGGGATTGTTCAAAATTATAGAGGTGAAATGGCCAATAGATTAGCAACTTGCATTACCTACATCATTAAAACACATGGATGTGTTTCAACATTTGTTTTTTAGGTCATTACATTTTCAATCCCTAAAATTTTACTAATTAGAGTCATTTATATCTGATAGAGAAGGGAACAAGGATGGCTCGACTATTTTGTGTATTGGACTAGTAAAAAACTTATATGTCAAATTGTGGAATAGGTGAAGGTCTAATGGGAAACCTATAGTCTTAGTTCCACCACTTCTGAGGATGTAGAGAAGATGCATTGCCATTTCCACTTTTTATTTTGAATCTTTAGGATGAATTTAGTTTAAGAGGTGGTGTATGTAGCGCATGTCGTGTAGCGCCCCATCATATTTTTATTTAAATAAACAATTTTAGTCCAGGTTTAATTATATGATAGATATTGTGGCATACACAATATTCTTTGATGACATAAAATATTGATGATTTGGTTAATATTTCATGTAATAATGATTCATGTGGTTCCTACTTTTATTTATAATTGAAGCTATATTTTTTGTTATGATAATAGTTAGGATTGTTGATATTTATGTCACTTAGAATACATATAATTTGGTGGCTTATCTTTATGATTAGTTTTTACTTAATTGTTTTTTTAGGGTAGGAGGATACATTAGTGGAGCATAGCTACATGAGGTGACAATGATCTTGGTTTGGCCATTGAGTATTATTGACATTTAAAACAAAATTATATGTTATATATATATATATATATATATATATATATATATATATATATATATATATATATATATATATATATATATATATATATATATATCAATGTCAATAATACTATAAAACTAAAATAGTATCATTGCTACCCAATAACAATGATAGATTAGTGTATGCGGGAACAAGTTATGTGTTTTTTGAATGACTCACATATGAGTAATCAGGTTTTATGGAGCATATCAAATGTTTTTTTGCAGGGGTGGGAACTAGTGTTCATGATCACGCCTACTAGCACACTAGTCGCGACTTGGGTTAGAAAGTTGAGAAAATTCACCTTTCAATTCCACTAATGTCACACATTAATATGGACACCTTGATCATTAGTCTCCATTAGTGTAACAACAAAGGGATACTTCAAGTTAATGGTTTTCTCCATTTTCATGCCTATGTGTTCCCTTCAACTAATCATAAGGTACTTGAAGGGAATGTTCTGTGGCATCACTGTATATTCATCATGAAGTTTTTGAAGTGCACAACTAATTTGGCATATTTTGTATCGAAAGACATAAAGGTAAATTGAAATTTCTAGTTATTGGGTCAAAGAAATAAAATTACAAATGTACTATTATAAGAGAGTTAGAATACAATTTATTTGAAAAAAAAAATTAATTAGAAAAGAAAATTGTGAAGGGGGACTTTAGAGATAGACTAAAGAAAAATTTAGAAAAATTAAAATGAATAAATCCCTAACTAAATTAAACATTCTAGATATCATAAAATGTGCTAAAAACATCTTATTTTAGAAGTAATGGAAACATTTCTAACACTAAAGGGAGATGGTTTGGCATAAAATAAATGAAACAAAATAAATTTAAGAAACAAACTTATATTCATGAGAACCCTCCATGTGAAAGAAATATAGTATTGGTATCTTTCATTAAGACTTTGAAAATAACAAAATAAGGGTAGTAAAAGAAAATAATAAAATAAAAAATTATAGGAAAATAGTAAAATAAAAAATTTAGAGGAAAATAATCAATTAGGAGGGAAGTTAGAGGGAAATAAAAAATAAGAAAAGAGAATTACAGGAGAGTATTCAAATAAGGAAGGTTGGAAGAAAATAATAATTGAATAATAATATACGAAAGGGGATAATTTACAGATGAGAGCCAAGGGGCAACTAAAACAACCTCCTAGAAATTAAGACCAAGATATGAAAGACATATATAATGGACTTCAATGTTGAATGGTGGTCCTCATGCTAAATATATTTTATATATGAAAAAATTTAGACTTGTTGTGAGCTTGTTTTGTGTAGATCTCCTCTAATTAAAGTATCTCCACACTAATAGAGTGTTTATCTCTCCTATATACTTGTTGTAGAGGTATTTGAGGAATAATAATACCAAGGGTGAAGGTTGGGAGATTATCAAGTGAGTCAATTACATTTAGAAATCTTGGTTCAAGCATTCTAGAAAGTTGAAGTCTATAGCAAATGGACACAATCGAACATAGAACTTCACTGTTGGACCTTTGGTTGATGATATCTTTTCATTGTTTCACATATTTATGTCATTTGAAAAGTTCAACTTGTCTGTATACGTTGTAAATTTCATGTATATAAATATGTCTTTTTAATAGATGGGTATTTAATGGTAATGATTTTAAATATTGATATTCTGACGTAGAAGCATTATAGATTTTCACATATTAAAATATCGATTAATAGTAAAATAAAGGGTGAAAATTTACTACCTTATATTGAACTTAGGATTAAGCATTACAACTAGGGTTTCCCTTGTTGAGAAATTAATTCTTACTAAGGATTACTATGGATAACTTAATATATACCCATTAGTTATACCTTGTGAGGGATTGAGTTTGAATTCCAACCCTCATGGCATTATACAACTTCAAGTTCAAATTTTGTTAGGTCCCTATATTACTAGTGTAGTCCATTATTGTTGTTAGTGTAGCCCCCTTATTGTTATTTTTGTACACCTGTAAACCCAATATTGTTATTATTGTGCCCTTACATTATTATTGTTAGGTTTGCTAGGATTATATTGTGACCCCATGGACTCCTATATATAGAAATGAGGTTTTTTCATTTGTATCGTCCAAGAATTGGTCATTTATGTAATGTAAAGGAGGTTGACCCCTCGAAGTGGGTTATTTCTAAGGTGCTAATCTCTCCTTTCTTCTATTTTTGGAGCTTGTTTCATAACATTTGGTATAAGGTATTTGGATTCTAGGGTTTCGTTGGTCCAAACAGGTCATTGTGGAATTTTCGCTATAAATTTTTTTCTACGAAGTTTCAGGAGCTTAAATTTTTACCACAAGAAGTTGAAATCTTAAGGAACTTCGTGTAAAAACTTTAGATCTTGGTTCGCAATATTTTCAGAGATATGATCCGTGGAAGTAAGGGTTCTTGCAGGCTCCCGAATTTCATCTAAAAGAGGTTACATTTGGAAAATTGTCATAACGCTCTCTCTGAGCATTGGGCTGAAAATGCACAATCTTTATTTTCTGGTGTATCAATTTCAGAGCGAGAGGAGGAAACAGTGAAATGTGGCACACCGTACAAGTTCGCTCTACTGAACTAGTCCATAATTAGGTCATTGTGGGAGATTAGGAATAACTTTGCCTTGAAGCATCCAAATCAAGTCAAACTCATGGAATTCAAAATAGGATTCATAGGCATATTATAGGACCAAATTTCAGATAATGAAGATCCGAAATCACAGAAATAATTTAGTTTCAATATCGAGCTCCACAAAAGCAAGAAAAATGTGTGTAATTGTTTTTCAAATTGCATGAGTCTTGTTTGAAAAATCAGTTTGAAGTGATTCCAAGGGCATGTTGAAGAATAGATATCAGTATTGGGTTCTAAATTCCCCCCTAAAAATAATTCGACACCCATTAAGCCCTTATAATACTCTACTATGACTCATGAAGGTAAAGAAGTGAAACATGATATATCGAAATTACAAGAGCAAGTGCACCAAATTTTTCTCTCGCAAAGAGAAACAAAAAATGAAATGGAATTTTTGAAGAAAGACATCAAAGCTAAGATGGATGGTTTGAGGAAGCGCATGGAAGCTAATTTGGAAGGTTTGAAGAAAGACATGGAAGCTAATATGGATGGTTTGAAGAAAGGCGTGGAAGCTAAGATGGATGGTTTGAAGAACGACATGTAAGACATGGAAGCTAAGATCGATGGTATAGAAGAAAAAATGAAAGACAACATGGAAGACATGAAGAATGATCTAAAATCAGGCATTGAAGGTTTGAAAAAGTTGATACAAGAAATGATTCCTAATGGAAAAAAAATAGTAGAGGAAACTCATGATGAGAACAAAATAAATATTAATCATGATTTCATAAACTCTAATGTTGGATTGAAGACCCACCATATGCAAAAGATTGATATGAGGAAGTTTGATGGCAAGGATCCCGTAACATGGATACTACAGATGGAGCAATATTTTCACCTCAGTAATTTGAAAAACACACAAAAGGTACGCATTGCAACTTTATATTTAGAACAAAAAACATTTGTATAGTATTGACAGCTTTTCTCCCGTAAAGAAATTGTCACTTGGTCAATTTTTACGGAGGAAATAATACCACATTATGAGGATAAAAAGAGCAACACCTTCTTTAGCCAATTGATAAATCTAAAAAAAAGGGTTCACTGGTGGAGCACGTTGAGGACTTCCAAAAATTGAATATAAGAGTAAATGATATTCCATAGGAACACAAGATTGATGTCTTCATAGGGGCATTAAAGGATAACATCCAACATGAGGTTCACCTTTGGGAACCTGATTCATTGGAGAAGGCATTCAGGTTGGAAAGAAAAAATGAATGTAAAATTCTGGAAACAAGGAAGCCTACCACTCAGATCTATAAATATGGAAGTGTTGCTACTCCTCGACTTCCACCACCTACAAGGTTGACACCAAAAAAATTGGAAGAAAAAAGAGAAAAAGGGTTTTGCTACAGTTGTGATAGAAAATACACTAAAGGTCGTAAGTGTTTTGAGAATAAATTATTTTACATAGATTGTGAAGAGGAGGAAGAAAATGAACAAGAAACTTCAAAAGAAGAGGATATACATGAGGAACCACCCTAGAGAAAGAATAAATGATTCTGACCATATCATGTAGTGCATTGGCATGAATTACCACTCCTCAAACTCTCAAGATAGAAGGAAATATCAAGAATAAAAATGTAATAGTGTTGATTGATTTGGGTAGTACCCATAATTTTATTCATTGTAAGGTAGCCAAGGAATTGAATTGTTTCTTATACCCAACACTAGAATTTCAAGTGATGGTTTCAAATGGAGGAACTATAAATTTCTCTGGAAAATGCCATAATATCAAGATAACCATGGGGGAATATGTATTGAGTATTCCAATGCTTTCCATTCCAATGGGAGGTGCTGATGTTATACTAGGAGTACAATGGTTACAATATTTGGGGATGGTAGAATTTAATTTTCATGAAATTTTCCTGAATTTTTTTTCAGAAGGAAAGGAAGTTGAATTATGGCGTATCGCAGGGAATCAGAGAAAGCTAATAAGCTCTAATGTCATGACAAAGATTCTAAATAAAGCATAGTGAGGCATAATTTCAAAATTATGCTCACTAGAATTTCCAACATCAAAATCATATATTTCTCTCCAGATCTCAAAAACGTCTTGGACAATCATTCCAAGGTGTTTGAAACTCCCAAAGGACTCCCACCTATTCTTGATCATGATCATGCTATTCATTTTATTCCATGAAGTGTTTCTCCAAACATCAGGCCTTATAGATATCCTTATGTCCAAAAGAGCGAAGTTGAATGTATGATTGTAGAAATGTTAGACGTTGGTACAATTCAACCTAGTCAAAGTTCTTTCTTTGCTCGAGTAGTATTGGTGCACAAGAAGGATGGATTATGTCACATGTGTACAGATTATAGGGAGCTGAATAAGCTCACTATTAAAGATAAATTTCCCATTCCTATTATTGATGAGTTATTGGATGAATTACATGGAGAAATTTATTTTACCAAGTTGCATCTTCGTTCAGGATATCATCAAATAAGAATGAAGATTGAAGATATTATGAAAACAACATTTCGAACTCATGAGGGTCATTATGAATTTTTGGTCATGCCTTTTGGCCTGAACAATGCACCTTATACATTCCAAGGGTTGATGAATTCCATTTTCAAACCCTTCGTTAGAAAATTTGTGTTAGTACTTTTTGATGATATACTAATATACAACAGGTCCTGGAAGGATCATTTTCAACATGTTGATAGGGAGCTCATACAATTAGAAGAGAAAAATTACATGCAAAAACATCCAAATGTTTCTTTGGAGTACAAGAGGTGGAATATCTAGGTCATATTTTATCTCATGAGGGTGTTAAGTTAGAACCTAAAAAAATTAAATCCATTAAGGAATGGAAATTCCCCACAACCATAAAGATGTTGCGAGGATTTATCAGGTTAACACGGTATTATCCCAAGTTTGTTAAGAGTTATGGGAGAATAACAACACCTCTAACAACATTATTTAAGAAAGATTCATTTTCATGGACCCCTAAAACAACCATGGCCTTTGAGCATATTAAAGAGGCAATGTGCCTAGCATGGGTCTTAGCTACGCCAGACTTCAAAAAAACCTTTATTGTGGAATGTGATGCCTCATGAAATGGAATTGGTGCGGTTTTAATGCAAGAAGGAAGACCCATTTCTTTTGAAAGTTCTCTAATCAAAGGAAAGTATTTACAGAAACATATTTATGAGAAGTAAATGTTGGCAATACTACATGCACTAAAGAAATGGCGACCTTACCTAATGGGAAGACACTTCAAGGTAAAAAATTATCATGATAGTTTGAAATAATTTTTGGAAAAAAGACTATCTTCAGAAGAGCAGCAAAAAATGGGTCACAAACATGTTGGGGTATGACTTTGAAATCATCTACAAAAAAGGGAAGCTAAATGTTGTTGCAAATGCACTATGAAGAAAGTACGAAGAGGTGGAAGCATAGCTATGTGCCATTTCTATTATCCAACCAGATTGGATAACCAAAGCAAGGGATGAATGGAAGAAGGACAAGGAAGTGTGGACACTCTTTCAAAAATTGCATCAAGATCCTAGTGCATCTGATACATTTAGTTGGAAAAATAATTCCTTATGGTACAAGATCACTTATATCTTTGTAAGAATTTCCAACTAAAACAAAATATTCTTTTGGAATTGCCCACATCTCCCTTAGGAGGACACTCAGGATTTTTAAAAACTTACCATAGGGTGACGAAAGAATTATTTTGGGATGGACTTAAATGTGATATCCAAAAGTTTGTGGTAGAATGTTTGGTTTTCCAACAAAATAAAGTTGAGACAATTAAGACCCCGAGTCTTCTATAGCCTTTATCCATTCCAATTCAACGTTGGGAGGCAATTTCAATGGATTTTATCACATGTTTACCTAAGTATGAAGGAAAGAGTGTCATTATGGTGGCAGTTGATATAATTACCAAGTATGCACACTTTTTTGCATTATATCATACATTTAAATCAAGTACAGTTGCTACTGGATTTATGGAAACAATTCAAAAGCTACATGGAAACCCCAAAGATTATTGTAAGTGACAAAGATCCCATTTTTATTGGAAATTTTTGGACATAATTTTTTTCTTGTTTGGGTACTCAACTAGCTCATAGCTCATCTTATCTTCCTCAATCCGATGGGAAAACTGAGATAGTGAACAAATGTTTGGAAGGATATTTTCATTGTTTTGTATTTGATAAAAAAACACAATGGTCAAGTGGTTACCTTTGGCTGAATGGTGGTATAACACTTCCTTCCATATTGCAACAAAAATAACCCCATTTATGGCACTTTATGGATATCAGCCACTATCCATCACATAATATTTTAGAGAAAATTATAAGGTTAAAGAAATGTAATATCACATTGAGCATCAACAACAAGTTCTCCAACTCCTAAAGGATAACCTAAATTTGGCACAAAATCGAATGAAACAACAGGAAGATCAACATCATATCAAGAGAAGTTTTGATGTAGAAGACTAGGTATTTTAATGACTACAACCATACAAAAAAATTTCCCTCGAGAAAGCTAAGATGTTAATAAATTATCACGAAAGTACTATGGTGCTTACAAGGTGTTGCAAAAGATTGTTACTATGGAATACAAATTGGAGCTTCCTACTTCTTCTCGAGTGCATCAAGTTTTCCATGTTTCATGCTTAAAGAAGGTTATAGGAAACAAAATTCTAGTTCAAACAATATTGCCAGAACTTGACGAGGAAGGAAAAATCACATTGGAATCTGAAGCAATCACGGAAACAAGAACTTGAAAGCTACGAAATCGATCAATTTCAGAGTATCTCATCAAGTGGAAGAACTTACCCATTGAAGATTCAACATGGGAGGATGAAAATTTTATACAAAATCATCCAGCGCTACTCAAGCATTGAGGACAAAATTTTTTTGAAGGGGAGGGGCATGTTAGGTCCCTTTATTACTAGTGTAGTCCCTTATTTTTGTTAGTGTAGCCCCTTATTGTTAGTGTTGTACGCCTGTAACCCCCATATTGTTATTATTATGCCCTTACATTATTATTGTTAGGCTGAATAAGATTAAATTGTGACCCCATGGACTCCTAAATATAGAGATTTTTTTTCATTTGTATCATCCAAGAATTTTTCATTTATTAAATGTAAAGAAGGTTTCCCCCTCGAAGTGGCTTAGTTCTAAGGCGTTGATCTCTCTTTTATTCTATTTTTGGAGTTGGTTTCATTACAAATTTCCTTGCACTTTCTAGCATATCCATAGTTAGAGTGATAGGAGGTGGAATTAGAGACATCATTCCACCATCCAAAAATAAGCCAAATTCATTTGTACATCCCCATTACCAATATGTGATTCATTTGAAAAATATGAACATTGTTCTTTCATCTACTACTCAAGTCATTAGTACTTTATAAAATATATTCATCAATAATAATTCAATTTCAGATTTACTTTACTTAAAAATAAAACTAGAATATGTACTAAAACTTGTGTGGGTGCACCATCATGTTCTGTTGTCACACTTAGGATATTATTAGTAATATCTAATCATAAAGGATTAATTATAATGAAACTTGTGCATGACAAGTTATTATAACATAAACACATATGATCATTTGGTAATAGAATCGTCCAATATCATCTACTTTTATAATCAATAATATGCATAATATTTGTCATCATTATATGATTAAATAAACTATGTCATCACTATGTGATGTCTTCAAAAAATAATGCATTAGTCTGAGTATCTACCTCAAAATTTAAGATAAAACATGGACCTGCATATTTCCTATAAATTACGAAGTGCTCCTTGCAACTTATTATATGGATCTACAATAGTTTTTTTATGGAATTATAAATAAGTTCATTATATATGAGCCAAAATGTGATTGATAGAGTATTAAAAATCACCTTGAATATCTCCCTAAAATCATTTCGGGAGAAGTTGTTGTAATAATACCTTTGCAATGTCACAAATGAGAATAAAGTGCTTTGACGCAACCATATTATTTGATGAACTTGGGTCTAAAATACATATATTGTATGATGAAATAGTAGTATAGTCAAAACATGACCCATAACTTGATCCTTTTGTGGCTTGTGTTTAAGCTTATTCTTGATATTTTTTATGGTAATTACGTTCATATTATGCTATTGAATTGATTTGGCTAAGAGATCAATTATATTCACCGTAAAAAAACTCTCGATATAAAATCCTATTATAAAATAGTTGCATTTTTCCCTCCTTATATTTTCATCGATCAGGTTAAAATATTTAATGACTCTCTCCATTTATATGATCAATATCCTTCATGTTATACCTTTTATTCTTAATATCATCCTTTAATGTAATCACATGAGAATTTGGATACATAACTACACCCATGTGATTGCGTTTTCCCTACTCATGTATCAAGGAGTCAATAAAATTATCCATATATGGAATCTTTCAATTTATATCCATGGAAAGTGTGATGCAGGAGCATATAGCTCAAAAAAAAATCATTTTATTTTTGGTTGACTTAGGGGGTCTCATTTTTGTTAAAGAACTTAATTTATTAATAGGAAATTTGTATATTTTGAATTATTTTAGTGAGAAATAGGTGTGTGAGGTTTTTGTGTAAATATTCTCAAATATTTGAGAATACGAGAGATATTAGCCTTGTAAAGATCTCATGGATATCTTAGGGATTAGGAGATCCTAAAATAGGGAATTGGTTGAGTTAAAAGTGGATTAAGGGATTTTAGGAATTAATTGAGTGATCTATGGAGAATATCATGGATCTAGAATGATCCATAACTATGTAATTGTTCATATAAATGTAAGCGTGCATATGGGAAGAAGGTGTGAGAGTGAGTGTGTTTGAGATTGAGGAGATAGGTAGAAGTCCAAGGGTTCGATATGCCCATATATATATTTTGTATATCAGGCTATTTGATTTTGAATCTGTTTATAGACAATAATGGTTTGTTTTAAATCGATCCGAAATTTGTCTATGTTTATTGTAAATGTATATTGATAACATTATGGTGTGTGCCTCTGCGTGATACATAATTATAAATTGGTGAATCTCTGAATCTAGGAGACGGTGAAGTGAATGTATTGTGATTGTGTAGAACAACCATTTTTCTTTTGAAATCTATGTTGCGTATGAGACAAACAAGAAATAAATTGTGTATAAATAGAGCAATATCGAGTTGAATTTGGAAATTCGAAAGCATATCTTGAATATCCTTATTAGGGGATTGCTATGCATTCTGGGATTTTCTCTTGTGAAATCGTAATTTGGAGATTTTCTTAAAATGTATATGGATCTGTGCAGCAATTGTGTTATAATATGCATGGGAAATTAATGGAATGCTCAATCTTTGTGTTTTAATTTCTGAAGCTTTGTTCTGTCCTAAAAGTAAATAAAAGGTAAATAGTGAATAATTTTGCATGAAACAATAAATTATTTGAATCTGAGCGAGGAAGGAAATTTTGTCTCACATAGAGAAGAAAGAGAATTTCTTAGCAGAAGCGGGAAATTCATATGGAGAAACTGTCATCAAACTTGGGGGTTGATTTCTGAGCAAAGGAAGACAAATTTTGAAATTCCACCATCTGTGTTTTGTGCAGAACAGGGTTTATTTGGTAACACATGAGAAATTTTTCAAAATGATCCTTGGTTGAGGATTTATGAAGTGATCTTTATACTATGTTATTGAAGATTACGTGGGAAAAAACGACTTGCTATGACTGGCAACTATTGATGGAGAACACGTACCAACCGAAAGTTTATTTTTGCACTGAGATCAATGTTGTTGACATTAAAGGTTGATGCATTTGCCTGTGAATTTATAATGTGAGGTGAAGGATCATTGTGTGAATAAAAATTTCGTCTGTTTTAAGATACTAGAGTTATCAACACAGAAGGTGTTGAAGTACTGTTCTTTGAATGGCGCATGGAAGAAGTGGCACAATTGTGGAAGAATATGAGGTAGCAGATGAAGAGTAAATGAACGCTACCAGATGGATTGAAGAAACATGAGAAAAGTCGATGGAGTAACAAAAGAGGGTGTTATGTTTCTGTTCCTGAACCAAGAGTTCGATTCCTATTCCAATCCAGTAGTTAGGGATATTTTCTTGCTGCATAATGAATGATTTCATCCAAGCGTGGGCCCATAACCCATTGGTTTTCAAAATGAAAACCCTTAGAGATTTAAAATTGATGAACTAGGGTATGATTCGTCATCAGAGTGTAGTGCTAAAAAATGAAGAGACAAAGATAGAATATTCTAGACCTAGTATAGAATGTATTTAGAGCATACGTCTCTCCTCTTTCCTATCCAATATTTTTTTTTTTACCCAAGTCATAAAACTATTCAAATCATAGAATAAGTTTTGTAGGGCCTTAAAATTGTTAATATATAGAGTGGTCAACTCATTCCCTACCTAATGTCCTCTCAACTTGTCTTGTTTTCCAAAAAAGTCCTCAACTTTTTTTTATACATCATGATGAGTTGCCCATGATTCTACATGAAATAAGAAATTAAGGGAGATATAAAAACACAATATCCCATAATATTCATCCATTCCATTGAGGTACTTGAACCTCTCAGTAGATGAGGCTCCTCTTTAGTCCCCATAATGATCCTATAGAGTCAATTTTTATGTGGCAATGATTATATATTTCTAGTTGGTCCATTCTCTTAGGGATATTTTAAGATTTCAAACCTATAATAACATGTTAATATTATTTAAAATATTATTAATTCTTTGATATCATCCTATATTTTAAGGATATAAAAAAGTATTGTTGTGTAAAAAATGAAATGGCATAACAAGAAGGAAGAGAGAATTGAATTACACTCGAAACTAATAAGTAACTCATGAGACCAAATAGAAGTATCTGATAGCTATTTTAAGTATTACATTTAAAATTATGAAGATTGAACCTAGTTAGAACCTAGTTACATATTTCAACACTTCCTCTTAACTAGGGAGGTATTCATAATCCATACAATATACTTGGACATTCTCAAATTGAATAATTCTCATAAGAAGATTAAGATTGGAAATCCATCTCATAATTTTTATTATCAGATTATACTAGAGAATTTTATCATAAAAACAAACATTGTCACATAACAAGGCCTTGAATAAAAACTCTATCTCTTCACAAGATCAGAGCACAATGTTGGTGATACTAATGATTTACAAACATGATCATCATTGTATCTCAAGGCCATACACCACCCAGGTGTTAACAAGGAATGTGCTTTTAGGAAAATTCCTATCTTTGAATAACACATCCTTAATAGATTTCCTCTTCAACTACTCTAATATTTTATTCCATACCTCATCCTCAAAGAGTATCATAATCGGACTCAGATGCTTACCTAATCCTCTATTATTTATTCACAATATGAAGACAATAATGATGAGTCTATTTCTCCCTCTCAACTAGGTAAGGTATACTCATTCACATAAACGAATATACCCAAGCTCCCTCCCTCTTATCTAGAGACCATTCCAAGCTCCCTCTTAACTAGGGGCTTCTTACCAAAAATAACTATCAATGCTTTGGTGGAGATCATGGTACTATTAGCTGCTTTTACAGATCATCCTTTCAATGTCATGAATTTCATCTTCATCCTTATGAAGCATTCATATTATAGGGTTTCCTCATAGTTCATCAACCATCCATCACTTTCCTTCATGAACCATATTAGCAATGTCATCTTTCTTTTCATTAGAAAGTGATATTATAGTACACATATGGATTTTATTCATTTGGCCACCTCTTCTAGTTTATGTTACTTTCAATATATTCAACCTATTCCATGAATACTAGCTGTAGGTGACATATAAAAATCTCTTTTAATATCCTTGTATCAACCCAACCAGATGTTGTTCAAAATCAAAATTATCATCAAATAAAAGTTAACTTTTATGATAACCTTTCATCATGACATAAATTTGTTTGCAACATCAACATCCTGCAGATTCATAAGAACATCTCATAGACATTCAATTTCAAAGGTATCCTTTCTTATCGACTTTCTCAGATTATTCATACCTTTTCAATGGCATTGTCCTAGCCAATTCGCTTAGCCATCAAATGTTGATTACTTGTCTTATCTTATGTGACCATAGTTTCATTTCTGATGAACTACTCTTTCTTTCTTCACATATTTTCCCCTAGAAATTCTATACATAGTTCCTTCATTTTTTCAACAACTTGATATTCCATATGAGGACATATTATTTTCATTTCATCTTGTCAATATTTGAACCATCCCTTCACACATCTTTCCAAAGTAAGAGATCCCTTTTATTTGATAATGCTCATGAGGTAGAGCATTCACCCATGTTATCTCCAACTATATGATGACATGACTTAATATATCAAACATTTACGCACATTTTTTCTCCTTTTAGACATCTATAATTCCTTCGACAACTTAATTTACTTTCTTTGAAAGTTCTTCAACCATTTTGACATGCTTCACTTATTTTTCACCATACCACCATTCTTCTAAACAGTGGATGCCATACAAGGTGACATGATCAGTGAGAAAATTTCTTTTTCCAAGTAGAGGTGAACCCTCTAATGAATATTCCAACAGAGGATATTGATTATTATCATCTAAAAAATTTTCCTTCGTAATGATGTTGATGTATGATGAACTATTTCGATATTATATCATGCTAGATAACTTTGTTCTAACCATATATAATACTCATGCTTTCAATGAGCTTACAAAGAGCTCCTTCCTCTCTAAGATGATTTCTACATCTATGTAGATTTCTACTTCAGTGACCCTTTCTAGCTTCTATAATGATATCATGAGCACTTGCTTCAACTATATTCTTCTAATATTATGTCTTAACATAATAAGATGAATCCTACCTTAATTATAATACTTTCTACTATGATAGCTATCTTTCAAAAAATATGCAAAAAACTAAGAGAAGGATATTATATTATTCATAGTAGAGATCTTTCAATTCCTCCTCCTTTGGTTTCATCTTCTCAGGTTCTTCCACTTCTTCAGTGGCATGGGCTTCATTTCTTTATTTTATTTTCTTGTTTTCCTTCTTGAATTTTGGACAATATTTCTTGAAATTTTCATATTCCTCATAGCCATAACATTACATATTTGACATATTGTTCTTCATATTTTTCTGAGGGCCAAACTTTCCTTTTCTTCTAGCCATGACAAAAAATGCTTCAACTTGATCATTTGATCAAACATCAATTTTTTCCTTCAACCTAGTTTCTTAAATCTTAAATAATGGTCCAAGTTCACTGAATGGAGTGGTTTCCTTCTTTCCATACATTCTTGATAAAAAGTTTCTCCATTCCTGTAGTAGTGCATTGAGGAAAACTATCATAATTTCTCTATTTGACATTATTTCCCCCAACTCTTATACTTAGTAGATTATTTTTGAAACCCTCATAAGATATGCAATTATCCCTTCTTCCTTTGAAAAATTCATTTTATATATCTCATTTCTCAATGATATGACTTCTCCTATAGTACTTATGGAGAATAATTATACCAACTTGTCATAAATGTCTTTTGACTTCTCTAATTTTGACACATAAGGGATGAGGGAATCCTTGATTGATTCTATAAGGATACTTTGAGCCCTTATTTCCACATTCATATACTTTTCTAGAGCTTCAACTTCTTATTTTGGTGGTTCAACAATTAAACCCTTAATATGGCCAATGACTTCATTTTCTATGAGGATCAAATATTTCCTCTTCTTCCATGAAAGGAAATTTGATTACCCAATGAACTTATTGTTCTCATTGAAAAATAGAGTCCTTTTGATAGTATATTTATTTATATATTAGGATACTTACTTGTCAAGTGAACATGCTCCTTTTATGGTGATATATTCAACTGGATGCCTTCTTGATTTTTATGATGATTTTTTCTTCCTTGAAGATGAAAATTCTTTTTCTAGAGATATCATTATTCAAATTTGATTTTGATGAGATTCATGATTCAAAGAGAGGCATATCACCTTCTTTTGGATGATGATAAAATACTTTTTCTTTGATGTAGATACTTTAAGGTGATTCAATGTGTAGTCCTTATTTCTTTGAATGGAGGTGGGGTCCTTGATATCTTCTCCTTGAGACGACGATTGTAAAATGTGTGAGCTTCCAAAAAATTCTTCAAGTGTGGATCTGTTATTTGGATGAGCTAGGGTTTTGAGGTCTTCTTTGATATTCCTTCAGGATGATGAGAGGGGTAGTCCTTCTTGATGACACAATGTCCTTTTTGATTTTTTTTACCTTTCTTGATGCTCCTTTTGATGGTCCTTCTTCAAGCTACCTTTCCATGTCTTGTCACCTAATAACATATTTAGAAATATAGGGCAACTAGATTAGGTGATTTATCTTACTTTGGTAATTTCTTGTGATGTACTTTTACTTAATTAGATTATTCTTTATCTTGATTATATTTAGATTTCTTATCATTAAAAAAATACCAAATCACTAGGAAAAATGATATAGGAGGACACAATGTGTAGGCAGTCAGCTAGGGCCAAAACATCTCCTCTTGAGAGGAAAGCACACAAGAACTCTTCTCTTCTTATAAAACCTTCAAATGAAAAATTCCAAGACATGAGAACCTTCATAACGACCCCTCTAAGACCAAGTGAACCTTTCTCTTTGATGAGCTTTATTTCTAGCATATTTGACTCCAAAAAATTCTTCAAGAACTTCAACCCCGTTGGTTTCTTTTGAAAATTTGACCCCATTAGTTTCTCCTGCAACTTAGACCCCATCAATTTCTCCTGCACTTTGACCCAACCGTTTCTTCTGCAACTTTGAACCAACAGTTTCTTCTATAAATTTGACCAAATATTTTGTTCTACAGGTTCGAATCTAAGAAATATCCATCAGTTCGACTTTACAAGAAAATATCCAGGACTTCGACTTACCCACAACTTATAAGCACTTTGACCAAATTATATGTAGATCGAATTGTTGCTTTCCCATTGAAAATGTCTTGGATGGTCTTTGACTCTAATTTTGACACAAATAAATTTTATTTATAATATGTAACATGCAAAAAATGATCTTCTATGCATGACAATGACTAATGACTTGCAGACTCAATGACAGTTCCTAGAACCACGCAATGCATTCTTGACCTAAAAATAAATTTCTCTTGAGCATGAAATCTGAGCCTCAATAATGACAATAATACATTTATTTTTCTCTTTACAAATAATACTTAAAATCATGATTACATATGTCATTATGAAGACGGAACCTAGTTACACATTTCAACATAATGGCCCAATATTGTTAGCCTTTGTACTAGTCTTGAATTAATAAAGAAAATTTCCTTTGGAAAATATTTAGAACAATGAAGAGAGAGAGAATGTAATTTCCAGACTGAAGCTTCATGAAGACAATTACATTATGGAATAATTATTTGAAAAATTCATAATGATATTGAAGGAAGAGGAACTCTTTATTTTTATATAAAGCTCTCAATATCTCTCCTTATTTTTATCCTATGAAAAAGGTAACTTTCATCCACAAAATTCTTGGAGACTAAGTCGAATTTGACTTACTGAAGAGGATTGCTTTTGTTGAAGCAGGAATCAATTTTCCCAAAGAATGAAATGTTCCCTCAAAATTTGGCTTGAATTTTTCGTAAAATAATTCTTTGAATTCTTGATTAGCCCAATTATTTAATTAAGTTTTCAATGATCCTTCCTTTAGGCCTTAGATCCATAAAATTCCTAGTATAAGGTAGATGAAATTATTTTTTTGGTCAAAACATTATGTGAAAATGTGCTTTAAGGCTCCAAATTTCTTCCTTTTGAGTTGATATTAGTTCATGTGAGTATATTTCACTTGCTTTGACACATTTCCTGATCAACCTGTCTAACATTTTACTCATTTAACCCCTCATGGTTTCCCTCAATGCATTCAACCCCCCTTTTAATGATGACTGCATGCTTGAAAAGGTGTTTCCAGGAGTTAATTTTGAGTTCATAAACTTAGAGATGACTTTTGTTGACATAGAGGTTTCAATATATCTTCTCTCTACCTTGAATGATGTGGGAAATTTCCTTAGGGAACACAAATTCATTATGAATTATGATAACTCCATGAATAAGGATGGGAATGTCCACTCAACTATAGTGAGAGAGACCCAAGTTGAACATGCCTTAGTTGTTGGCCAGAATAGATCCCCTTTCACCCTATAAAATATAATAACATGCTTGTAAGATCCATATAATTAAAAGAAATGATGAAATGGGATAAATTGTGGCCAAAAAATAAGGTATGGTTAACTTGTGCCTCTCTCACTATAGTGGAATGGAAATAGGGTTATAAGATAGGGAACAAATAGGTGTGATAGGATAATATGAAAAGTTTGAACATACATATGGTGGTATCCTTTACATTAATTTTAGGTAATACATGTTTCCTTAAATCATATGACCTAATAGGTCCACCTCAACAATGCCTGTATACTAACCAAAGACATAAGAATTACCATCAACGTCAGGAGTTATCGGATGTCACCGGTCATGTTAGAATGGGTACATATAAAAAAATTGTACAATACTTCACCACCATTGTTAACCCAAGGTCACAAGTCATAAGCATTGTAAGAACATAGTGATACTATTGGCTTGATGGGGCCTAGACCTAGGTTCAAATTGATTGCGCAATCCAACCGAACCCACTATTACAGACCCTTTTGGCAACAATATGCTTGCGCAAAACAAAGTCTCACCTAAGGCAATATAGGGGGATGATAGAATCATGTTTTTACATCTAGAGGGATAAAGGATTGTGTCTTTATGGATTTTCCTTCGTAAAAAAGCTTCGCAGGTCAGATCTATCATTAATACAAGTGTTTTTCAACACATTTTTTGAACTCACTAAAAGAATGTGCGATCTTACTTTTTCATGCATTAAACAAAGTAAATAACCATAAACAACTATGCTATTCAATTATAGGTCAAAACACTTATTCAACACAGATATTCATAAACATTAAGTAAAATAAAAACACATCAAGGTAACTCATATCTATCCAAAAATTTTGTCATTAATAGTCAGATCCTTCTCATACATTCAGTTCCACCTTGTGCACACAACTATAGGGGTCTGCGCACATAGCTGCGGACTTCTTAAATACTTCACGCAAACAACTCCAAGAGCCTTTCCTCTAACCCAATACATAGATTATGACTGAAAACAATCTTACATCCAAATTAATCTCATAAGATCCATAATTTAAGCTTACATTCCTTCTTTTCACATCTGCCTATGACTTCTATCTAGAATTCTTATATAGGTTTGGAATTTACAATAACATGGTCCAAAACCATGGGTGGAGTCCAACGTTCAAAAAATATCCTTTCTCATTACATAGTAAGGGGCTTTGACCCACCCCCAAGCCCCTATGACTGAAAATACACTCCACCTTATGCACTTCGCTCCTCAATTCACAAAGTATTTCCTTGTTGCTTTCTTCGAGGGGATCCCATCTCCAACAAGCCCCCAACACAAAACTGTGACTTGTCATGAGTCACAAAGCTGGTGCTCAACGAATCCTTCAATGGTAGAACTACTTTTTCATATTGCATTACTTCCACATTCTAGAGCCTCTCTGACTTGAGCCATGCTCTCTTCAAGCCCGCTCACTTGATTCATGCTCTCTTGTATTTACAACCCAATTATAGTATCATGCCCCCGAATAGTTGCATCAATACTCGACGTCGGACATATAGTGATTGCGAACTACCAGGGATAGATTCGTCATTATATAACTTTAATATGCTACCATTAATATAACTAGGGAACAATTCCCCATTTATCTTGGTGATTTAGACTGCACCTTTATTCCATCACCTCACGGGAAATATACGGGCCTAGCTAGTACATTTGCAACTTCCCTAAGAACTTTGCAAAAATGTTTTCATACAGAAAAACTATGTCCCCATCTTTGAACGTCTTTTTATTAATATGTCCATCATTTCATGCCTACTCTCTTACCTTCTGAACCTGCTGATGAAATCTAGAGATGAACCAATCTTCTTCCAACTCAAGTAGTTGTGCCAATATTTGCTCCATAATGTCATTTTACACCATATTTTTCATTGTTGTGATGTGAAGACTAGGTACTAGGGATATCTCAAAGGCCCGATGTTTGGAGGAACACTTCCTAGAATCAAATGAATTGCATGATCATGATCATGAATATTGGGAGGCCTTTGAGAGGCTCAAATACTTTGGAATAATTGTCTAAGAATTTTTGGAGATCTGGAGAAATAAATTATTTCGATGTTTCAACCTATAGTGAGAACAATTTTTCAATTACACACCATTGTTATTTCTTCAAAATCTTTGGCATACCATTAGAGCTTATTATCATTCTTGGTTTCTCTAGGATACCATTTAATTCAACTTCCTTTCTTTTCCAAAAATAATTCAAGAAATGGTCTTGGAAATTAAAAGCTATCATCCTCGAAGATTGAAGCCTTTGAACTCTTAGTACAACATCAACACAACACGTTCTAATATTAATTACATATTCCACTATGGTGAGATTGATATTATGTCACTTTCCAGAGAAATTTATAGTTCCTCTATTCGCAACCATCACTTGACACTTTGGTGTTGGATATAGGAAGCAATTCAATTCCTTGGCTATCTTACAATGAATAAAATTATGGGTACTACCTGAATCAACCAACACTATTACCTTTTACTTCTTGATACATCCTCCTAATTTAAGAGTTGAGGAGTGGTAATTCCTACTAATTCATTACAAGATATCGATAGATTCATTTATTCTTTCTCTGGGTTTATTCTTGGTGTATATCCTCATTTTTGGATGTTTCTTGTTCCTTTTCTTCCTCGTCACAATATATGTAAAATAATTTCTTCGCAACACAGTTATGAACTTCAGAGTATTTTCTATCACGACTGTAACAAAGCCATTTTTCTCTTTTTTCCTACAAATGTTGTGGTGTCAAATTATAGGTTTTAGAAGGCTAGGAGAAGGAATAATTCCCTCCAATTTATAGTTGTGAGTGGTAGACTTCCTTTTTGCCATAATTTTTCTTTCAAATTTTCTTGCCACCACATATGCCTTCTCCACTGAATCAGGTTCTAAAAGGCTAACCTCATGTAGGATGTTATCCTTTAAATTCCCTATGATGACATCAATCCTATGCTCCTGTGGAATATTAGTTACCCTGATATTCAATTTTTGGAAGTCTTCAATGTGCTTTTCCATTGAACCCTTTTGTTTGATATTTATCAATTGGATAGAGATGGTGTTTCTCTTTGTATTCTCATAATGAGCTATAATTTCCTGTGTAAGCATTTACCAAGTTAAAAATGGTTTATGAGAAAAAATACATTGATACCATGAAAAATGATTGTGTTCTAAAAACAAAGATGCAATGCGTACCTTTTGTGTCTATTACACATCATGGAGATCAAAATATTTCTCGATATGTAGTATCCATGTTACCAGATCATTGCCATCAAACTTCCTCATATTGATATTTGGAATATGGTGGGCATTAAGCCCAAAATTGGAGTCTCTAAAATCAGAATTCTTATTCCCTTTGTCCTCATCATGATTTTCATGGATTACCTTGTCACCACTAGGAGGCCTTTCTTACAAAAAAATTTCAACCCTTCCATCTTGACATTCATCATTGCTTCTACGTATAGTTTTAAACCATCCTTAAAAAATTCCATGTACCTTTTTATTTTTACTTCTAAACCATCCATCTTAACATTCATCACTTTCAATTGATTTTTTGTTACTCTTTGTGAGAGTGAAATTTGTTTCACTAAATCTTGTAATTTTGATATATCATGCTCGATTTATTCCTCTTCTTCACGTGTCATAGAAGATATTTCTAGTTGCTTACTATGTGTGTCCTTTTCTTTTCTTTTTCTAGGAATTTTATAATATTTAAAATATCTATGCTTCACTAAGCCCTTTGAATTACTTCAAACTGATTTTTCAACCAAAAGTTATGCAAATTTAAAAAACAAATATACACATTTTTCTTTATTTTTAGGAGATCAATATTGCGATTTTTGTATCTTCGTAATTTTAGATATCCAAGGTCCAAAATTTCTTCCTTTAATATCCCCCCAAGTCTTCTTTCCAATACCACAAGTCTAACCAAGATTGGATTCTTCAAGAAATAATTAGTCCCAATATCCCATGATGCCCTGATTATAGACTGGTTTAGTATAGAAAACTTGTACGGAGTTCCACGTGTCACTCTTTTTACCTTAAAGCCTTAAAATGATACCAAAAAGCTATATTCCATGGATTTTCAGTCACATTTTATTAAATTCAATTTCGATGCTCGTAGAGAAAGTTATGATAATTTTCCCTAGATTTCGTGTTTAATATTGAATCCTGGAGCATGAAAAAACCTACCTTCTTCGGATCATATCTCAGAAAATGTAGCAAACCAAGATCTAAAGTTTTTACATGAAGTTCAATAATATTTTGGTTCTATGTCATTAAAATTTCAGCTTCTAATCCTGTTGAGGCCTCAGAATTCTCTGCCACAACATGGGGGGAAACCACTCGGTCCAGACCTTAAAGAAACTCCTTTTATTTTTGGTGTGGTGGCTCTGATTGGGGATAGTGGGACCAGTTTCTCAATGTGGAATTATTTTTGGTGTGTTTTGATTATACAACATGCAATGGAAAATGATTATAATCTATCACATGCATCTATATCTAAACTATCTATTCTACTATATACCCGGGGTGTTTCTTCCTTTATGCGATCTAAAGAGATATATTTCAACTATTAGTAATGTAGATTATTTAACAGTAGAAAGAGATGAAAATTATGTAAGATGATCCTTCTAAAAAAATAGTTTGATTAGAAGAATTGTGAAAAGTATATCTCATTCATATGTGTGATTAAATATCAGATAAGAAATCACAGACAAATATTAGAACATAAGTGCATGTAACATTCATCTATAATGAAGTTTCAAATATATAATGAAAAAAAAAGATGACTGTCAATCTAGAAAGTAAGACTTAATACAAGTGAATAGAAGTACCACATGTACGAAGTTGTACTCGTGTAAAATGATATTGGATATCTTCTCCTCTTCACTTTAAAGAAATTTAAAGAGTACAATAGTGCAACATCAATTAAACAACTTCAAATTTCAAAAGATAATAGACTGTGTTCCATTAATTCATCAAAGCATTCACAAACTTAGAATAGTGCATTCTTTGAGAATGTTTTTGACAAATTTCTGGACCTTTCTCTAAACGCATGAGAAGGGTTTAAGTAATAAACTAACTATGTTTTAAAAATAGATTATTACATAAAAATAGAGGAGGTTTCAAACAACCATCCTCGTAAGACTAAATTTAACTACAATCTAGGAAAATAAAGTAACAATATGGTTTATGAATTCCGATCTTTCTTTTGGGTTTGATCCCGAAGTTGACAAATATCTAGCATGGGCTTGAGCTGAGCTGGCTGCGAAATTCTCGACCTAACCTGTCCCTTGAAAACCGCATTTGAGAGTGCTGGCTACGATCTTCTTATTGAATCTATTAAACAATGCAGGGTTTGGTACTGATGATAAGGTTTGATCAGAAAATTCCAATAATTTTCCTGATCAAAATTATTTACCTTTTTAATCATTTCATCCTGCATTTCTGCCTTTTGTTTCCACTGTGTTTGCATCTATTTGAATTCTTAGAGAACTTCAGACATGCACTCTTTGATAATTTCTGCTTTCGACATCTGTTCATATATAGATTCAGTAATTTCCTTTTTCAACCTTGATGCTTTTGTTGCTTCTTTCTTTTCTTGCTTTATCTGTGCTTCCCAATCCTTAAATAAGATCTGCTTGTGGGATTTGTCTATCTGGGGTATACCATCTTCCTTCCCCGAGTCTGATGCTTTCCATTGAATGTGTTCACTAATTTTCCTTTTGATCTTCTCACATTCAAGTTTATGGATAACTACTTACTGGATCAATATTTCCCTTGAGTCACAATGAGAGCCAGTAATAGAAGCTTGTTGACAAAATACTTCCTGTTGTTTCTTTAACTTAGTATTCACATATAATGTTTCCTTTATAAACTACTCTAATTGTGGCTAGCTTTGTAATATGTTCATCACTGCTTCGAGTTGTGTTTGCTTCCCAGTGAGTTGTTCTTGATGCTATAAATTAAGACTTTCAAAATCCTTCTGAAATTGGGCCATTTTCAATTCCATTTTCTTGTTGGAGTTAGAATTTTATTGATTTAAAAGTCTCTCTAATTCTTGTATTTTGTCTTCTTTCCACTTCAGTAGCATTTTAACCTCAGTATCTTTATCAATAGTGGAAGTAGCATATGCCCCTGCAAACTGTGATAGTTTGGTTAAATGTTCAATAGGATCAGCTAGAGGATATTTCCACAAAACATCAACAGATTCATTTGTAAGATCTGTGACTATATCATCAATTCTTCTCCTTTTTCATCTCTTGACTACAACCTTATGACTAAGACTGTCGAAGACATCTAGCGGAGGAATTTTCTCAACTTGTAACACTATATTTTTTGTGGGATAAGCCGAGATGATCTCTCGATCATGAGTTTTAGGAACTTGTTGTAGTGGAGTAACAGTTTCCAATAACTTCTCGAAATGTTCAGGTGTTTGAAAACTTGCAGCTTGATGATTATTGGGATTTTTTTTGGGAGTATTTATTACTTTAGAAAACTCATCCCATTCACTATTCAAATTCTTTGGTTGGGATTTTTCTGACAGATCAAGTGTATCTTGACTATGCTGAACTTCTTAGGAAGTTGAATCTGTTCCATTACTTTCTCTTTTATCATGCCTCTCAATCTCTTGGATTACTTGATTAATTATCGTTTCTGGCTTTTCCTTTCTGTTTCAAATTCATTTTCAGAATGATCCAAATTCTAAGATTGATGCTCTGATTGTCCTGACTCATCTTCAAACATGTCTTTTACTTCATTATCCAGGCTAATACTTGGAGTAGGTCTGTTGGCATCTTCAATAGTCAATAAATCCAGAGGAATATTTTCCAATCGTTTACTTCTATATTCTTGGAAGGCTTCCAAGTCATCTTGATTGAGTTGATTGGATGAAAAATTAACTACATCGGAAAACTTTTCAATAGATTGAAAGAAATCATCAAATATATCTATCTCTTTCACAAAAGATTTTACTTTGATCTCTGTGATGTAGTTTTTCATTACATCATTTGGATTATATGGCCATCTTGGAATTAATGCCAAATTCAATAGATTAACTTTTGACACTTCCTTGTAGGCTCGACTAATATAAAAAAGTGCAAAAGTACCACAATGTATAGGGAAATTAGTCCAAATAGCCTTCTTATCATCTTTAAGATGTTTTGAAATACCATTTACAACAAGCTGGTAGGCTATCTCTCATGCAACAAATTTTTCAGGAACATAATATGGAAAGACATGAGGAGAAATATAACTCCCAAATACTCTGACATAAGTGAAACTTTCCTCTACTAACCATCTATAAATAGACATAACGTCTGTACTAGCCTCTTTGGAAACCCTAGGGGATATCTCATTGAATATCTTATGGTGCATAGGAAACATGACTCTATGGAAAATTTTGTAAAAATGCAAATGGAAGTCTGAATCCCAAAGAGCTTTGGGTCTTGGGATTTCCATTTCCATCCCATGGTAGGAAAAGTAGAAGAAAATCAAATTGCGTCCATGACATAGGCACTCATGTAAAAGGGGGGTATTTCTCTATATGAAACACTTATTTTACTACTATACTCCATGATGTTCTAGCTAAATAATCAGATAGGATATTTTCCCAATTCAAAATTATGGAATTGATGATTGCGTCAATCATTGAGACCCAATCTACAGAAAACCTAGTGGTATCAGGTTTTGCATATAATCTACACAACATACTGGCAACATATAGTAGGGGGAAGGAATTTTTTCTATTGGGTACGTACTGAGTTTATCTTGTTTTAGCTTGCCCTGGTCTTTGTTCCATTCCTTTATGAATTTCATCACGTCTCGATGTTTTGCTCTAAATATTTGAAGAAAAGATTTGTCATAATTCTGTTGTGGGACGAGTAAGTGGCACATTGTCCTTAAATCTTCTGCCCTGAACAAACCGATATTCTCTCCCTTTGAATCCTTGAATTTTCTATCTTCTATGCTTAAGTGGTCAATTACCCAGTTAACCATATTTTTATAGGGGAGAATCTTTGGCCTTACTACTATCTTATGTATGAATGAACATTCAACATCGAAATATGTCGGGTCTGAAGAAAAAGACGTGTCTGCTGAAGAAAATTTGACTATTACCAATGGATTCTTATCCTCGAAAAGCTTGTATATTGACTCACATGAAGAACTTCCGCATTCTTTGTTGCAGGTGGTGTATGAGAATAGGGGATACATGTCTAAGTCTTCGATAGATGATAGTTGGGCAATCTATTTTCCTTTCTTGTTCATCTCTATTTCCATCGCTTCGTTAAGTGGTTTCCAGATTTCAAGTGAATGGAGCAAACATTAAAAATATAGAGAATAGAGAGGAAAACAGAATTGAAACAAATCTGGCATTCAATCACTTCAACACATGCTTGAAGTAGATATGAATCTATCAAAATCTTATTTGTATTAAATTCTGTTAATCATCAATAATCATTTAAAATCAAATCTCTTATAGCCTCACGTGAAATATCTATCGATCAAATTAAGACGTTGGATTTCATATTTAGTTTGATTTGGCTTGATTCATTTCGTACGCTTGAGTAATTAACTACCATTCATCACATGTAGCCACTTATAACTATTTCCATTTATGATGTTACCCATTAATCGTACAAAATATGATATGCGTAAATCGTCCATCGCAACTTTTATGCAGTAAGTAAGTTTTCTTTTAGTTAAGTCCTGCGAAATGCGAAGTGCGCTTTTAGGAAGTCAAGCGGTTGCACTTTATCAGACTTTGAAACTTTATGTTTATTTCCTTATTGGCTTGTCAGGTTCGTGTAATCGCAACTTTCATTGAATTTCTTATAAGTTGATCGTTTAAATGAGGCATGATGTGATTTTGGTTTATAACGATGATTGAAGTTTTTGCAATAAGATTTTGATACAACTTTGGAAGGTGCTTAGTGCATATCACAACCTGCATGAATTAGTGGATTTTAATTCATTTAAGTTTGTAAGCTATGCAAATTGCGATGCACACTAAGGAATGAAAGCAGAAAAAGAAAAATAAACTTTATTTCTTAAATTTTTTTGACTTAAGCTAAAAAAATAAATGAAATGAATTTCTTAATTATTTTTAAAGGGTCCCCATTTATTAAAATAAATGGGGCATTTTTGTATAGCACAACAAATCCCTCATATAAAAATATGTTATAAAGGAAATACCAAGATGAACTATTTGAAGTAGTGAAAATCTAAAATCCAAAACTCTGATACCAAATGTTATGTAACCAACAACAATATAATCCACATATAACTAGTGAAATTATACGTCAAATAACAGAGAAATGAGCTTCCCATTAATGAGTGTAAAAATGAACTGTAGAAGGGACTTCCACGTTCCACCCGAAAATAGATTGGCTGAGTCAAATCTATCTTCAAACAATCACCCTTGTACCATATTCCAAGCATGAATGTGGGATTCAAACCAAAAAACCAAACAAGGCATCCCGAGGCTAAACCACCTCACCCTCATCAATCATAAACTAGGCTTTACCGTGATCTACACCTGATCAATAGGCCAACACAAACATGGATATCACGAGATTCTCTCTGCCTAAACCGTGAGTAATTTTCATGTCTCCTAGTCTCTCAGTATTTACTACAACCCACAGTATGAATTAGGGGTCACTAGGCCCTAAACTAAGACATAATATCCAGGCTTTACCAAAATCCCAAACCCATATTCCTAGGCCTAAAATGGAGAGAAAAATACCAACTCTCAGGTTTTACCATAATCCAAACCTAGATTACTAGGCCCTAAACCGAGGAAAAAAATGAAGCAATTCAATAATCATTTGGAGATCCACCTTAGTCAGCATTGAATCCATCCAATAAACAAGCTAAACCAAAATATTAGAACTCTGCAACACCATGGCTGTCTAGAAATGGCAAGGCTAAGATGAATACACTGTCACACTTGGCAAAACCCATGCCAAGATAGCAAATAACCATGTGAAATACCATTCATGCCAAATCTAGCAAGGAAATCATACATGTCAATTTATGTCTGCCAAGAATCTTGTTGTAGCTGGTTGGTTCCTTCTCATCCTTGCTTGCTTCCTCCTTCTTCTTTCTTCCTTTCCTTTCTTGGTGTAATTCCAAAGTGGTCCAATAAAACTCTAAGTGTCCATGACTAAGAGAGGGAGAGAGAGAATAATGAGAGAGATCCAAAAAAAGTGAGCAAAATATTGTCAACTGGTCCTCATAAGCCTTTTTATCAATACATCTATTTTATTCATTTTCCATTATTTTCCTTCATTTTCCTCCTTACATGAAACTTGTGACCTTTTATCTTCCTTTTCTCCTAGTTTCCTTTACTTTCATAAATAAATGTGCCAAACATACTTTTTTCCTCTTTAATGCCTTAACCATTTATTTTTCCAATTTACTTTAGCCATTATAACTGAAATGAAAACCTACTAGGATATTTTTCCCAGCATTCAACTTGAATAAGTGTACCATTGACCGTGGTTATTATTTTTACCTTTTTATTACATCAAATTTTCACCAGAGCTATTACAACTATGCCCTAATGTATCCTACTTAAAGGTGTTCTTTTCTAATGTGAGTCATTCATTAAAAATAATTCTTTTTTCTAGATCAAAATAATTCCTAATTTCCACAACAAATATCATAAGCCTAAGCAATTTTCATATCCAATTGGGAAAATAAAATCACTCTATAAAGAAACACGACAAGATGAATTTCTTGTAATTAAAGATTTTTGCTAGATCAAAATAGTTCCTAATTTCCACAAAAAATATCATAACGCTTAGCAATTTTCGTATCCAATCTGGAAAAGAAAACCACTCAATAAATACATACTACAGGAAGACTTTATAGCTCTTTCAATGCATGTATTCTAGTTAAAATTTTTAGAAAAACAACCTTGTTCACTTTGTTACATAGCCTTCAAAGATTTGATTTTCCTAGGTTTTTTGGTATGTTATTAATTTTATTTTATATGTTTGAAATTTTACTCTTGAGCGTGAAGAGGAATTCGAGAACGAAAAAAATAAAATTTGTTGCTTATGATCTACATTTTTTATTTATATATATATATATATATATATACTTATTTTTAGTATTAAAATTTATTGGAGTTGCTAAGATTAGATTGTGTCAACCATTGGTTTTATCATCCACATAAAAGGTCAATAGAATATGTCTCTTTGATGTTCATAAAAACTTAGTTTAGATACAATTATTTTTTTAGTTTTATTTAGGAGATCGAATGATAACATTAGAAATATAATTAAACAAAATATAGTTAATATCCTTGACTTTTAGTTGAGATAAAATGTTGGTTTTATTTAGGAGATCGAATGATAAAATTAAAAACAAAATTAAACCAAGGATAGTTAATATTATCGACTCCTGCAAAGACAAAGGTATATATATTCTTATTGGGTTATATGGTATAGAAAAACTTATTAGGTTTTTTGGTCTAACAAAAAAGCTTCAAGTAGACTCTCTTAATTACTGAGCTTACATATATCAAACCAATAGTGAGATCTATCTTCACTCCAAATCTATGAAGCATCAACATCGGTCAAATCCCTTGAGGTGCAGATATTTCTTCAAGTTTTGTACTAAGAAAAAGGCCTGCACCACGAGATATTTGACCCGTTTTGGTGCTTGATAGATCTAAAGTTAAGATGTATTTAGAATAGTCACTTATGTACATAAAAATAAGAAAAGAGTTTTATAATTGATGTAAGATTTTCATAGATATATGTGTGTGTGTGTGTGTCTATATATATATATAGTGTTAATCAATTCATAGTTTCAGAGAACATTACTTAGTGTTACAAAGCCTTTATATAATACTTTTAACAAATACAAAATTTTGATTAATTTTTATATATTTAAATATTTCTAAGGGTTATTAAATTAACTAAAAATAAATATATTAACTCGCATGAGTTATATAGTGTTAATAATTAGATTTCAATAGAGTTAAAGGCATTTAGATATGTTATGAGAGCATGGTTCTCCATAAAACGTTACAATTGTCATGATTTTTATGGAACTATAACCAAAAAATGTTGGAATTAGGTGCTTTGTAACAATATTCTCTGCATAATTAGAATTAAACTTTCTATTCCACAAACCATAATCAGAATAGACATTTCTGGGTATTGATTAAATCCATGCAATTGATTTTTTACAACCATAATTCCTATTCCAGCTTCCAAGCAAACATTGTATACGAAATAAGTTAAATAAATAATTTAACTTAAAAATTGCTCAGAAATTATATGCCAATATAAATGGTATGCCGATATAGTTGTTGTAAATTAGGAAAAGTGTTTTTTGTAATCAAAGGGATTTTGGCTTTTCTTCTGCTTAGACATTCTATGCTAGAGGTATGGTTAGCATCTCTTTCAAAGGGTTCAATAATAGAGTCATCATTGTCAGTTTTGATGTGATTATTTTTTCTTACATTTTGTAGTTCTTCATACTAATATATCATTGTTTGAGAAATCCAAAGAGATGGTCCTTTCGACTTCATCAGTCATTTATTTCAAAACTATGTCATTTTAATTTATCTATTTATAATTTTGGATGAGAACCATTGTATTGGTACTTCTGAAGAATCCCTCATGAGCTTCAATATTTCTAATCTAGATTTCATTCAAAACTTATCAAAATGAAAAATTTAGGGTCATTTTATTTATAATTATCAATAATTTATCAATGCATTTAGGATCCAACATATCTCAATATATAAAACTGAAAAAATTGTATATTGTCTCAAATCATAAGGATTTAAGTCATATATTTATTAATTCATGTTTGCAAACTCCGTAGATAGGAAACCAAATGCTTTTTCTACAAGTAAGTAGTTACAACACATTAAAGTCTGGTGATACATTTCTATGATACTGAGGACAACTACAAGCCTCATTGCATATGTAATAACTGTTGAGTATAAATATAATAATACACAGAAAGAGGGTCATATTGTTTACAAAGAATCTCTTAATACATGCATACATAGGCAAGGGATACCAAAGAAATTGATAAATTTATGTATTTAACATAATGTTTATTTTATAATTGTATTCGAAAATTAATTTTTTTATAATATAACTAGTAATTGGAAGTGAAAAAATCTAGAGGTTAATTTAGAGTGTAATATTTGATTATTCCTAACTAATATAATCAATAATTGAAAGTGAAAAAAGCTATTGATTAATGTATAATGTAAAATTTGATTATTCTTAATTATAATAAAGAACAATCTATTTTGATTTTATTCCCACTAGCCTAGATACATATTATCTCCAAATATATCAGGCACTGAGAGGTATTAAATCTCTCATGGTGCAAACCACTCTTTTGAGTGCGAAACTTGAGAAAATGTTTGCACCTCAAGAGATATGATCCCGCTTGATACCTCATAGATCCAAAGTTAATATGGATCTAGGCTAGTTTGATATAGATAAGCTCAGTAGTTAAGGGAGTATACTTGAAGCTCAGTTTTATAACATAAAACCTAATGAGCTATTTTATATCGCAAAACCCAATAAGAATATATACCATCTGTCTTTTCAAGAGTAAAGAATAATAACTATCATTAGTTTAATTTTATTGTTAATGTTATTATTTGATCTCCTGAATAAAACTTCGTAACAATTGTATCTATTTTTTTTTTATGTTATCATTTTATTTCCTAAATAAACCTAAATAATGATTGTATCTAAACTAAGGGTCAAGGATAGTAAATCTTCTTGGTTTAATTTTATTTTTAAGGTTATCATTTGATCACGTAAATAAAAATAAATAACAGTTTTATCTAAACTAAGTTGTTGTGAACACCTAAGAGATAAATTCTAGTGAATTTTCATGCGGATGTTAAAAGCAATGGTTGAAAAAATTTAATTTGAGAATTTCCAATAAATTTTAATACATAAAAACAAATATAAACAAAATTTAGGATTTCATGGAAGAAATTATATTTTTTTCATGCTTGCATTTATCTTCATGCGCACGTGTAAAATTTTAAACATATAAAATAAAATTAATAACATACAAAATCCCCTAGAAAAATCTAATCTTTGAAGGCTATGTAACAAAGTGAACAAGTCTTGTTCTTTAGAAGTTTTATGTGGAATACATGAATTTGCGGAGCTATAAATTATTTCTGTAGTGTCCCTTTATTAATTGGTTTTCTTTTCCAAATTGGGTATGGAAATTGCTTAGGGTTATGATATTTTTGTGGAAATTATGACATATTTTAATCTAGAATTTTTTTTTTGCAATAAATACCACATTAGCCAATAATACCTTTAAATAGCCTACATTGGAGAAGAAAACCATGGGAAAAACCATGGGTGATCAAAACATGTAGCCCAAAAGCCTTCATCCATAGATTTATTATTTATTTTAATTCTAATTATTAATTTTTATTTTTATTTTTAATTTTTTTTAATGTAATTTGACCATTAGAGAAGAATACAATGATAAAACCCATGGGCTATGAAAATCTAGAACCAAAAAATAGATCTAATATTGATTGTTATCCAGGGAAAGACATATATGTCACTGTGCTCCCCAATCAGTTTATGGAAAATCATCTAGAAAAACAAATGTAGAGGGTATCATGGTTTTATGGTTAAATTGGGTTTCCCTTCCCTTTTGTGAGGCCATTTTGAATGCAAAGGAAACCATAGAAGTTTAAATTATCCATGAAATATAAAGATGAAAAATCCTACAGATGCTAGCCTTCAATTAGATGCAATGTGTTGTTCAGCTTCACTATAACTTCCAAAATGATAGAAGAAATGGAATTGAAAAACGATAAATACCTTGTGGCGCGATCAAGTGTAGATAAAAATATTAGGAGTGAAATGAATTAATGATGTTAAATTTTAATCATAATCAAATAATTTTACATATACATTTAATGTTTAATGAATGACAGGTTTGAGTGATAGTATTGACAAGAATGTAGTTGGCCAAAACTAAAAATGGAATAACAACTTAACATTGGTCGAAGTCTATCTTTGGAGAAAACCATAGTGCTTTTGTGCGGGGGCGGGTGGGAGTGGGTGTAGAGATGAAAAGTGGTAAATGGATGGGGGGGGTGTGCAATTCATAAAATTGTGCCACGTAGATTTTTTTTTTTTTGGAAACAACTTGTTGTGCACCCCACCATCAAATTTTAAGCATGCATGGGATGTTGTTTTTAATGAGAGCCATTGATACAATAAGGCGGGATCTTTTTTTTTGAAAAGAGAGTGGATATTATTGAATCAAATTACTATAAATGTTTGCAACAAAAAATTTATTAAATTAAATTTAAAATGAATACTTTGATTTTTAATACAACAAATATATATTATTATACAAAGTGCATAATAAAAAATAATTTTTTGCTTTTGCTAGAAAAGTTTTAGAACATTTTATTGGGAAAATAAAATGTTACAAAATTGGCTCCATTTGGAGATTGCTTCCCCGTATGGGTCACATATAACTTGTAGATATCATGTGCCTTCACCTCGGGCTATGGAGTCATTGTCATAAGAAAAATTGACACTTGATCTGGAAAAGTAAATAACACCAATTATTTACAATAAAAAAATTTAATATTGAATGTAATGCATTAAATACTATCGATTGACAATTAGTGAGAAGTATACTCCCTCCATATTTTTCAGATTGAAGGTAGTGTTGTTCTTGATTTCAAAAATTATGTTTGGACAAAACCAAACATTGTCAAATTTTCCATGTTTTCATTTTTCCTATCTTCTAACATCCTATTTTAGAACTAAATATCCTATTTTGAAATCCATTGCTTCATATTTTCTATCAAATATATTTCTCATTTTATCGTGATATTGGTGAGGTTTATGGTGAAATTCTTCTGTTTTTGGATTGATCTCAATGATTTGATGGGTCCTTTTTTGAAAGTCATATGTTTCTTCATATGAATCCTGCAAAATATTTATCATTGGATAAGAAAATTGAGTAGGGGAAATTTCTTCAGTTCCATACACTAACTGAAAAGGATATTTACATGTTTCTCTTTTACATGAAACTATGCTTTTCGATACTGCAAATCTCAAGTGACTATCTCAACTCCTTTTATGATCATCTAGCACCTTTTTTATGACTTTGATAAATATTTTTTTCTGAGGATTCAACTAATCAATTCCCTTGTCGATAATAAGGAGTGGAATGATGCAAAGAAATTTAATACTTCTTATAGAATTCAATAATTTTAATTGAACTGAAAGATTTTTCATTACCTCTGATCAATTCCTTTGGGAAACCAAAGCTTGATAAGACATTTTCTTTAATAAATTTCATCACCATAGTATCAATTGCAGTCCCGACTGGGATTGCTTCTACCCACTTGGTAAATTAATCAATTACAGCTAAAATCTATCTATGTTGATTACTTGATGTGGGATTTATTTCCCAAATGAAATATAAACCCCACTGTAAAAAAAGAGCTTCAACTAATACTGCAATTAAGGGTAAGGAATAAAATTTATCTTTACCTGCAAAAATTTGACATGGAAAAAAACTTCTAATGTTGGCTCCAACTTATGAAAATAATTTTGGCCAATAAAATACAACTCTGAGAATTTTATGTGTAGTTACTCTCCAAGCATAGTGTCCTCCAAAATCTCCTTCATGGAACTGATAAATAACTTATCTTGTTTCACTTTCAGTTAAACACAACAAAATAATCTTTATAGTATCCTTCCAATACAAATTTTCATTAATTATGCAGTATTTAATGACTTTCATCTTAAGAGACCTTGCTTGGTTCTTATTGAACTTAGGAGGACAATGAAAATTTTGCAAAAAATAGACTATATCTTTATACCAATATGATAATACTTTTTTTCATTGATTGGAAGAACAAGATCTTGTGAACACTTTTCGGGGAATGTAGTTTGAAAAGGTTCTTATGGATTCTTCTCTCTTATTTCAAAATAAGGTTCATGTCGATTCTTCTATATAACTATTTTTGAAATTGGAGTTGAAAATAGGGTCGATGGCTACATCAATGAGTTTATTCCAAAAATCATTAGGGGAGTTTTGATGTCTAGAATGGGTCTCCTAAAGAAATTATAAAATAATAGTGGAAATAATAAAATAAGATTTGATTTCATCATCAAATTTTAGAGGGAAAAAAGAAAAAAATATTTTTTCAACTCATATTTTCAACATATCTCCCAAAGTTTTTTACTCAAATTTCAAGCGGGAGTACTATTTGGATGCAAAATTTAATTCCTCATCCAAGGAGTACCCATGTTGCATACTTTTCGTGGACCCTGCTATACGAAAAATGAGAAATATATGAAAAACGTCATTGCAATCACATTTTTTCATGTATTTCTCATTTTTCACGTAGCAGGGTCCATCAAAAGTATGAAACATGACTAATCCTTAGATTAGGAATTAAATTTTGCATCCAACGAGTGCTCCCACTCGAAATTTGAAAAAAACTTTGGGAGATAAGTTGAAAATACGAGTTGAAAAAGTAGTTTTATTATTTTATTATTTTTTAATATTTTTACCCTTTTACTTAAAAAATGGTGAATCATCGCCCATGGTTGAAATCATCATCTTGAATCCTATTGGTTCTTATAAAGTTTATTTTGGTTGTACATTTTTCTTAGGAGGCCCATTTTAGACCTCAAAATTCCCCTAATGAGTGTAATCTGATTTTGGAAGTACTTTATCCAATCCTTTAACTTTCACCAATTTTGTAGGTTTCATCTCCAAATCAAATTCTTGTATATTTGTTATCCATCTCCCTCTTTTTCCATCACTATCTTGTTGACTCTACGTAGTCTTAACTACATTACTTTGTACATAAGTTGTTATTTGTGAATACAATACATAAGTTCTAAAATATTTCTATGCCTAAACTAAAGAATATGATCTTTTTTCTATAATATCATATTTTAGTTCAATATCTCTCATAACCTTACTGAAAAATGAAATATGTTGTTCAAAACCCTGAGAATTATTTTGTAATGAGATTGTAGCCAATGTACCATTTAAGGAAAATAAAAATATACTAAATGGTTTTGTTTAATATGTACTTGCCAATACCGGAGCTTCCATAAGATCCTCATTAGTTTGAGAAAAATATAACCTAGTCTGACCATTCCATTTTACTTATTAATCTTTCTTAAACATATTTGTTATACCCTTAATAATTCTTGCATATTTTGGAATAAATATTCTAAATAAATTAATTATCTATAGAAAAGACTGTATCTCTCTTTTATTTCAAGGAAAGTTGATCCATTGAATTTTTAATACTCTTTGTGGATCAATTTTCACTCCATCCTTGGAAAAATTATGACTAAGAAGCTTTCTCTCCTACATAGAAAACATTAAATTTTTGATATTGAGTGAAATCCCATATCTTCTACATTTTCGGAAAATATATATTAAGTGTTTGAGATGCTGAGAATATGACTTGCAAAACATATAATCAAATCATCTAGATAAATAATAATGAGTTTATTTACCTCTCCTAAGAACACCAAATCCACGTACCTTTGAAATGTGGCTCCTACATTCATAAATCTGAATGGCATTTTAGCATACATAAATGTTCCCCAAGCTGTAACTAATGTTTCCTTACTCTGATATTCCTTATTCACTGCTATTTAGTTATATCCTAAAAACCTATCCAACATTGTTACACCATTTTTTGGTCATCTAACCTGTTACTATTAGATGGACCTAAGTACACCATGTAAGACCAATTTTACCCTAAGTAAAATTTCTTTCACTATGAAAAATAACTTAGTAAACCACCTTTATTAAGTTGTTTATGGTCTAAAAAGGGAACCCCATGAGGAAATATTAAATAAATCTATATTTGTTTGATTTTCCTCAAGGAATAATTAGTTAAACATCAGTTTAATTAATATTCCTGGTCATATTTAACCCAAAACAGGAAAACTAATTAGATAAATCATTATTTATCTTATTATTTTCTACAAATAATTATTTAAACCTTATATAAATAATATTCGTTGTTAAATTTGACTAAATCACCCTTAATAATTAAATAAATCATTATTTATTTGATTATTACTCAACCACATCCTTAAAATGATAAATAAATCATTTATTTATTTATTATTTACAAATAAAGGGATTTGACCCAAGTCAAATTCTTTTTCCCACCAACAAATATAATAAAATATTCCATAAAAGTTGGATCTTGATTTGGTTAATAATATTTTAATTATTCACCAATATCTAGACTAACTCAATATTTTGTTATAAATAGAAGGGTTTTTCTATTCATTCACTACCTTTTTTTGCCTAAAGATCACTATGGATCTATACTTTTGGTCTGACTTTGATCCACCATCATTGTCATATTTTTCTATCTTTTTTGCTTGTGAGCTCCCTTTGAGTTCCATTTTTGTCTGGGTTTTCTACACCATCAAGAGAGAGGAATTTTAGATCTGAAGTGTTGAGGACTTACAAGAACCCATCCCATTGAGGAGAACTGGTAACATCCTTCTATGTTTTCCTCCCAAGTGCCCTTAATATAAAATTCTTTCAACATATTCTTATCTTGTCTATTGGATTCATGAAGTAAATCTCATTTTTATTTATTGCTTAATTTCTTCTGATGCATAGATCTATATTTTTGAAGCATTTATCTTGATCACCTAATTACAGATCTGAAGATATTGGCAGCCATCTGTGTTGTTAGGGCTGTTTTTTATGCACAACTAAAGTGGTCTTTTTTTGTACACTTGCGATTAAGATTCATACAAACAACTGGCGACTCCACACGGGTTTACGATTACGACCACTGTTGTTTTTCAGATCCCTACATATCTAGCTTCTTCAAACCCTAGGATTTCTCTTCAGCCTCTTTTTTTTTACTTTTCTTGATGTTGCTTTTAACCTATAAAACCATCAAACATTAAAAATTATAACTTCCTTGTGTTTTCGGACCTATTGCACATCAGTCGCAGCTGAGACGACACATTCTGCTGAAATCTACTACTGAGAGTGCCGAAGTGCAGGTTGCACCTTTTGGCCCTAAACATGTGACCTGGAGCTTTAGGATGCGCTTTTCAACCCAAAAAATACGACCTCTACAGAAAACAGGTCAGAAATTGTGACCTGGACTTTTTGCGAAAGTTTTTATGAAAGTTTTCTGGGTTTGTTTGGGCCTCTATTTAGGGTTTTCTAACCTCCGTCTCCACCCGTTTTGGACTTGTAATTATTCTATTTTACTCAAATAAGTGGGAACCTAGTCCCCCAGGGCTTCAGTACCCTCCACTTTTGGTGGAAAAGTTTTAGCTGTTGCAGGTTGTCTGAAATTTTCAGAGTGTTCAGCTATTTTTAGATCTGATACCTCACCTTCAGATCCACTTCAAATTGGCTATTTATCCATCCAAATCACCTCCTTTAGTTTTGTTTGGGTTTTCCTCTAGGGTCCACTCTGTTTCCCTCCAGCAGATAGCCTTTCGTCACCTCATTTACAACAATTTTTCCTCTGATTTTTTGCAGTTTTTCTGCACCTATTTCCAGCAGATCTGACCTTTAGATCCTTGTCCCTCCCGACCTTAGATCTATTGGCTATTTTGGTGTGTTTTGACTAGATTTTTTCCCACCTATAGACTACTTGTTGAGAGGCCCGCCTCCTTGGGTTTAGATTATTGCATTATTAGCTGTTTATTTTCTGTTATTTCAGTTTCATATATTGTTATCTGCAGGCTTATTTACAGTTATACATCACACTTTTTATTTTTCTCGACAAACGTCTGGGTTTAAAAATTAAAATTTACACACTTTACACACAGACCCTAAGTGAAGAGGAGCTTGGTTAACACCGCCAAGCAAATAATTTAACATTGAAATCAATTGATCCTGCACCTCTCTTCCCTTGTTTCGACATTGTAATTAGTTTATCTTGCACCTCTCTACCCTTTTTGGTCTCTCTTCTCCTTGTGCCATGTTTGTGTCGTCATCATTGCACCACGAAGGTGTTTATCCCAGAGACTTCTTGGCCTTCATCCTCAGTTTCCGATAGGCGGTATTACTCCTTCACGTAGGATTCAATTTATTCCTCCACCGAGTCCGCACTCCGAAACCTCTTCTGGTTCCGCTCCCAGTTCTCCTCCTATCACCTTCACCATGTCTGGTTCTGGACCTAACGTTGGTGGTAACCCCGACCCTAATGCTAGGAATACTACTAGTGGGACCACAACAAGAACTATCCTGGCTGCTCCCTTGCTCTCTTATATGGCAGGCCTCAGTCTTCCCGATTTTGACCAGTTGATAAATGACCCTATACAACATGACGCTAGTTGGCCTGCTATGCTGACCAAGCTCCCTCCCAACATCCCCAAGTTTGAAGGCCTTGCTAGAGAAGATCCTACAAATCATGTTCAATCTTTCCACATGTGGTGTTCGTCTAACTCCTTTACCAATGACTCTGTCCATCTTCAGTCGTTCCAACGTACGCTCACAGGTGAAGCTTCTAAGTGGTATGCTGATCAGGCCTCATTCTCTCATACCAACTTTGCGACTCTTGCTCAGTATTTTCTGTGTTATTTCCAGCTTCCCCTCCGTTATGACACTAGTACCGAACTTTTGACTTGTTTCCGTCAATCGTCTGCGACCCGCCTATCTGATCATGTCCAGGAATAACAGAGAAGAAAGAGCCTATGTCGAGCCCCTACTTCAAAGATCATGTCTACATGGAATGGTTCCTTAGATCTCTCTTGCCCCCTATTGGCAAAGATGTTGCATCGTATTTCTCTCAAACCGAAGAAGCCGCTCTCCAAATTGCGTTAAAATATGACTTGATATATGCTCAGTCAGATTATTTATATACCGTTCTACCTGATCTTCCTAGACCCAGTGGTGCCAACACATTGGGGGGATATCATGCCACTGACAGTATCGTTGGAGCTCTCTTTCATCCATATGCTCAGCCTCCCATAGGCTATGGTTTTCCTCAAGGGGGGGGCCAGAACCTTCTGCACTTATCCCCCTCCTGGTAGCATGTATCCAGGATATGGCATGCCTCCTCCTTTTTCCCAACCTCTTGTTGACCACAATGTTATCCAACCTCCTTGTTATCCGTATCCACATCCTAGTGCTCCAGCTCCTCCAGCATTAGCACCTCCACCTCCCTTGCCTTCTCAACCCCCACAATAATAGCCACCATCCCCTCAGGGGCAGGTGTATGCATAGCAGGGCGCGACTAATCCTCCTCCTTCCAAAAATAAGAGGAAAGGTACTAAAAATAAATCTGCCTCTGGTAATCCTGGACCTAAGCCTCAAAATAATTCTCCTAACACTGCTAACCAGAAATAGGGCACTGAGCCCAAGCAGGACAGGCCTATTCACATGAAAAAACCTTGTTCTTGTTGTGGTGTTTATGGTCATTACATGCATGATTGTCCTCTTTTACCACAGATGAAGCCAATGTGGGAGTCTCAAGCAACATTGTGAGGACAACAAGCCTCCCCTTCCATCCCTCCCAGTGCTGCGCCTAGTCAACCGACTGTGTTTACTAATCATTTCCCTCAACAAGGATTTGTGGCTACCCAGCCACCTGAAGGTCAGGAAGCCACTCAACCTCTTCCATCTGGTACCCCCAATTACAAGATTCTCATGATGAATTCTAATCAACCTATAACTGTATATGTCAATCTTCAGACTCGGTCCTGTGAGTACAAAAAGCCTCCCGCTACGTCTGTTCCTGAGCTGCCTCCTTTGGTCTGTACAAAGCCTCTTTCAACACCTAATGGTCCCTTTCACATCCCTCAGCCTAAGGCGGAGGTTCATACCAAGATCCCTAAGGGACCACTACGCGGAAATGCTGCTTCTGGCAAAGCTTCCCATTCGTATAGTATAGTAGATGATTTGGCATAATCTCTTGCTACCATTTCAATGCTAGAACTCCTCCAGTGCTGCCCTTCACAAAGAAAAGCTATACTATCTTCCATGGGTGTTGTAGATCCTTCCGATGATCGATTGATAGTCTTCTATGTTGACTGGTCAGAACATCCTCCTCTCCCTACTTCCATCGCCTTCTAAATCCCAGTCAAGATCCGAAACACCAACTTTTCTTGGTGCATCAATGATGAGGGGGCATCCACCTGCGTGATGTCCGCTTAGGTTTGGAAGCAACTCGGATCACCTAATTTGGCTCCTTCTATGATCACTCTCCGAGCGTGGGATGGCCACGCCACCCAGCCCATTGGCCTATTACGCAATTGTCCCATTACTCTTGCAGGCAAGACTGTTTGCATTGATGTAGAAGTCATAAATGCCCCCTTAAATTAAAAAATTCTATTGGCTCATAGATACACCTATGCGATGTATGTTGTCCCATCTGCGGTTCACCACAAGATGACCTTTCATCATAACAGAAATATAGTCACCATTGACCAGTTGATGTATTACGAACCGAAGTCTCAGACCTCCTCTGAGTCCATCATCGCTTTGGTGGCCAATAAGAAAACTGCTGATCCTTTGACCAATGTCTCACCCAGAGTCTACAAAGACTCCTCATTTCTTGCTAAATTCCCTGGTATTCCTCCTCCTATCTCTAATCCTAACTCATCGAATTTTTGCATGATGCAATTGTCTTGGGCTTCCCTCAAGTGGCCTGCTTCGGGTAGTCAGAAGTCTCGCCCTTCATAGCCTACTCCTAGCCCTTCGATTCAGCCTTTTGGACCTCCTTCTCCTGGCCCTTCACCTATAGCTGGTATCCATGAGCCTCTTTACCCTCCTGGAGTGGTTCCTCCACGACTTGACCATCTTGGAGCCATCCCGCTTGGCCATTACCCCTCTGGTCAGATACCATTCCTAACTCCCCCTCCAGGACTATACACGATACTTGTCATGGCTACCCTCTCTCTTCCCAAATTGACCTTGGGGATTCCCATCTAGTACCTTGGTCCCCCAGCCACTACCCCGCCTAGTCAACCCAAACCTTATCTCTCTTTGATCCCGATTCAACCAGTCCCCATGACTTCTCCCGCTGCTACAGTGCCTCAGTCACCTCAACAAGAACCCTCTCCTGTTGCGACAACTTCGGGTAAGAAGGGAAAATCTAGCAAGAAGGCACCTCAAGACAAGGTTTCCTCAACAAACCCTAACCCTCCTCGGCTGCCAAAGCATACTATCCAGTGTGCCTTGTGTGATGTTGTTGATCATGCCACCCATACTTGTCCTCAATTGCCTCGTCTCAAGCCCATGGTTGATGTCTCGTTCTCTGAGTCTATCGTCCTGGAAACCTCTGTTCCTTCCCTGACTACAGCCAAGAACACCAAGACTATTCACACTAACCACCCCTATGCTTTTTGTGATCTACATGGCCATTATACCCACCTCTGTCCCCGCCTCAAGGACATATACACCTCTCTAGCGGTAGTTCGCCAATTCGAGGCCAAGCATAGTGAGTTCATTTCTCCCTTATTTGCGCATTTTGCTTCAGCAAAACCAAAGCGCACATCCACTCCTATTGAAGTTCCTCCTCCCTATGTCAAAATGATAGAGTCTTTGGCCACTGTCCACTACCTGTCATCATCTATGAGATCCTCAATGGAAGACCCCCCTGGGCCTTCCCATTTTGTTTCGCCTGACCTCCCTTTAGCGATCACCTCGGGCTCAACATCAGTGGATCCTTCATCTACTTGTTCTTCAGTCACCCCTTGTGACAACGCGCATGTGAACCTTTTTTCTCATGAAGATGAGTCAGGTAGCTTCGCCGCGTCAGGTGGTTTTTCTTCCTCCAGTCACCCCATCTTCTATTACGATGATGAAACTATGGAAGCCACCACCACCCCCGACTTTATCCATCCCCCCTTAGATTGAACCCATGCAGTCGAACCACATACATCTTGTGGCCATTACATTGACACCCAATGTTTGGGTAGGGGGGCACCCATATTTGAGAGACCAGGAGAAGCAATTCTCCACAAATCTCCTAGTGTACCTGATCGTGTCAACTCTAGTACCATTATTCTTCCACATTTAGAAGAACCTATAGAGTCCCATATCACTTCAGATCACTCTAGGGATGATACCCCTCATCATTCCTTCATCTTACATCAGCAACCCAGTCCCCTAGACATTGTTATTGACCAACCTGTGGGTTTTCTAGGAGAGCACCAGTTAATTATCTCCAAATCCTTTCTTTTGGATGGTAACACCATCTATGCCAACCTGGAAACTTAAGTCCATTTACTTCATATATGTAGTGCCAAAATATAGTTTTAATCCTCCATTCCCTTTCACGAACTACATAACCATAACGAAAACAAATGGCACACCACATCATAAAATGTGTTTAGATTCCATCTTTCTAAATACATTTTGGCATAACCATAACATGCTTGGGGGCACCTATGCCCTTCAACCACAAAAAATCCTAGATCTCAGCCAAAAATAGCATTGAAATCCCCTTTCTCTGATAGGTTGCACTTTTCAGGTCATTTCTTGGGACAAGTCACAGTTTTCTTCCTCATACCTGCTACCTAGGTCACAAAACAAACCCCAAAAAGTGCGACCTGGCCTGTTCATGAGCTTTGGGTACCTAAACTGAACTTTCAATCCATTGAAATGAAAGAGTAGGGTTAGGCCTCTTACCTACAACTAACGGATCTCGATTCCAATGGTCAGTTTGTCCACTAAGATCACCACAATATTTAGGACCTTCTCTCCTCTCTACATTCACCACAACTCCACATACAAAAGAGTGAATTTGGAGGGAAAAATCCTTATTAAAAGAGAAACCCCTAATTTTTCTTTCGCCTACTATGGCCAAATCATAGCTCATTTCGAAAAACCGTTTGTATCGTTGGAAATATCTCACTGAGCCCTCAAATGGGTATCTGTTAGTTTTTTGTTATTTGATACTTCACCACAACACATTTCGCCCAAGAAGGGTCACTTCACCACTCCTCAAAATCGAATTTCTTCACCTGCAACACTTGTACTTGGGGCACCACTTTGCCTCCACACTTGTCCATGCTCGTGTCGATTTTCATCATGAGTAACCATCATGTACTCATGTTTTAATGGTCCCCACTGGACCTTTTTTGTGTGGCAACATCATCGAGTCACCCTTGTTTAGAGCATCTGAGTTGAGTCATTATCGCATTCATGGAGTCTATCCCGAGTCCCTCTGTATCCCGCTATAGTCCTCCATCCTTCATTGCTTGATTTCTCTCTCATGTCGCACATTATGGCCTTCCCTCCTACTGTCCCCTATCCCTCATGATATTGCGTCAGTCGCTGCCAGGTCATCCATTCCCTTTATTCTCTAACAAGGGAAGTTATCTGTCTGCTACTCAGTACCCCCCATTTCATCATCATCCCTGGTGTCAGTCTATCAGTTGCTCTACTATTTTCTCTCATGCCTTAGTTGAGGATCCATTATTGATTCACTTATGGCAGACCTCCTTCTTTCGACATTAGATCTTTCATTCTAGAAGACATGTCTAGAGGGAGGTGTACCTTTGTTATAGCTTCCACTATTGTTCGGTGCCTCGAATCAGGCAAAAGGAATCCTTATTGCCCTTTGACTTGATTGTTTCTCAGCTCCAGCTCCTTTTAGCATGATCAAGATCCATATACTTGATGGTTCGGTGATGCAGCAGATGATACCAGTGATTCTCATATGTGTGTGAGATGTTTTCAGCTCTCATGAGGGGGTGGCCCTACAGGTAGCCCCCCACATGCTTGGATGACCTCTTCATTACAGCCTTTGATGCAGCTCCATATATTTTATGATGTCAGCCTCAGTCGCTTACAACGCCTTTTTTTTTGCATGTATCTGTCAGATTTTCAGAGCCCTTTCCTATTTATAGGGGTATTTGGGTTGTATTTTTATCTCATGTACTCATATATTATTGTATAAGTCCTGGCTGTTATCCCAGGCACAGTATGTGTGTGGGATTCATTATTTTGTTTTTACCTGGCTCATTTTTATGCTAGCATGTACTATATTTTTCAGTCCCTTGTTTACTGGACACATTATTCTTTGTACTTTGTCTTGGTGGGCATAGGTATGCCTCCCCCGCCACCTATAGCATAGGTACTCACTCATAAAAGAGACTTGTCACACCGGTCAGTCTCGCCTCCTCAGGGTCTAGTCCTTTAGCGCTTCGGTCTACCTTATATTTTTCTCTCTTTGACTTCCTCTTCGTTGTCTAGTGATTTAGTTCTTACAACATACTTTGGTCATACGATTAGCTCCTGACGCTCGCACGTTGGGGGGAAATCTATTACACCATTTTTTGGTCATCTAACATGTTACTATTAGATGGACCTAAGTACACCATGTAAGACCAATTTTACCCTAAGTAAAATTTCTTTCACTATGAAAAATAACTTAGTAAACCACCTTTATTAAGTTGTTTATGGTATAAACAAGAAACCCCATGAGGAGATATTAAATAAATCTACATTTGTTTGATTTTCCTCAAGGAATAATTAGTTAAACAATAGTTTAATTAATATTCCTGGTCATATTTAACCCAAAACAAGAAAATTAATTAGATAAATCATTACTTATCTTATTATTTTCTAGGAATAATTATTTAAACCCTATTTAAATAATATTCCTTGTTAAATTTGACTAAATCACCCTTAATAATTAAATAAATCATTATTTATTTGATTATTACTCAACCACATCCTTAAAATGATAAATAAATCATTTATTTATTTATTTTTTACAAATAAAGGGCTTTGACCAAAGTCAAATTCTTTTTCCCTCCAACAAATATAATAAAATATTCCATAAAAGTTGGATCTTCATTTGGTTAATAATATTTTAATTATGCACCAATATCAAGACTAACTCAATATTTTGTTATAAATAGAAGGGTTTTTCCATTCATTCACTACCTTTTGTTTTCTAATGATCACTCTAGATCTATACTTTTGGTCTGACTTTGATCCACCATCATTGTCATATTTTTCTATCTTTTTGCTTGTGAGCTCCCTTTGAGTTCCAATTTTGTCTCGGTTTTCTACACCATCAAGAGAGAGGAATTTTAGATCTAAAGTGCTGAGGACTTACAAGAACCCATCCCATTGAGGAGAACTGGTAACATCCTTCTATGTTTTCCTCCCAAGTGCCCTAGATATAAAATTATTTCAACACATTCTTGTCTTGTCTATTGGATGCATGGAGTAAATTTCTTTTTTATTTACTTCTTAATGTCTTTTGATGCATAGATCTAGATTTTTGCATCATTTTTCTTGATCACCTAATTTTAGATATGAAGATATTGGCAGCCATATTTGCTGTTAGGGCTGTTTTTTATGCAAAACTAAAGTGATATTTTTCGTACGTTTGCAATTAATATTCATACTAACAAACATTGAAATTCATTCTAATGTTGTAACTTTCTTGAGAATATTATCATTTTTGGCAATGGATGCTTATCTTCCAAAGATTCTTTATTTAAATTCTGAAAATCCACATATAGTCTTATATTGCTATTGTTCTTTCTAGTGGGGACTATATTTGGAATCTAGTCAGAGTGCGTCAAAAGAATAATTATCTTGGAATGTAACAATTTTTTTACGTCCTTTTCAATTGATGGTAAAAACATTAGACTCACATATCTAAGCTTCTGTTTGAATGGTATTATATATAGCTTCAATCGGACCTTCTAGTAAATGATAAGAGTTCCATTTGTCTTCAAGTCTTCATAATTCCATGCAAGGACATCAATATATTATTTAAAAAAACTCGTATATTTTTCCTTGACTTCTTTGGGTAATAATGTTGAAATTTTCATGTTTTAAACTTCATGATCTACTCCAATATTACGTTCTTCAATATCCTCATGTGAGGCTTTATTGTTACAAAAGAAGGAACATTATTTTTATCAAATAATTTTTCCAATGGAACAATACCCGTTGGGATATAGTTATTAGATAACAAGATTATATCATGATAAAAATTTTGATCTTTCAATTTTTCACTCTAATTTATAATAGTAGTCATTTCATTTTCACTAGGTTCTTGATTAATGTGTAGGGTTGAAAATTCTGCAATTGCTTCTAAAAATCTCTTAATTTGTTCATCATCTTCAAAGGTTTTCCAATGCTTCACATTATCTTGAATGGAATTCCCGTACCTAACTTCAATTTGATATTTCAACTTAAAAGTATTGGTAATATTAAAAATTCTTGTAGAAACTACTAATGAGCCAACGATTGCATTTTCCTCGCTTGGCATTGTTGAAATATTAAACGCTTCAAAATATTTTTCAATAAAATCCCACACATCATTTATATAAGCTTTATATCTAGTTTTTTTTTTGTTTGGGAAGTGTTTCTAACCTGTCTTACTACCAAATGTGAATCTGCCAAAAAAATAGTTCTTTGAATTTTGATCTTCTTTGTTATTTCAAGGCTCAAAATTAATGCCTCATATTTTGTGACATTATTAGTTACTTCAAATTCCATTTAAAAGAATGACTAATAACCTATTGTGTAGGTGAAATAAAAAAAACCCTTCCCCCTAATCCATATCTTGATGTAGCTCCACCAAATACAATTTTCAAATTGTTTTCTTCTTATTAAATGATATTTATGGATTCTTCAAATTTATTATGTACATTACATGCATTATATACTCCCAAAATGAAACACCCTGAATCATGATCAATGGAATACATAGGGTGATTTACTTCCTATCTTTCATCACACACTATATTTACAAAATAAATTCTCTCTACATTCTCAAATATTATCCCCCAAAAACTAGAATGGTGGCATAAGTCATCTCCATTTTTCAAACTTCATCCCCTTTTGTAGAAACTTCATTCAATCTAGTCAATCAATAAATAAATTCGCAGATCTAGCCCTTTTAAATTATATTTAATACTTTTGGAGGAAAATTAGGGGGTAAAGATGATTGTCCAGGTTTTTCAAAGTGTGGAAATGAAGGTTCTTGAATATAAGATGATGCAAATTCAAGCCTATTTATGAGATAACCTAATATAACCAATATTTATGGATCTGATAATTGTAAAATTAACTCAGGATATGAATGAGATCTAGTATGAATCTTGGAAGCTAGATTTCTGAGTAATGGATTAAACCATCTGTATAATTTTATCCTACAAGCCTATTATTCACCATTAAGAGGAAATATTAACCACTGTCCTAGGGAAAAATAACTTCAAAAATCATTCCTTGGTAACGATGGACAATTTTTTATTTTTTTCTTGAAGGTAATTTATTAGCTCCAAATTGCGCCAAGAAACCAACTCATCCACTTTAGGTATAAGCTAACCCTTGAACCAGAGGGGTCTCCCTCAAGTGTTACAATAATTTAATATTTTTCATTGTCATTGAACAACAACCTATGAACCATAATGTCCAAATCTAGGGGAATTTGGATGGGATGGTTGCTTATGGTTTTAAATCCATACTTCAAAAATAAAAACCCACCCGTGGGAATCTAATTAAAGGGCCACCATCCAACCATGACAAAAGCTAATAATTTTAAAGAGGTGGGTAGAATATTTAGGAAATAATATGCTAACACCTATGCTCAGTTTGAACACTTATGTTAATAGACTGGATTGAGAAGCATAGTAAGATCCTACAACTATGAAATGAAATATAAATCTCAATGTATAATAAAAATAATCTAGAGATGCAGAGGAGATCAAGGTTAATAATTTGTTTCTTGATATTCCCAATGTTGAACATATCATTGAAGGAAATGTCAGGGAGGCTAATTCTCAACCTAGGCTTACCCAATAATTTACACGATTTCAAAGTATATGAAGAAAACATGATGGAAAACTAGAAGCACATACATGAAACATAATTACGTTATTAGTTGAATTGAAAATCCTTTAATTAAATTATGAAGTCTCAGATTATAAAAAATAGAAGTCTTTTTACTGGTCCAAAAGAGAACTTTTTTTACTTACAAATAAATGAATATATAGAAATTACATTTATTGGCTACCGTTAGTTGTTCCAAATTTCATGGAAATAAAATCAAATAATAAATAAAAGTAATGACAATCTCAAACAAGCTTGAAAGAATATGTAAATGTTGGATTTATTTGAATTGAATGCAACAAATGATCCTTTTCCTGAAAATAGTGAATTATCCTACCAATCCCTTAAAATGAAGTTGTTATCTTTGATTGTCGTGTGCCATTGTCAGTTTTATCTTTTCAAATGAAAAATATGTTCTTTGATGTTGATCCTCTACCTGAAAATATTCATTTCTAATTTTAATGTCTAATTTGATCCTTGAATTGTTTTATCATTAATTGCCTAGAAATATGGAGTTGGACTTTGATTATTGATTTGATTATTAGAAATTCTCAACTGATCCCTTGAATGTTATAGATGCCAAATACCTTGCCACCAAATATGGTATAATACTTTATTTCTCAATTTTATGCCACTTTTTTCCAGGTTTCAATTGTATCCTTTCAAAATTCCAAGTGTATCTTGTAAGTCTAGGATATTCAAATATGTCATTTATTCCATAATATTGTTGTTGATATTGCTTTCTAAGACTTGGAAATGAATCTTGGTGATAATCCTCTACTTATAAAATTCGAATTGTTGGTATTTATCTTGAAGTTCTCTTTGTCTTTCACAAGGAGTGTTGACTTGGACTTGTTGACCACACTTCGTAACCAGTCCATGGAAGCAGAGTAAAAATATGTGAAGAATTTTTTTAAAGATCGAAGGCATCAACTATCACAACTGTTGAAAATGAAACAAGAAAGATTATACTTTAATTTTCCCTTGAATTAAATTAAAATAAAAACTGTAATTTCACATCTCATGACAACTTGTAAGAGTTAACTAAGTTAGTGTTCAGTTAATTCGAGTTGAGGGTCTAACTTGAGTCATGTAGAGTGGTTCCTAATTTCTAGGAGCCCTGGTTGAGTTTATTTTTAGTTGTAATTAATTAATGCAGTTTATCTGAGTTAAATTCTGTTTAACTAGTTCCAACTATTCGAAGAACTAGTGGAAGGTCAAAGTGTGGAAGTGGAACTTGAACCACACTTAGTCATCAACCAAATAAATAACAAATAAGCCATAAATAACTCATTCATATGTGAACTGAGAGTTAGCCAGTTGAGATTGGAGTTCAAGGGAAGTGTATTATGAGTTGTATAATCATCCAAATTGTGGAGGTGGTGCATGTAATCATAGGAATGCCTATGATGGATTGCACAATATTGTATGGGGATTTACCTAATTAATAGGAGGCTAATTCCAAAGGAAAAAAAGCAAGTAAATAGAGACTTGGTTGAGCCAATATTTGGTTAAGTATTGGCCTAGGCATGTCTAGGAAGCAGTGAGACAGATACAGATAGTGTAGAGGTTTCTTGAGCATGAGAAAAGAATTGTAATATTCTCATATTTTATGAATAATTCAATATAGAGATAGTGGGGTTTCTCCAATAAATCATTGTGTAATGTGTTGATTGAATTCTTTCCTTGTATGGTTCATGATTCCGTGTTCATTTAAATTGGTTTCAAAAATTGGTAAAGTAGATTCAGGTCTATTGTTTTAGAAAATTACAATTAGTAGTTTGAATATACAAGGAATTTCTACATGGTATCAGAGCTGAAATAACTATAGAAGAGAAGAATACAAGTTTGTCTTTGTAGATGAATCGAATTTGTAGTATTGTTCTTTAGGGTTAGAAGGATGTCATTCTATGGATTGATACTTGAGTATGCTCTTAAGGGAAGCTCAGATTACATATCTTAGAATGACATGATGGAGGTAGTGTTGGAATATAATAGGATGAAGGAATTCATAGACAGTGATATTCCGAAGCCTCCAACAACTAATGCTCAAGATTTAGAGGATTCGAAGAAATGTGTGGAAAAGGCGAGAAGGATCCTACTAGAAGGAGTTCGAAATCATATTGTCCCGAACGTCCATGGGAAGGAAACTCCATATGCAATGTGGAATTCCTTGATAGACTTGCTCTAGAATAAAAGTGACCATGGGAATTTGGCACTGAAGTACAAGCTTCGCAAGATCAAGATGGAAAAGGGTGACACAATATCAAAGTACTTGACCAAATTATACCAATGTCAAGATGAGCTCAGGAGTGTTTATGTAACAATTTCTAAATATTATTTGATTAGCCTAGCACTTCTAGGCCTTCCCAAGAGTTGGCATAGCTACCAGGATTTGGTAAATTGGAGGAAGAATCTACCAAAGTGGGAGTGTTTGTGGTCTAACTTGGTGCAAGAAGAGATAAGGCCAAACACTAGAGATGGATCCTCATTAAAGTATGATGATGAGGACAAATGTGCCTTGGATGGAAAGGAAAAGAAATGTAAAGGGAATATATCCAATTCCAAATCAGATTCTATTCAAGAGGGAAAGAAGAAGGACTTGTCGAATATTAAATGCTTTCATTGTCATGAGATGGGACATTATGCCATGAAGCATTCACACAAAAAGGCTGACAAGAAGCGCTTAGAATGAGTGACATGTGAAGATCTTGCTTCACAATTCAAGTTGGATTTCACCCTCATTGCATGCATGGTGACATCGATGGTGGGTAGTGTGTGGTACCTAGATAGTGGAGCCTCATCCCATATCACCAGAAACAAAGAATTCTTTAGCGAATTGGTGGAGAAGGACCTCCATATGCACATTGATATGGGATATTATGGAAGGTATAAGGTGACTAACATCGGTTCTGTTACTTTTCATAAGGAGTTTGGTTCTCCTATCACATTGAATGATGTCATGTATGTTCTGAGTCCGAAGAATAGTTTTTATTTAGTTTATATGTTGGAATACTGTGGCTATGATGTTATATTTAGCAAAGGAAAGGCTTTCCTTCTTCACATAACCACGAGATAGGTGAAGAAGATTGAGGTTAGGGTGAAGAACCTCTACAAATTGGATTTTGAAGATTGTGTTTATTTGAGCACAAAGGTAGAGAAGGTGTAGAGTCCATACATCAGTGAATTATGGGATAGGTGATTTAGCCATTTGCACCATGGAGCCTTGAAGATCATGCATAATATTTGTACAGGAATTTCCAAGGGTACACTATATAAAATATGATTGTAATTATATACATATGTATATAATTGAAATAGTAAATAAATGCTTTTAACTTGACAACCTTATTTTAATTTAACTAATTAATGTTTCAGGATTAACTAGTCAATCGATGGAAAAAAATTAAATAAATCAAGATCTACTAACCATTCTGGGGTGTTACATCTCCCCCTCCTTATGCAAAACATTTCACTTAATGTTTATTTTTGAATTCTGAAAAATTTACAGATATGATTCTCGCAAGAATTCTTCACTTTCCCAAGTAGGCTCCTACAAGCTAAACTTCTTCCATTACACTTTAATCTAGATGATGGCTCATCTCCTCAATGTTATTTATCTTTTATTGAGGATGTGTCGAGGTTCTACCAAGGAATCTCCATCCGTTTCAACTTGTTAGAATCAATATATAATGCATTTGGTTTATATAAATTTTTATACTTAAACTAGTGAATTCATTATAAGATTACCTGAACATTTTTCCACTCTATTATGTGTCTAGAATAATATACATATCGTTTCAATAAGAATACATGAAACACATTATGGAATTTTATGTGGCTAGGCAGGGCTAATCGGTAAGCACTGGTCCAATTTGTTATAAAATTTGGAAAGGGCCACAAAAGAGAGGAGCTTACTTTGCACAATTGGTCCATCTTAACGTGATTTTATTAGGCTTAATTCGTATGTATATGTGATCTCCCACTTCAAACTCCTAGTATGTTCTTTTCTTATATGCATAAGACTTTTTTCAATCCTAAGCAACTTTTAATTTTTTCTAGATTTTCTTCACCTCCCATGCCATATTTTCCAACATATTTGGTCCCAACATTAATTTATCTTCAGGGCTACTCCAATTCGTAGGTTTCCTACATTTTATTTCGTATAATGCTTCAAAGGGGCTCATCTTTAATGACTCATGGTACTCGTTAGTATACATGAATTCTACTAAATGTAGATACTCCTCCCTCTTATTCAATTGTTTCATAACATACATTCATAACATATCCTCCAGTACTTGATTCGCATGTTTAGTCTGCCCATCCGTTTGCAAATGGTATGTGGTAATGTACATAATCTGAGTTCCCAAACCCGTAAAAAAATATTTCCAAAATGAAAAATTAAATTATACATCCCTATCTGAGATAACCATCTTAGGGACGCCATGTAATCTGAATACTTCTTTCATGAAAATATCTGCAATTTGAACCACTTGATAAGTGGATTGCGCTGGAGTGAAACATGTATATATACTAAGTTTTTATACCACTACCATTATGGATTTGTTGTGATTTTTAGATATAGGTAATCCAATGATAAAGTTAAGCTTTATGACTTCCCACTTCCATTCTGATATAGTAAGAGGTTGCAGAAGTCTAGCAAGATGTTGATGTTCAAATTTAACTTGTTGACACTCTATAGATTTTACTAAATATTCTGCTATATCTCTTCGCATTCAAGGAAAAAAATAGTCCATTTTAATTTCCGATATCATTTTCTGATATCTAGGATGAGAAGTGTACAGAATTATGTGAAATTAATCTAGAAGTAACTATTTTATAAATAGTTTATTTTGAATGTATGTTCTCCCTCGAAAAATCAACAACTTATTTTCATTAATTTAAAATTATAATTCCTTTCATTGAATGTTAGGTTGTTGCGCTTGCTACCACAAGAATTGGTATTCAAGATATTTTTGGGCAACTTCTTTACTTGGTTCGTGAAAATTAAATTAAATTTGATTATAATAAATATCATAGATGTAGTGTATTCTTCGGCTAAATGATTCTGCAACACACTTCTCTTTTGCTTTTAAATTCCAAATTTCAAATTCAAATTCACTCAAGAAGGCATTCCATCTCACTTGTCGGGCATTGATGTTGGGCTGCTTAAAATAACTTGTTCGGTTACTATGGTAAGCTTTTAATAAAAATATTTTCCCTAAAAGAGAATGCCTCCATACCTTTAATGCATGTACCACAACAGTTAGCTCCAAATTATAGCCAAAGTATCTTTTCTCATGCTCCTTCAACTTACGTGATTCATAAGAAATAACCTCCCCTTCGTGGGTTAGCACTGCTCCACTCCTTCCTAACACACATCAGTGCAGACTACAAATTCCTTATTTGGGTCAATAATTTTTAGCACGTGATCCTTACTTAATAAATGTTTCAGTTGTTCAAAAATTTGCTGATTGTGGCCGGTCTAATTAAAATTTATTCCTTTTTCTTCTAAGGATGTAATTGTACACGCGATTCGAGAGAATCCTTCGATAAAAAACTGATAGTATCCTTCCAGACACATAAAAGATCACATATCAGCTACATTTTTTGGCACTGGCCATTCCATGATGGTCCAAATATTCTTAGGATCAACTATTATCTCTTATGTTGAGATGAAATGACACAAATATTGAATTTTGTCATCGCATTTACTGAATTTTTCATGTAGTTGATGATCTTGTAGTACTTGTGATACAATTTGTAAATGTTCTTTATGCTCTTCTAGGGTTTTTGAGTAAATCAATATATCGTCTGTATATATCAGGACAAATCTTTCTAGAAAAGGATGGAAAATACCATGCATCAAACTCATGAAAGGGGTGGGTGCATTGGTCAGTCCAAATGGAAAGATCAAAAATTCGTACTTCTCGTAACGAGTTCTGAAAGTTGTTTTACATATTCCATCATATTTAACCTGAATTTGATGATACCCTGATCGTAAATCAATTTTGGAAAATATTTTTTCTCCCTTAGCCTAGTCAAAGATATCATCAATATGCAACAAAGAGTATTTGTTCTTAATAGTTAACTTATTGAGTTGTTGATAATCAATACACATATGTAAGTTACCATCCTTCTTTTTGAAAAATAACATCGAAGATCCCTAAGGGGATACACTAGGTTGAATGTACCCTTTATCCTATAATTCTTTCAGTTTAATTTTAAGTTAATTTAACTCTAGAGTGCTCATACGGTAAGGAGCTCTAGACACCAGTGCTACTCTAGGAACTAATTCGATGGTAAAATTAATATCATGATTTAGAGGCAATCCCAATATATTTTCAGGAAATACATCAGTAAAGTATTGAATTATTGATATGTTTTCTACTCTGGTAGTATGTTCTTTTAAATTGGAATACCCCACTTGTACTACATATATCATGCAAACTTTTATGAGACACTTTCCCAGCTGAGTAGCAGTAATGGGGCGTAAATTCATGGGTTTTTGGACCCCTTGAATCTCGTAACATGACCCATCTTTACAATCCATGAAAGCCTAGTGTCCTTCTAATTAGTCCATCCTAAGAAAAAAATCATACGATCCCAATAGTAAAATATTTAGTTCCTCACTTATATGTTGTTTTCCCACTTCAATTATGCATACCAGTACCTTAACACTCACCCTTCTCTTAGCTCCCGTCACTAGTTTCACTAATCAAGGGTTCTTAAATTTTGGATTTGCAAACCACATATTTCTACTATATTAGGGCTAATGTAACTCAAACTGGTACCATGATCTACTAATATAGATATAGATTGATTAAGTATCTTACCTTCTAGTTCTATCCTTGTAGGTCGATAATCTGCTTACCGATCCTCCAATGTTGCATTGATCTTGGGCATGCTCCTTGCTACATCACCAATTGCCAATGCTTCCTGCATATTAGCTATGTGCTCTGTCTTGGCTCTATGGAGAAAATTTTTATTTTAATGTGGTTCACCACAGGCCCAACACTGTAGAGGGTTTTTTTGCATCTGATAGGTTTCTGGTTTGTTGGATGCTTCATTGGGATTTACTTATGCCTGCCATTTGGGTTATTGTTGGTTCTTTCTTGACTGATTTTTCAAGGAATGTCTTAGAGAGCTTATGAAACTAGAATGCTTGACATCTTGAGGTTTTGATAACCTTTTTCCCCTTCTTTTAAAGCCAATTCTTATTAGTGTCCTTTTGTTTTGCCTATTGTGACCACATGCGAGCTTTCTGAATTGCTTCATCTATATTTTTTGGGCTATCAAACTCTATTCTCTTGTTCATGAATGCAGGCATACTTTTTAGAAAACTTTGTACTTCAACTTTCTATTCGGGAAGGTAAGGCACATATCTCTGTAAAGAGGTAAATATAGCTATATACTCATTCATAGTTATTTTTCCTAATCGTAAATCATGAAACTCTTTAGCCTTTTCATTATAGATTTTTTTTTTCAAGTAATTTATCTTAAAGTGTTTTTGAAAATCCTCCCAAGTTATATTATTTTCTTTTATTTCTTGCACTGCTTTGAGCTCTTCCCACCATAGGGTAGCTTTTCCCTATAGATGATAAATAGCTAACTTGGCCTAGAGCTTACTATTGTACTCGTAAACCTATAAATACTTATTCATATTGATGACCTAGGCTTATGTTGCTTCCTCAGCTTCCTCATCAAAGAATGGGGGTTTAATTTTATGAAACTCACCTTATAATTACATTCTCTATTTTTTTTTCTTTCCGTTGGTATGCCACATTACCCACATATTCATCATTATTGGCTCTATTCTTGTCATTTTTCTATGTATGATTATATTCTGAATTATCTTCAGTATGTTGGTGTTATTCTCTGTCATTTCAAATTTCATGCTCAGGTTTTAGTTGCTAAGTTCTTTGGTTTTGTCTATCTAAAAGGATTTTTAGAATCCTTTCTTTTTAGTGCACCAATATTTAATTCTTAGTCCTCATACACACCATTTCATCTTGTATTTGTTCAACAATCTCAAGCAACCTCCTTGTTTTATATTGTTGTTCCCCCAGTAATTTTTTTTTCATGTTGCTGGTCTATCCCCAGTTATACCCACATTTATGGGTTCACTTCCAGATTTGGCATGGGATTGGTTCCCGCCACTTATCTCATTGGAATCTAGCCTTCATTTCCTCTCCTCATCGCATCCTATCACTTACCCCTCCTCTCTCTCTCTTTGCACAATTCAACACATTCACCAGCATCATCAATGCCCATTCAGGCCTTGGTATTAAAACTCGTCTCATACACAACAAAGTGATAGAAATAGAGATGATAATGAAGAATATTCTGGTAATGTAGCAGATTAAAGAAAAACAAAGAAACAAAATATGGAGCTACAAGGGGAATTCAAAAAAATTAAGCCTCCATTTTTTGATGCATAAGTAGAGGAAGCAGCATAGCCCTGGGTTGTCAATATGAACAAATATTTCCAAGTATATGATTAAAAAAGTAACCTCAAAGCTAGTTTATGCATATATTAGTTAGAAGGAAAGGCCACCTTATGGTGGGAAGAGGTCAAGGCAGTACAGGAATAGAGGAAAATAATGTAACTTGGGAGGAATTCCAAAATATCTTCAAAATAAGTACTTGACAGAACTTTTTTATGACAAGAAAGCCAAAAAATTTAATGACTTGCATCTAGGGTAGTTAACTATGGATGATTGTGTTGTTAAATTTTCATCTTTATTAAGATATGTGCCTTATATTTTTTAGGAGAAAGCTAAATTATAGTGGTTTCTAAGCAGTTTTCCTTCATTCATGCAATAAATAATAGAATTTGATAGTCAAAAACTATGGACGAAGCAATATAGAAAAATTGATTGTATTATGAGAAAATGAAATAGAAGGATACTAGTAAAACTCAGTATCAGAAGAAGGGAAAAAGAAATTTTCAGAGCTTTAGAGGCACTAAGATGGAGAATTCAGGAAAATGATAAAGGAGTTCACTAAATAAACCAATGGGGAAAACTTAGGAGAAACCCAAATGGCAACAGAAGTCTCGGCTTACTGAAGAATCTAGTAAGTCATAATCCATTCAGGTTGAAAAACCCCTTTTCAATGTTGGGGATGCGAAGAGCCTCATTATTACGAGAACTTCACACATCAAACGAGAATGGAGAAAGCTGCGAATGTGTAATAGGCCTCGAATGTTGGTGAGGTAGCACAACATACCCTAGATAAATGCAGCCTTGGATGACCATCAGGCGGAATATCAGCTGATGATGATTGAATGTGAAGGTAAAATTGTTGATTGACCTGTCTCCATTTTGATTGAACAAGGTACTAGTTTGAGTTACATTAGCCCTAAAATTATAAATTGGTTTCATTTGAAAAGTCTTAGATTCTAGAAACCATGGTTAGTACAACTTGCTACTAGTTCCAAACAAAGAGTGATTGCTAAAACAAAAAATTATCGTATGGAAACATCAGGACAACACATTTATGTGAACTTAAATGTGCTCCCCTTGGGTCCTTATGAGGTGTTGGTTGGGATGGGTTGGTTGGAAAACCATTGGTCCTTGGTAGATTGTAAGGAGAAAATTTCTACATTTCTTAGTGAATAAAGGAAAAGACAGAAGATTCAAGGTATCAAGAAAAACAGTAAATTATGACCCATTACTACTAACCAGTTAGGGAAATGTGTCTGAAAATTTTGTCAAATTTATGTTGTACAATTAGGCTATACCAATTGTATGAAAAAAGGGTAGGAAATTACGATTTTGCATTACTTATTGGTAGCTAAATAAGTGGACCATTAAAAGTAGATATCCTTCACCATGAATTGATGATCTGTTTGATCAGCTTAGATGTTCTAGCGTGTTCTCGAAAATTTATTTAAGGTCAGGGTACCACAAAATCCAAATTAAATATGAGGATAGTTGAAAAACTAGTTTCTGAACTCGTTATGGTCATTATGACTTGATAGTACTACCCTTTGGTCTTACCAATGCCCCTGCAACATTTATGAGTTTAATGAATGGTATTTTCCAACCTTATCTAGATAAATTTGTGTTAACTTTCATTGATTATATTGTAATTTATTCAAGGAAACAAGAGGAACATGAGAAGCATCTTAGAATCATGTTATAGACCTTATGAGACAATCAGTTGTATGCTAAATACATTATATGTGATTTTTTCAAGGACTAGATCCAATAATTAGGACATGTGATCATATCCTCTCAAGGGATAGTAGTGGACCCTGAAAGGATTTGGACCATTATGGACTAGCTTTTCCCTAAGAATATTGCTGACATCTGATATTTTATGGGATTAGCCAGTTATCATCATCAGTTTATCAAATATTTTTCAAAAATTTCCCATCCCATAACATCTTTATAGAAAAAAGGAAGAATCTTTAAATGGCTAGCAGAATGCCAACATGGGTTGGAGAAATTAAAACATTTACTAACATCAACCCAAATTTTAAAGATTTGTGTTCCAGATAAGGAATTTTTTGTATGTATAAACACTTTCCAAGAAGGTGTGGGAGGAGTCCTAATGCAGGAAGACTAGGTGATAACTTACGAATCTCGTAAGCTAAAGGAACATGAAAACAAATATTATGCTTACGAATTGGGACCTAAAATAGTGATACATGCTTTGAAAATGTGGCACCATTACTTGTTAGGGAATAAATTTTTCCTCTTGATAGACCATAGTAGTTTAACTACTTTCTTCAAGAATCCAAATTTAAACACATGACAAACTAGATGGACTATGTTTCTGAGCGAGATCGATTTCGATATAAGACATTTGAAAGGAAATGAGAACCGAGTGGCAGATACCTTGAGTATGAAATTAAAATATATCTATGAAGTACAACACCATCACATCGAGTTTTATGTATCATGACTAATCGTTGAGGTTTCTCTGGAGGACCCAGGATATAGATTTCTATGGTAGAAAACCAAACAATCACAAAGTTCAGGTGGATTATTTGAGTATGATGTTAATATTAGAAATAATTTGACCTATAAAGGGAGATTTTATGTTCCTAATCAGTGGTCTATAAACAACTGTTGCTGGATGAGTACCACCGCATTCCATACACTACTCATCCAAGATACCAGAAATTATTCTCTGTTTTAAAGAAGGATTATTTGTTTTTGGGTATCCAGAGAGATATTGCAGAGTACCCAGCTAAAGTTTTAGAGTGCCAACAAGTAAAAGCTATACATCAACATTCAACAGGTTTACTGAACCCTCTTCCCATTCCTGAATGGAAATTTCATATGATTATCTTAGACTTTATAACTAGACTACCTAGATATAAGAAGAAGCACAACTCTATCATTGTAGTAGTGAACAAGTTGAGCAAAAATACCCACTTAATTCCAGTAAAATCCACTTACAAGACAATAGATGTTAGAAATATTTTTATGAAGGAAATATTATGGTTGCATGGTATTCTAAAGGTGGTGATTTCCAACAGAGATGTGAAGTTCACTGCTACATTTTGGAAAACTATTTTTAGTGGGCCAGGTACCGATATTTAATTTAGTACTGCTTCAAACCCACAACCAGATGGGAATACTGAGCGGGTAAACCAAGTGTTAGAAGATATGTTACGAATGTACGTGATGAAACAACCAAGTAAATGGGAATAATACCTCCACCTAGTTGAATTGACATATAATAAAAATTATCATGAATCCTTGAGGACGAGTCCCCTTGAAGTGTTAAATTCCAGAAGGTTCAGGATACCCACTAACTAGAATGGTCTGGAGGACAAGATGATACTAGGACCTGACATGGTAAACGAAATGGAATAGGAGGTTAAAATAGTTTGTCAAAACTTGAAAGGTGCTCAAGATAGACAAAAGATGTACGTGCATAGGAAAATAACCCATAGATAATTCCAGATGTGGGAACCTGAATATGTACGAATAAATCCTAAAAAGAGCACCTTGAACTCCAGTGGATGTGCTAAACTAGCACCCCATTATTAAATACCTTTCTATGTTTTGTAAAGGATAGGACCAGTAGATTACCAGATTTCCCTTCTTAGCCATGTAAAGGTTCATAATGTCTTTCATGTTTCGTTACTAAATAAATATGCGTATGATCCGAGGAACATAATTAATTGGTAGAGCATATAGGTAGGTAATGTATTTAACTTCAAGACAAAATTTGTATGTGAAAACCTGATAATTATGAAAAATTAAAAACATTGTGGATTAACAGGTTGAATCATATGGGGAGTTCTAAGTAGAACCTATATGTATCCTTGACCAGAGAGTAGCAATGTTGTGGAGGAGAGTGGTCACCCAAGTTAAGGTTCAGTGGATGCAATTTAGCCCAGAGGAGGCCACATGGGAGGATGAAGGACTTATGTGGAAAGGCTATCCAAATTTGTTTCATTGGCTGGAGTAAACACCGAGAAGGGTGTTGAGCCAAAGGGGCGTGGGGAGGGGGGGGGGGTGCGGGTGGGTGGGGGAGGGGGGGTGGGGGAATATGTAACCCTCATGATGACTTAAATTATTGTTGGTAATTATTTTAATTATAAACTTAAATGAATGGTTCGCAGTAGAAAAAATGAAAGTATGGTTAGTGATTAAGTAAAACATGAATGTCATTTCATTAAATTTTAATATTAATCTTTTTTTCAATGTGAGAAAGAATTGGCTGGTAATAGATTTCAGTTCCTGGAAAATTATGACAGTTACCTTCCTTCATGGATTAAATGGGTAATATCAAGAGAGGAGAGGGTTCTTATTTTCTAAGTTGAAGAAATATTAATAGAAAGAAATTATGTGGGTTGGGGAAGACACTGTTTGGAAGAAACCCCTGAGCTAGACTTGGGCCAATGGAGGTCGCTAGAACATACTTATTTAATGGATGGAATATGGTCTCAATGACAAAGGTGTTAAGCCTTGAAGGAACTGTGCATATCGTCCTGGAGCAAGATCTCGAAGAGGACACAATCACCCTTCTCATGGTTGGGAGGATCAGACAGCTCTGTGAGGTTTTGGCTAAAAATGGGACATAGATAAGTAACTCTATATAGAATAAATTTTGTTTAAGGCATTGTTGCTAGGAAGAATTTACTAGTTTGTGATATTTCCTTGTAAATATGATTAGAATGGTGTTTTGGTTTTAGTAGTTCACAAATAATTGTTTTTTTTTTCTAAATTATGCTACTTCTATTATATCATACAGTCCAAAATATTACAGTCCTCATCCTCTAGAGTTGGCAAGCCAGTTCGGAGGGAAATTTATTTTCCAAAATAATAAAAAAGGGGTTGCCCCAAATGGGCAAACCAAACCAAGAGAAGAGTTTGTAAAGTTTAGAATATGCTTCCCATAGTGGGAAACTAGCATCGTGCATTACATGTTTAAAAAAAAACTAGAAAGCTAGAAGCAGTGAAATAGCAAAAAATTGACTAGTATAAGAAAGAAGCACCTATAATTTAAGCAGTTGGAGTATTATCATCCTTTTCCAGTGGTTGGAATGACTCCTCCTCAATTCTGCATGTGTATTCAAACTTGTCGTCCCCCTGCTTGGACACTTGGGCTTTCGACGGAGGAAGAAGTGACGCGTGGGAATTTGGTGAAGGGGAGGAAGATGTGTGAGCCTCATCATCTACGCTAATGCCATCCTCATCTGAGCTTGAGCTACCATGATCATTGTTCGAGGCCTGTTGAACTAGCAAGGCCACCATATTGCTGGGGGAGAAGGGGGAGGTGAGAGAGATGGTGGACTTGCGACATCTTTTCCTGGATCAAATACCAGAGCCAAAGGCTTCAGAGGGAGATTGAATAAGGTGGAGATACATGTGAGTCATCAGATTAATGGGGTCCAAGACTTCTAGTTCTGCCCAGTCGACCGAGAGATTCATCGTTCGTCTTGCAAAGATAGATATGGGTGGATTGGAGGGGAGGCCCCGTCCACTGCCTCTGCGGCACCGCATGCGGTGGAGTTTGGGCACGGTGGAGGAACAAGAATGGGGTTGAGACTACTAATGGAGCACTACGTCGCAACAGGGAGAAGAGGGAGAGCTGAGAGCCAGATTAAAGTGAGCAGAGGAACATGGAATTGAGCAGTGGAAAAGGGCTTGGCATAGGAACTAGGAGTGTCTAAACGAAGCCAAAGGGAGAGCCAAATGCTAAAACAAGAATTAGGGAGAGGAAATTTATGGGTCATGGAGGGTGGAAAAGGCATGACATGAGTAGTTAAAGAGCAGAGGATTGTGTTAATGACAGAGTGTTACGAGGACATCGATGGGCGATGATCGAGGTTGGTGAGTAAAATCCCCACGCACCAGAATTTAAGCTGGGTAGGGTGGCCATGTGCATCAGCGTGATGAGGACAGGTGTCCTGCATCCTCACGGCCATGTGGTAGTCCTTTTTATTGCATACTAGAACCCACATCCCGGGAGTTCACAAATAATTGTTGTAGTGAATATTTTTTTAAATTATATTTGTGCAATAATAGTATGTCCTAGTTAAAATAGAAACTTATATAAGATAAGAAGACACTTAAGAAAATTCTAGTGCAATACTCTATAGAATAGTATTTAACCTCTCCATATAGAGAGTGATTGAATAAAATTTGACCAGTAAGTTTCTACTTATCGAATAAAAATTCTACTTATTGAATAATAGTGAGAAACATAATTATTCATTTAGGGTTATATGTATAGATCATGAATACAAGAATTGAGGGGTTTAGACTAGACCTCAATAGGAATCTCAGAGCCAGTCCAATCCCAATTGGGACTATATAGAAAATATTTTTATAATTGTTCCCCAAGCATGCACTGTAACTTAGGAAAACATACAGATTCAGTGCACATATAAATCTAAATATTATTAATTGTAGTAGCATAAGGTAAACAAAGACAACCATTATATAATAAATGTAGTAGTAGATAACAAACAAAGATATACATTTTGTATTAATCGCAGTATATATTTTCTTCCTTGCAACAATAAAGAGAGACTTGCATTTTCATTACATAATTTATAGGAAAAAGAGCTAATAATCTGAGAATAAGTACCAAACAGAAGTTTATAAGTCAAAAGTGGAATCAAAATTCTCATACCAAAATAACTATCACGACTTTATAGTCAACTATGGAAAATAAATACACAATGAGGTCAAACCCTCACAAACAAAAAAGGTCTGAAAAATCATTCTAGCAGTAATTACGTCATGGCCATACATTATAGTAACCTTAATACTGAATTCAAACTTAAACCCTCTAGTCAAACTGATGAAAACTAAGGAATCTCAGAGCCAGTCCAATCCCAATTGGGATTGTATAAAATATATTTTTATAATGCTTTGGCAAGCATGCATTGTAACTTAGGAAAACATACAGGTTCAGTGCACATATAAATGCTAGATATCATTAACTATAGCAGCAGAAGTTAAACAAAGGCAACCATTGCATAATAAATGTAGTAGTAGATAACAAGCAAAGATATACATTTTGTAGTAATCGTGGTATATATTTCTTTCCTTGCAAAAATAAAGACAGACTAGAATTTTCATTACATAATTTATAGGACAAAGAGCTAATAATCCGAGAATAAGTACCAAAAAGAATTTTATAAGTCGAAAGTGGAATAAAAATTCTCATACTAAAACAACTATCATGAATTTATAGTCAGCTATTGAAAAGAAATACACAGCGAGGTAAAACCCTCACAAACAAAAAAGGTTTGAAAATTCATTATAGTGGTAGTTTCGTTGTGGCCATACATTATAGTAACCTTAATATTGAATTCAAAATTAAACCCTCTTGTTAAACTAATGAAGTTCCAACCTGAAACTATACCAAAAAAATTACTTTGGAACTAGTATTATGCGCCTCGCTACAAACATATAAATAACCCTAGCACACAATCAATTATACATGTTCTAGTGTGAAGAAATCAAGGTATAAATTTTGTAGCAACATTACATGCAAGAGAACATTTGCTAAATTTGGAAATCTCATTACATTAATTATTTAGAACCCAAATTGTAGTAGGTACCAAGTACATAGCTGGAGCATTCGAAGGCTTCGACACTTGCATGATACTGGTGGCCGCTGGTTAGTGAACTATGTTTAGTGGAGAAAAATCAAGGCATATTAATAAAAATTTAACCTTTAAAGAAGGAAATAATAGAACAATATATTTAATACCAAAATACGGTTGTGTTGTGTACAAGATTTACCTGTAATGAAGGGAAGAAGAACAAATGCTATGTGCTGAACATACACTGGAATTTAGAAGAAATAGGGAACTATAAGAAGGAACTGTGACTTAGGTTGGGTCTTGATGTTCCTGTGCAGCAACGGCTCACATAAGGGAGGTGGCTTGAAGACATAACCATGAAGGATTAGAAGAAAGAATGACTAGATTTAGGGTTGACCCTGGAGGGAGCAGGAGGTGGTATTCTAGATGAAAAGTGTAGCAGTAGCAAGGTAGGGTTGTAGAGAGAGCTAGAGAGGTTGAGGAAAATGGGGAATGTGCACGGGGTTGGGTCGGGGTTAGTTACCCTAACTCCCCATCCATCAATCTCAGCCGTCCGATCGATTTCCCCACCATCAACTACTGAAAAATGAACATTTGTGGAGGTAGGGACCAATAACTATCAGTAAAGACGACATCATGAAAGTTACATCGGGGTTTGTAGACCCTAGGGATTCGAGAAAAGGATTAAGCCTCAGGAAAATATGTAACCATAATGGGAGGTTGGCATGACTAGAACAGTAAATTTTTTGGAGGAGATATTCTATAAGATCAACACCTATTTGTTGTTGTAATCTCCTTCCATTTATATTAATGCAAATAATTATTTTTTTTCCTATATGTGATGTCATTATCTCCTATATTTAAATACCATGTTGATCTATTGAATATATTACTTAGATGATACTGTATAGATCTCATAGTTTCTTGGCTTTTGTTATGTGATTGTACAGGTTCTAATTTTGGTAATCAGAGCTGGAATTGGAGCATTCAAGCTAAAGAAGGCACAAAGCATGCAATGTATTCCAAGTATGCTTCATTCTGTCATCTATTTACTTTAAGGAAAGAATTATGTTGCCTCTCTATTGCTATAGGTTGGAAACCGAACCTAGGGGAGATACTTTTTTCCACAACCGTAAATCTTGCATAATAGGCAAGGGAACATTTGGTTAATTATTGGCCTAGGCTTGTCTATGATGTAGCGAGAGAGGTAGAGATAGTGCATAGGTTGCTCATGCATGAGAAAAGTGTTGTAATCTTCTCATATTTTATGGCTAATGTAATATATATATATATATATATATATATATATATATATATATATATATATATATATATATATATATATATATATATATATCAAGGTTCTTAGTTGTGGATTTCCCGACGAAATAATTGTGTAATGTGTTTATTTAATTCTTTCTCTTGTATGCTTCATGACTTTGCAATCATTTAAATCGGTTTCCGCAATTAGTAGGTTGGATTCAAGTCTATGATTTTAACAAATTACAATTAGAAGTTTGAATCTACAAGGAATTTCTACAATAACTATGTCATTGTAAGCCCAACTTCTTCAATTTGTATTGTTAATGATGCTAGTATGACCATTCAATTATGTAACAACACCTAGGTAAGCTTCTAATTTTGGAAAAGGATTTCATCCTCGGAATTTTTTTAACTCAACCGCATTATGTATGCTTCTAAACACATATAATTGGTAGAGTTTTTATTCCAAATTAAACCTCAAAGATAGGGTTGAGTTTGCTGACAATGTATTAGGTGAGTCCTAGTCTTGTATCGAGTCTTTTGTAAAAGTGTGTTTGGGAATAATTTAAGCACATTTTGCTAAATTATTTTATTACAAGCACACTTCATACTAGATCATATTGTGTTGCATAATTGAGTAAATTGTTGAGGGACTAAGTATAAATGTGTATTCCCCCTTTCAAGGGTTGATTTTTTAATAATTAGATGTAAAAAATAATTTAGTTCAGGGTTAGTCATAGTTAGACACCATGGCTAAAATATTTGAGGGTGGAAAAATTATTAAATACCCTTTAGTGTCAATTAATTAATTTTCCTTCAAAAAATAAATAAATTCCTAAGCTAGAAAATTAATTAATTTTGAGTCAAAAAATAATTTCTCCTCAAGTGGAAAATAATAAAAAAATTGTGGGTCAAAGTACACTAAAATTTTGGAGATATTCCATGAAGGGAAAAATGTATATTTTAAGAACATTTGAGGCCATTTACCTTAGTCATTAAGTCAAAGTCAACTTTTTGAAGAAATTAATCCAAAATATTATTTTTTGTATTAATTAAAAGTGGGTTTTAAGAAAAATTCAAATTTTTCCTCCAAATTAAAAATTCAATGATGGATATTAAAATATGAACAAGTTATTTTCAACGGACGAGATTATTTCGACAAAGATCAATCCACTTAGTCATTATTTTCCACTTGGAGGGGTTTCTCTATATAAATAAGCCATTTATCTTCTATTTTCATATGATACTTGGGTGATGTTGTTCTTGAATGCTGATATTGAGCTACTGCTCTGCCGGGAATATTATTTTATCTTAATAAAAATAATTTGGGGTTTAATTCATGGTGTTCTTCTTCTAGTGATCTGTGGTATGTGTTAGCTATGTGTAATCCTATATTGTGCAGAATATTATTTAAATTTTTTTTATTTCTTTTGTCGGTGATAAGAACATTCTATTGGTACGTGATATCTTAGGTGATTCTATTCACCATATGATCCAACTATTTTACTTTATGAAAATTATAGATATTTACATGTACGCTAGCTCTTTCTCTCCAAGTTTACAGACTATGGGGAAGAGCTGACTATGTTTGGGCTCTGATACTTCATTGTGGTAATTGATTTTACAAGAGGGTTTTAACCAATATATATATATTTTAGAAATTATTCATCCATTTCTATTTATTCAAAATATTTTTCGAAAATTTTTATTTTGTAAATATTGTACATTTATAAATAATTTGTAATTATTTCTTAACCCATTTTATTTTTCAGCATTTGGGTATTTGTGGTTTTATATTTTTGTATATAAATTTGTGGTTTGGCATTCTTTCATTAGTTTTTGTAGGTAATAGCTCAAGGGTGTGAAGTAGAAAATTTTTTTAGGGTTATTCAGCCAAGTAAGAAAGGCTGATAGAGGCCCTTGAGGGTAAGATCTAGCCTCCTCAACTTCCAAAAATTCAATGTCTTTCTGAAGAAGGGAATTTGTTTAGATTTTTGGCAGTGATTTTGGATTTTTTTTGGAAATTGCAGGCTTCAGAAATTTTTAATACCCTAAGGACTAGTCGTCCTCCCTCCTTTTCCCTAGTAGTGAGGCCTTTAGACCATCTAGGAACCTCACAACCCCTATTGCCTTAGTCGCAACCATTTTAGGGCCTCTCGTGGGTTCTTAAATATCTCGGCCACATTCCTTGGAGTAGTTGTAGGATTCCAAATGGCCTCGACTTTATTTTTCACCCTTTTCAATGGGATTAGGGAGCTTCCTAGGGCCCTAGGACCCCCTTCTACCCCTGTTTGTATCCATAAAAGGGATTTTTCCTTGGTTGCTAGCCCTTTGAGGGCCTATTTCAGCCAAGTGTCATCCCTTTTAGGCTTTTCATCTACCCTTAGGGGATTTATTCTGCAAGTCATGGCCTTCTAAGGTATTTTCTCCCTCATTGATGCCCTTGTTTTCCCTTTCCAACCATTCATTGGTTGTTTCTAGCCCTATTGTTGGGGTTTCCTAGCCACAATCTATAATTCTAGCCCCCATTCAACCATTGTTCAGTCATTAATTTAATATTTCGTCTCTAAAATTTGGTTTTGTAGTAGTTCTACAATAAACTTAGTGGTTTCATGTTCTCAAGCTCATTGCATGTCTCTCTCGCCATCTACGTGGCGATTAGGCCTCTTGGTTTGCTCGATAACCCTCTAATTTCATCACACTCTTGTTTTTGAATTCTAAAGTATTTTATGACAACAAAATATGTATTGCTTAAGTGCATCTAAATTAAGTCTAAATTAATTTAATAACTCACCTTAGAAATTAATAAATAATATTATGTCAAATTGGGTGCATAGAACTGAGTATTTGTGGGTTGTAAGTTCATTTACAGATCTGCTATGTTTTCTAGAACTATTTAAATTCACTTACAATAGTGGTAAATGAACATAATATTGGGCTAACAATTCATTTACAAGAATATTTTATCATTGGCATTGTTTAGGCTTGAATCTTATTGGTATATTTCGTCATTAATTGAAGGTTTCCATAATTATTTAAAGGTTTATATACATTGCATAAAGATATGATCTAAAATTTACAGTGGTGCAAAAAGGTGTTAGAAATTATCTAGTTTCACATAGATCTTGCATCTTGTTTGCATCATTGGAATCCATTTGCACTCTTTCATTAGCATACTACATTAACGAACAAGTTCTCTAATTTATTTGATAATTTTTTAATTATATTAGTTAATTTATCTAAGTGACATTATGATTAATTCCCGTGTTCCTCATTTCTTATCATTTATATTATTGAGTTAAATAGTTCTTGTCAATTTATAATCTAGATCACTCTTGAGGACTTTAATCAAATTTAATCATAATTGTGATAAGATTTCTAATTCCATCCATAAGAAGTCTAAATCTCTCTATTAATTGTATTCCAGACCTTAAGAGGACATCAACTCTATGCGGAATACAGTAAATGTGACTTCTGCAAAGAGAAAATCCAATATTTGGGGCATGTTAGTATGAAATATGGCATGACGGTGGATCATGAAAGGATAAAAACTATAATTGAATGGCATGTTCCTAAAAGTGTGGCGGATATGAGTTCTCTTATGGGACTTTCGAGATACCATAGACGGTTTATTGAAGGTTTTCCAAATGTATCTTATCCCATTACCACCTTACAAAAGAAGGGAAGAGATTTCCAATGGATTATTGAGTGTCGAAACATTTTTGACTGGTTGAAGCACCTACTTACTACTGCCCTCATTTTAAGGATCACCAATCCAGGAAAAAAATTTATTGTCTATACAGATGAATTTGAGGGACTAGGGGGTGTACTAATGCAAGAGGGAAAATTTGTAGCCTACGAGTCTCAGAATTTGAAGGAACATGAGAAAAAGTATTCAAATTATGATTTAGAGCTCACTGCAGTCATGCACACTTTAAAAATGTGGTGACATTATTTCAGGAAACAATTCGAATTAATGACATATCATGCATTTTGACCAAGTATTTTAAGCAACCTAGTTTAAAAGCCAGACAATTAAACGCTCGACAAACATGTTGGACTGCTTTTCTAAGTGATTTAATTTGAAATTAAACTTTTGAATGGAAATTAAAATAGAGTATCGGATTCCTTGATTAGGAAGTCGAATTGTATTTATGAGATCTCACTTAGTGAAGAAAAAATTTCTTTTAAAGAACAGATTAAAAAAGTTGTTGAAAAAGATCTTGACTACTAATTTTGTGGCAACAAGCACACAATTCTGAAAGTGACAAGAGATAGATGGGGTATGAGATAAAAAAATAAAATATGTTGGTTTAATGAAATAAATATATATTCCTAATATAATAATCCTCTAACAATTAATTTTAAATTAGTGTCATAAAAGTCTCTATGTCACCCATCCTAGTTATGAAAAAATGATTGCTAATTTGAGGAAATAATATTTTTGGCCATGCTTAAAGAAATAAGTAGCTAAATACTTCTCCAGGTGGTTGGAATTTCAACAACTAAAAACTAAACATAAACACCCAACCAGATTATTACACCCACTTCCAAATCCTGAATGGAAGAGGGATATTATCACACTAGATTTTATTACCGGCCCACCTAAGACCAAGAAGCCTAGTGATTCTATAATGGTGGTAGTAGATAAATTGAGTAAATCTTCTCATTTTATTCTAGTGCAATCTACTTTTACAAAAATTCAAATTGCTAATAGTTTCATGAAATATATTTTTAGGTTGCACAGAATACCAAGGGTAGTAATTTCATACATAGATGTCAAGTTTACCTCTGCATTCTAGAAGGCGTTATTCGAAGGGTTAGACACTCAAGTTCAGTTCAGTACTACATACCACCCTCAAAATTATAGGAAGACTGAAAGGGTGAATCAGGTGATAGAGGATATGCTCAGAATGTACGTGATGCAAAAATGGCAATGAATTGGGAAGAGTACATTCACTTCATAGAATTTTCCTACAATAATAGTTATCATGCACGGTAAATATGAGTCTGTTCAAAGTATTGTATGAATGCAAGTGTATAACACTTATAAATTGGAGTGGCCTAGAAGATAAAATAATTTTGGGGCCTAATATGTTGGAAGAAATGGAAGAGGTTGTAAGAAAGCTAAGATTGAATTTGAAGGCCGAACAAGACAGGAAAAAATCCTATGGTTATAATAAAAGGAGCTATATGGAATCTCAAGTCGGGGTTTACATATATGTATGAGTCAAACTAGAAAATAGTACTCTAAGTTAGGTCTGATTTGCGAAATTAGCCTCCCGGTATTGTTTCCTTTCCATATTTTACCTCGAATTGGATCGATGTCTTATCATCTAGCCTTACGTTGCCACATATGTATTCATAAATTTTTTTATGTCTCTTTATATTATATTATATATATATATATATATATATATATATATATATATATATATATATATATATATATATATATATATATATATATATAAATGTTATCAATTGACATGGAAGACAAGAAAGTAATTGGAAAGTAATGAGAAAATATTATGCAAATTAAGATCTGATTGATTAATAAGTAATTAACTACTAAAATTTCATTCTGATTGTAGGTAGAATGAAATGAAAAGTTTCTATTTTAACCCCTATGTATACTAGATGAGAGAGAAGTAATGTTGCGGAGTGAGTTATCACCCAAGTTAAAATACAGTGGACATAATTTATCCCGAAAGATGGCACTTGGGAGGATGAAAATTTATGAAATATTCTTATCCAAGTCTATTTTGAAAATGTGATGTGACCGTGTTTTACTCTAGAGGGGGGAGATGTAACATCCCATGGTAAGTTGTAAATAATTAATTATTGTGGTTAAAAAACAAAACAAAAATTATCTTGATGATATTTTTTAGACCTTATAAAGTTCACATCCTAATTAGGAATATAAGTATTTAAATCTATCTATTTATGTTGTGTGCATGTTACATGGGAATGAAAATATTAGTGGAGCCTCACATGCTCAAGAATTTATAAACTGATGGGTCAGGTGTTTACATGCACATAACATCACCTTTGATAGATAAACTGGAAAAAAAAACAACCAAGAGGGTATACATAACTTAGGTAATTAAAGGATAAGAGTTGCAAGAATAATACAAATTGTATGCTCGTTGGCCAGATGAAATGCTTAAGACTACATCTAGTTTGGATCTGATAATCATTGCAGTGTTATCAAAAGGAAATAATCCTACACCGAGGAGAGCTCGAGGGGATATGTAGTGCTAGACTGATCCCATGGTTCGATGGAAAGAAATTGTTTTTGTGTGGGATATACGATAAAAAATGAGTGAAATATATTTTGTGCATTACTGTAAATTTATTTAATTGTCAATTATTTTTGTTTCCTGTAAAAGACAAATATTATGGTATTTCAAAATATAGAGTATGTAGGTCTGGCAAACAAATAATATCTATGAATATATATTTTTTTAAACTGAGGATGAATTGGATCTGTTAAACAAAGGAAGTTATGATATTCTACATCTTGCTCAACCGATATGAGGGGTTAGTCTCCTACTCAAGTCATGTTGGCAACCTAGAGACAATCCCATCACCCTTTGAGGGAGTCCTTTTATCATTTAAACCAGGTAATAACCACATACTTATATGTTAACCATTCTTGGAATCAGATAGAAATTTAGCGTACGAAGAATATATCAATAATCATGAAATCACATGTAAACTTTAACAAAGAAAGAAAAAAATTCAAATTGAGGTACAAGCCTTCAACCTACATACATAAAGCATATATCCAATATAACATAGTTGAGAATTAAAAATCAATACTAGAACTGAAATTTATATACTAGAATTAAATTAACCATATGAAACTTCAAAAGGAAATGAAATTCTAGAATACACATACAAAACGATTGTTTTTACAAGAAAACTATTCAATTATAAAAAAAAAAGATCGACATTCTTCCTAGTGCTTGTAAACCAACAGGAGGAAATATATAACAGTATTTATTTACTGTAAATAAATTTATACAATTAAATTGTTCAAAGGATGTGTGATCTAGACTTATGCAGGAATGCAATAAAATACAGAAATAAACATAAACGTAGAGGTCCAGCATGAATAATGCTTTGTTTCTTTAATATCAAATGCTGAAAAATGATTACATAGAGAATGGAAAATAAACTACCTCGGGCGATGGTAGCTTATCCCTAAGAAGAGATGTGGTGGTTAAATGCAGATATCACATGTTACAATGAGGCTTAAAGGCCTTTTTATTATTTAACAATAAGAGAAAACAATAAACAACCAAAACCCTAACCTGAAGATATGTAACACCAAGAGTTTATGGGCCACATTGGGGTTAGTTGGGTGGCCAATTTCCCGGGGTCATAAATTGGTCATATTATCTCTGTTTGACGTGTATGACATCTCTTTGGAAATATATATCTAAGAAATAAATCTTATGACATGATATATATGCAATCACTCGAGGAATCATGCCCAAAAATGTTGTTTTGGTTCTCAAAATGACTCTGAAATTTCAGGACCCGAAAAAATGTGAAAAATTGTAAATAAAAACTGATGAAATTGAATAGGTGGAATAGGTCGGTGGTCACCAATATCCACATAGATTATTCCTCCCCCCTTAGGAATCAATGGTCACCATTGCATGAAAATCCTCCATGAGGTGCGGAATTTTTTGTTGAACCTGGTCCCTGGTGAACCATTTCTCGTGGTGAAGGAGTTGGCCTGCTTTTAAAACTCGGTATGGTTGGATCCTCTGCTGGTAGGTATTCTTGATCTGTGTGTCCATGATCCAATCAATTTTGGATTTTTCCATGCAGTCTGGGTTTAACTTTGTTGGCGTGAGTTGGTATGCCATGTCAGATGTGTCCAATAGAGGTGGAAAGTAGGGCCGAAGGCGGCGCACAATGAACACTGGGTTCAAACCAATGAATGGTGTAATAATGAGCTCGAAGTAATTTTCCCCTAAACCCTTGGTGATGGTGTATAGCCCATATCGAAGTAGGTGAAGCTTTAGGTGGGTTCTGGCGAGGCGCACCTTCTGCAAATGTAGCCACACTATCATGTTGCTACTTGTACTTAGCATTGGCATTGTCCAATATTTCATGAACATGTTGGTGGATGTGCTAAATGTGCTCAATGAAGTTGTTTTCCTTCTTAGCTTCAGACTAGACATGAGATGAATCTACCTGAGTAGCCGCAAATTGCATGGCTATATCAATAGGACATACTGGTTGGAATCCCAATCACACCTGAAAGGGGTTGTGGACGAGTTGAGCTATGGAGAGCCTAATAGCTATTTTGTACATAGGGGAGGCTCTCATCCCATGTGTGTGGATGATTTAAGTTGTACATGCACAGAATGTGTACGATCATCCTGTTGACAACCTCTATCTGTCCATCGACTTGAGGGTGGAAAGTTGTGGACTTGGTGAGCTTAGTGTCAAGCATCGACGAGAGACTGGACCAAAATGTAATGAGGAAACCACTATCCAAATCTAAGATGATAGACTATGGGATCCCAAAGTGTACCCACACTCATTCAAATAAGAGTTTAGCAGTGGATTCTACTGTGATATTCTTATTGCAGGAAACCATAATGGCCATCTTCAAGAATCTGTCGACGACCACAAAAACATAGCCATTTCCATGCTTAGTAGAAGGAAGGCCCGACATGTAATCCATAGAGATGGATTCCCAAGGTCGACTTGGGGTAGGAAATAGAGTATATTGACCTTGCCTCTTAATGGTCAGTTTGCTAATGGCAAAGTCAGTGAAAGATCTGATGTACTTCCCAACATCCTGTCAAAGGTTCGGCTAATAGAAATACTTTTGTAGTACTACCACTATTTTCTTGACCCCAAAATTCCCAACCACCCAACTTTAATACGCTTCCCAAACGATCCTGGAATGCTCACTTGAAGGAAATCAAAGGTGTCTAAGGTGACATAGAAGTTCATCCTAAAGGTGAAAATTTGGAACTTTATTACCCTTACAGAGTGTCTTGAATGTGTAGCCGAATTCTGGATCGCTTATGTAGAGAAGCACCCAATCAGATGTCTCGTGCCTATAAGAGTTGATCATGGTGGTTTGGTGGTTAGCACCACGATCGTTGGTCGACTGAGGTTGTCTGAAACATTATTGGTGCTTCTTTTCTTGTACTTGATGTTCAAATGAAATTGGTTTAGGTATGTGGACCACTTCTGATGGCGATCGTTCTGCAACTTACCTTATGTCTGTATGAACTACAGGGGTTGGTGGTCCATGTGGATGACCTTTTCCTTCACTAAAATTTAATGCTTCCATTTTCAGAAAGCTTGCACAATGGAATAGATCTCCTTGTCATAAGTGGTGTAATTCCGGACTATGCCGCAAACTCTCTCACTGTAATATGCCACTAGATGGCCTTGTTGAGTAAGAACTTCCCCAATAGCATAGTCATAGGTATCTGTCTCGATCTTAAATGGTTGTTGTAAGTGTAGTAATGTGAGAGTTGGTGCAAAGTAGAGGTGATGTTTCACAACTCTATGAATGCCTTATGTCATTAGGGGAACTTTGAGGTCTAAAATGGGCCTACTAAGAAAATTATAAAATAATAGTGGAGACAATAAAACAATATTTGATTACATCATCAAATTTTAGAGGGAAAAAATGAAAAACTACCTTTTCAACTTGTATTTTAACCTTCTCTCCCTATGTGTTTACTCAAATTTCGAGTGGAAACACTCGTTGGATGAAAATTTTAGTTCCTCATCCAATGAGTACCCATGTTGCATATTTTCGATGGACCCTGCTACACGAAAAATGATAAATACATAAAAAAAATGTGATTGCAATCACGTTTTTTCATGTATTTCTCATTTTTCGTGTAGTAGGGTCCATCAAAAATATGCAACATGGGTACTCATTACATGAGGAATTAAACTTTTCATCCAACGAGTACTTGTGCTCAAAATTTGAGTAAAACCTTAGGGAGATAATTTGAAAATACATGTTGAAAAAGTAGTTTTATTATTTTATTATTTTTTAATATTTTTACTTTTTTACCTCAAGAATGGTGAATCATCCCCCATGGTTGAGATCATCATCTTGAATCCTATTGGTTCTTATAAAGTTTATTTTGGTTGTACATTTTTCTTAGGATGCCCATTTTAGACCTCAAAATTTCTCTAATGTGAGATTTAGACCAAAATAATTTTTCTTTGTCTCCTCCCTTGGTGACTTTACTCAAGGGCCAAGTGATATGATAGAATCCCAACATGAACTTATGGTAGAAAATACCCAGAAATATGCAGAGCTCTATTAGAGTGGTTGGGGATGGCCAATCCCAAATGGCTTGGATATTGGCTGGATCAACATGCAAACCCTTCTCATGAATAATGTATCCCAGATACTAAACTTGGGTCATGCCAAAAATGAAATTTTCCAAATTGGCACACAACTTATGTTGCCGCAGTGTTTGAAGGACTTGTCGGATGTGGTGGAGGTGATATTCCCTAGTGTGGCTGAAGATCAGGATGTCATCCAAGTACACCACCACAAATGAGTTGGTGAATGGCTGCAAATTTTTTTCCATCGGTCGCATGAAGGTTGCGGGAGCATTCACCAACCCAAAAGGAATTACCAACCATTTGAAGAGGCCCTCCTTGGATTTGAAGGAAGTATTCCATACATCAGAGGGTTCGATTGGTACCTGGTGATACCCGGACTTTAAGTCGATCTTGCTAAAATATTTGGCCCCCCTGAGATGTTCCAGGTTGTCATCAAACCATGAGATTGAATACCTATTATGAATTGTGATCTTGTTCAATGCCCGATAGTCAATACAGAGTCCCCAGGTGTTGTCCTTGTTCTGTACCAACACGATCTGACTCCCACAGGGTAAGGAGCTTAGCCTGATGTGCCCTTTCTGCAACAAATCTTGGATCTACCTCTTGATTTCATCATTCTCCATAATAGAGTGTTGATAGACTGGCCCATTAGGTAGCGATGTGTCTGGGATCGGATCAATGGAGTGCTTGCCTTGAAAGTGTAGAGGAACCTTGTGGGTGAGGATAAAATGTCCTACTATTCCTCCACAATTTTTTCCATCTACTGATGTCGCATCGTGTTTGGAGGTTGTAGCCACAATCTTCTTCTTACCCTATGGGCGAATCGTAATGAAAAAAATTTCCTTGTTTGGGAAATAATCCTACTACATTGCTTGGTAGTAGTCAAGGAGATGGTGAAAGACGGTACTACCTCTAGTATCCTATACAGCTTATTTATGAAAGTAATAATAACATAACAAGGCCTAGAATCATACACAACATGTCACTTCCACAAGTATGGTTGAAATAATAATACATCAAAAGCTTCAAAAGGAGAAATATCACACATTACCTAATCTTCGAAGGCCTTGATGTTGTAGGGAAGGCAACACTGTTGACTGACACATAGATCTATTCCTTGGTGAAGCCACCCGATGGTATACGACTGCGGGTGTGATGTGGTCAGTAGGCCAAGACGCTTCACGACCTCTACTGAAACGAGGTTCTTTTTTCTTCTACTCTTGACAATGAAATGTAGTGGAGAACACTTCACCCACATCTGGGAATGGAAGAGGCACTCCCCCTAGTCTCGATAGTTGGGTTCCTCCTTCTCGATCTTGGAGGTGGAAATGGTGGCACTAGGTTGCCCATCAATAATTTTCTTCCCTTTGTCATTCACCTTGTATGATTCTGACTCAAAATCATATCATACATCTGATTAAAATGTCTTCAGCTCGGGCACCAGTGATTTTTTAGCCCAACACTCACTTTTGTTGTGAGTGGAGCTTTTACAAAATACATACCACTTCCCCATGTCCTTCTTTGTAATTGTGGTGTTACTATTTTCTTACTGCTTCAGCAGGTTTTCCTAAGTCACCCCGCTTTGGCTTCTCCCATTATTCTGTAGTTTGGGGGCGCCTTTCCCTAGGTTTGGATTTGTGGATCCAAAGTCTTGCTTCTTCTACTTAAATTTTTGCTCGATCTTGGCGGCATATCAATATGTTGTTCTAAGTGAGGTAATGTCGAGGAAATCCATTTCCTCTTGAATGTATTTGTGCAAACTGCTATGGTACTTCAGCACCAAGTGTTTCTCCAAATATTTAACACCCAACTTTGTGCACAGGGTATGGAACAAATTCGTCAGCTCGTGCACATCTTGCTCCCTATGTTGCCACAGCGTGGCCCATTGGATGTAATTATCCTCATATCTACGCAAGGTGTAATATTGTTCCTTAATGTCATCTCAGAATGAATTCCAAGTGGTTGTGGCTAAAAAAAGTGAGGGTTCTTTCTCATCGCTCTATTCACAGTAGGTGTCTCACCAATATTTGACATGGGGGGCGGCTTTAAGGAGTGAAAAGGTAATATTTTCTCAATCAGAGAAATAATGGACCGAAAAATACCCTTCTAGCAAATTCAACCATCTATATATGACTTCTGCCTCTATTTGGCCCTCAAATATGGGAATTTCAAAGTTTACTTATACCTTAAAAGGATTGGCGCCTCTAGAGTGGCCGCTAGACGAAGATGCGCCGCTAGTGGGTAGTCGTTGAAGGATTTGGGCAAATTTATCCATCATTGCATTCCTTTGTTTCTCGAGGGCCTCCTAGAGCAATAATTTTTTAGGATATCCTTCTCCCTCGTATTTATTTTCTTCTACCATGGGAAGTCGTTGGGGTTTGCGAGACTGATCTGGAAAATGTTCAAGTAGATCGATCCCTAAGTCCTTATACCCCAACCTTGTTGGGGACATGCAAAGAAGGATCGAGAAAGAGAAGACCACTATGATAACATTGATTTTGACTTATGCATGAACATAATAGAGTACAAAAATAAACACAAATGCAGAGGTGCAGTAGGAATAAAACTTCATTTCATTAATATCAAATACTAAAAAATGATTAGAGATAGAATGGAAAATAAACTAGCTCAGGCGATGGTAGCTTATCTCTGAGAAGATATGTGGCAGCTACATGCCTCTAAACCATGTTACAATGAGGCTCAAGGGAATTTTTATTATTTAAAAATAAGAGAAAACCCTAAACAACCGAAGCTCTAACCCGATGAGATGTATCACAAAGAGTTTATGGACTTTGTTAGGGTTAACTAGGCAGCCAACTTCCCAGGGTCGTAACTTGGTCATATGATCTTCGTTTGACGCATATGATACCTCGTTGAAAAGATATATCCAAGGAATACAATAGATAACATGATCCATATAAAATATCTAAAGGAATCACGCCCAAAAAAGGTTTTTGGGGCCTCAAAATGGCTCCATAAGTTCAGGACCCGAAAAACTTCTAAAAATAGTAAATAAGGAAACTCATGAAATTGACTATATGGAATAGGCGGTTGGCCACAAATATCCACATATATCAATGTGGCCAAAAATAAAATAAACCCTTGGTATCCTTTCTACAGGAATCATTAATAAAACCCTCAACCCCGAACCATATTTTTCATAGAATTTATTACATCAAGAAGACAAGAACGTCAAAGTCAACAAGAATTTAATCACGACATGACTCTGGAAAAGGAAAACTTGTGCCATACCTTTGTAACCGATGCACAAGTTTCAATATTCATTTAGTGCCAAAGTAACAAGTGATAAACCCTGGTAGGCTGGTCATACTTGCAGAGTAAGAACTTGGCTAAGTTAGAATAGAGAAAAAATGTGGTGAACAAAAATTATGTTTGAGGAGCTGAGAAGGGATTCCAGCTCTTACCTGAGAAATATTGGATTAAACCCTCTGGAAGAACCCCTAAGCCTAAAATGGAAGAGAAAAATATGTTACCATAGGAACCATAATCAAAGAGTAAACAAATTTCTAGGTCAAGTGATGAGATACCAGTGGTGAGGAGGTACTTGAAACATCTTACGCACCCTAAGGTTGTAACGAAGGAATCGAACCTGAAGTTACATTGTGAGCAACAAATTAGATGAATGAAACTATTCACAGAACCAATTCAATAAATTACAGATAATAAGTAAAGAAATCATTTACCTGGTAGCTGAGTGGCTAAGTCCTTTGGGCCGCCACAGTAGAATCCCTACCATGGCTTCTATGCACTATGCTATGAAATGCCTTTACAAGGGAAAAAATTAAGAAGTCGTGTTAATAAACCCTAGAACCTAACAGTTACAGAGGGTTAATTTCCCAAGCCTCCTTGTAGAATCAACTCTAGTGGGGAATGCATGAAAGGGGAGAATATTACCAAGGAAAAACCTCCACGATGAATCTACACCGATGATCATCAAACTGTGAGCTGGACCGTAGATAAAAATACCAATCCCAAGGTTGAAGTACCAAGTCATGTACGATGGGAAATCAATACTGGTGGATCTAAAAATATCTTCATTAAATCAGGATGTCGAACATGGGATGAGCCCTTCTGTAGTATATTAAATTTACCCAACCAAAAAAATTACATGTTAAAAATAGGCATAGTTGGTAGCGTTACCAAATTATAAATAAATACATTGCTATGTCAACCTTTGGAACCGAGTTGAAAAACATTTGTATAGACCAAAAAAAAAAAAAAACACAAGGTATCAGTTCTTCCATTGGGATAATGGTGGGTTGTATTAACCATATAAATTGTAATATAATATGATATGCCATTTAAAGTTTGGAGTAATAGTTTTTTTTTTCCTATTTTTTTTATATGTTTTTATTCCTTAATTAGTGGGATATGTGACAAATGGTATCAGAGTGAATTTAAAAAAAATAAAACACCAACGTTTGATGGTGAACATGAAGAATTTATAGAAGCTTGGCTTATGAATATGAATAAGTATTTCGAAATTTTTATGAGTATGATCATAACCTAAAAGATAGTTTGGCCATTTACCAGTTACAGGGTAAGGCCACCTTAAGGTGGGAGGAAGTAAAAACTGGTGTATCTAATTGGCATATTGGTGGTTCATTGCTTTAATTTTGAAAGTTTCTGGTTGTTTGAGAATTGATATCATCTATCTTTTAAAACATTTATTTATTGGTAATATTTGTAACATTTTCTTGCACCTTTTAATTTGAGCACTTCCTATTGTGGAGATTGTCATTAATTTATTAACTACTTCACTATTCTAAATTGAAAATCATTGTATTTTTTGTTTGAGTACTTAATATCTTTTACAATCTCACATGAAGAGAACTTACTCCTATTTTTCACTTGCATATTCGGTCTAGTGTTGCATTAATTAACTTACTTCCAAGTATAATCTTAGTCGATAGAGATATAGGCCCAAATTTCTCACCCAACTTACAAAGTTTAGAACCTATTTAGTGATAACACGGTTACCTTGAAGTTGTTAGAGCCAGCACAAGAGGCATTAGGTGGTTAGAACTCAATGGGAGGGATCGTTAATCAATCTATAGCTTTCTTCTCCTTGGTTTCTCTCTCAGAACCAACTCTTGAGACTAACTTCAAAAGTGTTGAGAGGAAGGACTCACTTAGATAGGCATATAATTTAAAATAAACCAAGATTTTGCATCTCACTTAGATTGTGGGATTTGTAGTTCATATAGGATAGTGAAGCATATTTTAAGCAACAACTGTTCATCGTGTGACTTGGTAAACAATTTGTCTTAAGAATGTAATTCACTCCATTAAGTCATTGGTCTTCAAGGTAGATCTAATATAATATTTAACTTTCTATATTAACCAATTTGTTAGGCCATTCAATTGTGTCTCTGTGACCTGTTGGTTGCCAACATGTCTCTCCTCTTCATATTTCATAGGGACTACCCCTACTAAATTAGCCAAGTTGTTAGGTCATTCAATTGTCTCTCCCAACAAGTCTCTCATCTTCATATTTCAAAGAGACTACCCCCCGTAGGTTATTGTAGAGAGACATCTAAAACAGAGAAGGCAGGGATCAAAGTGACAACCCCTGCCCTGAGCATTGTCACATATTACCCATACACTTTGAGTGACAACAAAACTCTTCATTCAATTCATTTTGAACTGGTTTTGATTTAACCAATGAAACATCATTTTTTAATGAAATAGAGGTAATTGCAATAATAGGAAATAGACACAAACATTCCAATGGATATTAGAAAAATTATTTCAACTTTGCAAATATTCAAGTGACACGGTAAGCTCATTGTTAGTCGCAAGTAAAAATTTATCACCATCAGCATCATTGTACTGAAAATGAAGCAGATTGAGCTAATATAATAAGGTAGATGAGCTCAATATGTATCATATCTAGTGTATGGTCTTCCATCTACAATAAAAATAGTATGGGTGGCCATGTCATGCGTTGTTCCTTGCACATCTATATTTTTTGATCCCAAAAGTTGTCATTTTCAATTGATTCTCCTTTTAATTATTGTATACTATTGTATACTTGTCTTCATATGATCATCCTTTGTTCTGATTTTGTTCTATTGGTTACAAATGAAAATGTTGTTGAGAATTGTAAATGGTTCAATGACAGTAAAGAAGATATGCATGCCTTTCTGGAAATGTTTAACGTTTATTTTCTCACAAATCCAATGACTTTAGATGCTTCAAGCATACCTCTTTATGCGAGATTTGTAATTATTCAGTTTTAAACCCTTTATCTCATTAAAATCCACTTGGTATTCTCATTACAGAAATGGCATTATCTAACTGGAATATAAAGAGTGGTTCACATGGTGGTCTTATTATTTGGGCATTTTGATATTTGTGTTACGCTTCACATCTAATAACGCTTCATATAAATGGTCTTGTGATTTTTTTTTTCTATAGAGAAAAATCAAAATCCAACTGTCCTCAAAGAGATTGGATGGAACACAAACCCTTGGTCGATTTCGCATGGAGAGAATCAATTTTCTATAAAAATTACCACCTTTATCTTGTGTATTATATAATATTTCGAAATTGTTGCACCCTCGAGAACCATCTCATAACTTTTGTTATTAAAATGAAATTTAAAAATGAATCCTTAGATCAAGCAAAACAAAATACACCAAAATTCTTTTTTATTTTCAGAAGAAAAAAATGTTGTTTTGTCTATATTAGATGTAAAAACAGTCCAGAATTCAATACAATACATACTGAGTAAAGATTCCAGATCTCCGACCTGAAGTAGGGAGACCCAGAAATCAGACAGAGTAATGATCACAATACATCTACAGGGACAAGATTACGCCTAATGATGATCCCCATGAACATTCCAAATATAGAGAGGCATCTAGCCCAGGCATAGGAAAGAAGTATACACAGCACGACATATACAAAAATCCGGTATGTAAAAACAACCGAATCTTAGAGAAAACAAAAATAATAAGCAAAAACACTAGTCAGGAGAGCTAGTGATCCGACAATCATAATCTAGTTATACCATTACCGAGAGCATCCAAAGATGGTCAAATACTAAAAAATAAAACCATTGCCAGAGGATAATAGTTTGGCACTCTTGTTCCTGATAAAGATCAAGCCAGTGAGAAAATAAAAATAAAGGCTGGCTCGCTTGTTCATGATCCCACGAATTGCTACCTCCATATGGAGTCACCCAACAGCTGTTCCGGAAGGAAAAGATCAGATGTTGCACGCAGAAAAAAGCCAAAATACCCTGTTCTCCTTGTATGGATGGTTGTGATAAAACCATATGCCTGTATCAGCCCCTAAAATCGTGGGAATAATGGATAAACAGGCCCCAGAGGCTTCTTATTTTAGAGAGGTCGCCAGTCCCTCTTATATTGAGAGTCAGAATGGAGATCATGTCTCACCCCCAATCGGGTGTTTTGCACTAAGGGCCCAGTCCATCTCCGATTGCATGATAGGAATCTCCTGTAAGTTCAATATTTCCCCCCTAAAATGATCTTTCATCTTCTTTTTCCCTCTAAAGTGCCTGGATCCTGATTTAGTAGTCTTACGGACAGTAATGTTAGCGGCGGACCTCGGCGATATAGTAGGGGACTTGTCAGAGGTCTTCCCACCAAAGATAGTCAAGGCCGCAAGATCCAGATCTAGAACTTTTTTGTCTTTCTTTCTGCAGATTTCACTTTGGTAGCGATGATTTGGTTTATGAACCTTCTCTTCATGGATTTTTCAATTATAAGATAAACAAATGAATTCTATTATGTTTCCAAATGCACTACCAATATTTCTTCTTGGCATTTTCGTAGCTTTCCATTTGGAATTTCTGTGTTCCATGTAGGCGTTTCTGTTGACACTGAGCATTTTATCACTCATCATCAAATACTTAGATGATATTTATACAAACTTGACATTTCTTTTGATATCTTTAATTTCCTCCAAACTGAACCTCAACTTTCAAAATGTTTGCACAAGATCACAAAAGGATTTCCTCACTTGAAAGCCTGAGTGTTTTCAATGCCATTATCGGCCTGCCAGCTGAGATTCAAATAATAAAATAACAAAACCACAGGAGAAATTGCGCGCTCGTTCCCTCTTGGTAAGAAGTTTCAAGCTAGGTGGGTGCGGAATGCACCTGGAGTCGACATGTAATGAACGTTGTTTCCATAAAATAGGAAATTGCAGACCCCCTCCGCTAAAGCTCGAAAAGGAATGGGTCCCACAATTGAATCTCAACCATACACTTTTAAATGTTATCGTCCATCATTCCTCTGTCACAAATGGTACCAACCATGAGAGGAATGGAAACAAGCTGAAGTATTCTCCTTATACCCAATTTGTCTAACAAAGCACCTATTGTGAAAGACCCAATAGTATCATCTACAAATGCTATGCCTTGAAATTAGTATTTTTGGAAAATCCAATATCTTTTGCAATGTAGTTGAGAGCTTTATCAACAATACCTGGATGGTAACCAAACAAGATAGCTTCCAAACATGCTGCAACAATCCGTGGCAATTATAGTTCCAAAACACGTTGTATGTTTTATAAAGGACATCATATGAAAACCATCAGTTTCACCTCATCCTTTTTTTCTTTTGAACCAAGCAATGTAAATTAATTTTTTAAAATAAGTGATTGATTATTATTGTCTAACGTGAAAAAATGAAATCACTTAAATCAACTTCCTGTCTATATGAACATTAAATAATTGATTCCATACTTTCCAAAATCATGTAAGAACGAAGCCTGGAAAAAAAATCTTTCAAACCTAATTCACTCGAAAACGTGTTGGCCTCAATGTACATCTGTAGCCACAGGGAAAGACTGATAATTTTGATGTAAAATCAAGCATTTTGCACGTGAGTTGGGCAAGTTTTAATATATATAAAATGTACTCTTTATGGTTTAAATATAAATATATATATATATATATATATATATATATATATATATATATATATATATATATATATATATATATATATATATGAATATTAAAATTGAAATTAAACAAATTATTTCAATATTTAAACTATCTTAGTTATAAATGGTTTATTATTATTAATTAATTATTATCACATTAAATTCAATCCATAAATCATATTAATATATTTAATTATACTTAAATTTACTAATATATATAATTAACTTTAAATATAAACAACATTATTTTCAAGGAGGGAATTGCAAGAATTAATTGTGAGAGCCAAACCTTCATATACCTACTGTGTTTATGCAAAACTAAATTTCAGCAAACTAAAACAAATACTTCATGGGGTTGACATTTTGTCCATCTACTAGCAATTTCCTGTGCAATTTTTCTCCATCGTGTGCATAGCTTGATTCTTTATCTTGTTTCTCAACATGACATCAAAATAATGCAATTCACTGCTAAAAATGAAAAGAAATATTTTGAGATAGTGAACAACAAGCCCAAATATTTCTCACATTCATTATGTTAGAATTTTAAAACTATACGTTCATTGATAGAAGTTAACACCACTCTCGTATATACCCTATGTTTAGATGATTGAAAAATAGTTCTACATACTTTTTTCAACATCCCAAATAAGTGAGAAAGCTTGGGAAATCATTCATTCAACAATTCGAGTTTAATCCCATGAAAAATGTGCACTTCTGCAAAGTAGTAGGAATAGACATTATATGGAAACAACTTTAAAACAGTTGTTAACAATTGTATTCGATGTGCCTCCTCAGAAGGTATATTATTGCAATTTCAATGATAGTGATGACAATATGCACCTTCTCATGCAAAGCTTGCTGCATGCAAGGGCTTGGGAGACGAATAGGAGGCGCGCTCACCCTGTCAATTTCGCAACTGCTGTTTGGTATGTATCAACCTCCATCCTCATTTCCATGGATCATACAATTCATAGTAAAATCTGGCTGGATTACTGTCGGAATGTTTGGATTCCCGTTGGGGTGTTTTGGGTTCTTATTCCTCTAAAAAAACCAGTGCGTCCCTGTTTCCGGGACCCTTGTTCATTCTCATGTCTCTGTATCAGTAATGCTATACCCAATTCTAGACACAGTTTACTAGAAGCTCTCTTTCAAAAGCGCCGTTATGTTATTATAGGTCTGCTCCTTCTCTGTTTTCGGGGCCTTTGTTTGGGTTTCAGCCTCTACATTAGTCGTCATAGTTTACGGGAAGCTTTGTGGGCGAAGCGACTTCAAGCTATTTTGGGTTCGTTTTACCCCTGTCTTTGGGACCCTCGTGTTCATTTCTTTCTCTTTAGCAAACATGCAAATGACATCACTTGGTGTCTGTTGCGCCTTCTCAGTTTTATAGTTCTTCAATTTAAAAAGGGTCTGCTAATTCCTGGGTTTTATTTGGTTTTACTCTCCGCGCCCTCTGCATACTCCCATCTTTCCAGACTTATTTTCAGTTGCGCTCAATCCTGTTTTCATGCAACCCATACGCCGGTTCTCTGGCTTACCATCATCCTAAAGTTTGTGGGTTCCATTGTCTGTGCTTTTTTCTTTCTCTTCTGTTCATGCTCTGTTTCGTTGTTTGAATCGCATGTGCGCAAGGCTTTCTGGCGGAAGATGAATACTTTCGATAATGGATCTAAGGATAGATTCATTCAGTTAAACTGTATCACTCAGTCTAGGAATTTCTCTCAGTTGCACTTTAAAACTGAAATTAATGAAAACAGAGGCCCAACTGTACTCTAGTTATTACTCTGGTTACTATTTGTATGTATGTTCTCCTGAATAGGGACCAAGGCACCATGGGGAAACACGGTCTGCATTCTGAAACAGCCAAGGGGAAGCAGGTACAGTAGGAACAGGTGTCAAAGAAACGAGGAAGAAAAACAAACCAGGAGCACTTGGAAAATCTCGTAGTAAACTACAGTCTGGGCAATTCCTCTCCAACCCGAATGCAAATTCGTGGATGGGAAAGAGATCTGCAGACAGACCCTGAAGACAACGAAGCTGAAGCTGACATTATAGATTTCATTCATGACCCTGGTAACACCCGAGGTCGCCTCAGTTTATTCAACCAAACCATTCATACATACTGGTTAGTGAAATGCCTTCTAGCTAAAGCAATCCAAAGTGCACATCCTCCAGAGTTTAAAGTGCAGCCAAAGACAGAAAATTTCCTTAAAGATTTGTTGGAGAATATTGAAAACCACCTGCAGCATATCAAAATTACCCAATATCAAGTAACTGATCGCATTCAGAGAATGGACGATAGGATGGAACGTATGGAGAAGTTGCTTCAGTAGATGCAACAGGTGGACATGCCTGGATCGCATGCCAAGGATCCAGCCCCGATTTCCTCTTTTGATGGCTAGTTTTTATAGGATCTTGTTTTTTTGGAAGTATGTGAACTTATGTTATGTTATATGCTTGAACTTATTTTATGTTATATGCTTGAACATGGGGAAGTAGTAGGACAGCTAGCTAATGCGCTATATAGGATAAAGAGACAATTTCAATTTTGGAAAGCGTTCAAAGCACTTAGACGGCCAACAGACCTGGTTTCCTATGGGAAGGTCGAGGCCAAAGTATGAATACTTTAATGTAGCATGTCCTGCATTTATAAATAGAAAATAGAAAGGTACCACCTAACCTACAAAAAAGAAAAAAAGAAAAAAAGAAAAAAAGAAAGACAATATGCACCTTCTCTTTGACAAAAAGAAAGAAATAAAGAAAGAATGTGTTTCATTTTCAACCAAATGAAAAGAAACACCATGCAGGCCCACAAGTTCACCAAATAGGGCATCTGCAATACTGTCTGCATCATCTTCTTCAATGCGTCGTTAAGAAACCAAATTAACCGATACAGAAACCCCGATTTTTGTAATCCCTTCGAGTGCTCTTCTAGTGATCCCTTTGATCTTAGTTCATGGCGTGAGTTGTATCCCAAAAAAAGGAAGAAATTTGTATAATACGTTTTATATTTTCGACCACCCACAAGATATTTCGACGCATTGTGGGATATATGGGCCCTTGTGGGCTCCTCCCTTTGGCTTCGTTCTTTTTACGTTGAGTGTTGGCTTTTCACTCAGATGGTTGTTGCTTGGCATTTTATGGCATATGTAACATGATTTGGACTTGGAGATTGGGACCTAAGCCCAACATGTTTTAATAATATTAAAAGAACCATGTATATCAGTCCAAGGGCATTAAAGTTTATAAAAACCAAATATATTTCGAAAGCTCCAAATTTTAAACAAAATTGATTAAAAAATTTATGTATATCATTCCAAGAGCATTAAAGTTTATAAAATCTAAATTTATTTTCCTAAGCTCCAAATAACAAAAATAATAGAAAATTTCATCTTCATCGGGATCTAGCGAGGAAACAAATTGGAAATTAAAAAAAAAAAATTGTAGCATTTTCTTTGGCAAGAAAATGTTACAACACCACCAAATTTATTTTTCTAAGCCCAAGTTAAGATATTTCCTCATCTAGACATCCAAATTGACAATATTCAAATATGTTGAGAGACTATGTAGAGCAAGCATATATATCGATACTTAGAGGAGATACAAAAATACCATATTCGTTATTTAACAGAAAATATTTACAATGAGTCTTATGTAACTCATGTCTAAATCCTTACTTGTACTAATCTAGGAGCTACCTCTCCTATTCTACACACGTTTCTATAAAATTCATTGCTCAAGAAAATATCTCTACAATCAAAGAGAAATTGAACATTTGTCTAGTAAACTAAAACTACCATATTCCTAACCCTACACTTGTTACATTGGAAAAGGCCCACTTGGCCAACCACTAAAACAACCTAACACATCATCCTACTAATTGGCAATATCACAATGAACCACATGGCTATACTAACAACCTAGTTTCCCATTACAATTTATGCACAAAAAAAAAATCTCCTTTCTAAAATTTACATGGATCCCTTGGATCCTAAACAAAATGATTTTCCTAGGGTGATGCTCTTGTGTCACTTTTTTTGGATTTAATACTATTGGCACAAAAAAAGACTCAAGATTTTGTTAATTATGCCATTTTCTAATGCGTCATGTACCTATATATTCACTTATTTATTTTCTTCTCACATCATTCAATAAATCAACTTTATTTATTTATTTTCTTCGTAATGCATCCACAATAATGACATCAAACCTATATAACATATTCCTAGCTTTCTCAGAAAAATCATTTAAATTCATGTTAGTAAGAATTATCTATGGTTTCCTAATTAAATTGTAGTGCAATTATTCTTTATTTTCATTCTACAATGCCTCTTGTCCACTCGTAAGCAACATGTGACATCCCTCTTCTTTGATTTCTTCATCTTGTAAAGGTACCAACACATGATTTTTTTCCATCCTTTTCAAAATTATACATATTTTTTCTTACCATCATGTATCACCTTCCTACCATATTGCCATGGTTTCCTTAATAACACGTGGAAAATTTCCATTAGAATTATATCATAAATAACTTCATCTTTATATTTTCCAATCTAAAAATATACTTCACACTACTCATTAAATAAAATTTGGTGTCCTTTTTGTAGACAAGATAATTTATAAGGATGAGGATGTCTGGTTCTTTTTAAATTTAATTTCTCTAGCATTTCCATAGAAATAAAATTTTCAGTGGCTTTGCTATAAAGGAAAATTTTGCAACACTTCCCCTTTAACTTAGACATGGATTGAAATAGGATTCTTCCTTGGTTTGGTTCCTTGACTTAATACACCTCTTCAATAACCACTTGTTTCTCAATTTCTTCCATGGCTTCAACAACATGAGCACCTCTCTCACCTATTCGTGCACTTTGAGGACCATCCCAATACATATTCTGAGCTTCCCACAGCTAAAAAATATAGAATAATGGAATATTCCTCCACCTCTACCTTTGGAGAATGATCTTATCAGTCTTGAATGACCTCCTCGTGGTGATTGACCACTGGAACTTCCTTCATGTTCTCCTTTTGTAGACATAATTATTTATCTTCCAATATTCTATCATAAGCCTTTTGTATGACTCCTTTGTCAACTTATCTGACTTTGTTTTCTACCAATTTTCTCATCTTCCTTCATGGAAACTTGATATGCATCTTCAGTAGTATTTAAAAATAATAAGTCAAATTCATCTTGAATATAAAATATCAAGCCATTAATACATCTAGAAATTGTCTCAACGGGATCTTCTACTCAACCCACTCAGATTTTTAATTTATAAAAATACTTTGTATACTCTTTAATTGACATGGAATTTTGTCTAAGGTTATGTATCTTTTTGAAAGATTAATTTGATATTTTGTGGGTAAAATTTTACGTTTGGAGTTTCACCACCATTTTGTCCTATATTTTACTTTAGATTTTCCTTTCCTATTTCACTCATATTGTACTTCATCCGAAAAAAGTGTATCATGACCTTTCAATCTAGTTACTACATAATTAACTCACTTATCATCTTCACAATATTCATAATCAAAATACTTATCAAGAGCACTAGCAGTTATGTAATGCATTAATTCACCAAGCATTTAAATTACCTTCATATGGAAATATTTCTATATTTGGTGTAGCTATTCTCTTTGAAAACATCTTCATCATATTTACACATTTTTATCTTCCATTTCTTCATCAATGGAAGATTATTCTCTAGCATCACTGGGATTTCTTGTGTCAATTTATCTTCTCTGTGGAGTCTCCATAGTTTCTACTCTCTCTCAAAGTCTTCTTACTTCAGCTTGCAAAGTCACATTTTCTATATGCCTCCCTCAACTTTATCCTCGAGTTGCTCCTCGATGATCTTCCATTCTTACTTTTAAATCAAATAAATATGCTTTGATACCACACTCGATGGTGATTCAGTATTTCATATGACTTTCTTAATTCATTTTTCTCCAAAATTAATAAGAAACAAAATCCACTTTTTCAAAATAAATCATAAACCATAAGGAATGCACTTTCATCAAATATCAACAATTTAATCTAAACTATTATACCAAGGGAATGTCAGGTTGTGACTTCTCAAATTATATGTTTAAAAATACTCCCAACAAGGGTTGTCCCCACTATGTCAGGTATGAGATGGGGTTGAGCCCAACTGCTTATGATGAAAAATGAAGTTCGAACTGACTTGGATGGTTTGCTTATGTTGTTGGTGGTGATAAAATATGCTTAAGGAGCTATTTCTCTATAGCGTGATGGCCCTAGATATACAAACAAAAAATAAAATATATGACCAGAATGAATTAAAGAGATTAATTCCAAACCATATGATCAAGGAACCACTCATGCATGCAATCACTATAATAATGGTTTGATCTAGAACTTGAGGCCCTCGCAGATCAGTGATGGATCTTGAATCTGAAGCAAAATTCCCTTGCTCCAACTAGGAGATCTGGCTCTCTACAACAAATATATACATGCACACAAATACCACCTAAAAAGGATTGTGCCTTCCACAAAAGGCCATTAGCTCAAAGAAATAAATATTGGAATGAATAATCAGTCATAAACATAGACCTATAGGAAAGGGAAAATAATTTTTTATTTATCACAAGAAAACTGGTACAAGTATTCCTTTACAAGTGAGATCCTCTCATCAAGCTTGTAGCATGGTCTCCTCCTCCTGATACAACAGAGCTCTCATGTTATATGAATACCCTCCTCCTCTTCCTTTCCTCTTGGTGAGATTATATAGGTTCATTCTATGCTCCAGGAGAATGTATCTAGACACTCATGGGCTTGAGAAGTTACAAAAATTCTATAATAATGAACCGCTAACCAACTCGCACACAAGTTGGTTAATTTTATCTTATTATAAATGAAAAACTATAAAAAATTTTTTGAACATTATACTTTTTTACCAAATTATCTCAATTATGAAATAATATCATAAAATATTTTCGCAAAATAATTACGAGAAATTACTCAATTATGTAATTCGACCATTTTAACATGGAATAAATCTCATATAAGTAAAAGAAAATGTGAAAGGGAATGCATTCTAGCTAGAAACTTAATTAGTTTTAACTTGGGTTTCTCCCACTATAATGGAGTGGAAAATAGGGTTATAAAAAATGCCCCCTATTGCATCAGTTAAGAAGAGAAACTAGTGGTTGAAATGAATTATGACAAAAGTCAAAGATCAAAATGGGAGGAAGGAACCAAGGCTACAAGATGGATAGGAGGAACTAAAATTATGAAGTCTCATTTGTGATTATAATATCCCTTAGGCAGGTATACCCATGCTTTTTCATAAAGAGATAGTAAACATGGACGCCAAAACATACATTGTGGATCATGTGATTGCTCAATCTAGCAGGGGTCCTAGGAGGGGTTCCTATAGAGTGACTACTAGGTTGAGTGACAATAATGGAGTGATAGCCTAATGTCACATCATCTAAAGGTCCTTTCTATTTATATAATTTTACATATGGGAGGAGTCTCGATATTACAAAATTCACTAAGAATAATGTAATAATGGTGTAGAGGGAGTGATTTCAAGAGCCTCTTCAAAGGAGAGACTCTAGTGATAGGGCTCACTTGCTTTAAAAGAAAAATGTGTGACTCTCCAAGGAGGGATAGAGGGAGACCTAGATCTAGGGTTAAGGAGTGTTTCTTGATATGAATATCCCTAGACCTGAGAATCTTAGGAGAATAGGGTTGTCTAAGTAATCATTATCGAATTGGATTAACAAGGTTGCAGGACCAGAAAGAAACCATAGTGGACCCAAGTGAGGTCAAGGTGTTGGGTTGAAACTTCAAACAAAGGATATTGACTATGTGAGGAATAATAAGAGGAATAATAGATCAGATTTTACTTGATACTTTAATGCAATGATCCTTAATAAAGGAAATAATCAAAGGAAACCTTGGGAGCATGGTTTTTGAGCTAAGGCTTAGCAAATTTTGTGATTGCAACATCAGAATTGCTTTAAAATAGGAGGACCTCTCAAGGACACACCAACGCACCTCTAGACCAGAATTCACCAAGTTTGGATGGATACAATAAAATTCACATGATGCCTCAGGGAGCTTAGTAAGGTAAAGGCTTTATTTGGAAGAAAAGAAGAAAGGAAAAGATTATGGTGACTGCCAAAGGAATTCTAGATAAATTCCTTCGCTTTTAGGGCTTAATGGAGTTAAGATACACCAAGATATTGAGTTTTGATATGCTAAGCAGCGCTATATGACTTTCATTAACCTTCACAAGTGCAAAAATTAGGATTTACACTTTTATTTGTAGGATAGATGAAGTTTCAAGGTTTGTTAATCTTTTAGGCCACCTCTAGGAACATTCACTCTCCCTCCCAAAGAGTAACATACAATATATCAATCATTCAAGAATCATAGGAACTTTCTTATCATTTATGGAATGTAAAAGAACAATGATAAATATTCCATGCCTTAGACATGAAACACGATGGAAATAACATTAAAGTGTACTTACAAGAGAGACAAGAGTATATCCATTGCTCATGGTCACAAAAATAGAAGCTCCAAAGACAATAGAAAAAATTCAAACATCATAGTGCATTAAGATAATACAATTTCATCCAAGAAGAACAAGTCCAAACATATTTTTAGAGTTACTAATTCAAATCCAAGTGATGATAAAATGAAATGATCCATATTAATATATATCCTCCTTGAAGGAGTTCTATTTTTCCTAATTAGGCCTAATGATGTTTGAACTAATAAAATAATGTGGAAAAAAAACATGCCTTGGTGACAAGCCCACCAAGATAGCTCCATAACACAAAAATAAGGCTCTCCAAAGCTAAAAATGATAGATAAATTACGTATAAGGGCCATTGAAGAGGCTTAGTGGAGACCAATGTGTTCCAAAATGAATGGATGAGCTCCAAACATAGTGATAAAGTGGGTGCCCCCTTGATATCCAAGAAAAATACTTGTGATGCCTCCAAGTGGCTATGGGGGAAAAAAAAATATTTATGGGTCTCCAAATGGATCAAACATGCCTATATCCCATTTGTAAGGGTTGAAAGAGTTATTCAAGCCTTCCCATTGACTCCAATGGTTAGACACATCCTCATTTGGGCACTGGATCAACTGGAAAATTTGTGCTGTAATAGTGTATCTAGCTAGTAAACGATGTCTAGGTGCATGATCATCATTAAATAAATGGAACACAAGAAATAAATGAATGGAAATAAAGGATCACATGATGTGAAAATATTATCTCTACTATGGTGGAAGGTCATGGCTCTCGATTCTCACCCTAAGAATTCCAATATGACCCTCTAGAGAGCTTGGACCACGTATAGGGATACAAAACCCTAGATGACAACCCACTTGCAATCTTGTATAATATCCAATGCATCCCCTCACCTTCCTATACAACCAAAAATTAGTGCAATTGACTTTATCAACTTTCAAATCATAATGAAACTAGGTGGACACTTCATAATGGCATACACTTCCATAATGGGTTTTATAATTTGAAAGTGTATTCAATTTCAAGAATAAGGTTAACAAAGGACCTTATTAGGTGGTTTCATCCTCTAATGGGGTGACATGTCCATGGTACATCGATAAAATGACATGTTTCATGGGATATAATGACGAAATGAAGTGGGACATCAGGGGGAGGCTCTAAGCCACATGCCATAGTACAAGGGTAGTTATGATAAGGGAATCCCACACTTCGGTGTATGAATGTAGTAGAGAGAAATTGTGGTACTTGAGTCACACTTGCCTTTGTTTTTCCACCCTTATTCATATGAAATTTTCCTTTTTTTTTTAATTTCTTTTATAACTACTCAAGGCTCAAGACAATGAGAGAATTATGTGTAATAAATAACAATGATCTTCGCCTTTAGGTGGGATAATTTATTTCCTACTAGGGATTGGGACAACCACAGGTTCCTTAATTATGAAAGGGGATGATATGAGTGTCCATAGGATCTATGGTGATGGCCATAATGATATTGGAAGAGCTCATTCTTGGATTTCTCCCACATGCTAAATTTGTATGCCCCAACCATCTTTTCATTTATGGTACGTTTCTTATTGAGAATGGGTAGATTATGCCTTTTCCTTTCTTTTTAGTGGCGTCAACCTCTAGGGCATCATTCCAAGTCTGACCAAAGATATGCACAAGGGGAGGGGGGGGATAAATCCAACTGGATCGAATGGAAAAATGTGGACCTAGATGGGAAATATAGAGAAAGGGGTTATAATGACCAGAAGGTAGGGATGTATGTGGTATCAGGAAGCAAGAAGATGTACCCAAAATTGATGTTTTCCATGTAGTTCCACCCATAAATCTAGTAGCTAATAAAGGAGACCCCACAGGACTAGGATATAAGGTTAACCATCAAATTGGACAAAGGAGATAATAACATAAACCAATCCCACTCTTTCCATTGAATCCCTCACTAATCCATGACCAAAACTTTCCATGATAAGTATACAAAAATACTCAACTACACAATGAAAATTTATACCTTTGGGGTTGGAAGGTGCACCTTCAAACATATGATCATTATATATGGGTGAGGGAGACTATGGGTGGCTCAGGTGGCTGAGATAGTGGCACATAAAGCTATTTGGTGGCTACAAGGGGATTCTAGGTATTGTTTGAGAACCATCTAGGAGAAAAAATTCCCCCCCGATGTGAATATCACCCATAGGTGGTACGTAACAGCTCCACGAAATGAAATGCTAATACATTTCCATGAAAAATACAGAGTGGATCCATGTGACTCATTGGAAATATCATAGTGACCAAAAAATACGTTATGGACACATAATAGATAGTCCGATAGTAGTCCTCAAAGTATATAAATGATACATAACTCCAACACAGGTTGGGAAGGGTGCTATGTACGAGTGAGATGTACCTAAATCAGGGCCTTAAAGATAATTTTTAAGGTACAAATATAAATATGAAAATACATGTATTGATGTGGAGCATGGTAACAATTGTCCTATTACTGGTCAGTGAGGTATACCATTAAAAGCATTAAAATTATAGTGAATATACATCCCTTTAGGTAATTTAACGAGCATGAAGGATAAGAATTTACTTGATAATATTTTCTAAGTTAAGGAGTCTAAAAGGAGCTTAAAGGAAAATCCTCCTAGAGGAATGAGTTGTAAAATGGGTAGCAACTAGTTTGGTCATAACGAAACTGCTCAAAACATCTAGAGGTAAAGATGTTGGCTAATAAAACCACTCATCACAACGGTTCCTCAAAGAAATAATAAAACACTAAGTGAAAGTGGATGATAGGCCAAGAATATGATGATGATGGAATAAGAAAACCAAGGCTCATCTTGCACAAATAAGCTGATAAAAAGTGGCAGTCACAAGGGATAAAGTGTGGAATCTTCCTGTGGTGATGACATAAATATGACAAAGAATAGGAAATGAGGCTCATATTTTATTTCGTGATGGGTCAGAAGGAGGAATTCCAAAAAATAATAAAAATGATTGCATGGTCACCAATATGGAAAAATAAAGGTGCTACCTAAGGCATCCATGTATAGGTTGGCTCTACCATCAAATTATGATGTGCATAAAGAAGACAGACTAATATCGCAACCTGATGGGGTCACACATTAGGAAAAATTAAAATGGAAATGATGGTTAAGAATGCAACAAGGACGATGATATTTCAAATCCTGATATATTCCAAGTTCATTAGATATGCACATAAGGCCGAATGGATGTTGTAATCAAAATGCTACCTTTTTGTGTAAAATCCATCAAAAAATTCTAGAACCATGCTTAAACCAAATAATGAAAGAAATAAACATGGTTGAGGTAAAAATAATACCATATACTTTTGGTTTTATGAGTTATATATATATTTGGATTTTTGGCATATATGGGATACTAGAAAAATTCTTGCATCACACAACAAACCAAAAATGGGAGATAAAACATCAAACACAATCTTTTGTACACTATGTACAAGCACAACTGAGTCTGATAGGTCACGTAAAGGTGTGTCCATTGTTGAGCACAAGCCAAGGATTTCGATAAATGAACTCATGGAAGAGTGGAGGTAAAATATTGCGCACCATGATGGGACCATGCCATATAAAGTTTGAACTGATTAATTCTTGAATTTTGATGATGCCACGGAACATATACAACCATAACGTTATAAGGAATGACCCAAGGACATAAAATATCAGTGGTTTCATGAGCTAGTGCAACTTCTTGACAAGGAATATCAAGACATAAAGGGTGTCTAAGAAACGTGTTGGTAGGAGGAGATGAAATGGACAATTTATTGGAAAGTTAAACATTAGAAAACCAATACTTGACTCAATCTAAGGATGGAACTTCCAAGGAGGGCTGAGGAGATTTCCTTTGGGAGTATTAATGATTTTGGCTACCAATATCTCCCTTTTCGAGGTAGGGAATACTAGAGGCATGAAGAGGCATAATCTCCCTAAGATGAGAAACAGGTGAATATATGACCATCGATATTAATTGTAAATAAAAACGCTTGTCAACAAGGGAGTTGCATGGAAAAGGCAGAGGGATGACCCATGTGGGAAAAGGATTCGTGTCATATTCGATATTGAGATGTATTTTTTGACCAACGTCAGAAGTTCATAATGGTAATTTTGGAGAAGTAATATCTTCCACTAAAGGTAGAGTGTACTCACCATGTTGTTCTCAATCTAAAGAGGAATATGCCTCCCAACGGTCACGAGACCTATGGGTTCTACGACTGATAGAATATTCCATTTGCATAGGAGCAATGATAGAGGATGAAGGAATGTCAGGTGATGGTAATTAAAGAAATATACCAATAAGATATGAGATTTTGAATAAGTCCGCACCAACACTCTTGTAACCCCTAAGGTTATTTCCAACAAGTGGGACTAAATTCCCCATAGTGGTAAGTTGGATTGATGTTGCACAATAGTATAAATAATTAAATGTGACAATGTTGCCTTCATGGTGAAATAAAAGAACATGAAATACTGAATACACAATCGTTATAGCACAAAACCAATTATAACCAAGGAGTAGGTTATAATACAAGGGATTTTTGATGACTTTGACATCAACGTAGGCAGTCTTTCCCCCTAGCTCAATGGAAATATTGGGAAGAGTGGTAGTAGTAAACTTGTCAAGTAAGAGATGAGAGATTTATGGTATGATGCTGACATAACATAAGTAGAAGAGCCTTCTTTCACCAAGTGCGATGAATATTCTTGTGAAATATGTACATATTATTATGCAATGAAATTTGGTGAGAAATAATAATTCCAACTTTGTCAACATTGAACGTGATGATATTGTAGTCAAAGGGATCCACCCTTCCATTGAATTTAGCATGGATTTTTATTTCTAAAGATAAATTTTCAAAACCTCCAAAGAAGACATGGCATAGGAAGCTTGAGGTAAGTCCTCAAAAATGTTCTAGTGTTGGTAAACCCATGTATATGGATTGTGTGTTGACTTACGAATGACACCCTTAGGTGGGAGATAAACTAGCTCCACAGCCTTATCTAGCATGAGTGGTCCAATGGAACCAATCAGGGTGGTTGAATCCTTATAAGAATAATTTTATTCATGATTATCATATGACTTAGGTAGCATGGTCACATTTACAGTCTCTTGTAACATAAAGAGGAATGAATTATTAGCATGATAAACATAAGGCCCATCATTTCCCCTTTTGGAGTGTCAAGAGGTTGCACCACCATTTTTTTTTGAGGTTTTTCAAGGAATGGATGAGTCAAGAATCAATGTTGTTGAGTCGTAGGTGGAGGTGCAAGAAGTCGATGGACTTCATCCATTTGAGGGAACTCGTGAGTCAATTTTTCACCTTAGGAAACCTTACAAGGGAAATTGATCTTACAAGAATGTTCTAATGTGCCCCTTCCCTAACTTGGTGGGCTTGGATAAGTCTCTTGAGTAGGTTGATTCTTTCATTTATTCTTGTTATTATTTTACCTATTGGTTTTGTAGGTGTTATTGGGTAGTATGGACTACACGGTGATGACATTGGTAGATTGCTCAAAAGAGGTTGAAGTTTCATAGCTAGGCACACTTGTTGGGGCTTATTATGCAACAATTTATATACCAAGTTTGGCAACAAGTTGGCTCAAATAATCACATATTGAAGCAATCACACCATTAGAGTGTGTTCCTAGGGTAGTTTTGGGTGGGTCAAGAGAAGGGTGTGGAACTTTAGGAATGACATCATAAAGCATGCTTGACTAAGAATAAATCAAATCGAGTTACTGGGTAGCTAAGTTATATTGTTCCTTGGTAAAAAAACTAAACATGGAATCAACCTTGGCTATAGGAGGTAACACCGATCAAATTAACCATTTCCAAATAATATTATTAGGAACTATGGTTCACACTAACCTCTTACGATGTCTCCACTCATGAATATGGTCAAAAATTACAGTGGCATTGTCTTTTTTGAAGTTGGATAAAATATCAAAGTTGATATCATACCTCCTTGGTAACTGAAAATGAGTCAAAAATGTTTGAGCCAAAGACGAAAAATCATTGTAAGATGTTATGTCCAATTCGACATAACATTTAGTAAAATCTACAATCAAGGTATGTCAAAATAGATGTAGTTTGATCAAATATTCCACCAATTAATTTTATGAACACCACAAGTGGTAAATGGTGATAAGGGTTGATGGATTTTTTTTGGGCATCACTTCAAACTTGGGGATATCTCATGGAAATTTGGTAGGAATGGGTGGCCAGTGACCGCCAAAAATCGTGACATACAGGGTCATTAGTCAACTTACCTACATCTAGAAGATGAAGAGAGGATAAGAAAGGATTATGAAGCTTACTTAATGCATCATAGGAGGAAGAGCCCCCTGACCAACTGTGAGGTCCCTCCATACCTTGCTTATGAATAATAGATTATGGACCATGATGATAATTCATCCCAGCATATGAAGGATCCAATCTAGTCTAACTAGTGTACGTAGTTTCGCCCTAGGGTAAGTGCCCCCAGAGAGAAAAGGACTCCTAAGAGCATGAATCCTAGTAGGGATGTACCCGAGAGGGAAAGAAGGACCACCTTACACAAAAAAAACAACATAAGGATGATAACTCACAGGGATATTAGTGTTAATGATAAGGTTTCCCCTAGGTAAACTATCCCCTTCAAGAAAGGTACTAGAGGATGGCATCGATCCAAATAATGAAGTATACCATGCTTAAAAAATATTATAAGCAATGTTTCCCCCAAGCTGGATAGGAGAAATAAATGACCCTCCCCACACATTTAGCGAGGTTACCATACTCATATGAGGTAGAAATATACTAGGTTGAGAAAAACTAGTAGTCAAGATTCCTGATCCTATAGGTAGACTATGGTTAACTCGCATAGCCATCAGAGATGAAGGAATATGGATAGAGACACTAAAGAAATTTTTATAAGTCATTGAATAAATAATTGGAATGCCCCAAGAGGATGTGAGAGGTGTCAAAGGAGGTGTAGGTCCAACCAAATTAAGTTGTGGTAGAGATGAAATAGCATTATAGACTGCAAATCTATAGGGTAAATAATAACTAACCTCCTCCATAGGTAAATATAGTAAAGGGATTTATATGTAGGCTAGTTTTGAATCGTCTAGGTTCAACCGTAATAACTTTTTCCCGAATGGATTAGTCAAATGTGGATTGATGGGATAGAAATAATTATCGACCAATGTGTCGATGGAAACCAAGTCACTACCAAGAGGACTAGGCATAGAATCTACAAATATAGGTTGGTGTAAGTCCTAAGAACTAAGAAGAAATCTCCAAGTAGGAGTCAAAATTTCACCGCGTTCAGGAGGTAAACCATGAATATAGGGACCTTCCCTATGACACATTGTTTTTCATTATTCATTTTTCTTTTTGACTATATATAATACAATTAATTTTAAAATAAAATCATAAGAAAATAAGTATTTTCAATTTAACTAACCATTTACTTAACATCCATACCAATATCACAATATACCTTAAACACCCACCAACATTAGAAGCACATAGACATTAAGGAATCTACATCAAATGTCCATAACGTACAATTAATTCCACTTATAATCTATTTTTACATTACAGTAACTATATATACACCAAAATCATGTAATTAAACATCGTGAATACAATAGGTACCATTCACCCCAGAGTGGAGACTCGATCTTGGCCATGACACTACTTGCACTCCCTCATTGTTATTCATGTCCAAGTGTGAATATTGATCTAATATAATGAATGTTAATGACCCACTGGTTGACCTCCCATCCCAATCCTTGGGTACTCGTCTTCATCGTGGACTAGTGAGATGCAATGGAGTTATACAATAGAGGAAGACTGCTAGCTAATGAAGGTGAGCACTATTTGGTTCAAGTGTCCCATGTCTAATACCTCCACCTCCACAAACACACTATAGCTCATAGTCACTCACATTAACATAATCTCATAAATCCAACAATCAGGTAAGAAAAAAGTGTCTCCTTCCATAGCTTGCTCGTTCTTTTATAGGAGGCTTGATAGGTGACACTTGGAACTTTATGCATAATTAATTATTTTTATTAATTCCAAAGTTTATTATTAAAACACCCATTTTTCACCATTTCACCTATGTTATCCAAAATTATTTACTTAAATTTTAATTTAAAAATAATATTCTTCCCACCCTAACAAGACTCTCTATTCCTTCTTCTAGTTGTCCCTTGATCCCCCTTTTCTACTCAATTTGTGTTCCTTACTAAATTCAACTGATAATTCCCATATTTTGTCCCCTAATTACATCCTAATTTAACACAATTTTCCTCTTATATGGATATTCTTATGTTGGATCTTGCCACATGGAGGTTCTCTAAATTCCTCTAATTTAATTTATTAATATTTATTTTAATTCATCACCTTCTCGTCTTAAGGAAGTTTATTTATGTTAAGATTAATATTTATAATTAACTTTGTGTCCCTCTTCCCCCTCTTACCTATTTAAAATACCTATTTAGATTATCTACCTAATATTTTCCAACATGTGAAGGGTATATTTCTCAAGGTACAATATTTTTATTCCTTCCTATTCTCCCTCTACCCCAACTTTAATTCTTGATTAATTTCCTTGATTCTAACCTAATCTACCACCTTATGTGAATTAGTATGATTTGAATATATTAATTATATTTAGTAGTTTATTTTTTATTCGAAGGGTGCCAAGTCAGTCGTTCCCTTCAATAAATTCCCTTCGAAGTTCCAAGGGTGCCAAGTCAATCATGCCCTTCAAGAAATTCCATTGAAGTTCCAAGGGTGCCATACCGCTTTCCCTTCAAGCATCAAGTGACTATGAGGGGAATATTTAGGTGTAATAATAGGTACTTATATCCTTTCTCGTGTTTCCCTCTATAGTGAGACTAATGGTGCTAGGTATCAATGAATCCACCTCGATGCATGCCCCCTAGTAAAACCCACATGGGCAGCCCAAATCCGAGTTTTTTCCCCATGACATCGTGGTATTGAAGGTGAAGGTATGCCAACACCTTCCATCCCAATTCATGACTGGAGTTATAGTGGGTGAGATCAGGGATGTTGTCCCACCCCTCCAATGAAGTTCCATTTATTTTTACAGTCCAATCACCCATTTTTGATTCATTCAACCAAACAACTAACCTGTAGCCACTAAAATGTCATTAGAATTTATATTCAAACTAAACTTTAAAATTTCAAAGAAAAAATATTCATTTCCATAAAACCAGATGTCGTTGAATATTCACATGTCAGTTCATCTAGTGGTTTCCTAGCATACTCAACAATCATTAGTAACAAAGTTTCAAAATGGTATTCATTATCATAAGAGTAACATCAACATGACATAGTCATCCACATCGTGAACTAGAACTAATGTAGGTATCTAACATAAGGAACACATCCATCAAACTTGTCATCATAATAACATCAATATAAAACATACATATCCATAAAATATATCATCATGATAACATAAATAGGAAATAAACACATCCATCACATACACTAATAGTAGAGACACATGTCTTGATCCTATCCTGATGTCTTGCAATAATAATATGTGAGCCTTAAGGCTAAATCAATGTTAATGTCATATCAATATTAGTCAAGTAGAGTAGGGAACTATAATAAATTCCATGTGACTGAGGGTGACTAGGTTTAGTGAGGTTGAAAAATGCATTTTAACCAAATAAAGTTATTATAGACACTTCTAAGGAAAAACTACTGACTCAGGCCAAATAGCACAGACTATAAAATACCTAGAAGGTAGTCAGAAGCAAACCTATCTTAGTACTATGTATTAGATGGCCTTCCAAAATACTTCTTACTTTCGGATCTCAACTATACAAGAAGAGGTGTATAGGGGTACATAAGGTATAGGGATGTTTGTAGTCCAAAAACACCACCTATTAGGTAGTTTTCCTATGAATTTCTAGTAAGGTACCTCTGCCCCACAGGAGCACACAAATATTATGATTTTAGGTAGTTATTCAATGACATGAGATTCCCTCCCATGAGTTGGGTAGCCTCGAGGAGAATCACTCACATTGTGGCCTAAGCCTAATTCCCACTTACATGGGTTTTTAAAGCTATTAGTTCTTACCATTGGAAGATGGAGGATTTTTCACTCCATAGCTCAGGCTGATAAGTTTGTTTTATTGTTTTGGAGTAGTTTAATAACACACCTATCTCCAAAACTCTAGCCTAAGATAATGTTACTGTACTACTAGCAAAAATAAAAGACGATTATAGTTAATTTTATTAATGTGTTAATTTTATTGGTTTTTATTTACTCAGTTGTGTAGTGGCGTGAAACTCAAATTGTGTGATGGACTCTTGTTAGTAACACCCTAATGCATCTATATCCAAAAATTTCTTTCAATTTGATGAACGCTAACTACAATAGGGTGAGAGTCTTGTTACTTTTTATCAACACACAAATGCATACGAAATTATCCTCTCAATAGTCATTATATGCAATCCCGAAATTTATAAGAATTTAGACCCAAAAAATAAGCCAAGAAATCAAAAAACGAAAAGACACAAAAAAGTCCCCAAGCTAGACTGCAGAGCACTCAAAAAGTGTAAAAGTTTGGAATCGAAAGCCAAATAGACACTTTCAAGAAATCAACAAGAGAGATAAAGAGTGAAAAGTAGGAAGGCAATGTTAAAAAGCTAGGGTCGTAGCATAATGCTTCAACAAGAGGCAATGTCCTACAATGGAAAAAACCAAGCCTTAAAGGTAGCAACACCTAGAAAAATTTAAGTGGACCAATGAACAAAAGCAAAAGAAGACAAAAATGGTTGCAACAGTGGAATGAGGAAAAAATCTAGCCTACCACTAGAAAAAGTAAAGAGATTTGAAAAGAAAAGATATTTGAAAACTTGGACCTAATGTCAAGGACAATAACCTCTACTATTAACACTTTACACCCATAAGGGAGACCCTAGAGAGATAGGAAAATAAGGAACCTATACAACCCAAGAAAATTAGATTCAAATCTAATGTATCCAACAACTAGTAGCACCAGTGACAAAAAATATTATAAATCAAAGGAAATTCAGAGAAAATAGGGTGAATTTAGAGCAAATAAATGAACTAGAAAACCTCACAAGGAAAAAATAAACATATCAAATCTAAAGCATAAGACATGATGAAATCTGAAACAGATATGGATTCCACCTAAAATCTAAGAAATAGATCAGATCCACAAGAAAGAGTCATGTATGATCTCTTAGGGTTTCTTGACTTAAAGTCCCAACCACATGGATGACTGGCATATTAGAGCACCTATAACTACATGTAGCAGAGTGTAAGCAGACGTCTAAGTGTTCTAGCCTCAATGTAGGACAACATTTCATTGTGACCAAGGAAGGAATTTTTGACTATTTATTTTCAATCGGCCATAAAATCCTCAGGTGGAGTCTATTTTCAGTGAATTATTTTTGGATAAAATTTCTAGAGGAATCTAGATATGAGGTTAATTCAATCAAATTTTGTATGAAAAATTCCTGAATTTGATTCAATTCTCATAGTTATTATTGTGTCATATAAAAAAAAGTAAAAAAAAAAATCATATCTGATATCTACTAAAATATGAATAAAATCAAACTAATGGAGATCAAAATGAATCCATACAACCATGAAGAAATCAATGGAAGACCAAAACAATTAGATTGAAAGTTAAAGATAAGAGATATCAAACAAAAGAGGGAAAAGAGAAAAAAATCATGTTGAAATAACATGTTTTGTTGTGATAATTATGCATAAGGAGTTATTGGTCTGTAGCCTTATGGCACTAGCAAGACTACCAGACAATAAAATATATGACCAAAATAAATGAAATAGATTAATCACAAACCATATGATCAAACAACCAATCATTTAAGTAATCCATAGTGTAAGGGTTTGAGTTACAACCTCAAGATCTTGTAGATCGATGACAAATATTGAGTTTGAAGCATAATTCCGTTACTTGAACTAGGAGAGCTTGTCCTCTACAACAAACCTAGACATGTACACAAGCACCACCTAAAAATGACCTCAAATATCCTTCCATAAAAGATCGTTAGCTCAAATAAGTAAAAATTAACATGAATAATTGACCATAAACATAGATCTCAAGGAAAGGGAACATATATTTTTATTGATCATAAGAAAAATGGTACAAATATAGCATCACAAGTGATATCCTCTCCTCAAGATTGTAGCATGGTGTCCTCCTCCCAATATAGTAGATCTCTCATGCTATATGTATACTCTTCTCCACTCCCTTTTCTCTTGGTGATATTATATAGCTTCATTCTTTCCTCTAGGAGAATGTATCTAGACACCTAGGGGCTTGAGAAGTTACGAAAATTCTACAATAACGGACCCCTAGCTAACTCACACATAAGTGTGTCATGTTGATCTCCTTAAGAATGAGAAACTGTAGAAACCTTTATCAAAATTGTGAGTTTCTTCTCAATTATTTAAATTATTAAATCATTATTATCTCATAATTATAATATTTTGGAAAAATAATTATGAAAAATTGCTCAATTATGTAATTCAACCATATTTTAACATGGAATAAATCTCACGTAAGTAAAATAAAAGGTGAAAGGGGATGCATTATATCTAGGAACTAAGGTAAGTTGAACTTATTTTTCTATCACTATAAGGGAGTGCCAAATAGGGTTATAAGAACTACTTTCCAGGTTTATGGGTCCTACCTAGTATATTTGGGTTGAAATTTGAATTCTTTCACAAATATAATATATAAATATATCTTTGACTTCCTTGGACTCACATTGGAAGTTAAAAACTTCATGGATTCTACTTGTTTTACTTTATAAAAGTTCACCTTTTATTTTTACATGGACTCTGCCACGATAGCCTGACTGTATATAAAGAAATCAAGATTGTGATATCCTAGTACACATCATGTTTTTACAAAGCTTGACCAGCGTAATCGACAAGTGGTAAATTAATTTTTGGATATCGTATCTTCATAACCTGTACAAACTTTATAAATATTTCAATAGAATAATGACATGGAATTTAGTGGAAAATTAAATTAAACTATAATATCACTAACCATTCAACTAGAAAGCGAAAAATATCCTCAATTCATTAAATGTCTTTCTTTATAAAAAGAACACTACAAAATCCAAATTGACACTCTCACACTATAATGCCTATTTTAAATACAAGGGAATAATTAGTTCAAATCCACTAATTGTGGAACCAATTCCTAAATCTAGAAAATATAAACAAAACATTGTCTCTAAAATCTCTCAAATATAAGCTCAAACAAACTCATATTTTATACAAATAAATCATAATTTTAATTAAATATAAATTTTCCCATTGTATCTAATAATTAAATAAATTCAAGAAAATTACACTAAGAAATGAATTTTCGATCTTCATGGTCAAAATGAATTTACTAATGGTGATTCCCACACATCACTACTTGAGGTACAAGATAAATAATACCATTAGTTGTAATACTTGTATATTTTTTAAATGGATTTTATTTAGATGAACTCACTCTATGAGCTATAAAGATTTGAATTTGGTAGCAATACTCATAATAATAAAATACTAGAAATATATGTCACTAATTGATCCCCTTGATAAATTAATAGGGACATGAGGTGTGTCTAGACTTGACCTTCATGATATATTGTGAATATCGGGTTATCTACAAATCCTTTATCTTCAATTACCTCAAAAAGTGATTATTTTTCCCTATCATCTTCAACTCATCAATGGCTTTGAAATTATAAAAAAAAAATCTTAATCCAACTTACATGCACAAAGTTATGCGAATTAAAAAGTTTTCCCTATTCAAAAGGTGACACCATTACCTGTACATTTCATGTGGATAAAACATGGCTCCCTTATGCACATGGAACCTAGATGTTGGTCCATATTTTGGGCACCACATAGAATATTGGGCCTTTCCATATTGGTAAATTCTAAATATTCCAAACTTAAAAACTCCTAAGGCTCTAATTACTAATAGGGAAACTATCCAATATAGGTAAGAAACTTTGATCCTTTTAGAACCGAATAAGTTCCTAGACCACCAATTCATCTATAGGTTGGGGACCCACTTGATTCTCCATCACATAATTCTTCCAACCTAACATAGACTACCATGTGGTGCTACTAGGCATGACTTCCATGTGGCTAAACAAACAGGTGCATGTTAACATATTAAATTAACATAGTTCTCCATGAGGATGTCCTCTCAAAAATACTAACATGATAATATTCTAGCTCAATATCCACATCATTCACAATAATATAACCACCACCAAACACATGACACATGTTTGCATGTGCCCTTAACATGTGGTGACACTACTATATGCCACAAGTCAGTCCCCATTTGTTCTGAAGGCGGGCCCAAAGGGCCCTATCTTGATGAAACATGTCTCCCATGTGACATCCCCATGTCATCATTAGTGACATCATGATGACATCACCCTCCCAGATGTTCGAGTGTCTAATATTCTAGTTTCACTAATAGTCAAGGATGTTAGAAGACAATTATGATAAATTTATTTTTAGGACTGTAAATTGATGATCCATTACCCATACCTTCAAATATTCAAGAATTATCCACACACCCTTTACCACATCCTTCCAATGTTTGATATACTAAAAATACCCTCCTCTTGATTTTCACTTGATCCCAACTCCCTGCAATCGATGTGACTAGGGCCTAAGGCTAGGGCCTCCATTGTCCCCAATATTATGAAATCTCCTTGTATAAACAGGGAATACCATCTCTAAATTTCCCTGGGCACTAAGAGGCTAAGGGACCTAGCTCCTTGATACTTTATGACACAAATTAAGCTATGCTCAAGATGAAATATATTAGGGTTCATGAATACAAGGATTTTAATTTAACTTCCTCAATAAATAGGACCTACACCCAGTAGTCCTTTCATCTTCGTGACACACATACATCACATAAATTCCCAATGAATTATTTAGAAGCATATAATTATATCACATGAATGGCCAAGGATAAACTATTAAATTCATAAACATACAACACATATATTTTCATTACATATAAATATAAATATGTAAGTATCATTCATTTCATCAAATGATTCCTTCAAACATTCAGGTAAGCTTTACTAGTCACTCAACATATCGTTCATGCATAATTATTTCAATAGAATCATAATTCACAACTTAAATGGTAAAATTATATTATACTACTTAAATAATAGCAATGGAAAAAAATTACACTGCTTACGCAAAGGATAAAATGAACTTATATTTTTTTCTTAAGTCTATTGGATATTGAAAATGGGACTACAACTCTCCACCAAACTGAAGGCACACCCACACTATAATTTTCTTGCATTTGGCCACCCCAAGCCAAATCTTATGCTTGAAGGATTCTTGACTCAAGGTGTTACCCCAAAGGTGAAAATTTAGGGTAGATATATGAATTTTAGTCTCCTTCAAGGGATAGAAAATAAGGGTGTCACAACCCATGTTCTGAGTTAGAACCCAATTCATGATAATTGTAGTCATTAACATTTGGATGTCACAAATGAATATCCCTTCTTTTTATTTCTAATTCCTTACTAATACTCTATTTTCAGTGATTATTATGCCACCCAATAACAAACCATTTTTCCTCTCTACAAGCTATGTTAGGTAGAGGGATTCTCCCAATTGTTTCCCCAATTGTCTCTAATCAAACTAGACTCTACTGTATATTTCCATACATATGTTTTTATTCTCATTGTTCTCAATAGATTAGTTTACACAACTTTGAGGCTACCTTACATATCCATATTCGCTAAAATACTCGTTATCTTCTAAAGACACAATAGTACCCTCTCAATCCTTCCCACTAACACTATATTGAAACAATGGCATCAGGGGTTTCACTTCATCACCTGCAAAGTCAACCTAGTACTACCATGAGGTACATAGCCACTACCTAGGTACGTGCACTACCTCTTTCCCTGCTCCTTATAACATCTCATGGAAGTTGGTATCTCAACTGACACATTAGTGGGGCATGGGCATTAAATCCATGGAAGCCTAGAAGACTTCCCAATCCCATTCATAGGCTTCCTAAGTAAGCTATCCTTCTACAACATCATGATCTATATACACACGTCCTCATCTCTAACATTTTTATTTTCATACTCAACCAACATAAGCACTTATATCAACCAATTTGGCCTTATAGCCATGTTTTTTCTCCAACATTATCATCCTTTTAATTACATTTTAAAATATATGGATTAGTAAAAAGAGATATTATAGTTTTCTATACAAAATATAGGAAAACTTTATTTCTGGTAATGGCACCAAAATATCACCTCATAAATTCCCATCTAAGTGGAAAAATCCCAATCCTTGGATACAACTTTGAAGTAGATATTACAATAGGTATCATTGTCACCTTAATACATTATATATGTCACTTTTGGCTAGATATCTAAAGGAAAATGATGACACTCATGAACTATGTAATGATGATGAGGGACTAAGAATATAAATCCGGTTAAGATGATTAACCATAAAATACATATATTTACTTTAATGAAAAAGAATTAAATCCAACCTAAGATGTTACTTTGAAAATAAAATATGATTTAACATGTGAAGCTTAATACAAAAAAATTTGAACATTAATGAAACTAATCATACATTAATTAGATCCACGTATATATACTGAAATTCACAATTTAGTGAATCAAATTTCAATTTTTTTTTTCGATGATTAAATTGTACACATTTGAATTGAGTAGTGAAAATTTACTGTTTGGACTTTACAAATGCTATGAAATTAATATGGAACAGTTATGAATATGACTTCTAATGTGCAAGATTAAATTACCTATATTAAAATAAGAAAAATTATAAAAAAAAATACTTCAGGCAAAAACTTAGGTTAGATCATATTTATGTTTTTGATATGTAAACCTTGAAATAAACCTAAATTGTGATTAAGAAAATACTCTAGCATATTATCCTACGCATGCTGAAAACAACTCAACTTGATCATGGAATAAAAATAGAAATATATGTAACTATTTTATTTTTATTTCAAGTAAAATAAAGGGTTTATGGGATTTTAAATATTTGGTGGTTAGTGGGAGGATCTAACACCATAATCCTTAGGTTAATGGGGTCTCGAAGAATTATTTTAAATGATATTTATTTATGGATTAGAAAATGGAAAAAAAAATATAAATACTCATTTTTTTCCACTCTAATATTGTTGAAATTTAATGCAAGGAAAGGCTCCAAATGGATATACCTTCAAGTAGAAAAAAAACTTCACTCTATATATTAAAATCAGTAAGCTCAATATTGTTTATAATATAAGTAAAGAAAATGACTAATTATCAAATACTAAGAAAAAAAAGGAGAAAACATGTTTTACTATACATTATCCCTTCTAAGTGGTAGATTTTACCCTTTGGTGGATGAAATCATTTGCCTTGCCTTTGTAGAGGAATCCACACCAAAATTTTATATCCACGTGGAATAAAACATTTAACATTAACCAAAATTATCCTCAATTCTTGATGTTCAAGAAAAAATATCTCAAGTGTTCCAACAAAAACCTAATATATGATGGGAGCTTCCTATATGGAGTTTGTATCTAAACAACTATTTTAACAAAATATTGTTTTCTTGGATAAATCCATTAGATCTGACCAAAAAGATCTTCAAATTCTCTTATTCTATAACCATCTGAAGAGGAAAATGTTAAATCATGCTTAAATAATGAATTGGTTATGCCTTTTGTATAAAATTTCCTTGGAGGAAAGATATCTCCACGAAAATAGGAAGAGGGATCAAAGGGATCCAACATACCTAATCCAATTAAGTAAATAGGCCCAACAAAATCCTTTGAGTGAGATAGATCCTTCCAGAAGAGAAAATGGATAGAATGAAAGTGGCATATATGGTTCAATATAAGTGGAGGACTCTCCCAAAATTTCTCCAACAAGGAATGCATGAGGTATCCAAAACATAAAAAACTCTCTAATTCATGCCAACTGTCATATACAAGGAAGTAAAGGCCCAAAATATTTCCAATATCCAAGGAACATTCTTTAATTACTTTTATGAGGTGAATGACTCCTCAAAAGTGATGGTGTGTTCCTCCAAATATTTTGCAAGTGGAAGAGCGCTCTCTAGGAGGCTATTTTACATTCTCTAGAAATTAATCATACATGAAATGACATCTAAAATATTCTAAGGAGATATAGGAAGATCCCTCCAAGATAAAAGTGCATAAAATATCTAATGGTCCCTTCTGCAGGTGTTTTACATGATCCCAAGTGGCCATTACATGCCATATAACCAAAAAGTGATAGGAAAATAATCACATGGTAAAAGTGGGACATACACGTGTAAATATATGTTTAGAATGAGGGGTAATTATGTTTATTGGCGTAAAAACCTATTTCCATTCATATAACACAACTTTTACAAAAGGTTAAAGTGAATAAAACCCTATAACAACTCTTGGTCATGTATCCTCATAGATCCAACCCAAGATCCATACACACCCATCTCGACCATAAATTATTTGTTTGACATGGTTAGAGAAATAAAAAGGCTAGCTATATCTTTGAAATTGAAACTAAGATGATGGGATGTCATAACCACAAGGTCTAAAGAAACCAATAAGTTAAAAAAAAATACACTTCACGTAGCTCATTAAGCATAGTCTAGAGAGATTCCATAACATATGTGATAACAACATTTAGCACATCATGATACATAATTTTAACACTGGAGAATCGTACAAGCAGAAGAAGACATTAATTAATGTCAGGTAGAAAGATTTAAAGGGCCAAAAGACATTAGAGAATCTAGAAAGTATTTTAAAATCTATAAGGTCTGAGGAAAAATCAAATTTGAGCAAGTCATAAATGCTTTTGCATGCATAATCCTTCGTGAAGAGCGCCTTTGCACACCTTATGACCTGAAATGTGCGCAATCCTGGGAGTGGTGAAGGTCATTTTCCCGAACCACAAAAAGCACACTCCGGGACAGTGATTCCTCACTTGAAGCCGCCTAAGGAGAGCCACCAAATCCTCCTTAAACATCAAGTGAGAACACAATGGAATATTTGTGGCACAAAAAGGAATCACCCCCTCTCTTGGCTCACCATCCACAATGTCCCAAGAGAGGGAAGGAGGATTTTAATTCTCCTATATAAGACCACCATGAGATGAAGAATTTGAGAACACATTGTTATGTTGGCCAGAATTGCCCAAGAAATACCATTAGTGTGTGATCCGGAGCTGAAGATAGAGGGCACTCAATTGTTGGCCATCCAACAAGTTCATTCCACCATAGTACAGAGAGGGAGACTTTGCACCGAGGCATGCTTGGAAGTAAAAAAATCCTTGCATCGGGACTTAGAACCCATGTTCTAGGGGCCCTTTGGCAAGAGGGTTTAACTTTCATCCTCATTTCCTAACAGTGCTCAATAAGAGGGGCCGAAGTGCCACTTTTTGTATTCTTGCATTTGTTTGACTCTATTCAGAGATTTTTTTTATTTGTTTTAGTTTTAGTTTATATGTGCATGATATTTCTCTATCTAGCATGCTTATGATTCTAGATTGTTCCAATAACTTGCTTGACTCCACTTCTTTTTATACCTGTGACCAATAAATTATGTGGGTAAAACACACCCCTTAATTTGGTGTGATTTTGTACATGCGTGCACCAGACACACTAAAACAATATTGGAAATTCCACTAACGTTTATTACCAAGTTTATGTGGTTGTTCTTTTTTTGCAGAGACCCATGTATGCGATGTGGAGTGGAGCTGAATTTCCCCCTTTTTCTCTTGCAGTACCTATTTCATCCCAAGTGACAGACTAAAGTAGAAAAACTCCAAAAATTACTTTTCTAGGAATTTACATGCTTTCCCTCCCACAGAAGCGCCCAGGGCATGCATTTAGAGTTGACCTGCGCGCAGACATCGCGTCTGTTTCATCCTTTTGCGCACAAAAGATAGAAAGAGAAATTTCTCCCACATTTCTATATTTTCCTGCTTGTAAAGTGCTTGGAAGCCCATAATACATCTACAAGCACTGGTTGAGGTACCCCGTAGCTTGATAAAGCTCACTCTTAGCTGCTTTTTGTAGGCTTAGAGTCAGTTTTATTTTAGGTTGATTTTTACAAATTTTACACAAAGTTTAAGTAGGGGGAAAAATAACTTGCATTCCGAAACAATTTCATGTCTTGCAAATTTAGGTACCAACACACCTAGATAACTAGCTAAAGTAAGTGGCCCAAGTCCATGCATGCTTAGTTAGTTTCTTTTTTCTAGTGTAAAAGCTATTAGTTTAGTTCAATTTTTGCACTAGGATTGAATTGTCGATAGAAGAGAAAGTAATATCTGCTTCCTTTGAACCCTCTGGTGATCCTAGGAAAGCATATGAACACTCTCTATTTAGCTCTCACCATCTCCCTTTATTTGATCACATAGATTAATTAGGAAAAATGGAAAGCAGCTCATATCTGCACATTTTTTTTTTTAGCAAGGAACAATACAACATAGTTTAATAGGGGATTTTGAAAAGGATTATCACATATCCACATGTTAAAACTATGTAATTGTCCACTTTTTTCTCACACACATCCACCCACTAAGCAAAGAAAAGACACCTAAACCTAACTTAACCAAATTCACTAAATTCTCTCCACATAGGCCACAAAAGAATTTATAGTTTAAGTTAGGATCAAGGGGGTAGGCATCCAATAAGTTTCCTTGATAATTATTCATCTTGAAACATAAAATTTGACTATTGAGGGAGCTTTAAATCCACCTATCAGCCCATGGAAAGGAAAACCCAAGCGTGGGAGAGACCAGTTTCAGAGGGGGTTAGGCTTAGGCGGAGTACGTGCAAGTATCAGTCAGGGCTACTTGACTTGGCTGATACTCGATACTATTAGTGGACTTACCAAGAAGCCCAAGACTCAAATGCTCACGTGGGATGGTGGTAATTAGTGGCCAAATCTACGACATCCTTTCCCTATAGGTGACAGTTCAGGAAAGCACCAGACCCTCTAGTCTTACCTTGGTGGATTTTCTTCGGCTGACTGTGGGCATCGTCAGCTCTTACGGGACGTTGTGCTAGCACTTTCACGATATCTTCTCAAGGCCCAGTCACATTTGAATGTGTGAGGATGAATAGGTCTTCTAGGATTTTGAGTATCATACAAAAACAAACAAAAACCACTTTTTTGATTTCTTGATCACATAGAATTAAATTAAATGGAAAATATATTTTATTTTAGCTTTGTTTTATGTATGTGACCAGATTTTTTCTTTGATCATAGAATCTATCCTCTCAATTTTTTCCAAAACTAGATATAGTCGACACCATAACAGACCCAATGGGACCTCATCGATCTAGGCATATTTTGGACCTCCCCCCATTACCGGGAGGGGTTCCAGGTATTTCACCATGTAGGAATCATAGACAGAACACTGCCACCATTATCAGTTCGTCCTTTATTGGGGCATCCTTAGTTGGGAACCCTGGTTGGTCTCCGAACACCACACCACACACAACTCCTCCCACGACCCCTAAGGGGCAGAGGGGTGCGACCCATTCGGGAAGTCATTCGAATACACAACAGGGTACGTCACAAACCAACCCTCTTCCTAACTAGAACTTTGTGTTTTCGCACATTTCAATGGCGTCAACCTCCCAGTCACCTTTCTTAGCTTCGTTGAATCTACCCAATTTAACCAAGATGACGAATTACCCTATCGCACACAAACCTACATGAACTCCCATGGCCACGAAGCTCTCTTCGGATATTCCAAAGTTCACAGAAAAGCAAGCAGAAGACCCAGGTAATCATGTCATGACCTTCCACCTGTGGTGCTGATCGAACAATATCATTGACAACTCTATTCGATTGAGGCTATTTGAACGCACTCTGATAGGAGTAGTTGTGAAATGGTATGTGGAGCAACCCTTTGCTTCACATGGAACCTTTAGCGCCCTCACCACCAGGTTAATAACATATTTTCAGTTACCCATTCACCATGATTCTGGAATGGAATTACTGACACATTTTAGACAAACCCCCGCCGTCCATATCTCGGACCATCTCCATGAATGGAGGCAGCGTCATAGTTTATGTAAAGCAAAACTTGATGACTAGGTTATTTTGGATTTGTTCCTGAAAAATCTCACAGTAGAGATTTCAAAGGATGTGGGCCAACAAACGCCCACATCCGAAGAGGACTCCATCAGCAAAGCCCAACAACTTGAGCTGATTTATACACAGTGAGGATACATTTACAATATCCTACCCAACGCCCTGTGCCTGCAAACTTTTGAAGAATTGTCAAGCACATCGAACTCTACATATGGACTAACTGGGTCATTGACCGAAGGGTACCTAGGCAGCATCACTCAAAACACTAGTTACACATACAATTCTACCCAGAGCATAGCTCAACTTGGTTTTCAAAGTCATCATATGCCTCATCAAAATTTGACCAATAGGGCGCCAGCGTATCACTAGGGAGGACCCTATCCTCCAGCTTAGGGGACCTAGTACGCAGAGAGAAACATTGATTGAAGAGCTCCCCTCCAATAGCTAGGTGAAAAACAGGGACTGCGTTATGCTCAGTCCCCAGCACAAGACGCGCCTATGCTGACCAATGCACAGGTGAACTTTATGCAGCCTTCCCAAAACCAAACTCACCAATATAACCAGGAGAACTACCCTCCTAACGTGGTGAAGAAAAAATAAAAAAACAAGCCAAAAGGGAATCCTGGACAGGGGGGCAACAACCAACAACGCCCGTTGTGATCCCAGGCTAGAGGCAACTCGAACCGAAATGAGAGCCAAGAGCTAAGAAATGCCCAACTACATAGAAAAAGGCCACCTATCTGAACAAACCATTCTTGTTCAATATGTGTTGAGTATGGCCGTTATATTCACAATTGTCCTAATCTCCCTGAGCTAAATGAGTTACAGAGTAACCGAGGACAAGGAGGATCTTCCCAGCAACCAGATGTGATGCAGGAACCTTTCCCCCATCAAGGGATGATAAGAACTCAACAACAAAATCCAGATGACTCCGGGAAAAGTAGCCACAAAATATACATGACTGGCAAAGAGCTATTCTTCCAAACATGGAATCGCAATTACAACACCCCACCAGACACCAATGCGTCAGGGGCAAGTACCAATGCACCGACTACACCTTTGACCATTTCAAAGATGCCTATCGAACCATTGCCAAAGATGGCGAAGGGACCTAATAGGAGAGAAGGAAAATACTCCAACTAAGCCCATAATAATAGTATCGTGGACGATTTAACATAATCTCTCGCTACTATGTTAGCTTTGGAAGTATTGCAGACATGGCGAAAACAACTGAAAGCCTTACTTTCCGCATTAAGCTCTATCAACCCTGCTGATACACGCCTAATGGATTTTGACTTAGACAAAGCCACCCCTAGGCTTCCTTCCATGGTTGACTTCCAGATACTAGTATCGGTCCAGAAAATCACAATTCACTGATGTGTCATTGACAAGGGTGCATCCACGTGCATCATGTCAAAAAGAATTTGGCAGAAGTTAGGGTCTTCCGAACTAAAACCCTTAGTCATCACGCTTAGAGCATATGACAGTCATCCTTCAACCCCCGTCGGCCTCTACCGAAACGTCCCGGTCTGGTTAGAGGGAAAGACGGTCCACATAGACATTAAAGTCTTGGACACTCACTTGAATTATAATATACTCCTTCGGTGGAGTTATATGTATGCCATGTCAGCCATAGCCTCCTCCATATTCTGTATTATAATGTTCCCCCATGAAGACCGCATCATTACAATAGACCAATCTATGCATAGAGAGAAGCGCCCCTTAAAAAACATTGATGTAAGTATACTCTACATAGATACATGCTCAGATGCATTTTCACGGTACCAAGAATATGGCCCCGACCAGTTCAAACCATCGTCCATTCTAGGATCATTCCTAGGAGATCCTCCCATTATCCCTGAGTCATCACCAGATGCCACAGGGGCTCTAGTGTGCATGATTTCCACATCGTGCCAAAGCTATTCAGGACACGAACACAAGTAGTAATGGCACCGAGTCATTGGCCACGATAGCCTCTCTAGCCTACACCGCTTCCCAAACCCCTTTCCTCTAACCCCCAGCTGGTTTTATCTCCCAGCAGTTTTTGGAAAAACTGGTGTTACCAGACATATCATTGGAATTACTAGTTTGGTACCTCATTCCCCCTATGGGAACAGGAGCCATTCACATCACTGCCATAGGGTTGAAGCCCCTAAGTCCCAAGGAGGCCCCACCCATCTAAGAAACGGTTGAAACCACCCCTGCAAAGGAAATTTCCATTGCAAAACCGATGATTACGACTAAGAAAATTGAGAGAAGAGGAAGTAATATGGAAACTCCTACCAAACAACAGTAATCACTATTTTGCACCATATGTGACGTAATAAGTCACCCTACCCATATCTTCCCAGAGATGGATGAATTAAAACCACTCCTTGGCTCTAAGACATAAATCGCGACGCCACGTTCCCGTAAAAATGAACCTACCACCAAAGGTAAAGGAAAAGCATTGCGTACCAATCATGCATGTGCTATCTGCAGCAAATATGGGCACTATACCCATCATTGCTCAGAAATCCCGTGATATAGGGACACCTTACACGCCACCGAGTGATCCTATCAAGAGGATACCTCCACCCAAGCTTCCAGAAAAGAACCTCATACCATCCTGTACCTACAGGAAGACTGAAGGGCACCAGAAAGACCCCTAGTCATAGCCCCTCCTATTATATGCTGCACACAGTGTGATGATTGTGGTCACTTCCTCAAAGAATGCACAACCCTAGAACTCATCCATAGATGGTATCCCATAGAACGGGTTTACTACATTTGATTGTGGGAAATGCAATTCACATGTCCTTTGTGTGTTGGCAATCACCTTCTGGAGAATTGTCAATATATCCCCCGATTCCAGCTAGCCCTCGCTAGTTTGCGCTCATCCATAGTCCACCTCTCCCAAGAATATGACATGGACGTGGAATCCACAGATAGCTCCACAACCCAAGAGGATGTGACGAGAAGATCCATCACGTTCTTGTCAGCTAAAAAGTAACTAATCTAGAGACACCCCGTCATCCCAAACCACTCTCTACAAAGAAGACCAACATGTGCTTTATGCAAAATTCCCAATCATGTGGTCACCACTTTCCCCGATTTAGCAACGTTACGACGCTGGTTCCCTACGAGACCACAAACTGAGCATGATGGGACCCCCATATCTAGGTTGTTTTTCCTAATATGTCAAGGAAATCACTATGAACAACACTATACCTATATCCCTCGAGTTCGCCCTACCATCAATATGATTCATACCATAGAGAAGAAAGAAGATGACCTTCGTGAGTGATATAAAAGATACACCATGTCTGGGTCAACAACCCCACACCCACACAAGCGTGATGGGCAAGCTAGGAAAACACACCAACCAAGCATGACCCAATCTAAGCCTAGGATAACATGCAGACTATGTGACCTAAATGACCACCAGGTCAATCAGTGCAGAGAACTAAATCCCCTTGCAAATAGTTTCTGCATAGTCTCTTCTCTCCCTCTGAAACTTCTCTCTAACCAAGAGAATATCACACATACCTACTGACAGATTTGTTCACACTTTCACCATACAATTAAATGTGTGCACCTCTCCAAGCTAAGAGTAGCAAGAACAAAGTCAAGTCTAAACTCCACCAAAGAGTCAGACACACCTAAGCCAACAACATGGAAGTGGAACTAGAATACCACCTCTTCTACAACAGATCCTTCCCGAGGATCCACATCAGGGACATCGAGTAGTGTTGATTCCCATACAATATACTCCATTGGCACAGTGATACCATGCACTATCTGCACTGGCCAAAATCATGCACCAGAGGTATGCCCGCTAATGGAAACATTCATGCACCTCTGCAGCAGGCACAATTTCCACCCACAGGAAATTGACCATCCTAGCAAGGAACCCAACCTTGTGCTTACTCAAAATCCCATCACAGAGATTCTTCCCCCACCGAACGCCAATGACACAATTCACCATATACGATTCATATCATCGCATATTGGAAATTGGATTGTAATTGCCCCCACGTGCCAGGATTTCCACCTTATTACTATAGCAAAAGATCAAGGTACCTTGCACTTTTGCATTGATTTCCGTAAGATCCCAAATTTTCATGCCGCTATCGAAATCCTTGATGATACCCAACCTCTAGAACAATGCCTAGTACAACAAAGCTCGTTGATGAAAGCCAACGATAGTCGCTACAACACAATGAGGCCCACAAGAAATGGGTAAAAGCGTCATTCGACCGCCACATCAACCCTCGATCATTCACCGAGGGAGAACTAGTCCTCCACTACGATGTCGCAAAAGAAGCCATAGGGCCAGGAAAGCTTGAAACCTTGTGGAAAGGACCCTACATCATAAAACATTGCCTTCGATAGAGGGAACACATCTTGAGGGAACCAGATTGGACATGCCTCAACAACCCCATCAACGGCCTTTACCTCAAGAAATTATAACATAAGGGCCAAGATGGCCTGCCCCTAGAGTAAACGTACACAAACGCAACCAATGAAATTTTTTGACCAAAAGACTTATTAAACATGCTCAAAGTGCCACCATGGATCACCAACTTGACCCTTATTTCAGATTTGCTGATGGAGAATCAAGATGGTCTCAAATTTTAGCCGCATTTTCCTGGGTCATGTACCACCCTGACCAATCGCCACTCTGCTCAAACAATGTGTGCATCAGTTCAAGAACAAAAAATAAGGAAGAATATGATGATGTCATTGAACTTATGTGTGACACTCTCCATCATGGAATATGCCATATGCATGTCTACCTCGATTCCCAGTTAGTAGTGTTGCAGTTAAACCAAACATTTGAGTCAAGAGATACACATCTATTTAGAAAATATTTTTGTGCAAAAAGATTAAGTAGACAATTTGACTATATTACATTTACACATGTACCAAGGAGTCAAAACCAAGTAGCTAATCACATAGCCAACAATATCCTAAACTGGAATGTATCTTGGATAAACCATCATACATAAAAAACCAAAAATATAGATATCCATTAGCATAACATCATCCATAAAACGAAACAGGTAACACAACATGTAGAGCCTCAAAAAATATCTCTCATATATATATATATATATATATATATATATATATATATATATATATATATATATATATATATATATATATATATATCATGATGTATGTGTATGAGTACAAAAATAGTGTTGTTGACCCATTGACCAACCCAAACATACATAGAAGTCCTAAAAAATAGGGGAAGCATCCTCATAATGGGTGTTTTCCCGGTGTATAAGTATACTCTAGGGTAGTGTCCCCTCAGGAGGGGCACTTGGACCCAAAATTGTACACAGTACCACCATCGAAGCCATCGTCAGAACTGAGACTTCCACCCGACGTAAAATAGGCTGATAGTCTCGCTCCCAGGCAATCACCATCTCCATGCAGACCTCCTCGAGATCACCCATAAAACCTCGAGAAGGCATTCTCTGGGTCAAGCGGTCTGCTCGACCCCAGGAATTCTCTAGACCTGACACCCGAGCAGTCAATTCTACAATGCGAGCCTCCACCATATCTGCACGTGCCGCCTCTACATCAGCATCAGCTCGCTTGACCGCAGCCTCGGCAGCAACCGAGATGCTTCCCTCCACTGCAGGACCAACGCCTCCACCAAGTCCTCCAGCAGCATCTCCTCCCTGCCTGCCCGTAGGTCTTCGAAGAGGACTATGGCTGACCAATCGAGCCACGGGGCGACCTACCTCACCAATATCTGCAAAGAGTCACTAGTACATTTGGCCTAATTTATGACGGCTAAAACATTGCTCTTGCAACACATCGGTGTCCCCAGAGCGACACATTCAGGTGGGGAAAAATGTAGTTTCTCCTAACGTCGCAATTCTGACACTTGAGTTAAGTCTTGGAAGAGCGACACTTTTTTTGACATTTCCAAATGGTCATCACTCTTCTGACATTACCAAATATACGTCGCTATTCCAACGTTAGAAAGAGTGTGTCGCCTTTTGACGAACCAGAGCATCTCTCTTTCAACATTATAAAATGGGAAAAATCTGTCGCAAGATTGACGATACTAAAATGTCAGAATACCGACGGTAGTGAGATGTAATGAAACATCGACATACCGACAGTGGTGAAACGTAGGAATACCGATGGTGGTGAAACATAGTTAAACATGGGAATACCAACTATGGTGAAATGTTAGAATAATGATGGTGGTGAAGCATAGTGAAACGTCGAAATAATGATGGGGTGAAATGTAGTGAAACATCAGAAGACCGACGGTGATGAAATGTCAGAAGAATGATGGTAATGAAACATCAGAATACTGATAGAAACGGACATACAAGTAAAAAAAAACATTGCAGACCAATTGTGTATTCCACTTGTGTGATAAAATTAATTTCGCTTGGTATTCCGCTTGAGCATGCTTTCTATCTTTGAACAAGTTGATGACAATGAGAGATCCCTCAGCCTATAAGGAAAGGATATGCAAGTTCTTCTCTCAAAGAATATTAGTTGTATAAGATGCTTGATACATCAACGATGATTACCTCTGCAAAACAAAATATCAGACCTTGAAAAAATACTTTTGCATCAGTGAAAAAAATTTGCTTATGTCCAAGGGAACTTTTATTAAGTATCAAAGGCTTGAAGCCTTAGCAAATTATGTGTTTGACCAAATTCTTCAGGCCATTTCACAAGAGGTGAGAAAGATAAGCTTTATGTTCAACGCAAGAGGGGATTAGGCCTTCCAACGAAACCCTTTCAGACCAGGTGATTGGAAATCTTTATGCACACGGTTAGACAGAAATAGGCCTCTAGACAAGGCATTTTCGGATTTGTCAAGACAACAATGTTAGATTTGCGATTTTTATGCCAGATTGAATGGAAAAATCTCCTTGAAAATGGTGAGGCACCTCTGCAAAACAATAAGGATTATATAAAATTCTACGGCCTAGAAAAAAATAGGCTCAAAAATCCCTAGCAACCAAGCCCTAAAAGTTTGCAAGTGAATTTAGGGTTATTCAGTAAAGTTTATCTCCACAAATTGTTAAAAAAAATTACCTCCAAATAATCATTTTGGACAACAAGATGAGCAAGGGTTAGAAAGATTTAAAATTTTCAAGTCTAACTCTCCTTGTGGCTAAGGCAATTTTCCACAAAGACCTGAAGCTAAAAACCCTCCAAAAATTTTCCAATTCTTCTGCAATTTAAAGGTTGAGGGAATGATAATAAATCAAGACAAAACTAGTTTCAAAAAAATCGTTTGAGGCTGCCATCAACACCACAAATAAAATAAAAATTTAAAACCCTAAATTGGATTATATATATATATATATATATATATAGTCAGGGTTTGGATGAATTGCAAGGCATGCAAACAAGCGGATCATAAAATAAACATTTTAAAAATTGCGCAAATATTTTATGATCTAGATTCTTCCCAAAATTTTGCTTTAAGAGCATATATTAGTGATCTAGGCTTGCGGTCTTGAGAATTATGGCAAGGTTGTTGTTAATTTAGTTTCTCGATAAAATTACTATGCAGGTCAACAGATGAGGAATTCGTATCAAAATAGATCAGTGAAACCTGTTATATCATGCTTCGGCTAAAGATATTCCGTGAGGAAAATACAACAGTATCAAAGCATCTCACCCATCCTAAAAGCTCCATCGGTCTAGATGATATCTATTTTCCAGTGAGAATTTTGAGGAGAATGATTCCAAAGCTATAGACATCCACATTTACAGATCACTATCCCTCCATAACATATTCTGGTGCCACATGTCCACTACATATTCAAATTCCAATGGAAGGGAACTTTTAGGAGTTAAGCGATGGTAATGTGGAGTTTAGCACCTTTAAAAACTTTTAGGATATTTGAATTGTGGAAAGTTCATAATTCCAAACCTTATGATTCCAAAAAATCCTTGTTAGATTCTGAATAATTTTGACAAAAAAAAAAAGTTGAATAAAAATACTAAAATTTTAATGCCAAGAAAGAATTGCAAAACTTAATAGTGTACCAACAAATAGTGTACCAGCACTCAAATAATAGTGGAAAAAATCGAATTAATGTTCTGCAACCATTCATCATCATCCTCCTATTTCACTTTTGCTTTCTAATATTTAACTCTAACAACCAAGACAAGGATTCACGGCATGAAAAAAGTTATAATAATGTATTAGCAATCAAAGACTCATTAAAAAAAAATAATTAGATTTATGCATGCAAGATACTGTGACATACCTGCATGGTATTGCATTGACAGTAAACAAGAGGCATGCAAGTGAGGTAAGGTCTAATAGGTAGCAATCGATATACAATAGGCAAAGTCTCATAAGAGTTTCTTTTGAGAAAAAATCAATTGCGAAATGGTCATGAAATCAGTGATACAAAATCACAAAGGAGGTTTGTGTCATGAAATCTATAAATGAATTCACATATTTTCACACTTAGCATCCTAAAAGGCACTCAAAATTATAGTAGGCAAGGTCTCGGGAGGGTTCCTTTTGAAAAAAAAAAACTATGAAAGGGTCATGAAATCAGTGACACAAACTCACAATTATGAAGGTCTGTCTCGTGAACTCTATAAATGAATTCTCATAAATTCACACTCAATATGCTAAAAGGTACTCAGAATTACATACTAGACCTATAATTAGCATTTATAAGCCATTGACCGTTTAACTTATATGTATAGGTATTTTAAAATGTGAACATATTCAAAATGCATGCATTCTAACTGTTATTAGCTTTTGCCAGTGTGTCCTCAAGAGGATTGTATTAAAAACCTATGGATTTCATCCCTAGAGAAATAAAAAAATAGCACTGAGATGACTATCATCACCTACCCAACTCTTGAAAATATTTCAAAGGAGGCACTTCACTCAACTCTCCATTTCATCTTCTTCTGTGGGATTCAATGGAATTCGTAGGTGTATCATAATCACACCAGTCCTCCCATGGCTCCAATGGCTCTATGGGGCTGCAAGTAATTCATTGCAAGTCTCATAGAACATTTCATTCATAGCTATCCAACCTAAAAACATTAAAGGCCTAAAAACATAAAAAATGCAGCTACCTTGGTGAAATAGAAGATGGGCGTGGGTATATGGCCTCCAAATTCCTGACTTCTCATTCACACTGTACTTTAACTTCTAAAATTTCATCCCCGACAATTACTCGCCGTGAAGGACTAAGGTCAAACCACACAAACATTTAAAAAAGAGCTAGTGACAAGATCTCTAATCGAAAGAAAATATTTGAGAAGACCAATCCTAATTGAATCACCTTATTAAGATAAACATTGACATGACTGCACAAAATGTACTTGATATACATATAGATATACTCATAATTGACATTGTTTTAATATGCTTTATGCATTTTTTCATGTTTTATACTACACATATGATTAACCATTTATTGTTTCATAATAGAACATGAGTGATAGTTCCATATCCCATATAATAGCAAGAAATTACGTTTTCATACCCTGGGGGGCCAGCACTAGGCGGTCATAGGTACAGTGGAATCTTCGTGTATATTATGCTTTGTATAATTGTTTCCAACGCCCAACAATTGATAACCTTCAAATCTAGAGCCATGTGCATGCCACAACTAATATTTCTTTGCCTGTAGATGGTCTTTGTCATCCAGGCCAGAAAAAAATTTGGCATCTTCAGCAAGAAACAATCTCACCTGAAAATGAAAACTTGACATCAATATCTATCTTATTGGACCGAATGACATAGATTTAGCAAGTGATAAGAAATTCTCTACTGGATTTTTTACATCAACAAAAGGGGCTTCTTTTAGTGCAAACTCCTTCTTCAAGCTAAATCCTTCACATCTGATGTTGAGGGCATTGAAAAATGTTTTTGCTTCCATGCTTTTACAAATCCAATGACATAAGCATAAGGTCCAATTCTTGATTTCTATGGATGCATATTACAGACTACTCCAAACCAAAACTATACAAATATTGTGCTGCATGATAAAGTTCTGGGCAATGTCCTCTTTTTAAAAAATGCATTACTTATGCTTATTTTAATTGCAATGCGCATACATATCAGTTAGTTATGCCCTCGTTAGTCAAGTGTGATCCAAGAGAAAGGAAGAATTATTTTTTTTTGTAGCTTCTTATTTAACTTATAAGATAAGTATTAATCTTGGATATCGGTCATAATGAATTTCATATGAATGTGTCTCGAATAAATTAGTCTTGCTTGCATTATCTGTTTCATTTTTGTTATTATTTATTTACTTGGAATTATTCTTCATTCAGTGATGAAATTTCCCCACTGTGATTAGGATAGTCAGTAGAATGAATCTATCCCAAGATCAAAGAACACAATTTATAGGTGACCTACAAATAAAAAAACCAATTTTGGTAAGAGTAACAATTTTTTTCACCACACTGGCATAAGATAAATAGCCAACATTCATATTAAATGTTATGTGCCCTAAGTATCAGAATAAAGAAATGGGAAATGACAGGAAAGAAGGTATGCACTAGTAGAATGATTGTAGTACACTACATGGCTTTCTCTACTATTAACTAAAATTAAATATCTAATCTATCTTTAACTAGCTATTGCATTACCATGCAACAATTTACACCAGAATATAGAGGGTTTTCATTTGAGCAAGACAAGCATGCAATTAAGACTAAGGAGCCAAAAAAAACCCCATAGAAACCAACTACAATTGTTTCCTTTTGACAACTAATGTCTCCTTGGAGCCCCCTCTATCCAAGAGAAATACTATAAAGTGGCAGTGACCCACTTCCTAAGACAAGCACTTGAACAAATACTCTTGATTCTCTAAAATTACTACTCTTTGGCTTGTGGTGGAATATCTCATCTTGAAATAGAAATTGTTGCCCAAACAACCTTAAAACTGCATTCACAACATTTAATATAAGGTAATCCCAAAACTCTCTCTAAGAATTCTGGAAACATTTTCCTATATGTCGAATTCATTTTCAATTTATAAAATACCTTCGGACATAAAAAAATACATCTGGGCTTTGTGCTTGCCCAAAACAACATCAGTGGTTTTCCACCATTTTCCAAAACAATTGACACCATTTCTTGACAATTTTTTGAAAGCTCTGGATATAATTGGTATTCAACAATGATTTTCCTTTTTTTAGTTAAAAAACAAAAAGAAAAACTCTAGTCCCACTATGCTTGTAAATATTCCTTGGGTGAATTGATTAGGTTCTATGAAAAAAGAAACAAGACCTTCAAAATATTTGATGTGGAAATGATTCATGAATAATTGGCATCTATTAAGTATAATCCTTTAGATAATCTAAGATGTATTTAATAATAAGAAGAAGTTAGAGGCATCAACATTTATACCCAAATTCTAGTTCTTCGATATTTTCTATCACAATCAAGAGAATGAGAAAATGCATCTAAGATTGTACCAGCAATTGCCTAAAAAAAAAATATTAGCTTCTCATAAGGGACTTCTCTTAGTCATGCACACACATAACAAATATTCTCTCTCAATTCCTTTGCAGACTAATAGCTAAAACAAAAAATTTTGAACCCATGATTCTTTAAATAAATCAGACCAGAAAGACTACAAAAATCAAGTTTAATGCTTCTATTATAAACAATTTATTGATATTCAAGAAGGGGAAAGGTGAGTCTTCTCAAGGGACTGCAATATAGCATCAGAAATGGATTTTTAGAGCTTGGGACAACTATGTAGACTGCAGGACAATGGTGCAGTCGAACAATCTGAACTGCACATGTATGCCTTTGGTTGCTTGAGTGCTAAGAAAGACTATTTTTTCTATTTTCTTATCCAAAAGTTGTATTTGAAATAATTACGACGTGTTCCAAGTTTTGATGGAAATTTTGAGATGGCTAGATTTCTGAACTAGAAGCACAAAAAGGGCTTAGTTTGATGACATGACATGGAAAAAAATAGGAGTTGTTAGGCATATATGGGTTTACTCCAATATTAAAAAAATCAACGAGTTAGACCCAAACTTGTAGGTTAAACCTAACTTGGCCTATAAAAAATAGGCAATTTAATCTGGCAGAGAGTCAAAATCACTGCCCACAAGTGTGACTCAGTAGCTATGAGTGTGACCTAGGAGTAATCATAGGTCAAACTCTGGCCCACATGTACCTGCTGAGTTTTTGAAAAGTCAATGAATCTGACTTGCAATACTGTCAAAAAACTCAGTGTGCCCTATTTATATTAACCCAAACAGTAAAAATAAACTCAATGGTCCCTACTTGTATTAGCCAAATTTAAAGTTTTTGCAGAGTCGAAGTCAAGCTCTTAACCTCTGGCCTCATTAAGTGTTTCACTGAGCCGAGTATTTACACTAGTTTGATCTTCAAGGATTATCTACATGGATTTTAAGACGTGGGAAGGAGCAGGACTACTCAAAATCAAACAGCGTGAAAAATCTACGAAATGGGTTTAAGTGTCAAAATTGATCATCTTCAAGATTTCAAGACATAAGTTAATCCAACTGGGACGACTCAATATAGGATATATAGCCCACATAATCCTATAGGAAAACAAAAATATGATATTCAAGTTCATTTGGCAAATCCAGCATTAAGAAGATGTATGAATCCACATGATAAAAGCCTTATATAATGATATATCCTAAATATAAAATCACCATTGAAACAAGGTATGCACTAGAAGAGATTATTGCAGTACACTACATGGCTTCCTCTACTATTAACTAAAATTAAATATCTAATCTATCTTTAACGAGCTATTGCATTACCTTGCAACAATGTACACCACAATATAGAGGCTTTACATTTGAGCAAGACAAGCATGCAATTAGGACTAAGGAGCCAAAAACAAACCCATAGAAACCAACTATAATTGTTTCCTTTTGAAAAATAATGTCTCCTTGGAGCCCCTTCTATCTAAGAGAAATACTATAAAGTGGCAGTCACCCACTTCCTAAGACAAGCACTTGAACGAATACTCTTGATTCTCTGAAATTACTACTCTCGGCCTTGTGGTGGAATATTAAATTAAACAAGAGATATTTTGGAATGATTTACATATGTTTTGGCTCATTAATATTTCTTGAATTTGCCTCAAGGATTTGTTTGTTTTAGGCAAGGAGTTCTGGTAGGGCTTCAAATTCAGGGCTTGATTACTGGCAGAAGTATATTTTTTTTCCGAGTCAACTTAAACCAAGAGAAGATCTGTAGCTTAATGCCCAATCTATCTCTCAATCAAGGAAGAATTTTGTGTCATGCGAATATGTTTTGAATAATTACACTCCTCGGAACTGTGTGGAGCCTCTCCTGGAAACAATCACACAAATATACTCGATTATATCGTACAAGTACATACCAAACATGTGATTCTATTCTCAGGTACATTCCCAAAATAATATTACAAAGCTCTTCAACCTTTTTAGGATGATAATACCATGTATTCTAGATGATAAATATTTCAAAGTCATCTTCAAAGGTGTCATATTAAGTGAAAAATATTTAAAACAACTTATAAGAGACATTACATCAGCCCAAATGACAAGATATCCTATAGTAAACTGGAGAATTTCCAGCAATATGGCAGTAAAGGAATGAAAACCCCTACTACAAGTGATCTTCAAAAAGTTTTTTATTGTTTTTCCACTACTACAAGGGAGGAATTCATGAAAAAATGCCCAACCTTACAGAGTTTTTGGTCATCTTAAGACTCAATGAGTCTCAAAAAGAAGTGTTTGAGATTATAAAATTATCCTCGGATTCTATATTTGGTAGAGACACTAAGTATTTTTAAATTTCCATGCATCCTTCATCACAAAAAATAAGTATTGAAAAATGGGGTAATTCTTCAGGCTGGTTAGATTCTGATAGTAGCATCGCTAGTGATATAACTGCAATGGTGGACTAAAGAATCCTTGACATGTTTTCCCTTTTTGTTTTGAATAAGGAGAATTTTCTTGTTTTTAGTCAGACCCAATATCCTTTGGCCTTATTTGAAATTATGATTATTAACAATCGGAACTCGATTAAAGTTGTTGAAGTACTAAGGCTTGATGGTAACACTTCTATAGAAGATAGGGAAATAATTCTTCAACAATTATGATGATGAAAGGGTTTTTTTTGCTTCAATTAGGGCATGTGGAGAAGGCATTAATGTAACAAATTCCAATAAATTTTTCATCCCTGATATTCCATGGAATCCTTCTCATGAGATGTATGACCAACAAGGGAAGAACGATGTCCAATGGCATACAAAAAAAATTGGCCAAGCTTCAATACCAGAAGCAGCTTCTTGGTTGCCAGGTAAGACTCCAAACTATTTTCTCTTTAGTACTTTCGGAAAATAAATCTTTGTTTGATTGGTTAAAACTTAAAAGGTTTCTTTATATCTTTTTCTATCCTTAATTTCAGCACCAAATTCTTTTGAAATAAAATCCTATTATGTATAGTTTCAGGTCTTAGGTCTTTCTGCATCTTGCTTGATATTCATTATGCTGGCTGGGGGATTTCATAAGTTATTTCATATTCTCTCAGTCTCTCTAAAAGCTTTTAGGATGTGTTCACATTGAATGCTCACGTGAAATTCAGCACAACCATGTTGAGATTGCAACAAGATGATGAGCTTAGTGGAAAGAAGTCGCCTTCACTAAGTGGGCCCATAGGCTATTTTTGGCGCACAATCTATTTTTAGACATGTCGATCATATTCTATGAGTTGCAGGATGCTATTTGCGGATGGTTGGTCAAGTTGGAAAAATAGATGGATTTCTATTTTTAGACATATTGGGCAGAATCTATTTTTAGATTGCCAGTCTAAAAATATATATGTTGAATATTATTAGCTCTTAATAATATTTGGACTATAAACATTATCTTATTTTCTTGGAGCACTTCAGTTAAGTGCACATATGTGGCACAGCAGCTGACAGAAGGAATTACGCTATTCCTGAGGGTTAAGTGGAGCTACTTCATGGAGACTTCAGTTAGAACTCATGTGATAGAGTTTGGTGGAGTTATTGAGGTAGTTGATGGAGTTGTGTTCAGTTTAACTGAGTTAAACATAGTTGAGCTAGTTGTATCTAGTCTAACTGATTGATATACTAGTGAGAGTGGTGTGAATTAATTATTAATTAATTAACTAATTATTAACTCATTAATCAACTAAAGAATACATCAATTAACTACAATGCATGGACAATTTCAGTGAAGACCAATGAAGAAGTAGGTGAAAGAGCAGTGTGACTATCAGTTGTGACTATAGTGTTGCATGATTTGCAACATACAGTGGTTGGAGATGCCAATGAGGATTGCATGAGTAAGTCTGGACCAATTCGAGTTCATTTAGAGCCATTCTTCAACATTGATTGCGTAGTAGAGGCAGGCTAGCAAGTGGCAGAGATTGGAGCATGTGTTTTGCTAGATCGGACCTGATTAGTTTGTAGAAATTGGAGATTGTACTGAGAGCTCGTGAGGAGCTTTGTATAATGATTGTTACATGATCTCTATGACATATAATATACAGATATTTGGGGGTTTTCAGCTTTAATATTTCCCATAAAATACTGTGTTCATATGTGTGAATGTTTATGGTTTTAATGTGTACATGAAATTGATTTTATTTCTGCAATTAATGATCAATGGTAGAAGAGATTTTGTATTGTGCATGAAGTCAAATAGTGTGTGATCAGGAGAGTCTCGGATGTATAACATATCAGTTATATAAATTTCTACAAACCATCCTTTGCTAGAGTATTGTGTTTCATTTGTGGTGTTGTGAGACAACTCTGGAAGAGCTCTCACATATATCTAATTTAATTAACATAAATTTTCTAGGTTTGGTTTTTTTTTTTCCAAAAAATGGAGTGCAAAGATTACAGAAGTTTGTTTTTTATTTTCTCATTTGTTCCATATTCCTTTTTAATTTGTTTTAAAGGAGGGGCCACAACAACATAATGTATATTTTATGCAGGTGATTTAACTGGAGACAAATGGAAATTTTCATGATGAATATAAATGTCGATGATGTAACTCTCGATTAGTCATCCAAACTTGTACAATCACCTTCCTCCTGGTCTTTGGATTTTGAGAAACAGAGAATGCAAATATTTTAACTCTGGGACACCTGCTACGTCTCCTTAGTTTATAGAACTCATTTTTTCTTACTATTCAAAGGTGATCCTTTAGATTCAATATACATCGAGGTAGAATTAAAGAGGATGTAATTCCTTCATAAATTTTTCTCTCACAGGGCTAGTAATATCCCTTCTCATGATGATGATCAGACCACTTCTCTCTTCTATGTAGATCCCTTCCCTTTTTTCAGCAGCTGTATATTTGATTATAACAACCTCTGCCACACATTTTATTGTATTGTATATTGATAATGTAATATGCATGATATTCTAATAATCCTGCCAAGTGTTTGCACCAATATGTATGAACAATAAGTTGTGGATTTTGCAGTATTCGAGCTTTGAGGCGTGAAAGAGAAATACTTTCTAGGTAGATTCAAAGGAAATTAACAGTTGTTGAGAGAAAGACCTTATTTTAGAAATGGGGTGTCGTCCTGGACACAAAGAAGAGGAAATTGAAATTGGCTCAGAGATTATGGATAGATACCCAAAATTTGGCCCACATCCAAGATAGTGCTAATATTGTTGTGAAGCTTGTCGGATTTTGGGAACCAGGACGAGCATCAAAATAGATATTTAAGCTCAGCTTTATGCCTGCGAAGAACAACCATAGGTTATCCTCCTATGGGTGGAATATTATCTCAACTCTCTTGAGATTTTAAACTGTATCTTGGGTATTTTTCTTAAACTAAGAGCATTGTGCATTTATTCCTCTCTCTTTATTCTATTGCTTGTTTTGATAAAGAGAATTGTTGTATTCATGTAGTTGTAATAACGCGCTTCCACAGAGAATTGTTTGAATATGTATATGTGCAGTTTAGCATATATGATTAACTTCTGTCTTGGTACTAAGTCAAGGGTACCAATGACTTGTAAACAAAATGTATATGCAAAAATATAAAGTGATCATGTAAAATGATTCCTAACGAGGGCCTAAGGCCAAGACCCTGCTAGTGAATGTGTATCATTTAGACCATTAAATATGATGTTAATAAGGCCTGGGTGAGGCCTTTGATAATGATGTGAACATGTCAGTGTTCCTGATAAATTAACATATGCAACATATAATAGCCAAGGGGAGCATGGGAATGACCATGGGCTGATAGATTGAAAATGGCTAGAATGAAGGTGAGGGGCACATGACTTTCCCCTGCTAACTCAAACATTATATACCCCCTTTACGAAGTAATTTAGTATTAGAGAAAGGATACCTAGATATCTATGAAAGTTAGGTTTTTATGTGGCGAAAATAGCCTACCTTGCAAGGGGGATATAAAATGGAAAATTTAAACTGGAGATGGAATTGTTTGTCATTTTTCTTCTCCATCACTTGGTACGCATTCCCTTATGGAATTTTCTACACATCATGGGTATCTTGTGTTACTGTGAGAGAAATTTCATTATGCTAGAGTGTTGTGTTTTAGAGAGTGGAAATTGAAGAAGACTCTTTGCCTGTGTCATTCCATGACCCCAACTCGGGGGGGCTATCCTAATGGATTGCCTACAACTCGGAGGAAAATCATTCCTTGACATCCATTCAATGTGGTTCAGCTCTAGTGACAGACAAGTTTAATTTTTGCAACTGCTATGTTATACCATTGTTGTAATTAGTATATTTACACTATGGACTAAGCCACGACATAATTATTTACTGAAGTTTGTGAGTTAAGTGACATATATAGCATGAAACTGCAATACAAGGATGTAGAATTTGGTTGAAATCATGGGCCCATTCTTTGTATGTTCTTAGTCCATAGTTCTGTAGGATTGAAAGTAAAAATTTCAATTATTAAGTGGCCCATCCTGTTGATGGAGCTATAGAGGAGGTCAAGTACACCCCAAAGTGGTATCAGAGCCTCCACGTTTAATTCATTGGACCTCTGGGATACTAGTAAATGGTTTGACAAAATGTGGAATGAGCATCTAGCACACATTTCTTACAAGGATATACTGTTGAATAGTGTAATTGTAAATAGACTGAACAAATGTGCCTATTCATGTTATGAACTTAACACTATGTGACCAAAAAATAGAAAGAGTATGATCTATTATGTCACCATTTTCAGTCATGGATAGAAGCTTTGATTGACTCCACTTGGCAGTAAATTAGGATATCTCATTAACATGTATGCCTAGTGCCAAAACCTGGTTGATACACACACCCTACTTGACAAAATGTGTTAAAGGAGAAATGTTATGTAGTGGGTTTTGAATTCACATAGAACAGAGCACAGTGCACGTGAGTGTTCTTGCTATGTTTCTTCTACTCTTAAAGAGAGCTCAGTAGCGACATTAATCCGGTCATATCTTGTACACACAATGGCTTCATATCATGTTAGCTAGTTTTTATCAAAACTTCTCCTTGTGAGTTTTGGATACTTGTAGCTTGAGAAAATAATTGCACTAATAAAACAGCGCAAATGAATTAACAATTTATAGTTGAGAAAATACTTCCCAGTAATTAAAACATCACTCCATTTCCTTGCTACTGTAGCAAGACACACTGCCCAATAATTAAAACACAACCCCATTTATTTGCTGTTGTAGCAAGGAAAACTGCCAAATCATTAAAACATGGTCTTCCAACATGTATTTTTTTTTAAATTTTCAGAGTACTAACCAGAAAGAATAAATAGTTTCAGAGTACTAATAAAGAAGGAGAAAAAATTTCTTGTGCTTGCTAAAAGCCCTAGTTTGTGGGCCAAATTTGAAAGGAGAAAATATTCAGGTGTCTTATCAACATAAGGATACTACTAGGAGAAATTCATCACAATTCATGTAAAAGAGTGTCAAATTCTTGATTCCTGAACAAGTCCTTGAAATATTTTGAAATTTCAGTCACGTGAAAGTTGAATTCTCAAAAGGAAATATCAGTCCACTAGTGAAAATGGGAAGCCCTAGCCAGAGGGATGGATACCTATGCAAATTTGGCATGAAAACATATTTGTAGGCAGATCAATATTGGAATCATCATATATTCATGCATATAGTTATCATAAGAAGAAGTATTGAAATGACACTCTTCCAGTTCTAGGAAGTTGTGACATTTTGGAAAAATTATTAATGATAGTATCCTTTATCAATTCTAATGATGGGACTTGTTCTCAATCAAATTTGTGAAAAAGTCAGGACCATTGATAGTATGATGCAATTTGTATCTCTATGTTGATCTACCGAGGTAGTATGGTGCAATTGTTAGATCTAACTCTTGTTTCTCACCTCAAGTTTGATCTACCTACAATGGCACCCTACTCAGCGATAACATAAGGATCTAGATTTTATGCATGCATGAATAAGACCAATCCTTATACTTATTTTTTGACCCAAGGTCAAGTGTTGGAACTTGGGATATGATGTCACTTGTAGCATAGTCCCATGTGTAATTGTGATTTTTTTGTTCCTGTTTATGTTTGGGTGATCCACTATTCCTTGAATGGCTTTGTTTTGACCATTATTATGTTATTTTTTCAACACCCTTTTGCTGAGGTTGGGCCTAACATCATTGTTCTATTACATGTGTTCTATAGGTTTGAAACCCATTGGTTGCATTTACAAGAATCGAAGGCTATGCTTGAAATTCCTCCAAGGGATTTAACACAAGAGGATTGTAAAGAGGGAAATGAAACCTACAACTATCATTTCATACTTCTAACTCTAAAGAAGTCCTATTTTTTCCTCAAAGGGAGGCCTCTATATGTTGTTATACCTACATTCATTTAATACATGGTGCATGTGGGAAGGGTCATCAAGTGTATACCCAGTTATAAACCATTAAATAGGGTGATTACTCTTGTAGTACATACAAGAGAGGTATTATGATAGAAAAAAACCAATAACATGACAATGTTAATCTCATATCTGAGTATACACATAATTGACATTCCTATTATGATCTATTGTCCATGAAGCTTTCCTTGTGAAATAAACATCAAAAGCATCATGGAAATGCCAAGTCACAAAGGAATTAACATGTCCAAGAATATTACCATATCAAGAATGTGGTTTTGGGGATAAGAGGGAGTTTTTCACCTTGTCTTTTCCTTTGAAACCCCTTGACTTGAACACAAAGTCATTTGTTAGAATTTTTTGAAGGCCATTTGCAAGCAGATTTTCGGGGTTTTAAGGAGAATTTTGAGTGATTTGATAGGCTAGTTGCAATATTTTGGCCTTAAGGTGATTTTCAGCTGGAAAAAGATTCAGTCAACTAACAGTTCTTATTTTCCTAAATTTATTTATCTTAGGATATTTTCTTCAAGTGCTTGGGTGTCTTGGGAGTGCCATGGAGCTGTCTAGAACCAAAATTGAACCATTTGAAGACATTTAGAATGGGTTTTGATGGGTATAACAGGAAAAATAGAGGCTACATCCCATGGCTATGGTGCATAGCAGCTAACAGTGAAGTGATTAAGCTTGTATTAACACAAAGATCCACATTCAAAACCTCTTGAGTGGGTGTATATGAGGCCAAGTGCAACTCCTGATTGGTTTTGATGGAATAGGGATGCCCCTCATAGCATGGCCACTTAGCTCAAAAAAAGTTATAAGTTACTATAATCAGAATGTTCGAAAAAAATTTGGACTGCATTTTGATACATTATATTTCACATTTATTTTTTCTCTCAAATTCCCATCTTTGAATTTCTAAGTCTGTTTGGTTAAGGCGTGAAATTTGTTTCAAAACCATTATAAAAAATATTAGACACCATTGGCAATTTGGGATAAATTTATAGGGTTCTTGGGTAAGATGTGAATGATATAAAGATAATTACTCTGGGGCTATAAACCAGATTGTATACTACGTGGCTGCACTTTCTGACAACAATATAGTTGTTTGTCCCAATAAGACATCTAAAATAAGGATATAGAGATGCAAAAAAAAAATGAAAGAGGCATGCAACAAAGATTGGGAGAGGCCTTGGAAATTGAGGTGAGGGAGGTTCTTTAAGGGTTTTAACGTTTTGGATATGATGCAAACATCTCAAGTAATAGAAAAACTAGTCTAATATTTTACCCATCCACCAGTTAGTGCACAAAGCACCTTAGATTCATGTTGGAAAGCAAAGGAGTAGAAAAAATACAGAGAGAATTGTAGGTAGATGGTGGTATTTGTCTAATTTTCCTTAATGCCTCTTAAGGGAAACATATTCTATCAGCCTATGATGCAATTGATATTTGTGGTCTAACTTTTAAAGACTCTTAACTATGAGCATTGGGAAGCTTAGCAATTCCTTTGGCAAGCTAAAAACATTGATACCATCTATGTCAAATGGTTCACCAAAATTCAAACTTGAGGTTTAAAATTCAACGAACCTAAAGAAAATTCTTAGGTTTGATTAGGTTATTCAAACCTCATGACCGAACCTCAAGTTGAATTCAAGTTGAATTTGAACTTGAAGGAAAAATTTGGTTTTTTTTATCGGTTTTCTCATTTTTTATAAATAATAAAGTAAAGTTTTGCTAACCCTAGATCCCTTGACTTAGAATCATTTTTGCACTTTTTTGTTCACTCTTCACTCAACCAACTTGTCTCCATTTCCCATGTCACTGACCCTCTTTGCATTGCAGCTAAACCTCGATCCTGCTAACCTTATTCAACCATGTGATTGCTTTATGCCAATTATAGTCTTAATTCTCTTCTCTATGGTATTCGACCCTCCATTACCATTGCCAGATGGAACATATACCTGCTAGGTTGATGGTTCACTAACCAAAAAAGACACATTATTTTTGTGATTTTCCACCCTTGTTATGCCCAAACTCCAGGGGATTTGATATGGCTCACAACTCAAGCTATGGCCTATAGTATGTGCCACACACACAACTCAAGGTATAGCCTGTAGCATGTGCCATGGCCCATGTGGTTTGCATCTAGGACCAGTCACCACTGTAGTCAGACTCTGTAGATAATGAAAAATGTATATAGATGAGCCTCATCGCAAACTTCATCTAAACGTCATCAAAATATTTTGAATTCAAACTGAAACTAATTGTTGTTGAACCAAACATCATATTTGAACTATTTGACTTAGGATACCATAGAGAGGTTGATAACATTAAGAGGATCTTGGATAGAAACTGAAGGGATCAACACCCTGAATCTGTTATTAGAGGTATCAAGGCAGAGCTCGATTTTGAGTAAGAATAAACAATTAAAGACGAGAGGGAAGCGTAATTTTCCATATTCTTAAATGTAAACAAAATCATTTCTACAAAATCTTGAAAGCTAGATCAAAAGAAGAAATAGGTCCTATTGTAAGTCTAAACATAGTCCAAAAAATAACCAGTCTACATAAAATCAAATAAAGGTCATTACCATTTTTTTGGTTGAAAAATTCCCCCCTTGAACCAACGGATGTGAAAATGTCTAAATGCGGCTCCCTTCAACAATACTGTTGCCCCCACTTCTGGCCTATATTACTCTACTTCCTCCACAAGATATTCTTTCATTCCAAATGCTGGATAATATGGAACTGAAAAATGGATACAACGCCAGCGCGCAAAAACTTCATTAACCTATAATAATTGCATTCACATTGCTGGAAAGGTTTAGCAGTAAGAATTGATGTCAATTGATTAACTTGAATTAATAAACTTAATTAAAAATTACTAATTAGACTATATGTTAATTGATTAATTAATTTTTTTTTTATGTTAGGGGCTTAGGGGTTAGGGGAATAGGGGATTAGGGGTTAGAGGATTAGGGTTCAGGGGTTAGGCCGTGCACCATGAGTTGATTTACATGTGACTCTATTGGCCTACCATGGTGATGTATATTAGTTGGGTCCCACCAAATTCCCCATCATATTAGACCTACAAAGAAAGGAGACATGCTTGTGAGAGGTGTGATCAAGACATGCACTAAACCCATTTCCCAACCCATATTAACAATCATTTACCAATGTTGGCTCTCACTATTTTAGATAGGTTCAAGTTTCTGCAACCATGTTCCAACATGTGTAACCTTATCTAGTCCACTAATCATCCTATTTAGTGTAGGGTCCTTGCCATATATGAACCATGCGGACTTCACCCTGTTGACCAATATCTTATAATGTTCATTCATAAAGGAGTTTTTTAAGTTATGACGAATAAAATCAATATATTGTAGGTATTGGGGGGATATAATTGGGTGTATCGGTGGAGGCGGGTGGGGGGAGGGTTTAGAGGTATTAGGAAGTATACAATTAGGTATTTAATAAAAATAGGGAGCCTTAATAGGAAGTATGTATTAGGAGGGGGATTCAATAAAATGATTTTGGGAGATCTTTATCAATATCTATGGAAATTGAGGGTATTATTTAAAATCCCATGAATGCATGTGCTATGTCACTAGTTTAAAAGTGAAGGTCTTGTGAGATGACGAGATCAACCTACTCCTACAATTGATGTGGTTGAAAATGAATGATTATTTTCTCAAGAAGATGTTATTTTCTTCTTTATATTGTTATGTTTACAAATAATATAACTTGAATTCTTCATTAAATTTATTTTTTGTTACCACCAATCCACATATTTGATCCTAAGACTTTCCAATAAAAGCTTCTCTTACGCCATTATTTTGTATTTTTTTTGTTTTTTTAGCTATTCGAGACTTGTGGGACTTGCAACATTATTTTATATATAATTTTTGGTTTACTAGCTATTAGTGACTTGCGAGACTATCTTTTTTTCTAATAAAATACAAACCAGGGGATAAGCTATCAAAGTTATTTGGGGTTTGCAAGACTAGCTTGCAGCTTCTTAATAAGAAATGACTCATGGGAATATATATATCAAAAGAATTTGAGATTCATAGCTATCCTAGGCCACACCAACCCTCAACATGGATAGATTTTCGGTGCCATAGATTTCACAAGTATGGTGATCATTTGGTCAGAGAATTCCCTCTAGGAATTAGCAAGAGGCCTTGTCAAAGGGTAGTATACAGGAATGATTATTGGGCTCAGGTAGTTGAACAATCAGAAGGTGGTGAGCAGGAACAGATGGAAGAGGTGGTCCATCAATAGGAAGAGTGCCTTATCCCGATGGAAGGGACGGAGGAACAGATTGAATAACTATAGATCCCGTTTGTCGGTGAGGTATTGAACCAAGCACAGGACACTCAGGCTCCAGTGGAACTTGCACCGGACTTGGTGGGTATTGTCACTCAATCCCTTCCTTCTATTCATGATAATCTTGATCTGTTATTAAATTTTATTCAATCGCCCGGTCCTTCCAGGCCCCTAGTAAATGAGCCATTGTGCATAAAAATTATTTCTATAATGATTAAAATATAAATTTATAACATACCATCTACTCGAATAGAACATCTATATCAATATTCTTCTTTTGTATCTTCCTGATCTTCATCCAACTTATCGACATCTATACCAACATATGATTCAGAAACAATGTTGAAATGATCGACCATGTTATCATCATCATCATCAGTTATGTCATTTCCAATAATATCCTCTTCGACACCATCATCAATAATATCACTGAAAAACTATTGACGAGACACACACAAAGATGATGTTTATTCTCAGTTTCTAATATTTTGAAAGAAATGACATAAGACCTCATTTCCATTACAATGCATTGGAGGTCGGGACGACGATAGTAACACCTTCTTGTACCCTTAGAATGGTCTATGAGGAAGATGGGGGTGTTACAATTTCCTATTGTCTTACCTATATTGGATAATGGATTCCACCCATATCAATGATATTGTGGTTGTGGCTTCACTTCTTCCTTCTTCTTGGTTATTTTAAAAAAATGATTCTAGTCATTCCCTAATCATGGTTTGATTCATGAATGAATGTAGCAATTTAAACTTCTTGTAAACAAAATATCTTAATAACAGGAGAAAAATTTATTACTTTCAAAATCATGGTTGTAATAAGGATTTGTGAGCTCTTTCATGTTGCATGATACCATCTTCATTTTATTTTTATGAAATAAGTCCACTCTCTTCTTCCCTTCACACCTTGAAAAGGTGTTAAATGATTTGGGAGTGCTAAAAATTTGTATACAAGGTAGAAATATCATTTGAACTTATGTTACCTATATTTTTGCAGTTATAATCCCTGCTAATCGATAGATAATAATTTGGTTGTCAGGGTCAAGAGTGGTTCCATAGGACCCCACTTATTACATAATAATATATTCAGAGATTCTTGGTGGCTCTTCGATTGCCATAGAATTGCTAATATTTTTTTTCAGTTAGGCTTGGAGAGGATGAGGGAGATGTAATTTTCTTAATGTGGGTAAATTAATTTTTTCATTCCTATATAAAATTCCCATTTCTAACAAATCTAGTCCACATATTATTGTTTTGAAGCAACAACCAAGGCCTATTGGTCCTAACATGATGTTGCAAGGGATACGAGTGCAAAGGAGTAGGGAGAATAATTTATCCTATAGGGGAGACTTTGGTACTCGAATTAAGTGTTGGGGAGATTGATGTATGACACAACTTGATGTCAACTAAGCCTAAGCCCCCAAATGTACAAAAAATATTTTAAGTCCATTAAAATATCAACATTGATGCATTCTATTTTTTAAGGAATGGGTTAAAGATATGAACTGATTCATTACATATATTTAAGTTTCCCATTGTGGAACAAATCATTCTATAAATAGTCAAAATCATAAGGGAATTCCACCTAGCTCATTAAATAAATTTTAGAACCTTCTTAAGTTAAAAACCATTCATTCGGCCTTTTTGCAAAAAGCCCACCATAGTGTTTTGAGACATCCATATGCTATCAGATATACTTCATGACAACTATTTTCAATCGAAAAATGTAAATGAAAAAAAAAATGTAGTTAGGAAATGAATAGCCATGCAACTCAATCCATGGGGTCCTAAGGTCTCTATGGCCTAGGATTTGGGAAAATTTTTAGAGGGATATGATACACCAAATACCATAACATTCCCTATCATTGTTGTTTTTTCTATTATCAACATGAGTTTAGAGGGTATTTCATTACCTTGTGTATTGCCTTTGGTATACTATTCCATGGGTCCTTGGGAGGAACTGTTTTTTAAACTCCTTGGTCAATCTCTCCTTGTGTAATTTATAGAATGATAGGTACATGTGAATGGATGGTCATTTAATTAAACTCATGCATCCTTGTGATAAGTATGAAAGGCCACAACCTCAAGCTCATATAATCTCCACTAAACTTACACAACGTACATGTTTTGGTGAGGAAAAAATCTACTTATATAACATTATATCTTTTCATAACTTGAAATCATACTAGAACTTAATTTCTTTCATTCATTACTATTTGATTGAGTAGCATTGTGATATAAAATGACACATTTCATAAAAAAATAAAGAGATAATTTTTGGAATATTAAATGGTTAATATCATCCTTTCTCGTTTTTATTTCCAAAAAGTTAAAGAAATAAAGCCTTTAAATGTATTGGAAAAGCATGAGTGAAATTGATTTAGATTGAAACCATAACTTCATTTTTATTATTTCTTATAAACTTATCTTTCTTTACACTATCCAATCACAATAAAAAATTGATTAAAAAATGTATAAAATTAATATAAATATTATTTAGTGAAAATATACTTATAATATTATTATTAGGTGTTTTTTGAATTTGCAATCACATAAGTTGTGATATCAAAACTAGTTCAATGCACTAATACCTAAACATTTTATAATATATTAATCAAATGATGAATATTTGATTTCATTATGCTATAATACAAATGGTGTATTTAATTAAAAAAATAAATAGCATGAATATTTTAAATATTTAATATTAATTTTTTTTTTTGGAAAAAATAAAAATAAAACTTTTAAATATGTAAATATGAATAAAATTAATTTAAATGAAAAATTAAATATTATTTTATACGAATCTCTATTTCTTTACACTCTCATATAAACTCCACTAAACCTCAAAAAAATATATGTAGTGAGAAAAATAATGTTTAGTATATCTCTTAATTTTTTCATAAATTAAAATCATAAATTTAATTTCTCCCTAAAACTAAAAAATAATTAAACCAAATATTAAAAAAAACATTATATGAATTTAAATTTATAAAAAAATCAACCAGATACATTTATAACAACTACTTAATATCACACTTTTATATCCACATTAATGTTACTAAATATAAAACTAATAAAAATCATATTGAGATCAATAACTTTTGATCTAAGTTTAATCTAACCTTGAATTTTCGCATAACTTGAAATTATACTCGAACTTAATTACTTTCATAAATTTCAAACAATAGAACCAAAAAAGTAATTAACAAAAATCTATTCAAAAATAAATTTACGGGAGTTTAATAATTAACCCAACCTTCCCTTATGATAAAATTTATGTTTTAATGTTGTGCTGAATCAACTAAACCTTGTTTAAATGAACACATGCCATACGAAGGTTCAACGTCGGAAGTCCGATGGTTTGGAGGGCTTTATCGCAAGACCTACGATTGTCTGCAAATGATTAATGTGGAAGAAAAACCTTATTACTAGTGATATATGATTAGAGAAGTTCTTTGGGGAGGCCATAATAAGGTTTTGGACTAATCAACACGTCTAAACACCGACGGTTGTCTGGAAACTGTCGCAATACCGACGTGGGGTCTAACCATCGCAATATCGACGTGGGGTCTAACCATCAAAATACCGACAGCTTTTGGAAAATTGTTGCAATACCGACGGTTGTTTTAGAAACCTTGCAATATTGACAAGTATCTCTAAACCTCGCAATAGCGATGGTTCTCCAAATGTCGCAATCTCGACTTGTATCTTACAAATGTCGCAGTTCTAACCTCGTGTCCCAAAACGTCAGTGTTCCAACGACGTACCTAAATGTTGCAATACTGACGGTTTCCCTATATGTCTCTATAGTGATGATTGTTGGCAGGATTTAAAAAAATGAGAAAAATTGGGTAAATTTCTGACAATATGTCCAAGTGTCGGAACTAAAGTGTCGGAATTTTGACCAAATGTACTAGGGAGTAACCAAAACTATGTCAGTGTCACTATCAATACACATAATAACATATATAATCAAATAAATGCAGAAAACATAAAAAATGTACCTGTTGGCCCCCAAGCATAACCAGGATGGAGACCCATCTGGATCCCCCCCAGAAGTCCATCCCTGCACATGGAAATGAAAAGAACATTTGGGGTTCACCTCGAACTAGACATCCGTCGTGGTGTTCCAGTAATGCCCCACCGTGCCCCCACCACCTCGCGGAATCATTGGAGCCCACCTCCTCATACGAGGCTCCCGTGGTCCCATAGGAGGCACCGCCACCACTGGTCTCAGTAGCACTACCATCTCGTACATAATGCTGCACAAAATGTTGGCATACAAAAATAAATTCAATCCACTGTGGACCTTGTTGAGCTGCATCACCATCTTGTCATAGCAAAAACAGGAAAAATCATAGAAGTTCCCAGACCTCAACCAGAAGAAGACTCCAACCTGCGGGCCTGATGCTCGATGCGGATCCAACAACCCTAAAAGTCATACAATCACCGCCAGAGTGCATCACTCTGCCATATTTTTCACTGATGGAATGCTAATGCACCCCTCTGTAAGAGGCACCCCACCATAATGACGTCTCTGGAACCACTCCAAATCCACCCTCCCGAAAGGGAGTGGATACCTTAACACCTCACCATTAGGCAATAACTCAGTCACAAAATATACATCCGTATTAGGATAGATGAGCTGGTTCATCCCACGCAAAAGAAACATGTTGCACCGCCGATGCCAATGCCAGATCAAGTAATGAAGCAATCGGTCCTGCGACCGAAGAAGCTCATTCTCCGCAAACTTCAAGAGCCCCCATTGCGCCAGTTGACGATGAGCCCCAAAATAAGTAACCAATGTAGTTCAGAGCTTGGGCTAATCCCGCTCCCTCCATAACAACCTGTCATCCAAACAGGTACCCATCAGCAACAAAAAAAACATCAAAAATAGGCAAAACTAAAAAAAAATCTTTCCTCGACCTTTTGCGCGCCTGTCTCTCAGATAGATGCACTTAGGGTGTGCCTGTATTTTCCACAAGTGCACTTAAGGTGCGCTAAAGAAGGGGAAAAATGTGCTTAAAGTGCACTTATCCCCAGAAAATGTGCACAAAGGGTGCGCTTTTGCCCTGATCACTCGCACAATCTAGGGAAAAAAACACTCAAAATCCATATAAACCAAGTCTATATGGACCCCAGCACCATCAGACTAAAAAAATTAAAATTCAAGACATCATGGAGGTTAGTTGGGCATGACATCGCTAATCCCTGGTGCTCAGGCTAACCGCAACGACAAGAACTGCTACGCAGAATCCTTTGACCTCTCAAGAACTCAACAAGTATAAATGAATTAAAATAGGGCCATATTCAGCAATATATTGCCCTTTTCAAAAAACTTTGGAGGACCATAACAAGAGAGCAGAAGGTCCATTCTCCGAACCGTAAGTTGCACCATGACCAGCACTCCATAACGAACAGAGGTGATGCCACACATTCGCACTCCCAAAAAAATATATTTTCAGTGCCGGTAGGTATGCCCTCTCTCATATTCTTTTTTAAAGCTCATAACTTTTAATAATATTTGATAAAGAAGATGCTTTCACTTGAGGTAGTTTTTTTTGCAGGAAAAGCTCACAAACTATTCACAACTCCATCTACTAAAAGTTCCAGAGCAAGTATCATTCTACCCCCAGCATGATAGAGTCCCAGTAAACTTTGCATATCCTAACATCATTTCTCCATCATAAATCAACCATAGGTTCCACATATCTGACCGTGTTTACCATCACCCCACCCTGCACATGATAAACATCCTCATTGGTCGGTAGAGCCTCCCCTCCATGGTGCTCATGATCCACAGTAGACCATATATCATAGCAAAAGTGATGGCATGGCCATACCACTTTATTCCAGGAAGCACCTCATGCCCATCCATCCCCCATGCATAGAGATCAAGTTTTACCATACAAACTAAAAATCGCCTTCACGGGCGACTAGGTTGTTTATCATGGTCACTCTTAGATCAAAAGGGCACCACCACACCTCGCATTTGGCCCACCATACATCCACTAGCATAATCCCATCTACGACACTTTTTCATCCGCTTCATCAACCCCACACATGAGACCAACCAATGGGGCCCCCACCCTCAGCAAAACACCTTCCTCACAACATGAGTGAGTGAACACTTTCATTTTTTGGGGCACCCGTCTCTGTGTTTTGTACAAACCAAACCCCATTATTATTATTTTTTGGTAAGTGTACAAAGACCACAAATGGTGCTGTACATCCCCCACCCTCTCATTCATCTTTTCTCCATGGCAGCAGTCCCTAAACAACTTTGGTTGAAGTATCACACCCCCACATATAAGCCTTCATGACACTCATAGCCAGTCGTTACCCACCCTAGAAGTCCTATTGACTCCAGGGATTTACCCATTAGAAATAACTATGACTGTCGCCAAGATTCTTAGTACACTCCGACCTTGGGCCACTGAATCCCCATCATCAGTTTTCAGTCACCCCTTGCAAACATGCCTATGTTAAACCCATCACATCCAGGTCCCTGAACCTTCATGTCGGTGACCCCTCGTGCAGTTGAGGCTTCCTTTTTTTTTACTTCAACACCTATTTCGAAAAAATGAAGCGGTACCTTAGATAACCCCTCTCCATAAAAGAGGCATCCTCGGGTGGCACTGTGGGAGACATCATTTCCCACAGATGTCATCGATCCTCTTGACACTTGACTACAACAAAATATTTCATGTAAATATGGTATCATACCTTACAACCATTTCACTTTGATCAAATTCTGTTGAGATTCAACAAGATGATGAGCTTAGTGAAAAGAGTCGCTTTCACAAGTGGGCCTGCAGGCTATTTTTGGCACAAGTCTATTTTTAGACATGATGATCATATTTCAGAAGTTGTGGGATGCTATTTTTGGATGGTTGGTCAAGTTGGAAAAATAGATGAAATTATATTTTTAGAATATTGGGGGAATTCTATTTATAGATGATCGATCTAAAAATGGAAGTGTCGATTATTATTAGCTCTTAATAATAATCTGATAATAAACATCAAATTGTTCTCTTGGAGCACTTAGTTTCAGTGCACAGATTTGGAAAATCAGTGGGTTGAAGGAATTACGCAATTCCTAGGGTTTACTGGTGGCTCATGAATGGAGGATTCAATTAGAACTGAAGTGGAAAGTTATGACAGAGTTGGAAGAGTACTTCATGGAGTTGTTATTCAGTTTAACTCAATCATTGGAGTTAAACTCAGTTGAGCTAGTTGTATCTAGTCTAACTGAATGATACACTAGTGAGAGTGGAGTGAATTAATTAGTTAATTAATTCACAAATAATAAATCATTAATCAACTGAACAATACAACATTTAACTACAATGCATGTCCGTTCCAGTGGAGACCCAGTGGAGAGATAGGTGAAAGGGAAAGATGGAATATCTGTTGTGACTATAGTGATGCATTGATTGCACCACACACACATTGGAGTTGCCAATGAATATTGCACAATCAAGGAGAATGTAATTCGAATTCACTCAGAGCTATTCTTCAATAGGGATTGCAAAGTGGAGGTAGGCTAGCATGTGGCAAGAAATTGGTGCATGGATTTGCAGATTTCTTCTGATTAGTGTGTGACGATTGATTGTACTGAGAGCTTGATGTACTAAGATTCGTATGAGATTTTTAAATGATCTCCATGATATATAATATATGATATTTGGGGTTTTTAGCTTCAGGCTTTCTCGTTAAACAATTGTGTTATGTGCTATAGCTTTTATTTATGCTTCACATGTGTTTGCAATTAATTTTCCCCAAAAGATTAACAGTGGAATGATTCTGTATTTTGCAAGAAGTTAAATATTGTGAGATCAGAGGAATCTGGATGTATGCACACTTAGTGTATATAATTTCTATATGGTATCAGAGTAGTGTTAAATCTTGAAGATTGCAATTGTGAAGACTTACTAAGTCTGTGCTGGTGGGCAATTCGAATTTTCTACAGAAAATGCTTGGTGCAGAAGTTGAGTATACATTGAAATGTCTTTCAATGGGTTGCGACTAGAGTATGCCCTTGATGGGACCTCGAATTACATAGCCTGGAAGGATAGGATGGAGGCAGTGCTGGAGGATAATGGACTGAAGGAGTTCATCGATAGCGATGTTCCTAAGCCGGGATCTAACGATGCTGCATTACTTGACGCATGGCAAAAGAAGATAGCAAAGACAAGAAGAATTCTTTTGGAAGGTGTGAAGGACCATATTGTGTCCAGCCTTCATGGGAAAGCCACTCCATTCTTAATGTGGAATTCTTTGACAGATTTGTTCCAAAGCAGCAGTGACACGAGGAAGTTGGCGCTAAAAGACAAGCTCATAAAAATAAAAATGGAGAAGGGAGACAGTATTCCAAAATATCCCATGATTTTTTTCCATTGTAGAGATGAAATTGGAAGTGTGGGGATTACTTTTAATGATGAAGACTTGGTGAGCTTGGCTCTCCTTGGGCTTCTGAAGAGTTGGCATAGCTATGAAGAATCTGTCAATTAACAAGAGAAACTGCTGGGATGGGAGTGACTTTGGTCAGATCTTTTATAGGAGGAGATAAGGCGAGGTACCAGGGATGGCTCTTCATTGAAGAATGAAGATGAATAGAATTGAGATTTGGCTGCCAAAGAAAGCAAAGGGAAGGGGAAGAAATTTTCTTCAAAATCTAATGCTAAAGGAAAGAAGCAGGATTTGTCCAAGGTGAAGTGTTTTCACTGTCACGAGCATGGGCACTTCGCCACTAACTGCCCACAAAAGAAGAAGAACAAGAAGGTTTCTAGAGCTCCAGCTAGAGAGGCCTTAGCCTCATAATTTGAACTTGATTTCTCTTTTATCGCATGCTTGGTTTCAAGCTATATGGGATCGGTGTGGTATCTTGATAGTGGTGCGTCTTGCCATATGACGGGAGACAAGGAGTTGTTTAGTGACTTGGAGGAGAAGGACCTCCAAATGCATATAGAGATGGGTGATGATGGTCAATACAGTGCAACCAGCATTGGGACCATTACCTTTGAGAGGGAGTCCGGTAATCCATTCTTGTTGAAAGATGTTATGCATGTTCGAAGTTTGAAGAAGAACTTGGTCTCGGTCGCAATGTTGGAAGACAAAGGTTATGATATTGTTTTTAGTGAGGGAAAAACCTTCCTTAAACATAAAACAATGGGTCAAACCAAGAAGATAGGGATTCGAGTTAAGAATCTCTACAAGTTGGAGGTAGATGGCTGTGCTACAATGGTGGCCAAAGCAGAAGACGTGGTGAGCCAGGATGAGGATGAATTATGGCACAAGATATTGGGCCATCTTCACCATGGCGCTTTGATGATTTTGAAAAATATTTCTACTGGACTTCCCATGGGTACTCTTGCGTAGTCATATCAGTGCAAGGGATGTACTATGGGTATGTTTTTGAAGACCACCTTTCATGAGAAGGAGAACCGTGCTTCGGTGATCCTAGAGAGAATTCACAGAGACGTGTGTGGACCTTTCTTGGTTGCTTCAATAGAAAAACACATGTATTATGTTATATTTGTTTATGACTATTCTCGTAGATGCTAGATCTTCTTCATGCAGAATAAGAGCGAAACATTATCAAAGTTTTGTGAGTTTAAAACATTGGTGGAGAAGGAGTTGGGGAAGTAAGTGAAATCTCTACGGAGCGATAATGGTGGTGAATAAATCTCGGGAAAATTCAAAGACTTCTATAGAAAAGAAGGAATTCGAAGAGAACCCATAGCGCCTCATAACCCACAGCAGAATGGGGTCACAGAGAGGAAGAACATAATGATCGTGGGTACTGCACGAGCGATGCTGCATGACCAGGGCCTACCGATGCACTTGTGGGTGGAAGCATGCAACACTGCGGTTTATGTGCAAAATTGTTCTCCTCATAGAGTACTTGGCCTGAGTACACCTAAAGAAGCTTTTACTGGTAATAAGCTTGATTTTTCTCATTTGAAGATTTTTGGCTCATTTGTTTACATTCATGTGACAAAGGAAGCCAGGAAGAAGCTGGAGCCGACTGTAGAAGTTGGGATATTTGTGGGGTACACAGAAACACCCGATAATTATCATGTGTATTTTCCAGACAGTCAGATGACTGTGGTGCGATGGGATATAAAATTCAATGAGGTGAAAGCCATGAAGTTGTCGCTTGAGAGGGAGCTACAATTGCATGCAAAGGAGGAACTTCTTGTTCCCAAAGATGAGCCTCTAGATGTGGATCAGCCACAGGAGCAGATTCATGGAGTGGAGGAGTCCACTCATGTAGAACCAAACATCAGACAAGGTAGAAATCGGACCACATAAGCTGAGAGACTGAAGCTTGATGTGGCACAGAATGTAGGAGTCCCTACATCACAACGCAGATAGAGACAGTCACTGACCGATTTACTAGATACATGGCTTTGATCAACAAGTGTATCATGATAGAGCCATCTTCTTTTGAAGAAGTAGTGCAGGAGCCCACATGGGTAGATGCCATGGTGGAGGAGTATGACTCCATTGTTAGAAATAGTGCTTAGGAGATTGTTCCAAGGCTAGTTGGAAAATTAGTTGTAGGATCAAGATGGATCTACAAGGTAAAGCAAGCTGCTGATGGGAGCGTCGAGAAGTATAAGGCAAGATTTGTTCCCTGGGGCTTCTCACAAATCGAGGGGATTGATTATGAAGAAACCTTTGCACCTGTTGCATGGTATTCTTCCATAAGGACCATCCTTTCTCTCTCAGCACAGATGAGTTGGCAGATTCATTAGATGGATGTGAAGAATGTGTTCCTTAATGGGATCATTCTGAAAGAGGTGTACATTGAGCAACCTGAAGGATTTGAAATCTTCAATAGTGAGTAGCATGTGTGTAGGTTCAAAAGAGCGTTGTATGGTCTGAAGTAAGCACCACGTGCTTGGTACACACGGATCGACGACTATTTCACTAGACTTGACTTCACCAAGTGTGAGGCGGATGCAAACCTATACCAAATTGTGGTGGAGGGTAATATTTTAATTATTGTTCTTTATGTTGATGATTTAATACTAATGGGTGATGAGCATTTGATACACTCATGCAAGGAAGATCTTGCATAGGAGTTTGAGATGAAGGATTTGGGCATCCTTCATTATTTCCTTGGATTGAAAATATGGTAGCAGGAAGGTGAACTGTTTGTGTCTCAAGGTAAGTATGCCCGGGAGATAATGGAGAAGTTTCACATGCAAGGCTGCAAGCTTATCGACACTCCTCTTCCAAGAAATTGGAGGAAAGAGGATGTTACATTGGTAGAGGTAGTGGATGCCACTATTTATCGACAGTTGGTGGGTTCGCTCATGTATTTAGTTAATACAAGACCAGAAATATGCTATGCGGTGAACTAGCTTTCACAAGCAATGGTTAAGCCTACTAAGCTCTTTTGGAAGGCAAGCAAGCATGTCCTGAGATATCTCAGGGGCACATCTAAGTATGTTTTATGGTATAGATAGATGGATGAGGTGAATTTGCATGGCTTTATGGATGCAGATTGGGTAGGTAGCCCAACGGACAGAAAGAGCACATCAGGAGGGATTTTTAGTATCGGATCTATGGCAGTTTATTGGTATAGCAGGAAAAAAGGATCCATGGCACTCATTTCAGTGGAAGCAGAATACATGAAAGCAAGTCAAGCTACATGTGAGGCTATCTGGATGAGGAAGATCCTGGTCGGTTTGTTTGGTTCACATTTAGATCCTACAGTGATACATTGTGATAATCAGAGTTTCATTAAACTCTCGATTAATCCTGTATTTCATGATAAATCTAAACTTATTGATATCCGGTATCATCATGTCAGAGATTGTGTGCAGTGAAAGATCATGTTGCTTCAATACATTTCTACGGAGGATCAGGATACAGATATTCTGACGAAGGCGCTCACCAGGAGCAAATTTGAATACCATAGAGGAAGGATCGGGGTGAAGGATAATCCCTATCTTGTTGAGAGGGAGCGTTGAGATTCAACAAGATAATGAGCTTATTAAAAAGAGTCGCCTTCATTAAGTGGGCCTGCACACTATTTTTGGTGCAAGTATATTTTTAGACACGGTGATCATATTTCAGAAGTTGTAGGATGCTATCTGTGGATGGTTCGTGAAGTTGTAAAAATAGATGAAATTCTATTTTTATAATATTGGGCGAAGTCTATTTATAGATCATCGATCTAAAAATAGAAGTGTCAATTATTATTATCTCTTAATAATAATCCGACAATAAACAACAACTTATTCTCTTGGAGCAATTAGTTTCAGTGCACAGATTTGGAAAATCAATGGGCTGAAGGAATTAAGCAATTCCTAGGGTTTACTAGTGTTTCATGCATGGAGGACTTAGTTAGAACTGAAGTGGCAAAGTTATGATAGAGTTGGAAGAGTAGTTCATGGAGTTGTTATTTAGTTTAACTCAATCATTAGAGTTAAACTCAATTAAGCTAGTTGTATCTAGTCTAGCTGAATGATACACTAGTGAGAGTGGAGTGAATTAATTAGTTAATTAATTCACAAATAATAACTCATTAATCAATTGAACAATACAACAGTTAATTGCAGTGCATGTCAGTTCCAGTGGAGACCCAGTGGAGAGATAGGTGAAAGGGCAAGATGGACTATCTGTTGTGACTATAGTGATGCATTGATTGCACCACACAAACATTGGAGTTTCCAATGAGGATTGTGTAGTCAAGCCAAGTGTAATTCGAATTCATTCTGATTTGCAGATTTCTTCTGATTAGTGTGTGACGATTAATTGTACTGAGAGCTTGATGTACTAAGCTTTGTATGATATTGTTACATGATCTCTATGATACATAATATATGATAGTTGGGGTTTTCAGCTTCTGGCTTTCTTGTTAAACATCTGTGTTATGTGCTATTGTTTTTATTTATTATTCACATGTGTTTGCAATTAATTTTCTACAAAATATTAATAGTGGAATGATTATTTATTATGCAAGAGGTTAAATATTGTGATATCAGGGGAATATGGATGTATGCATGCTTAGTGTATATAATTTCTACAAATTCGTCGAAGATCTGTGCCTTCACAAGCATCTCTTTCAGCAATCCTTACATGGGAAGGTCCTAGCCAGCACTTATGAGTACAATGCACAACTTTATGCCATCCCAAGTTTACGCATATGGGTACCACATTCCACCTATTGTCAAAGAAAAAATGCCCTGGAGGGTGTTAACAGTCATCATCAGCAACCACCAGATCACTACCATATCAGTGACATAGACATAACATGTATTTGTCAAATAGATTTGTTTACCTAGCCACAACATCATAAGCATGGGACAAGCTTGCCTTGTAGAAAATTTGTATATATATTGTATTATATTTTCTTACAGGGGTCCCATAGGACATGGTCATTCTTTGAACCAGTGCAGGGTGTTTCCAATTCTGAGATTCACGCATGTCTCTGTCTCTCTACGTGTAATATTTAGAAAAGAAACTATAATGTATTTCGGCTATACAGTTCTTCCTAGACCTCACACATTAGGGTACAACTGTTAACACTGGAAAATTGTACAAGTAGAAGAAGAAATTAATTAATGTCAGGCATAAGGATTTACAGGGCTGAAAGACATTAGAGAATCCAGAAAGTATTTACAAATCTCCAAGGTTAGAGGAAAATTCAAATTTGAGCAAGTCATAAATGATTTTGCGCACATAATCCTTTGTGAAGAGCGCCTTTGCATGCCTTATGACCCAAAATGCATGTAATCCTGGGAGTGGCGAAAGTCACTTTCCGAGACCACAAAAATCACACTCTAGGACAATGATTCCTGACTTGAAGCCACCTAAGGATAGCCACCAAATATTCCTTAGGCATCAAGTGAGCACATAATGGAATATTTATGGCACACAAAGGAATCATCCCCCTCTCTTGGGTCACCGTCCACAATGTACGAAGAGAGGGAAGGAGGATTTGAATTCTCCTATATAAGGCCACGATGCGATGAAGAATTTGAGAACACATTGTTATACTAGCCAAGATTTCCCAAGAAATACCACCAGTGTGTGATCCAGAGCTAAAGATAGAGGGGACTCAAATGTTGGCCATCCAACAAGTTCATTCCACCATAGTAGAGAGAGGGATACTTTGCACTGATGAAAGATTGGAAGTAAAAACATCCTTGCATCGGGACATAGAACCCACGTTCTAGGCACCCTTTGGCAAGAGGCTTAAAGTTTCATACTCATTTCCTACAAGCACTCAATAAGAGGGGCTGAAGAGCCACCGTTTGGATTATTGTAGTTGTTTGAATCTATTCAGAGCTTTTGTTTATTTGTTTTAGTTTTAGTTTAGTTATAGTTTATATGCGCATGCTATTTCTCTATCTAGTATGTTTATGATTCTAGCTTGTTCCACTAACTTGCCTGACTCTGCTTCTTTTTATTCCTGTGACCAATAACATAAGTGGGTAAACCACACCCCTTAAGTTGGTGTGATTTCGTACATGGGTGCACCAAACACACTAAAAAACCTAATAAAGGTACTATTTTCATATGCAGAAATAATCATTGAACACTATGAATAGAGATTAGTATCAAATATTTTTTAGATCGACTTAGATGTTGGCACATTTATGTGAAATAATGTGGCCATTTCAGCTTGAAACTGAAGGGTTACAGTGTACCTACTTAATATGGAGACAATTCAAGGTAAGAAACAAACATTGATAGCCAAGATACTTATTAATACCATTACCTATTATAAAAATATATATTTATATTCTATATACTTAGTATAATTATTATCTTTAAAAGGAAAAGAAAAATGGGTTACACTCATGCTCGGTTTAAATTATCTATATAAACATGAAAATGAAATGTCCTGGAAGGTTCACTTTCAATGAAATAAGGATACATGAAAGGATTAATTCTTTTTATTCCCATTCTATAGTTTCAAAGGATAAAATTAGTAACGATAGACTGGAAATAAGACTAGAATACATACAATATTATTCAACAACAAAAAGAGGAACTAAGTACATTAGATAAATTTGAGTGAACAAATGATTCAATGCAGTATAAGAATTGCCTATAAATATGTAAGAATTACAAACTCAAATAGAAGCTCATTTTGTAATCACACACCTTTTGTGTACTTAAAATAGCTTAATTGTTGTCTAGGATTAGGGTTACAAGTTTTTCTTGCCTCAACCTACAATTATTGTTATGGTTTTACACCCTATATAATATTAATTAATATCCACCCATAACTATCACACATGTTTGAGTAATGTGCTATAACATGACATCCACTCAATAACATGGTGGTTAACATGATAAGTAAACATGTGGGAGAAATAATTTTTCATGTAAATTATAATTGAAGTTTTTTTGACACCATTGAAAAGATCTTAAAGTGTAGAACATATTGATAGTTTGCCAGCAATTATTATAAAAGTTTCACCTAGAAAAGGTCATTTAAATCCTCAAAAAATTTGTAAGCCTCTAAACACTAAATATCAAGGGAAGGATACCACTAAAATATGATTGACATGACTATAGATCATATTATTCCACATTAAAGGTATACAAATATATTCTAAATTATGAAATTATCCATTACGGATTGTCCCTATATGAATAGAAAAAATTTGTAGATTGTTCATTGTTTCTATATTTTGACTCATGTTTTTGAAAGAAAAAAGGAACACATGTTCAATATTTGTAGAGAAATTAATCTAAGTTTGAGAAGGATGAGGAATTTTACATCACTACTATTCATTTATTCTAATAGTGTTAGACTATATTTCTCCAACATTTACTCAAAATTTCTACTATTCTATTTATCTAGTTGTTATGTTTACACTACTTAAATTATAAAAATTTAGAGTAAATAGAAAAATGTTTAATTATTATTGAATTTCACCACATATATTATATTTCATGACACCTACACAGGATTACTACCTAAACCCATTATCACTAGCCAAATAAATTCTTAATCTTAACCTTCGATCACTAGGTGGAGATGTAAACACTCGCATAGAGAATGATGATTGAAACATTGAGAAACCTAATTAGGTATTTTAGAATCATTTAAGATCGATAATTCGTTTCCATCATGACATGAATTGAGACCATTGTATCATTAATTCCATAGGTCTAAGGAAATTTATCTAATATTTCCAGATATATTGCCATGAAATGTGAATGTTATAGGACCAAGTTATATATAAATGGGGGAAAGGTTTAGAAAGTTCAAAATAAGAACTCATAACCTTGCTTATGAACCATACATCTCACCAACACCATCATGTGACTAATGATTGTATTTTAATGGAATAATTTATGCATAAATAATTTATATAAAATAATATGGATAGGTACTTTACCATTTTGGAGAAACCTCTCTCTAATAACAAGGGAGGTGCCATTGTATTTTCTTCAACAATTGTGCAACAAGTTTTCTTTCAGAAGAATGAATTCTATTTAGTAGTTTTTGAGATTATGTAATATTTTCATAATGCTTGAGATGGACCATTAAGAGGGTCACACCCTCCTAGGTATACATCCATCACTTTTTCCCAATATATTTTGTTTTGAGAAAATAGTCATGAGATCCAAATATTCACTACGAAAAAATTGTATCATTAGATTAATTTTATCTTCCTTATTTCTTATTTAATTTAAAAACATGGTGCTATTTGAACCCATTATTCTAAATATGGCATTATTTTATTAGTCAAGGCTAAACTTAGCATTGGTATCACTGAATGTAGCATTGACTTGAGCACCAAGTTTACAATGAACTTTATCATAAATTTTAGCCTTGGGTTTCTTGAGTAAATAAATAAATATATTAGAACCTTTTATAAAATAAATTTAAGAAATGTTAAGGGTTGAAAATAAGCCACTTGTCTCATTCCTCATGAGCATGAGGGAATTTATATTATTTTAATTAAAATGTCTTATTATCTATCATAATAATTCCTTCAATCCTATTTTCTCATTATCTTCATCTTTTCTCTTCTTCTCTCTTCTCTAAATATTTTTATTTTTCCTTCCTCCCTTATGTTTTTCTTTCTTAGGGTTTCATCATCGTGGTGATCATGGTTTCAATTTCTTGGAGAAACCTTTACACATAAGCTAACAAAATTCCCATTCCATTTTCCTTTGTACTTATTCTTTTACTTTCATTTTCCATTACTGATGAGATAATGCTTCTTATTTTTTTGTTGTAATTTTATGGTTTCGTGAATGCAATTGAATATCTTATGAATGGACCTCCATGAACATGGAAATTTATTCTCCCTTCTTTTCTCCTCCTTCGTTCATCATTTAATTATATTCTTCTTTATTTATTTGATAATTTATAATGTTATTTTTTTGTTGTAGGCTTATATTTTCATCGAGAAAGCTCCATGACTCAAGGAAATTACCTTATCCTTCATCTTCCCCCTTTTAATATTATGTTCATTTATTTAGTTGTTATTTTTTTTGTTGGATTCTTGTTTCTATTTTAATGATAAAGAAGATGAAAATGGTATCATTAGGGCATAATTAATCTGTGAATTTAGTTCATCGATGTCAACTAGGAAAGATCAATTGTCTCCCAAATTGTACAAGTGAATGTGACAATGACTCATGGCAGGGCTTGTCACTCTAATCCCCACCCTCTCCATTCTCGTTGTCTCCCTATATAATACTATGGGGAGTAGTCCCTGTGAAAAATGAAGATGAGAGGCTTATTGGGAACTGAAAAGCTCAAGAGAATCAATTGAATGACCTATAAAATTAGCTAATGATGATTACAAAGTTTAATTATAAGCATGATTTGATTAGATTATTTAGAAACCAACTCCCTATGGAGTCAAATAACTTGCACAATATAAATTAACTACAAAGTTACCAGATGAATAGTTGTTTTTTAGGATGAAAACTATCTTATATGAGATATGATACCTATATCTATGTCATATGCAAGATCTTGTTTAATTTTAGATTAGATGCCTATCTAAGTGAATATTTTCTCTCATGTTTTTTGAAGCTAGTCTCAAGTGTACTTTGCGGAGAGAAATCCAAGAGAATATAGAAAAAATTATATTAATGATACCTCCCCTAGAGTTATATCCACCGGAATGCCTCTGGCGGTACATAGACTTTGGCTCTAATGACTACAAGGTTATCGTGTTAGCCAAAAGTGATGGTATAGTTTCACAAGTTGGATGGGAAATGTGGTCCTATCATATTTAAACCAAGATTATGGTTGGAGGTAAATAAATTAATGCAACACTACTACTAAAATGCAAGTGAAAAATAAGTGAATAGCTTTAGGTGAGGTCGTTAAATGAGCTTTAAGTACTCTAAGAAAAATTACCCAAAAAAAGTTTTATTTATAGCAATGAAAGCAAAAGCACTTAACAAGTAAAAAGACAATATTCACAAAATGCAGTGCTCAATTAACCAATTAGATGACTCCAGGAATTTTTTTATAAAGCAATTTGAATATTAGAAACCTCACAATGGACAGTGAATTGTAAAAATAAAAATAAAAATGAGGTCCAATTTATTTGCTAGCAATATTTATGTAACAATTAGATAAATTCCAATCCTTCAACAACATATTAACAATTAGGAATTGATCACTTATATGAATTCAATATAAATCTTATCACACACACACACACACACACACACACACACACACACACACACACACACACATTGTTATAGCATCATTTCTCACCTTCACATGATTCATGATTGCTTTGATGGTTTTGGGCACCCATTCCTACAGACTTGGACAAATTCACTTAAAAACAGTGTAAAAATCTCCATACGCGACTATGCCCGTACTTTTCCGCGTGTATACGCGAGTCCAGCTAGACTTTTCCGTGTATGCCATTAAAATGATTAAAAAATATATAATTATTCCCTATTTTCGGGCTGGGTTGATGGTTACTCATGTAGTTCAACCACCCCAGCACGTGGCCAACTGTTTCCAACTGTTGAAACTACTTGGAGGGAGTATAAAAACCCCTCATGTGTATGGCCTAAGGGAGAGAGAGAATTATTGATATTATACTCTGTTGGTATTCCCTATCCAAGTTTGATTCCCCATGCCTCCTGCACTTTCCCAGTTCATTATAGGAAACCCTTGTTTCCTTGAGATGCTCATCTCCCTATATGTCATCTCATATGCACCAGTTTGGAAGGAGTCTTAGCGAGGCAAGGGCTGGACGGATCCGGACGACGATCTGCTCGAAGGCCGTGGAAGGATCAGGTGATCTCTCCACTCATTACTTTTGTACATGCTATTTATAATACAGAAGTACCATGCTGTTCCCGAAATATACGTGTTAGTGTATGCTTATATGTATGAGAATATTGTTATTTAAGCATTCATTATGATTTATTTAATGTTTCATGTTGATTTCACTAACATTTAGAGTAGATATATGCTGTACAACCAGTTCTTCGTGCTTGTTTCTTCTTGTCTTTCAGGTTAAGAAGGAAGGACGGTTGTTGGGAGTTTGGACCCCGCGGGATCTGCTTCAACTGTAGGACCTACGGGTAACTTTCTCATTCTACTCTATTTAGTTTTTCTGAACGTGCATGGTTGTGTGAGTCCTTCTTAAGTAGCATGCCCCTGCTCTGTGGAGGTTGTAACCCAACGAACCTCTAGGGTGATATTCCCCGAAACAAAACTGGCGACTCCACTGGGGATCACATTCTTGTGATTCTCCTGTTGGGTGGTTTCAGCAGTTTGGTAGGATTCCAGTAGTTTTAACTTTCATTTGCAGTCCAGTTTACTTTTTTACAGTCAGTCTGAAGTCCTGGTTTCTTTTCCAGGCTTGTCCTTTTTGGTTTTTCATTATTTACCTTTGCATACACACTTTTTTCTGCACACAGTCGCGTATACACGCAAGTTTGTCTAAAGGGACCCGCGTATACGCGAGTTTCCCTTAGCACAGATGCGTATGCACGCTGGTTGCATAACTGTGAAGTAGCGTATACCTAGGAAGATTTTGAATTTTTGGGTTTCTTGACTTTTTGTTCCTTTCTGGCTGTGGAGACCTGTTCCTACAGTGTCTCTGTACTCTCTGGATTGTAAAGGAAGTGGTTTCATGTCTTTTCTCTCTTTCGTTTGATTGAAAACTAGTCTTTTTGGCAAAGTGTTGTTTCTGGTGCTGGCACTTCTGGATTGAGTTCCAAGATAGCTTTCTGAGCATTCTTGGTTGTTCTGCTTTATCAGAACAGAGAGCTTCTGCTCACTTACTCGCTCCTATCTTGGTGTTGTGCTTTGCATTACGATTTTTGCTTCGTTTTTTATTGGTTTTCTTGAGTTCCATAGGCTAGGTTTTGTTGCAACTTTTGAAGAGCTTTTCTTACTTCTTTGGAGTTTTTGTTTGCGACAAGTTTGCACTATTTTTCTAGGCTGAGTGGCCGAGTTTTCTGGTCTTCTTTTTCTCTTATTGATCTTGCTACAAGTTAGCCTTATAAGGTTTGGGAGCATTATTGAAGTTTGTGCTTGAAATTCGGTCTCGTTTGGTTTGGATTTTGATAGTTGTGCTTGGTCTTTTCGAGCTCTTTCTTTATAAAACTAAAAATCTCAAAAAACATTTGCTTTGCTTTTTGTTTTTGCATTTCAAAGGCTTAAAAAACACTTTCACTTGTTATTTTCTTTTGTTGTTGCGTTTTCATTTTCGTTTGCTATAACTTTTGAAGCTTGTGAGGTTTCTTGCTTTTAGTTTTTGGCTTGATTTTGAGGAGGAGTTGTCATTTGGTTTCTTCTTCTTGTTTTTAAGTGTTCTTGGTGTCCTCATTTTAAGAGTTCTTGATTTCGAGAACTATCTTTTTGGGCAACCAAAGAAAAGTTAAAACTGAAGGACTTTTTGGGAATTTCACTATGCTTTAAGAGACTTGCATCTTAGGATTTACATGCTTGTAGTGATTTGCATTAGGTGCATTTAATCATTTAGTCAATTTCATAGTTTTTGTGAGTGTGAGTTTTCTATTTGAAAAGAAAAATACAATTTTTAGTCTCGTAGAACCTGTATAGAGATTGCTTTTCATCGAAAGACAATAACTGCATTTGCATGTAGTTAAGTTTTTATTAATTTCTTTTGCGTCAAAACACCATATGTTTCATCTCCATATCCTTGTGACTTAACATAACAGCCCATTAAAATAAGTGATTTAATCTAAAATCAACTAGCAATTTTTCTAAGTGTCAATCACCAACTAGCTAGGTTGTAGGGCCTTGGAATAGGTGAGTGGAGAGTTAACTCTCCAAGGCCGCTCAAACAAACATAGAAGTTGATTAATTGAGCGAAATCCAACACCGTTAGGTGGACCGGGAAAGCTCTCATCCAAGAGTCAAGCACGAGGGGAAGTGAAGGGTGAGAAGAGGGATACCCCCTCTCCGATTGGCCGAATCTGACCTCAAGACCGTTTCGCCTGGCTTCTGATACGGATTGGTGCCCATAGTTGCCACTCCTAGGTTCCACACAGGTGACTGCGGGGGGGAATACCCGTGGTACCTGAGGCAGACGTCGCATCACTTTCAGCAATACTTCTGGGGGGTGCCCTTGAGAAGCTTGGGTGCTTGAGCCGGCAAAGGCTGTCGTTAGGAGGTCGGCGTAACTGTTTCTGATACCTTCGCTAGTTGTTCTGGGCCCTAATCATCCCAGACTGCTTTCGGGAGGTCCTATATTTCGCTTTCCTGTATTTTGGTGTCCGGTCCTCATCACCCAGAGCGGAAATACTTGGAGGTTGTTTGCTTGACTGTATCTCAGGGATTTTTATTTTAGTGAGTGCTCTTTGCTCCTAACTTGCCTAGCTTTTCACTTTTTTGAGTCTAATTTATAAAATCTATAAAAGTGGCTGATCAAGCACCTCATCGTTCGACGAGAATCCGGGGGTTATCTCCCGAGAGTCCAAAGCCTTCTTCGAGAAGGCGTAGGAGTGATTTAGCAGGTGGTTACCACCCTGTGGCGTCTGACGCAGTGGAGAGAGATCCTCCACAAAGGTCTGAAGGTTTCATAGTTGATTCTGGTGTCGGTCCCGAGAGGAGCGTTCCGCTCACCTCGCGAGTTTTGTTTCCTCAGGAAGAAGATTTTCAAATCGAAGACGTACCTGAGCCTCCTGCTACAGGTCCATCTCCTCTTCCTCCTGATTATCCGTTCGTTGTTCAGTACATCGGGCCTGAGTCACAGAGACCGGGAGATCTTCCGTATCATTCTTATCTTTCGATGGCCACGACTGGGAACGCGGCTTCTACCGTGAGTGCTGCAGGCATTCAGACTCCTGCTTATGTTGAAGCAGGGGGAACTATTGCTTCATCTTCGATTGCTTTTAGTGCTGCTGTGTTTGGCTCTGGTTTCACCCAGGCACATGCTTCCCATTCTGGTCCCTTTTGTTCAGGGATGCCCTTTAGTGGGAATTCCTCTTTTTCCTTTTCCGCTGCTTCAGCTGGATCTACACCCATGTCTAAAATGGCTAGTGGATCAGCTTCGTTTCAGGGTTTCCCCTTTGGGACTGGACACATTCCTAGTTCCAATCCTTCTTTAGGGTCGTTTCCGTTTACGTCCCAGACCCAGAGTTTCAACCCTTGGTCTGGGGGGAAAAGTTCGACTACTTTTACGGGATGGAATCCTGTGTTTACTACAACGGGGGCAGGGAATCAGTTTTACGCAGGTCATCAAGGGAATGCTTCTTTCCCTTCATCAAGTGGTTATCAGTCCTTTTCTCCTCTGTTTAATGCTTGGAACCCCTATCAGGGGCTCTCCTCTTCATTTAATACTTCAGCGGGGGGAACTGGTCTGGGCTTTGGTAACTCGGCGTGGGGAGGAGGTTCTTATCCGTTTTCTACGAGTCCTTTCTGGGAACCTGGTGCCTCATCAAATCTAGGGTATTCTTTTCAGAATGTTGGGAATCCATCCCATCAAGGATGGAATCCTCAGGCTCCGCCTTGCTTACCTTTTCTGGCAACGTTAAACTTGCCAGATCTGTCGAAGTTGACTAATGACCCGATTCGTTATAGTCCGGGGTGGCCTCCGGTCCCGACCAAACTTCCTTCAGACATTCCAAAATTTGAAGGTAAGAATGGAGAGGATCCGGCGGACCACATCACCACTTTCCACTTATGGTGTTCTTCGAACTCCCTGATCGATTATTCGATTAGGTTGAGATTATTTCAACGCACCCTAACTGGAAATGCTGCCAAATGGTATATCAAGCTCATTGGGGGCAGTTTTGCTACATTTGGAGAACTGGCTGTCACATTTCTAAACCATTTTCAGTTGCCTGTCAGATATGAGGCTGGGACCGAACTCCTGGCTAATTTTAAGCAGGATGAGGCAACTCACATTTCTGATCATATTCAGGAATGGAGGAGAAGGAAGAGGCTTATAAAAGCTCATATTCCAGGAGAATTCCTTCTCGAGTGGTTTTTGAAATCTCTGCAGTCAGATATTTCAAAAGATGTATCCCTATCTGGGGTATTTTCTGAAGAGCAGGCCATTTTTAGGGCCCAGCAGCTAGAACTGATCTATTCTTAGTCTGGGGTACTTTATAAGTATTTTCCCAATTCTCCTCGCTCCAAATTAGATTTTTCGAAAACTAAACCTGGTCCGCATGGTGATGGGCTTGTCGGATCCGTCAATAGTGGTGCAGCTAGCCTGATTTCTCAACTGCAGCAGTTGTCTTTACAATCTCCTCCTTCTGGTCAGGCTGTGCCTGCTGATTCATCACCTTCCCAGTCTTTGTCCATAAATGCTGTCCAAGCTTCTGATCCCAAAGGAAATCAATAATCCGATGGGAAGAAGAAGGGACGAAATAACAAGAAGAAGGGCAAGAACGGGAAGGGCAATGCAAATAAAACCAACGAGCGTGTTGGTGAGGGTCAAAAGGAGAAAAAGAAAGTGAAGTTTCCATGCAATCTTTGTGCTGGAGACCATCTCACACACCTTTGCCCTAAAATTCAGGATGCTCAGTGCCTGTTATCCCAGCAGGGTTCTTCTAGTTCCCAGGCTGTGCTAACAAACCCTTTTCCCCAAGGGCAGCAATTAGTTGTTGGCGCGAACCAAAATCTTGGGGCTTCCTCTGGAGGTGCCCAGGAAGGGGAAATTCCATCGAACATCTTTATGATGAGTGCTCGCGTGGATGTCGCTACGAGATCCCGTGATTATGGCGGAGAGGAATCTTCGAAAGCTAAGGAAGTTCCTGATGCTACTGAGCCGCTTCACATCACGAAGCCTACTGTTGAGTCTATGCCTCGGATGCCAAAAGCATCTTCTAAGCGGTCAACGATTAATCCAAATGCGAGGGCTGCCCAGAACTACTCGATTGTAGAAGATCTGGCGCAGAGTCCTTGTGCTATGTCAGCTTTAGAGGTACTCCAGTCTTGTCCGGCTCAGCGCAGTGCTTTGCTCACTGCCATTGGGGCTATTGATCCAAAAATTCTCTTCTGATTACTTTTGATATGACTAATTTTAAGAAGAGACTTCCTCATCACATGGCTTTTCATATTAAATCATCGTATCGGAAGTGCAATATCTTTCGAACGGTTGTTGATGAGGGTGCTTCCACATGCGTGATGTCTCTCGCATGCTGGAAGACACTTGGATCTCCCAAAGTTGTTCCATCTAGCACTGTTCTTACTGCGTTCGATGGTCATTCTCACAGACCCCATGGTATTGTCCCGGCTTTGCCCATCTGTGTTGGGGGCAAAACTATCAACATAGAGGTTGAGGTAGTGGATGCAGCCTTGGACTACAACCTTCTGTTGGGGAGGAATTGGATTTATGAGATGGATGCCATTGCATCCTCATTATTTCGAATTGTATGTTTCCCCCACGAAGGGAGGATTGTCACAGTGGATCAACTGGACTGTCCTCAGATAGACCCGAATGCGTCTTCTGACTCATTTGTTCCTAAGTTGGATAATACTAAGGCGCCTGTTGAGAATCTAGGAGTTGGAATGTATTCTTCCCTGATGGGTACTTTCGATCTTCCTCCTCCTACGGTGCATATTAATGCTATTTCATCCTCCAAGGCTCCCCTTCGAAGAGAATTATTTCGAACTCATTATTTTTCGGACCCTTGGACCTTACCTTCCCCTACTGCCACATTAGCGGAAGGACAAGTGGGTGGAATGGCATTTCCGATTTATGCAGCTGAGATTGCATATCAGTCTATTGTTGACACTGCAGAATCCGTCCTAGCTCCTCTTTCACCGGAAGAGTTGGATGGTGATGTGGCTCCGGCTTGGACGCTTAGTTCTTCTTCGGCCCAGGATTGTCTTGATACCACTCTTCCATCTGAAGAGGCAATCCTGGAAGCCATGACTGGTATAGATAGACCGTGGGATGATTTTCATCATCGGTCTTACTTCCTACCTGACTTGAACGAAGTTGAAACTAGTTTTCCAAGTCCTCAGTCTCCTGGTCCTGTTCACCCAGTCTTGAACCCTTTGGCACCAACACAGGTTTAAGTGGAAGGGAACATGGCTGTGATCTCTCCTACTATCCCGGTGAACATTTCCAGGGATCCCAATATTATCGAGAATGTCTTCATTGGAGTTGAATGTTCCCGTGAAGAGGTTCAAATTTACACCGAGCTCTTCAAAGAGTATAGGGATGTATTCGCTTGGTATTATGAGGAAATGTCTGGCATAGACCCATCTATTGTCCAACATGAGATCAAGACGTATGAAAACGCTAAGCCGGTCAGGAAAAAACTTCGTCCGGTCAATCCTAGGAAGGCAGCAGCTATCAAAGCTGAAGTTGAAAAGCTGCTTAAGGTGGGATTCATTTTCCCAGTTCCTCTGACTGAATGGGTTTCAAACCCCGTTCCCGTAGATAAAAAGCAAGGAACGATTCGAGTGTGCATCGATTTCAGAGACCTAAATAAGGCATGTCCTAAAGACAATTACCCCACACCATTCATCGATCAGATTATTGACGAGTGTGCCGGTAACGAGATTTTCTTCTTCATGGACGGTTTCTCCGGATATAATCAAATTACTATCCGTCCTGAAGATCAACATAAGACTGCATTTATTTGTCCCTGGGGTACGTTTGCATACAAGAAAATGCCTTTTGGTCTTAAAAATGCTGGAGCTACCTTTCAGCGGGCGATGTCTTACGCCTTCCACGACATCAAGAAGATTATTGAGGCATACTTAGATGATCTAGCTGCTCATTCTCGAAAGAGGATGGATCATCCTGGTCACCTCCGGCAAATATTTGAAAGATGTTGTTTTTATAAAATTCGATTGAATCCGAACAAGTGCGTTTTCGCGGTTACATCCGGTCGACTATTGGGATTCATTGTGTCTAGGGAAGGGATAAGGGTAGATCCCTTCAAGGTTGAGGCAATACTTCGGTTGCCTCCCCCGTCTTCCATCCGTCAGCTTCAAAGTCTCCAAGGAAAGTCTAATTTTCTTCAGAGGTTTATCGTCAATTATGCTGAGATTACAAAGGGATATATGAGACTGTTGAAGAAAGGAGTTCCTTTTCTTTGGGACGACTACGCTCAACGCTCGTTCGATGCTTTGAAAAAGGCATTGACCTCTGCTCCTTTACTGAGTCCACCTAATTATAGCATAGATTTTCTTTTGTATCTGGCAGCAACAGAATCTACCATTGGTATGGTTCTGGTTCAGGAGGATGATGCTCTTGCAGAGCATGTTATTTACTACCTTAGTCGAGGACTGGTAGGACCTGAACTTCGATACACTCCGATAGAAAAATTAGCCTTAGCAGCAGTTCATGCTGTGCAGCGACTCCGACATTATATTATTCTTCGCAAAACTTATGTTTTGGCAGCTGCCAATCCATTTCAGTTTGTCCTCAGCAGGTGAGTGATTGGGGGAAAATATAATAGATGGATTGTGATTTTACAAGAATTTGATCTCAAGTTCATGTCTGCCAAATCCAAGAAGTCATTAGTTTTTGCGGAATTGATCTCCGAGTTGCCTTGTGGAGAGGAGATGATCTATGATGAGTCCTTTCCGGACGAACACTTGTTTCTTATCTCTCCACAAGATCCTTGGTATGGGGATATCATTGTGTATCTCCAGACTGCGAAGTTTCCCTCTACTTTTTCGAAAGATGAGCGTCGTAAACTGCGTCACTTGGCCAAGAATTATTTGATTATTGGTGATGCTTTGTACCGTCGAGGGGTTGATTCAATCCTAAGACGCTGCTTAACTCTCGAAGAAGCTGAGGCTATGCTCGAAGAATGCAATAAGAACAGTGCTAGATGGAACAGCTTTGGGAGATCCAAGTGTCAACTCTCCAAAGATGGTACATCACACATGTAGAAGCACCCTCATCAACAACCGTTCGAAAGATGGCCGCACTCGATACGCACGCATTTACGATGCAGGTGTCATGATGAGGAAGTCTTTCAAAATTAGTCAGGATATGCACCGAAGAGAATTTTTCACCCCAATAGCCCCAATGGTAGTGAGGCAAAGCACCGCGCCGAGCTTGACAAGACTCCGGAGTTCCAAAGCCGACATAGCACAAGGACTTGCGTCGCATCTTCTACAATCGAGTAGTTCCTGGGGCAGCCCCATTTGGATTAATCACACCGCTTAGAAGATGCTTGGGCAACCGAGGCATAGACTCACAGTAGGCTTCGTAATGTGAAGCAGCTCGCAGCATCAGAACTTTCTTAGCTTTTCGAAGACTCTTCTCCACCATAATCACGGATCTCGTAGCGATATCCGCGTGAGCACTCATCATAAAAATGTTCGATGGAATTTCCCCTTCCTGGGTGCCCCCAGAGGAAGCGCCAGGATTTTGGTTCGCGCCAACAACTAATTGCTACCCTTGGGGAAAAGGGTTTGTTAACACAGTCTGGGAACTAGAAGAACCCTGCTAAGCTAACAAGTGCTGAGCATCCTGAATTTTAGGGCAAAGGTGTGTGAAATGGTCTCCAGCACAAAGCTTGCATGGAAACTTCACTTTCTTTTTCTCCTTTTGACCCTCACCAACACGCTCGTTGGTTTTATTTTCATTGCCCTTCCCATTCTTGCCCTTCTTCTTGTTATTTCATCCCTTCTTCTTCCCATCAGATTGTTGATTTCCTTTGGGATCAGAAGCTTGGACAGCATTTATGGACAAAGACTGGGAAGGTGATGAATCAGCAGGCACAGCCTGACCAGAAGGAGAAGATTGTAAAGACAATCACGTAGTTGAGAAAGCAAAGCTAGTCGCACTAATTACCGACCGATCCGACAAGCCCATCACCATGCGGACCAGGTTTAGTTTTCGATAAATCCAATTTGGAGCGAGGAGCATTGGGAAAATACTTATAAAGGACCCCAGACTGAGAATAGATCAGTTCCAGCTGCTGGGCCCTAAAAATGGCCTGCTCCTCAGAAAATACCCCGGATAGGGATACATCTTTTGAAATATCTGACTGCAGGGATTTGAGAAACCATTCGAGAAGGAAATTCTCCTGGAATATGAGCTTTGATAAGCCTCTTCCTTCTCCTCCATTCCCGAATATGACTGAAATGAGTTGCCTCATCCGCTTAAAATTAGCCGGAGTCTCTGGCCCCAAATTTCATATCCTATTGCAACCCAAAATGGTTTAGAAATGTGACAAATTTTAGCTTCTCCAAATGTAGCAAAACTCGCCCCCGCGGAGCTCGATATTCATCTGCGCATTTTGGGCAAGGTGCGTTGAAATAACTTCAACCCCAATCGACCACCGAATGAAGTCTAAAGAACACCATATGGAAAGTGGTGATGTGGTCCGCCGATCCTCTCCATTCTTACCTTCAAATTCTGGAATGTCCGAAGGAATTTGCTCCGGACCGAGGCCACCCCGATTACAACGAACGGCCGTCAGTCAACTTCGACGTATCCGGGGCAAGTTTAACGTTGCCAAAAAGGTAAGCAAGGCGGAGCTTGAGGATTCCATCCTTGATGGGATGGATTCCCAACATTCTGAAAAGAATAGCCTGGATTTGATGAGGCACCAAGTTGCCAAACAGGACTCGTAGAAAACAGAGAAGAACCTCCTCCCCACGCCGAGTTACCAAAGCCCAGACCAGTTCCCCCCGCTAAAGTATTGAATGAAGAGGAGAACCCCTGATAGGGGTTCTAGGCATTAAAAAGAGGAGAAAAGGTCTGGTAAGCACTCGACGAAGGGAAAGAAGCATTCCCTTGATGACCTTCGTAAAACTGATTCCCTGCCCCCGCTGTAGTAAAGACAGGATTCCAACCCGTAAAAGTTGTCGAACTTTTCCCCCCAGACCAAGGGTTGAAACTCTGGGTCTGGGACGTAAACGGAAATGACCCTAAAGAAGGATTGGAACTAGGAATGTGCCTAGTTCCAAAGGGGAAACCCTGAAATGAAGCCGATCCACTAGCCATGTTAGACATGGGCGTAGATCCAGCTGAAGCAGCGGAAAAGGAAAAAGAGGAATTCCCACTAAAGGGCATCCCTGAACAAAAGGGACCAGAATGAGAAGCATGTGCCTGGGTGAAACCAGAGCCAAACACAGTAGCACTAGAAGCAATCGAAGATGAAGCAATAGTGCCCCCTGCTTCAACAGAAGCAGGAGTCTGAATGCCTGCAGCACTCACATCAGAAGCTGCGTTCCCAGTCGTGGCCATCGAAAGATAAGAATGATACAGAAGATCTGGCGATCTCTCCGACTCAGGTCCGATGTACTGAACAACGAACGGATAATCAGGAGGAAGAGGAGATGGACCTGTAGCAGGAGGCTCAGGTACATCTTCGATTTGAAAATATTCTTCCTGAGAAAACAAAACTCGCGAGGTGAGCGGAACGCTCCTCTCGGAACCGACACCAGAATCAGCTATGAAACCTTCAGACCTTTGTGGAGGATCTCTCTCCACTGCGTCAGACGCCACAGGGTGGTAACCACCGTTTACCGCTCCTGCGCCTCGAAGAAGGCTCGACCCCTGGGAGATAACCCCCGGATTCTCCCCGAATGTCGAGGCGCTCGATCGCCCACTTTTATAGATTTTATAAATTCTTTGACCTCGAAAGTGAAAAGCTAGGCAAGCTAGAGCAAAGAGCACTCACTATAAGAAAAATCCCTGAGATACAATCAAGAAAACAACCTCCAAGTATTTCCGCTCCGGGTGATAGGGACCGGACACCAAAATACAGGAAAATGAAATATAGTACCTCCCGAAAGCAGTCTGGGATAATTACGGCCCAGACCTACTAGCAAAGGTATCAGAAACAGTTACGCCGACCTCCTAACGACAGCCTTTGCCGGCTCAAGCACCCAAGCTTCGCAAGGGCACCCCCCAGAAGTACTGCTGAAAGTGATGCGACGTCTGCCTCAGGTACCACGAGTATTCCCCCCCGCAGTCACCTGTGTGGAACCTAGGAGTGGCAACTATGGGCACCAATCCATATCAGAAGCCGGGCGGAACGGTCTTGAGGTCAGATTCAGCTAATCGGAGGGGGGGTATCCCTCTTCTCAACCTTCACTTCCCCTCGCGCTTGACTCTCGGATGAGAGCTTTCCCAGTCCACCTCACGGAGTTGGATTTCGCTCAACTAATCAACTTCTATGTTTGTTTGAGCGGCCTTGGAGAGTTAACTCTCCACTCACCTATTCCAAGGCCCTACAACCTAGCTAGTTGGTGATTGACACTTAGAAAACTTGCTAGTTGATTTTAGATTAAATCGCTTATTTTAATGGGTTGTTATGTTAAGTCACAAGGATATGGAGATGAAACGTATGGTGTTTTGACGCAAAAGAAATTAATAAAAACTTAACTACATGCAAATGCAGTTATTGTCTTTCGATGAAAAGCAATCTCTATATAGGTTCTACGAGACTAAAAATTGTATTTTTCTTTTCAAATAGAAAACTCACACTCACAAAAACTATGAAATTGACTAAATGATTAAATGCACCTAATGAAAATCACTACAAGCATGTAAATCGTAAGATGCAAGTCTCTTAAAGAAGAGTGAAATTCCCAAAAAGTCCTTCAGTTTTAACTTTTCTTTGGTTGCCCAAAAAGCCAGTTCTCGAAATCAAGAACTCTTAAAATGAGGACACCAAGAACACTTAAAAACAAGAAGAAGAAACAAAATGACAACTCCTCAAAATCAAGCCAAAAACTAAAAGCAAGAAACCTCACAAGCTTCAAAAGTTATAGCAAACGAAAATGAAAATGCAACAACAAAAGAAAATAACAAGTGAAAGTGTTTTTTAAGCCTTTGAAATGCAAAAACAAAAAGCAAAGCAAATGTTTTTTGAGCTTTTTAGTTTTATAAAGAAAGAGCTCGAAAAGACCAAGCACAACTATCAAAATCCAAACCAAACGAGACCGAATTTCAAGCACAAACTTCAATAATGCTCCCAAACCTTATAAGGCTAACTTGTAGCAAGATCAATAAGAGCAAAAGAAGACCAGAAAACTCAGCCACTCAGCCTAGACAAATAGTGCAAACTTGTCGCAAACAAAAACTCCAAAGAAGCAAGAAAAGCTCTTCAAAAGTTGCAACAAAACCTAGCCTATGGAACTCAAGAAAACCAATCAAAAACGAAGCAAAAATCGTAATGCGAAGCACAACACAAAGATAGGAGCGAGTAAGTGAGCAGAAGCTCTCTGTTCTGATAAAGCAGAACAGCCAAGAATGCTCAGAAAGCGATCTTGGAACTCAATCCAGAAGTGCCAGCACCAGAAACAACACTTTGCCAAAAAGACTAGTTTTCACTCAAACGAAAGAGAGAAAATACATGAAACCACTTCCTTCACACTCCAGTAAGTACAGAGACTCTGTAGGAACAGGTCTCCACAGCCAGAAAGGACCAAAAAGTCAAGAAACTCAAAAATTCAAAATCTGCCTAGGTATACGCTACTTCACAGCTATGCAACCAGCGTGCATACGCGTCTGTGCTAAGGGAAACTCGCGTATACGCGGGTTCCTTTAGACAAACTTGCGTGTATACGCGACTGTGTGCAGAAAAAAGCGCGTATACAAAGAAAAATAATGAAAAAACAAAAAGGACAAGCCTGGAAAAGAAACCAGGACTTCAGACTGACTGCAAGAAAGTAAACTGGACTGCAAATGAAAGTTAAAACTGTCGGCAACCTACCAAACAGCTGAAACAACCTAACAGGAGAATCACAAGAATGTGATCCCCAGCAGAGTCGCCAGTTCTGTTTCGGGGAAATATCACCCTAGAGGTTTGTTGGGTTACAACCTCCACAGAGCAGGGGCATGCTACTTAACAGAGACTCACACAACCATGCACGTTCAGAAAAACTAAATAGAGTAGAATGAGAAAGTTACCCGTAGGTCCTACAGTTGAAGTAGATCCACGTGGGGTCCAAACCCCCAGCAACCGTCCTTCCTTCTTAACCTGAAAAACAAGAAGAAACCAGCACAAAGGACAGGTTGTACAGCATATATCTACTCTAAATGTCAGTGAGATTCATATAAAACATTAGATAAATCATAATGAATGCTTGTATAACAAATATTCTCATACATAAAAGCATACACTAACACGTTTATTTTGGGAACAGCATGATACTTCTGTATTATAAATAGTACGTACAAAAGTAATCAAGAGGAGAGATCACCTGATCCTTCCAAGGCCTTCGCAGACCGTCGTCCGGATCCGTCCAGCCCTTGCCTCGCTAAGACTCCTTCCAAACCGGTGCATACGAGATAACATATAAAGGGATGTGTATCTCAAGGAAACAAGGGTTTCCTACAATGAACTGGGAAAGTGCAGGAGGCACGGGGAATCAGACTTGGATAGGGAATACCAACAGAGTATAATATCAATAATTCTCTCTCTCCTTTAGGCCATACACATGAGGGGCTTTTATACTCCCTCCAATTAGTTTCAACAGTTGGAAACAGTTGGCCACGTGCTGGGGTGGTTGAACTACCTGAGTAACCATCAACCCAGCCCGAAAATAGGGAATAATTATATATTTTTTAATCATTTTAATGGCATACGTGGAAAAGTCTAGCTGGACTCGCGTATACATGCGGAAAAGTACGGGCATAGTCGTGTATGGGGATTTTTACACTGTTTTTAAGTGAATTTGTCCAAGTCTGTAGGAATGGGTGCCCAAAACCGTCAAAGCAATCATGAATCATGTGAAGGTGAGAAATGATGCTATAACACACATATAGATACATAGATATAATTTAAGCGCTTTAAGAGTGAGTTACTATATTGCAATATTATGAATGTTATATGTGAAGCTCACTTGCAAAAAAATATGTTAGAGAACTTATTACTAAAGGGCAAGCTCACAAGAAATGAAAATTGTGGAAATATCAATGTAACCGTTTATCCAATGCCCAATTTCTTAGGATCATTTATCAATGATAAGCACAATTATTCCTTTTAAATGTTAAAAATCCTTTAGGAAACAAAATGTACTAATGCTTGCAATTAGAAACACAATATTAATGACAAGAACAAATTTCTAAGAGCAACAAGCTTATCATATGTTAGAATTGGGAATTAAGTCCTAGTATATCAGTTATCTTTTAGAGAACTTATCTTATTTTTGAGAGCACACATACATTTTCAATTAAACGAGATTTCTAACAATGATATGCTTATGAATTCAAGAGTGTAATAGATGGATGCAAGAGACAAATTATGACAATAATTAAATAAGTGGCCTAATCAACACCAAGACACTTACCGAAGAAGCAAGGGATGCAAAAATTGGATGCCCAATGAAATAAGATTACTGCCAATTACTTTTTGTACCATTGTTTTGTATGATCATTCCTTAAAATGTTTATATCATACCTCTAATTATTATAGAATTCCTCAAAGCATCATAATAAATGTTAAGAAATATGCAAAACCAAACAATGTTAATGCTTTGCTAATGAGATGAGATGATTATTGATTACCATTTATGCTATTTTTATGAGTTTAATTCCACTGAAAACAATGTATCATGAGGTTTCCAATGAAAAGATAATGGGAAAATATGGTTAAGAAGGAAAACCACTAGGCCTAATGGCCTTTCTATGGACTAGTTTGATTGCTAGAGATCCTCCAAAGGGTCTGTCCACTTGCAACCACAATGTTAGCTCCAAAGCCATTTGAAAAAAAAATAATATTCCCAAACATATGAAAAAATGAGGGATAGAGGAGGTCTATAAATGGGGGTGATGAGGATAGGGGCTAGGAGGATGGTTGCAACATAGGCTTCAAGGCTTACTAGGCCTACGATGGCTAGGAAAAATTGCAATAGGCCCGTGGCAAGGCATAAGTGAGCCTCTTAGATGTTTCCACAAAGGATAATGCCATGATAAGGCTCTCAAAAAGGGATAAGGGGCCTGTGGCTCAAGTATGAAGGCCTAATGATACCACGACAAGACAAAGAGAATCCCAACTAGGGCTTCCAAGCGGGTTTAAGCGATAATGACCCCATAGATTCAACAAGGGAAATCTTGTCTATCATAAGGATTGGTCTGCATCCTCCACATATTCATGGAATATTGATAACTGCACCGAGGCAGAAGTTTTGTCTATTATGCATTCTATGCTTGTTTGCTACAGAACATATTTGGCTATGGAAGACCACCAAATGGCTATATTTTTACTATCATCATCAAAATCATCATAACCATGTGTCTGCAAACCAAGCATTAAGGCATTAATGGCATTTGGATCAGTTAATGCTATGGAGAAATCAGGAAAACATTACCATGAGGCAGAACCATAGGCAAGGGTGCCTTGACAACCACCAATGAGAGCTTTAGGAAAATTTCTCCATCTTCGATCAAAGACACAAGAAAAGAAAGCAACATCTTGGCCTTTTCTATGCAGAGGTTGAATACCAATTTGGACATGACCAAAATGAGCAAAATTATAACCAGCTTTTCGAGCAGCATCAAACTCAGACTGGTTTATGATGTTTAAAGAATGAAGGATATTATTATTAGAGGTTGTTTGCAGAACTTCCTCTTTAACCTTATATCTCCAGAACTGGATAGAATCCAATAATCCTAGATTCTTATAAACATTTTTAGGGTCGAATTTTGGAAGGGTCCAGGAATCAGAGGTGACAGGTTCTGAAAATAAATTAATGGAATGATCAAGAACTACGAATTTCGTAACATTTGAATTTCTTCTTTCTATATTTTCTTCTTCTTATTCGTTTAAGAGTTCATCAAAAGATTTATCTGCAAATTCATGATGAGAACTAGATGCAGATAAAGAATCCATAACGATGTGAGGATATACAGAAATAGCGAAAGACTTTAAATAACTTTATGCAGCTTTCAGAGTAAAAATAGAATTCTTCAAAATGTTGTGTACCAGTTTTATCAGCAACACGATCGCAAACAGAGCAGTGTTTTGCGGCTCTTCTTGGGAAGAAGTTCTAATCTCCTAGTCTTCAAACGCCATCGACGCCATCCTCGGCTTAACAGGCAACAGACATTATCGAGACTCAAGAAAACTCAGATGTTCCCAACAATATGCTTAAACAAAATACAAACTTGGCTCTTATACCATTTTATTACTCACAGAAACTGGAAATTACAACAAGGAAAGAAAGACTCAATCTCTACTAAGATAGACTATTGTGGCTTTTAACAGATGAAACTCTTGCACAGCAAGTGAAATCTGTAGGCTACCTGGCCAACAAAGCAAACTCAGTCTAGAGATAACAAAATAGAATCAACACCCCTAAACGATCAGGCCACTTTAGGTTCTTCCCTATCCTTGCACATAGAGATGCAGGCTTCTCTAATCTTACCTAGACTCCGGACTCCCATCCCTTCTCTTTGGCCCTAGATCTTCTTAAATAGCCAAAGAGATCCTTCATTCGAGAGACCCATGACTCAAAAGTAAAGATTCCAATTTGATCATCCATGTAAGGATATCCAATCTTGTGTCATGTTTTAAGTCCTAAATTAAATCGTCCAAAGAAGATTTGATAGTCTTGTGCAAAGGTAACTAAATCTTTTACAGATAAGGTATGACAGAAAGTGAAAAGAAGGATGTGATAATCCCGTGCAAGGGTATCAAAGTCCTTTCAATTATTATGTAACATAAAAGTAAAATGTTAGGAATCATTGCTTTCGAGTAACACCAAAGTGACATCCGCGCAAAGATTCCGTGACATGCCTATGTACTAATGTGCAAGTGTGTGTACAAAATGGAAATTATTTTACGAAGAACCCATGAATGAAACGTCTTACACCATTTTCAGTTAGAAAGACTTTACAGTACAAAAAATGACACTTGTGGATGTGTATAGTAACTATGTCGGAAATGACCTATTAGATATGTGGAAAAGTATTGCACTATCACTTCCTTTTCTGATTCCCAAATCTCACTTTCATAATTTTCTGGGAGCTGGAGAAAATTTATCCCCTCAAAAGGATTGGCATCAGGATCTGATTGTTGATGGAAATCATTGTATTCCATTCGGGTTCCATCTGTACTTTGGGCAAGATGTCTTGCACTTATCCTTTGGGCTACGAACCAATGAGTATGGCCACACCTTCTTAATGCATTTAAAAAATAAATGTCTTCTAATTCAATCAAATCTTTAAGAGTTTTGTACAAAACTCTTGTCTGAAGCATGCCGGGTGCGGAGAATCCATCAATCTTTAGTCTGTTAAATTAATAAGGCATTGTAAGAATACCACTGAGTCCATAAATATTCCACCAACCTTCAAACCATTCTGGGAGAGGATCTTCCACTGAGTCCATAAATATTCCACCAACCTTCAAACCATTCTGGGAGAGGATCTTCTTGATTCATTCTTTCTGTTGGCCAATTTTCATAGCTGAAGTCAAATTGTAGATGATAGAAGAAGTTAGAAGTAATGTTTTCTAAATTCATCATCTGGAAAAAGGCAGACTTTTGTCTTTCGGGATCATAATTAGCCCTTCTAAAAGGATTATTAAATCTTCTGATTGTGAGCCTACAATTTCCAATTATGTTATCATCTTCATGATAGATTTCATAAGAAATGTTTCCAATATGAACCAAATAGTCAAGTTCTTGGATGGCCAAGTCATTTTCAACTTCTTGATCATCCCAAGTCTAGCGATTGGGAATACTTTCTCTCCATATTATCTCATTTATCGGATACCAGTCATCATCATGATCTAAAAGACTGGTATTACTTATGTTATCATACCTGACCTATCCATGAGTGGCTTCTATTTCAATATAATCTTCAGCCCTCCTAATGAAATTACAGGATAGAGAATGGATAGAATTATTTTCTACAAATTCTCTAGATAACATATCAGCAAAAGAATTCTTGTGACCAGGAATGAATTCTATTTCAAAATTATATTGGATGAGTGTCATCATCCATATTACCATTGCAGCGTCTTTAAAATCACATTTCTGGATGGCAAATTTCAATGCTTGACAGTCAGTCTTCACTAAAAACTTTGTATAGATAACAAAGTCTTTGAATTTTTCAATTCCCAAACAGACTGCTCTGAGTTCTTTCTTGAGACTTGCCCAATTCTTTTGAGTTGTAGACCGTAGTCCAGAAGCATATTGGTAGATCTCTAGTGTTTTTTTCTCCTGCTCTGGGTTTTCTTGACAAAGAACATCTCCCCAACCAATATTACTTGCATCTGTCAAAATCACTTTTTTCCAATTTTCTTGTATAGGGCTCAAGGGCTGAATTCTGCGAATTCTCTCCTTAATTCTTTGAACAACTCTGGTGCATTATTCATTCCATGGGATGGGTTCCTTTTGCAACCTCTGATTCAAAAGTTTCCTCTCTTTGGCACAATGCTGAAGAAACTTGGATATATAATTAAGGCTTCCTAGAAACCTCTGCAGTTGTGTTTTATCCAGAATTTCATCAGGGAAATTGTCTATAAAATCTAGACTTCTCTGGATTACCTAGTAGGAACCAAACTGTATATTGTATCCCAGAAAGTCTATCATTGTCTTAAATAACTTCATTTTTATTCAGAAAGAACTATTCCTTTTTCTTTGACTCTTTGGAGGAATAATTTCAAATGTTTGATATGAGCAGGAATATCTTCTGAATGAACTAAGATATCATCAATATATTTTTTGAGAAATTCTTCCATACCTTCAAATGTTTCATCCATGTTGCGTTGGAAGGCTGAAGGGGCATTTATCAGTTCGAAAGGCATTATATTCCATTCAAAATGGCCTTCTGGGACTGAAAAAACAGTTTTCCATTTATCTAATTCTTTAATTCCCACCTGCCAAAATCTTGACTTCAAATCAAATTTAGAAAAAATCTTTGATTTGGAGATCTGTGCCAGGATGGTGGATGTCTTTGGAAGTGGATAAGCATCATAGTCCAATAAATTATTCAAAGGTTTATAATTTACTACTAGCCTAGGATTTCCTTTGGTTATTTCTACATGTTTATTAACATAAAATGTGAAACATGCTATTGGACTCTTACTTTTCCTGTTCAATCCTTTCTGTAAAATATCCTTGATCTCCTTCTTTCAGAGAACCATCTATTCTTGGTTCATAGGAATGGCTTTTGATATTCTGAGCTTTCCATTAAAATCCTTCTTCAATGGTAGCTCGACTTCATGCTTGTGCACATGCCAGAAAGCATTGGGATCCTCCGAGCAACATTCCAAGAATTTGTTTTTGAGATTGGCTATTTCATTGTCAAATTTACCTTGTTCAAGATTTTCATCAATTCTGAAAATTTCTTTTTTCTTTTCCATTTTTGCTAATAAATTCTCCAATCTTTCAATCCTTTTTATTCTATTAGGAGAACTTGAATTGATGAAGGGGAAAAATAGTTCTTTACCTTCTAACTACAGAAAATAGCCAAATATCTTTGTATGCTGGTCAAAATTTGCTCCATGCTTTTGAAACTTTTGAAAGAAGCGTGTCCCCAGGTACATTTCACAATCCATACCTGTAAAAATTGGAAAAACAACTTTAATTCCAATTGATTCTATAAGAAAAATATCAACTGATACCTCTGAGGTTGTCTTGATATCTCCACTGGCTGTAGTGACTTTAGGACAACTGGTAGGTCTTCTGAGATGAGATTCTACTATAGTATCACTTACAATATTAAGTCTGGAATCAATATCCATAAGAACTTTCCAATACTCAATTTTAGAACCAATTCTCACTTTAATTTTGATACAATACATTACATCTCCAGTAATTTGATTGCATCCCAGACCACTTTGGTCATCTTCTGTTTCTTCATCAGAATGATGCTCATGAATTTATACTCCTTTAAAGGGCTTGTGATGATAAATATAGTTCTGGGTCTGGGCAGACTAAACAGGCTGAGCTGAACTAGGACTTGGTTCGTTCTCAACTTTCATTTTTCTGAGCTAACTATCTTGATGAATTTCAATGCAAAGTCTTCGATTTTATTTTACTGTCTTTCTCAGCTCCTTTATTGCTCTGTGAATGCTCGGCAAGGTTTGTGGAAGATCTTCACCAAAATCTTCTTGCCTGAATTGCCTTGTCAGAGCTTCTACTGAAAAAAGAGAGGCTGGCGGCACATATCCTCTGTTAGGATTATTCCACTTTGTTGGTTTGGAGTTCAATTGATTGAGCAGCAGTTCTTTATACATTTCTTTCAACTGGGGATTTGTCGTTGCCATCATTTGAGTGAAAATTTTTCTTTTTTTCTCATCAACCTGTGGTTGCTTCATCATATTTATAGAATGGCATTGGCAGACATCTAGATCACTACAATCACAATTATCTTTGAAACATTCCACACAATGTGGATCATTGCAGTATTCATCTTCTAAATTAGAAGTGTTAGAATCAGAGTCAAATCTATTTAAATAGTCTTATTATTCTTCACTAGTAATTTCCTCATAGCTATCAGGCAGATTCAAATAATTGAATTTACCAGATTTGTTTCTGTAAAATACTTTCTTCTTACCTTTATCTGGTTTTCCTTTCTTCTTGTCTTTTTCTAAATCTGGACAATTTGGGGAAATATTTCCTTTCTTTCCACAATGATAGCATTTGACTTCTTTCTTCATGGAGTATAGTTGTGTCTTCTTATAATCCTTTGGTTTTTTCTGGTGAATGATTCTTTTGCCTGAAAAATTATTCGCAGAGTGCCTCTTTTTTTTGTAAGCACTACGTTCCCTCCCCTCTGAATTTTTGGGGGTAGAAAGATGCCATTGTTTGCATAATTACTGATAACCAAGTGGATTTTTTGGATTTGTGGCTACTCTAGCAATTTTCATTTGAGAGCAGAGTTCAACAATTATGGCTTTTACTGCTTGTCTGATTACTCCAAATTTGTAATCACCAATCTTTCGTGGCAATTTGGTGACTATTGCTTGTGAAACCCATAATGGCAAAGAAGAGATGAATATTTCTTTCCATTTTGGTTCAAGAATGAGGTCAGGAGACAAAGTGTGCAGTCTATGTAGGAACTCATTAAAATATTCATCAAAATGCTGCATATTATGGAGTTTCATAGCAACAAGAGTAATAGCATTCAATTCATTATTGATTTGTGGGAAACCAATGAAATTTATAGTAATACCATAAAGTAGACAACCAATCATATTATTTACAGGAAGTGATGTGGTTGGATCCATATATACAGGAAGTGATGTGGTTGGATTCAAGACTTGTGAATTTTCCCATGTATTTAACAAAGTAGGATATTTTAAAGTTTCAGCTTTCAACCATGAATCTAAAGATCCTTCAAACCCTCCAATAATTCTTCTGGTAGAATTAATGGATCCAATATCATCAGCCAAATATGTTCTATAACAAACAAGCATAGAATGCATAATAGACAAAACTTCTGCCTCAATGCAGTTATCAATATTCCATGAATATGTGGGGGATGTAGACCAATCCTTATGATATTCGGATTTCATCAAATATCGTCTATCTGGGGCAGGGGACCAGGTATAATTACATGTAGATTGGGATGTGGTTGCATGGACTGTATTATCCTCAGGAATATTAAACTGGATTTTGTCTTGAGGAGAAAATTTCTGTACATATTCCTCAAGCTTTTCCAGAGAAGGTTCTTCATCATCTATCTCTATCTTGTGCAGACTTGTATCTGCTTTTTCTTCTTCATCATACCATTTCTTTCCAGTTGTCTCCACTTCCTTTGCACTTTCCTCTTCTTCTTTCTTCATCTTAATCCACTCTGTAAGAGAAGAACTAGTTGAAGTACTAGGTTGTGAGGAAGTGATAGGATTTGACTTTAGATGGCCAAAATAACTTGGGGCAGCAAAAATACTGTAAGGGTAAGAGGCTCCTGGTTTAGGAAACTCGATCTCTACTGGCTGCTTTATCAAACTTGATACTGAACCAGAGATAGTGTAAGGCATTTGGGAAGAAGGCTCACTAAACAAGGTAGTGGACTTATAAGAATCTGATGAAGGCTTCTTCTTTAATGAATCAATAGAATTGGAAACATTCAAGACCTGTTTCTTGATAATATCAAGACTGAAATTTACCTTAACAATTTCTTTCCCATGCACTACAGTTGCATCAATTATCTTTCTATCCGTGGATATTCTGAGTTTATCTAGAATTTCAGCTATATGCTTATCATTTTCTGCTAAGGCATTGATATTATCATTTAAACAAACCAAGGCATAATCTTGTTTTTGCAACATTCTGTTCATCAAATCTTTCAGCATGTTATTCATTTCTTCTATAGATTTATGCCGATCTCTTAAATATTTTTCCAAACTAGAAAGAGCAAGATTTATCCAATTTGTGGCAAGGACACAGTCTTTTACATAATCCTTTGTCTGAATAGGAAAAAGTTTAAAGATTTTCCCATCATTTTTTCTGATAACAAAATTTTTCCATGGAGGAAAATCATTGTCAGTCTCATAGATCTATCCATCAAAAATTTCCCATTTATGCTTTGCAAGTGAACCCGATCTAATCATATTTACCTGCAAACAACTTCAGATATCTCTTATTAACTTCTCTCCCTTTGTCCTTATGGCCTGCAAATCTCTAGGCAGGTTAGGTTTGGATAGCATGTTCTGGATTTTGGGAGAAAATTCTAGAATCACAAGTGGAGATGGAATAGAGACAGGATTTGATTCCATATTTTCTGCTACAAAAATATCAACATTCTGAATCCTTTTTTGCCTAACCTGATTTAAGAAATTCTTTCTTAAGGATTCTTCTATCTAAAATGAGGAATGGAAAAATTGGATGAAGTCAAACAATCAAAGGAAATCCCATGGCTAGGACTTATAATCCTAAACAATTTTTGAAAATCCTTGGACCCTCCTTTGTCAGCGTTGAGCTTTAAGAGGATTAGGAGGCTATCTCTAGGCCTCTAAGGCTTGTATCAACCAATATTTCTTGAGAAAATTTTCAAAAAGTCTAAATGTCTTGCCTTTCAGGTGAGAAACCCCTCAAACCATAGCCTTATGGATAATTCTTCCGTACAAAATTTGATCTCCTTTTAGCCCTTGAGAATTCACCCACACAAATGAAGATAAAATTTCCAAAAACCTCAAAAAAATTTAAAACATAAAAACCCGAAGTAATATACAAAATTTAAATTTACAAGCTCTAATTAATAGATAAATTATTTATAGCACAAGAGAAAGATATATATATATATATATATAAATATATATATATATATATATATATATATATATATATATATATATATATCAGATTTTAGAGTAGATAATATGGATGAATAAGTCTAAAAATTTTACTGTCCAAAACTATTTTGAAAATTAAATCATCAAAATCAAATCCCAAATCTCAAACAAGGTCAGTCCCTCTCCACAATGTCTGAACTTGGAGTCCAATGTCTAGTGTACTTGTAGATCTCTATTTAATATTGAAAATAATTGTTAGATCATGGGGTGAATCATATCATGTAAGGTAAAGACAATCGTAATAATAGAATGTTTTGATCAATGACAACTGAAATAAAAATCATGAAATTTTAGCAAAGTATAGAGCATGGAAAAACAAAATACTAGCACATACCACATATTAGCAGATATAAGAACACCATGAATTGAAACCCCAAAGTCCTTATATTATGAGAAAAATAATTCCAAAAGAGAAACGCTCAATGAAATCATTACAAACTTACATCAACGCGATATTATCAAAATATACCTAATAAGAGCTCAATAACTTCCTTATATAGAGAATGAGAGAGAAATAAATCCCTCCAAGTGGAAATTATTGCTAGTAGGCTTGATCCTTGTAAAAACAATCTTATTTGTCGAAAATAACTTCATCTTCTTTCGATATCCATTGTTGATTTGTTATTTTTTATAAAAAATTGGAATTTATCTTGCAATAAATTTTTTATTAATCCAAAATTTAATATTTTGGATTAATTTCCCCAAAATTTTGACTTTGAATCAACAAGCACGGTCTAAGGGGTCAAATTTTCTTAAAATATCCATTTTTCCCTTAGTGGATGATGTCCAAAAATTAATTTCATTTTTACCCACAAATTTTTTATTATTATTTTCCACCTGGAGAAAATTAAATTTCTCTAAAATTATTTTTTTGACTCTAAATTAATTAATTTTCTAGCTTAGGATTTTTATTTAATTTTTTCTAGAAAAAATAATTAATTCACTCTAGAGGGGATTAATCATTTTTTCACCCTCAAATATTTTAGCCATGGTGTATGTGTAACCATGCACTAAAACATTTTTTACAATAAATGATTACAATATCAACCCTTAGAAGGGGAAACACTTTTTGACATAGACCCTCAAGATATTACCCAATTCTGCGATACAATATGATCTAGTTTGAAACCTAGTGTGCTTACAATAAAATAATTTAGCCATGGTGTTTATTTATGAGGGACAATGCACTAAAATTATTACTAAAAACAATTTTACATAGAATCGATAAAAATCAGGACTCACCTAAGAAATTTCCAATGAATTTAACCCTAGCTTTGGGTTTACTATTGGAAGAAAAAATATGTCAATTATCCATGTTTACAAAAAAACATAATCTGGGCAGGTTAAAAAAGTTCCTAGAATGAAATCCTTTGAAAAAAATCATAGGCTTACATAGGTGAAATTACATCACTCAATGGCCATACTAACATGGTTTAAAATAAATTTTGCAAAAAATAGTTTTACAATGACATAATTGGAATCTAAATGATGACATTGATTTGAAATTTTTTGATCTGTTGGTTTGTATTCTACTTCTTTGAATGTTGACAAAGTGTTTTCAACATCTAGCTCTACTACAAGACACATTGATACACTAAAAGGAATGTGAGAATACATAATCGTGTATCCAAGAAAACAAGGTAACATCAACTTGATATCTACTCAAAATCAAAAGCATCATGTATACAACATCAAATATATAGAACATCTCAAATATAAATCCTATAAAAAATTGAATGTATGAAAGGGATAGTAACTAATGACTGAAATGAAAAAATATATAATAGATTAGGATTAGAGATACAATACAAAGGATGCCATGTGGCATCAGATGTCATCATTGTGGCTCAATCCAGAGAACATGTCTTCTCGTAAGTGATATAACCTGTATGTCTATTTGATTCTGCTTGTTAAATTATGATCCTCTTAGGTTAATGAAAGACCTCAAATTTGCATCACATATCTTTGTCAAATTTGATCATTTTATTTTTCTTGTTCGTGAGAGGAAACGAAAAATAATTTTGGGCAAGCTAGGAAAAATATGCTACTACTTCATTGTATTATGGAAGATTCCTTTGTTCCTTAGTCTCGTCATCATAACATGACCTCTTCGTATCCTCAACATGATACATTATTTCAACTTCCCTGAATAACCTGACCATAGCATCAGTTGTCGCGGGAATAATAGCATACGATAAATCCAACTGAATACATCTTCGATGATCTGATGTAAAATTTCTTGATAGAAGCATTGCCCATACAATTGGCACATCTATAAAAATAAATTCCGCATGCAAATCCTTGGTTACACCCAAGACATCAATATTTTTTGAGTCCATGGAAGAAATTTTATGATAAGGCATTAAGATTCTTAGATTCAATTGATCTATGACCTTCTTATTTATGGCATTAGTTGAGGCCCTTGAATCTAGCATACAGTTGTGAAGCAAGTGATCATTAACTTCTAATGTCAAGAAAAAAGGTTTATTATCTTGCTTTTTCATGAAACAATTCATATCCATTAACTTAATTTATTCATTTTTATGGTGCACATCAGTATTGTCCTACTCAGATATTCCCAAGGCTTTAAAAAAGGCATCTCTTTGATATGAAATCTTAAGAATCTTGAGGACTAGGATTGAGATTTTAGCAATGTTTATCCATGAAACCCAATAAATATTTAGCCTTGATTGATAAGTCTTAGATGAAACATATTTCTTGCTCTGATTCTAATATTTACCTTTCTTGTGATAAGTGTACCCTTTACTTCTATTGATCGGTAAAACATGTTCTTGAGATGGCTTATCACCATATATTTGTGTAATAGGATCAATTTCATCACTGAAATTATTGATGGTAAGATATGAAGACACCATTTCCTTACAACTAGTATTATTTGAATAATTTTGATTAATATTATTTACTTTTTCAGTTTTCCCTTCCTCTAAGATTATTCTAGCAAGGGAAAAAGAACTATCTTCATGGAACCCTTCACAAGGCCTATAGAAAGGCACAAGATCAAGAACATTTGTAGATTCGAGTGGATTTGGAGGTATTTTCTCATTTAGAGGATTATTCCTTCGTCATGGATTATTATTACCTCAGTTATTATTATTATTATTTCTAAGCTACATATTTGAGCTTGGTTTCTTCCCATTTGAATTAGAATATCTTGAATGGAATTCATCTCTATAGCATGTTCAACTCTCATTTCTTTGATATTTTGTGTTAAATCCTTAATTGGAGCATGTTCTTCTTTTACCTATTTCCCTTTAGATTTAGCTAGACCTCATTCGAAACGATGAATTTCATATTTTATAGATGATTTATTGTCCTTTTCTAATTCCTAAGCTATGGCTTGAGTAGCCACTAAGGATTGAGCTAATACTTTGTGTTATGATTAGAAAATTATATATTACTAGCATAGATCCATCTTAAGTACAAATCTAAGAGGAGCCAAGAGGAATCAAATTTATTTATATGTAAACTTCTCTAGAGTGTAAAATACAATGTGTTATTTTTCATTGTTTAATTGTATTTTTGAATGCTAAATAGAGTATATATAGAACCAAATAAAATTTTTAACCATAAAAACTTAATTTTCTCATGATATAAAAATAATTGTTTTAAAAAGATATAAAATGTATACGCAAGTGACATTATATTTTTCTACATAACATGTACATCGAGACATTTTATGACGCAAATTAAAACGATTTTTTATTATTAAAATATTTTTAAGTATATGTCAATATTAATTCCTATTAAAATATTTTATCCATAACCAAGTTACAATATTTAAACATCTTAATCACATTTTTTTTACTTCTAATTACTTTACAACATATTCATCTTTTTATAGCTCACATTATTTTTCTATTTAGAACATAATTATTAACTTTTATTTTTATTTTAAATCAAACGATCAGAAGAACAAACTTACACATCTTTCTCATAATCAGATATAAAATGAGTCTTTCAGTTCAATAACAATCAAAATATATTTTAAAAATTTACAACCTCTTTTTATCTATGTATTTTTAAATTCACGAAACCATTATATATATATATATATATATATATATATATATATATATATATATATATATATATATATATATATATATATATATATATATATATATATATATATATATATATATATATATATATATATATATCAAACCAAATAAATAATTATAATAAAATATTCACAAAATATAAAACTAATAACAAGGTAACATAAAACAATGCAAAATGAGAAGCATTATGTTCAAAACTAAGTCTTCAACACACAAATAAGAATACGATTCATTATAACTTTTAAGGGAAAACACATAAATTAGATGAGAAAAATTGTTTGGAAGGAATTTCAATACATTAAGGGAATGATTAGAGCTATTATACCTTGTAGTAATAACTATTTATTAAGTATTTTTTTACCTTTATTACATACAGATCATATATTTAATTAGTATTTAATGATTATACATAGGCTTAAGAGACCCTTCAAACATATTCAACACTCTTAAAGCCTTGCTTCATCCCAAAGCAAGTTTTCAATAATAATATTTTGACTTATTACTCTTTAACCTTCACCATTAATCTAGTAGGTGCTTATGTAGATTAGTGAATATCTAACACTAAAAAACACTACCAAAAAAATCTTCCTTCTTACTTATTTTATTATTATGGTGCTCCACCTCTCATATGCTTAACTGCATATTATACAATGACCTTACGATTTCTCTACATTCTATTTTCAAAGATCACAAAACAAAGAACTATCTTATTAGTCTCATACCATGGGCTGAATGAGTTCAATATTTTGTTGTCATCATCATGTCTATTCATCTATTTGTGTATTTTAAGGTTATCTGATTACTTTTTTATTGTTTTATTTTCTTATCATCCAGTGCTAATGCTTAATCTCTTTATGTGTATTTTTAGTTTATCTAATTAAATTCTTTATTGTTTTATTTTCTTATCATATAGTGCTAATGCTTAATGAATTCAAAAGCTGGAGCTGGATTGAATTTGTCAGTATCAATAAATTTTCATGGTTTCCTACAAAATCAATTTCCCTTTACATAGATGTGTAGATAATCTTCACTAAGTATTCTATCTTTTATTTATCTATTACTAATTTGTTTCATTGTGCTTATTTTTGTTATTATCAATCTTTAGTTTTTTCATTTGTTAATATTTTTTTTTTTTAATTTTTAAAAATACACTACAGTCTATAATTTCAACTTTACATAAAAAATAACTCTTTGTAACTCACTATCTCAATAAAATATTTTTTCTTTTGCAAAAAAATATATTTTACATTGTCAACAAGAAATTAACTAGCATTGTTTAGACATTGACTTTCTTACAATAATAATAGGGGTTGAGTTCAAATAAATGAAAATAAAATTTTCAATTTTTGACTTTCTTAAAATGATAGTAGAGGCTGAATTTAAATAAATGTGTTGACATTGGACAATACAATTATCCATTTTTAATTGAGAAAGTTCGACTCAAAAATTCAACGAGATTCAACTCGACTATACAACTTGAGTGGACCTAATGGTTAAGAGCATGTGTTTCCTCCTAAGAAGTCACATGTTCAAAAACTAGAGTGAGTAGAGTATATATGCCTTCGTAAACTTAGCAATTAAATCACTGTGTGGAAGTGGGTCTCTGGTCCCACAAACAAGAAGCTTTACACCAATTCAGTGTCTTGCTTAATTGTAACCTTAAAATTAGATAATAATAATAATAATAATAAATATCATCTATAAAATCACTATCCAATATCCTTCCTATAATATGTTATGAGGTTAGACTTCAATAAAAATATGAGCCATGGCATAGACTTTGAATAATCCAAGCTTTCTTCTGACAAAATATTCCATATAGTATCTATGATAATACCATGTATTGCATATAATTTCCATCAATGTCCAAAAAAAAATCATTGAATCATCCATTGAAATTCCTTTTTGGTTGACACAAATTCACGCGTACATTTCCTCAATAATAAGGTGTCCCATTGAAATTGACGGGATGTTGAATTAATTGTCTTCACCATCGTCATCAACCAACATAACGAAATCGAAGTCAAAATCAATAGACATAATTCCACTCATGTTTTACCAATCATCTGAAACATTAAAAGACCGTAGGCTTGCACATCTTGGATGTTGGCTTCTTTCCATCATTATATCCAGGTGACAATAATCTGCAACCGAGTAGTGGTGAACTCCACCGGTGCATTTAGTTGGTTTAACAAACACTCTTGTTGTTGACCCGTTCCCCAAATTCAGCAACAACATTTTAGGCCAACTTCTAAGTCACTTCATTATTTCAATCACATGTATCCATGGCATCTTACGTACAAATCCATAAACTTCGAATTGTTATTCACGAGTAATATATATTGGTTGATGTTTGGCCAATGCGTTCAATTTATTATCTACCTCATTCAGCTTCTTTGAAAATTGGTAGATTGGCCCGTTGGACAACCAATTCAAAGAGCACCTACCAAACTTACAATAGCTCAAATTAGTATTTATATTAACTAAAGGTAACCAATACAAATATAAGTGGCTCAAATAATCTTTTGGTGGCTAGAAAATTGTGACTAGTGTCCCCACATTATTTACTTCATAGTTGGTAGTCAAATTTCGACTACCCTAATAATGAGGTTGACCATCAATGCACTTGGTAGTTGTTCGATGAACATACATGGACACATCTTGAACGTCATAAGCTAGCCACCAATCCAAGTCAAATCTCTTGTAATGTTGTAATGGACCAACACTTTGAACTCATAAAAAACTTTGATTTCTTCATCTGTGAATATAACATGTGAGGGATATGCAAGATGAAGTAGTTGCGTTTTTTTTATCTACATCAACACTATACGTCAACCAGGCCTTTGACCAGCATGTATAAATGTTCAGTAAGCATCAATATTAAAAAAGGGCTAATAATTTGACTTCTTATTTTCTTAATATAGAAGATTGTGTTCAGATGGATAGCATTTAAAGACCTCAATTTTTTTTAATACAATCTTATCAATATCAATATTCTTTCAATCTCATCAATATCAATATTCTTCAAAACATATTCCTGAGTGTCTTCTATAAAATGAACTTTTATTTCATGATCAAATCTTTGAACGTGCAGAAATTTTATGATAATTTCAAAAGTAAACATAAGCATCTAAAAGCATAATCAATAAGAATCATTAAGACTCTTATCTTGTATAGCATAATCAATAGGAATCATTAAAACTCTTATCTTGTATAGTAGTATTCATGAGCTTTCATCCAACATCAACATTCCTCATTAAGGCCTCTTGATCTGGTATATTTTTAGACAAATTTCAACGTGCAAGCTTTTAATTTTAATTTCATAATCTTGAAAATCCTTTTTGTATGTTTGGACCATCACTTATAGTCACTTTTTCTATCACCAAGACCAAATGAAGGAAGAAACGGTGACAAAGTGTTGAAATCCAAGCTTTTAATGTTGTGTAGATAAGAATAGGCTATATTGTAACATTCAATCAAGAACACTCACACAAAAAAAACATATTGGGAAGGAATTCAAAGTATCATAAATTAGATATTCACATGTAAATTTATATATTAAGGGAATGGTTGGAGCAGTTGTATATACTCTAACTAACAATACATTAAGTATTTTCATCCTTTATTATATACATAGCATATATTTAGTTCATATCTAATGAATAGTGTATGATGACTATTCCATAAGCCTAAAAGTCTCTTATAACATAGAACAATTGAAATTATATGCATAGCATATACTTAATTCATGTTTAATGACTAGTACATTATAACTATTACATAAACCTAAGCGTCTTTTACAACACAGAACTATTCAAACATAAAATATTTTTCCCATTTAAAAATTTTATTTAAAAAGTTAAAAATAAAAATTTCTTCCAATTAATTCTTTTTCATAAAACATACTAATAATTCAAATGAATTTCATCTATGTAGTGAGTATAATTCATATTTTATTAAACTCATCTCTTAAAAAGAAAGATAGTGTAGAAAATCATTTTTTTAAATAAAGTAAGAATTTTGTAAAAAACAAAGTTTCATTCAAATGGAATATCGATAACTTGTTTCTAATACATTAGATATATTATTTTAAAATGCATGTTAAGTTGCATATTTATGGGACTTAATGACATTGTTTTAATTTGTTGAGAACCATAAATTTACAAACAATGTATAATTTTAAGCAAATGTTTAAGGATTATAAAAAATAATGCATGAGTTATTGAAAATTATCATCTAAGTTATACTAACTAATATGTATCTTTTCGGAGTGTATATTAAAATTATTACTAATTAACTCTTAATTCAATTATTTTAATATACCAAAATGTCAAGTTAATTAATTCATACCTTAAAAATTTGAGGGTAATGTTAAACACTATGATAACCACTTTGAATGATAAAAAAAAGTATACTTTAATGAGATGTAACATTATATATGTGAGAAAATTTTGATAAAGCAATTGTCTTTCATAAAAAAAAACAAATTCTATTATTGAGATTATGGTCATTAAGTTACATGTATTTTAATTATTCATATTCATTTAAAATAGATGTAATTGTATTGATGATATTTTCAGAACTTTATTGCAAGGAATTAAATTATAACTCCATAAATAAAAATAAATCATAATGCAGTCTAAATAAAAATTTTGACAAAAGTACCAAATAAGACAATAAGTCATTTGATCATAAAACCAAATTTTTAAATTAAAAAAAAAAAATGTTTTCATAATATTAGTTGTTGAAGGCTCAACAAATAATGACTAGCTAGGCAAAGGAATGGTATTTATATATATTTTTTATAAAATACATATTCAATGTTAAAGATAAGATAAATTAATAAAAGAAATAGTTTCTTAATTATGGCTACCACCATATGATCCTAAATTTAAAATATATTCCCATTACATAGTAAATATCAAGTAACTGTCCTAACAATTTTTTGAGCCAATTTGGGAAGCAAATTTCCTTGGAATTCAATATACAACTGATTTATTGAAGGTGTGAACCAAGAATTTTGGTTTTAGTGAGTAATTTATTTATATCTATTTATTCCTTATTCTTCTTTACCCTATGGGTTTAATTTCACTTCTCACACTATATACAATGATTTCAACTTCCCCTTTGTTTTGATACTCCCTTATTGATTTGTAAGTATATAGTGCATGTTCCATTAGGTTTTAGGGAAGTAACCTAGTATGAGGGTGTTTTAATTATGTTGGGAAGATCACTCACTTTAAATGTTTATCATAAATTCCTCTCTCTTAATTATTATAGAAATTATATTTTAGTGGGAGGTGGGTAGGGTTCAACCAAAAAGTTTTAGTAGAGACAAATTTTGGTGTGCTAGCATTGTATATATGAATCGATGGTAATATGGGAGTTCCACCACAATTATAGAAATTATATTTATCAGTCATAGAACATTATATTTAATAGTACGCAACACTAACTCCTTTTTCAAAGACTCCGCCCATTTCATAAATGAAATCAAGAACATCAAGCTTAACAAAAATGAAATTCTCGTTAGCATTGATGCCACTGATCTTTACACCAAAATTTCAACCAATGAATCCATTAAGGTTGTCCAACAAATCAGTGATCCCTACACTTCCAACCTATTGAAACTTGCCTCAAATAAACCTTATTCAAATTCATGGTGGATACTTATGAAAAAACATTTGGAATAGCAATGGGATCCCCCCTATCCCCTATCATAGCCAATCTGATTGTGGAAAATTTTGAAGCCTTAACCCTTGGAAAATATTCGTGGATGATACCTTCATCATATGGCCCCATGGATGGGAATCTTTGAATAATTAAAAAAAAAACATTTAAATAGTATCTCATCTTCAATAAAATTCATCATGGAAGTCAAGGCTAATAACAGCCTTCCCTTCCTTGAAATTCTCATTACCCTCAATTCTCATGGATCGTTTTCTCCCCGTGTCTACCTTAAAAAAACCCATATTGAACAATATATCCATGTCACTTCCCACCACCATCCCAACCAAAAATTAGGGATTCTAAACACTCTTGCCACAAGAGGCATCAGAATATGAGACAAAGATCACTAATAAAAATACAAATATCATATTATCAATGTATTTCTAAAATATGGATATAAGAAACATCAAACCATCAAAGCTCTAAATAAAGCTAACAAATAAAATTATAATAAGGATAGAAATAAAAATTTTGAAAAATCCATAAGTAAAGTAAACCTTCCTTATATCCTTGGAACCACACAAAAAACTACCCACATCTTAAAAAACATGACATCGTGACAACCTTCAAACTATTAAACACCATTAGCATTCACCTCAGTCCTGTTAGATATCTCGTTGACCCCCAAAGTAAAAAAGGAGTGTCTTTGGTTCCTTGTTCCTGTGGTATTCCATATGTTATGGAAACTGGTATATCCTTTAACACTCGCATCCTAAAACATTCTGCTGAGATAAAACACAATCGGTCAAAAACCCCTGCACTTGTTGAGCATTCCAATAGCACCAAGCATCACATTTGCATTGAAAAAACTGGCATCATTTCCAAGGTTGACCACTACTTCCACAAAAAATTCACGATGCCATGGAAATCAATAAGCATCATAAAAACCTAAACAAGGATGAAGGATGGAGCATAAAAAAAAAAACTGGATCCCCACCATAAAATCTAATTCAAATTCTAGATCCATTAAAACCCCCTAATATCATTTGACCTTTCTCCTCTCCTGACTTTCTTTTATTTTTAAACATTAAATTTAACCTTATTAATTATTTCATTTTAAGACCATAAAACCCTTTACATTCTTACAATATAAACATTCTAATCTAACTTCTTTTTGTAACTTCAATAAATCCTTTAAATAATAAAATTCCCTTTTATCCTTACAATATAACCATTTGACTCATTATTACGGTAACCTAAAAAAGCCAATTAAAAAAGTTAACTATATATTAAAATTAATTTACAACAACTTAACTCAAAAAAATAGAATTAATTAGTAATTTATTAACACAATTTTAAAATTATTATAATCTAACTAACCATATAATTCACTAAATATTATAATCTAACTAACCATATAATTCACTAAATATTATAATCTAACTAACCATATCATTCACTAAATATTATAATTTAACTAACCATATAATTCAAAAAATTTATAAAAAAATCAATATTAATTTCAAATTAATGTTTTTGACATAAATTAATAAGAAATATAATAAAAAGACAAATAATTTCTCAAACTCTGAAATGAAAAAACAACAATTTAATATAAAATTTTTAAATAAAAACATTTCCTTTTTAATTAACAATTTGGTAAAAAATATTAATTTAACATTAAAAAAAATCGTAAAAAGAATTCCTAGTCGGCTCATTTCACTTAACCTTTAATTTAATTCCCTATTTATTAAAATAAAACTTAAGACACATATGTTTTCCCCGTATATTCTTATATCCTAATGATGAACCCCAGTGAAGGGTTCGAAACGTCGACTCTCAATCAAATGGATAAGATGAATCCAAAATATTTATTACAACATTATAAAGATTATTAAGTGTGATTATTTCAACTATAAACATGTATTTAAACACAACCTATATTTTTCTTTGTCAAATATTGCAACATGTTACTGAATTTCTATGACACTAGAAAAAAAAACAAAAAACCTTAAATACAATTGTATATCACAGATGTCAAATCAAAAAATTGTAACAATCAATCAATCTTGAAAAACATGGGAAGAGAAATGAACGAAATAATTCAAAGCTTTTTATTTAAAGAAAAAAAACTTAGCCTATTAATAAATTATAAAACAAAGATTAAGCCTACCAACACCCCAATTACCATATTGAAATCAAAATATTATTGTGGTATAAAAATATTTTTAGAGATATATTAAATTGTAAATATGAACCCTTATCTTTATGAAGTTTTATCTTTTATTTGGTTTGAAAAGATAAATATCTTCTTGTTTTTACTTTTTAAAACAAATTGGGTATGAGAATTTTATTAAAAAGGAAAGTTAGGATTCAAATGATAGTCATTACATTTCCTCAAAATTATCGATATTCTTTGTTGGAATGATATTGAGCAGAAACGATTAATACAATATCTAAAGAAATGAATCCATGATACATAAATTTTAAATCTTGTTCCAAAAATGTTGGAAATCATCAGATAAAGAGATCACATCGCCATGATCCATTGATCACAGTTATATCTCATTGCAGATCAATGTTGGACAACAAATCACAATATCACAAACTAGAGGTTTAAATTTTAAATACATCGCGGGTATGTTATATCATATTCGATGCGGAAAGGAATAGAATGTGTGATGCAGTGTGGGGATACCACGTGTCAGCATAGCATAAGAGTGCATACCGCAAGTTTTACAGTTTATCGTTATCGATAAGGAGTTAAGTGTGCGGGCAAGCAATGGTGCTAAGTCAAGAGGTATAATACATTTTTGGATCGAGCGAAGATCTATAATAGAGCTTGTGTCGCAATTCGCATTGGTTATTTTAATGTTTCCCTTTTATGTTGCAACTTAATTTTTCTGCGATGTTGTGACCCCTGATTGGATATCGTTGTGTGGGACCCGACAACCTGTTCCACGTGCATGTAAAGGATTTGCGTATGTACAAGCTATTAAAGGTGATCGATGTTTATTGCTAGTTTATGTATGTAAATAAACCCTGATAAGAGTAATCCATTGTTTAAAAAGGGGGAGTTTATTTTGGTCCATAACCCACATGTCAATGAGTTCAATGCAAGTTTGTGTTAAGTTGCAGTTTCGGCTGCATCATTTTTGGTATCAGAAAGGGATTAGTGCTCTTTGGGGTTTTATTCATGGGTTGAATTGTATTCAATATGTGTAGAGTTGCATTTGAAATTTACCCAGATACAAAAAGATATGGTATGAAAGGAATTGGTCGTTGCGAGATCAGAACGCAAAAGATTGTATGAAGAGAAAAATCCTGAAATGTTGCAGGTAGCGGTGATAAAGGACAAGGGAGAAAGTGAAGAAATTGCAGCAAGATATGTTGTAATGAAATTAGTTGGAAGAAGAACTGAATTGCAGATAGTGAGAAGTAAATAAACATGTTTATTATCAAAGACAAGGAAAGCTTAAGGAGATAAGGCCATTGGGATATCTCTCAGGTATGAGTAATATTTTAATATTTGGTCTAATTTGAATTAGTTTCATAGTGAAGAGAATGATAGCAGCCAACACACAACAACATACTGTGTAAAGAGAAGAGAAGTTGTGTTACTGGCAAGTTCAGAAAAGGAGATTGTTGTAGAGAAGAAGAGAATAACATAGTTCTCAAATAGAGAGAGGGGCAGGTGAGCATTGGTTACAAAATCCTGACAGAATTGGAAGTTGAGGAGCAAGAGTGCTCAAAAGAGGCTTTGTTGCAGAAACCCAAGGAAGTATACCAAGATGATGACTTGGTGTACGTGACAGGTAGAGACTTGTTACAAAGAAATGAGAGAGGATTATTGTAAGCTCACAGTGGGAAAACGGAGTCCACATAAAGAATTCGAGATGAATATTAAGGGTCATGAGAGAAGCCACAACAGAAGAAAGAAAGATGCCAATGAAAATGGCAAGGGAAAGAAGATGAGTCAAGAGGAACTTGACAAAGACATTGCTGAATCAAAAGCAAGTATGGATGCAATAATAATTTTGCTTCAAGACTGTGAAAGGGGACAATGATATGATTGGACTATGAAATGAAAGAAGATAAAATGGAAGGTGCTGCAAAAACAGATAAAGAGGAGAATGTACATCAGATTAAGAGACGAACTTAGAGAAACTAAGTTAAAGGTGAAACATGGTTATTGTAGACCTGAGCAAGAAGTTTACCTTGTTGAGGAAGGAATTATGGATGATTTTCTAAACTGTTGGACAATTTCAAATCAGTTGAGAAATGTGATGAAGGAGACATCAGAGGAAGAGGGGCTTTGTATTTTTGAACCTAATGTTTTGTGTATGTATGTAGGTGATGAACAACCTTTAGAGGATGTACTTATGTAGGTTTATGAAGAAATGAAGTTGTTAGAGGAAATGTATGTAATATAATTGTTCTTGATTGAACATGTGTTCAAAGACACTTAAGATGGACAGTTGTTAAAGATTACAATGGAAGTTGGAAAGACTTGGCAAAATGATAGCAGACAATCTGAAGAGAAAAGGAAATTGAAGGTTGTAGAAGAAGGAGTAGAAAAGAAGTATGAAGATAGCCTTATGACAGGGTTAAACGAGAGTATATGTACAATTAAAACACTTGAGGTAATGGGATTATCAATTTCTATTAAAAAATTATGAACCTTTATTGATGATTGATGGACAAGAAATTATTTTGAGAGGACGTAATGGAGCATCAATGGAAAGAGATATTAATAAATATTGCATTATGGAAGATGGTAGAGCATAAATTTATATGGAGAAATGGGTCTAAGGAGGTACAATTAATCCAGTAAAGACTATGAAGAAGAAAGGAAAAGAGGAAAGTTAGGAACTTAAGGATAGGTTGGAAGAGATTAATGCACAACAAAAAATTGAAGACAATGTTATCTGTAGAAATTGCAAAAGGAGTAAAGGTGAATGTAATCAGCAAACTGGAAGAAGACAAACAATATGTGAAGATGAATGCAAGGATGCTTTCATGAACTATGCATTTGCAGTGAACAACAAAGGGTTTCAATGGAGTATGATATTCGTGATAACAGTAATGTTTACTGTTGTAAAAGGGACTTTACAGTGGAATGGAAAATTTGTTGTATATGGTGATTTTTTTTCCTGTACAAAAAAAAAGAGAGCTTTAGCTTCTAGAATTAGAGATCGACTGATTTTGATTAAAAAGAGAGAGGGATACAAAAATCAACTTAGTGGCTTATAGATTTGTAAGGAAGAAAAGAGAAGAATAAACAAAAATGTGAAAGGATGGAAGGCTAAAGAGAAGAACAAAGAACATAATTCAAAAACTAGACACAATTAAGAACAAAGTTGAAACAAAGAATAATTTTTCAAGACAAGACAACATGAAGGAGGATATGAAAAGTTAGAAATGTCATATGCACATCAAGGGGATGAGAAATCAGAGAAAACTTGGAGAAGAGGTAATGAGGAAAAAGGTGGAAAATGTAATATGTTTTCTGATTTTGAATTTTAACTGTTGAATGTGTTTTTCAAGATAGAAGACAAAATTCTTTTGGAGATAGATTTGTTTGTGAAAATATGAGGGAGCATGCAAGTTTTGGAGATGCAAAATGTAATTTTTTTGTTTTTATGGAAACAAGAAGATGAGAGAAAGAAAATAGTTGATTCAGAAGTTTGGAATGGAAGGAAGAGAGTTGATATAAATCTTACACAAGTCATTGCAGAAGAGAAAGTAGATTGCAGAAGATGTGAAATTACAAACCATGAACAAATTTTGTTTTTCATCAAAAGAATATTTAAATTTAAAGCGTTTATCTTGAGTTTGAAAATGAAAATTTGGGTGAACATTTGAGTTAAATTTAATGTGAATATGGAGACAATTGAACAAGGTTCAATAATTGAAATTTTTGAAGCTAATGGACAGTGTACAACGGGAAGGTCATATGTTATTTTGTCAAATAAGGAACAATATTCTTTTGAAATTGAGGAGATTCCACTCAAAATATTGGATAAGTGGATGATGAAAAAAACATAAGTGATAGGCATGGGAATTTTTCAAATGCAACGAGTCAAGAAGAGATTGAAAGATATGGAGGAAAATATAATGAAACTGGTCTGGAAATAGAAGAGGATGCTAGTGATAGGATCAGAAATAAAAATATATGGTCAGGTACAAGTCAATGGAACTAGTGGAGAAGACATGAAGTTGAAGTTAAATTATGTTGAGATGATGACAAGACAACAGCACACAGAGGTATAGAAATTTATTTTTCATGAAGACATGCTTATGTTGAATATCAATATCAAAACACTATGCAGTGGAGAAGCTCATGATAGCAGAGCAAAAGGACATACAAAATACATAGCTTGGCATCCGGGAGAAGGAGAGAATGCAGAAAATACACCTACAATTGAAAAAATTTAGACAACCAGTTACAAGATGAAGTCTAGGGAATTTTACAATAGAGGAAATTGGAGGACTCATGAACAAGAGTCCATGAATTATTCTAAAACTGGGGAGTCTGATATAGGAGCATTCTTCAAAGTTCATAAGTCTTAAGAGTCTTATCACACATTTATTAAAGGGAGTGGGTTCCCTTAATTATTTTGTTATTTTCCTAAGTTAGTTGAGATTTAAATGTAATTTTATTAATAAAGAATATCTCGTGAGTTATAGAGATCTTAGGGATGAGAGAGTAATCCTGGGAAGAGTGAGGATTTTAGGGACCTAGAGGCTTAATGTAGGATTTGGTGAGTAAAGAGTGGAATTAAGAGAAGCTTTGGGGAATATTGAGAGATTGTTAGACATGAACTGAAATTGGTTCATGAATCCTTTTTGTATATATCTATAAGCATTTTGAAACAAAACAAGTAAGAGTGCGAGGATTGAGAGATTGGTTCGAGATTAGAGGTTGGCTTGAGGTTAGCTCGAGGTTGGTCGAGCTTTGCTACTTAAGGGAGTGAGAGTATGATAAGTGAGAAGTCATTTTAATTGTGTGTATTTAGGCCACAGAGGCTGTAGTATTGTAATCGAATTAGATTCGATGATGATTGAGTAGTTATGTATTTATTTTTATTTATTTAGCTGTGGTTTATAAGTCCTGTGTAATTGTGTAAATTGTAGTGTGTCGTGTTGTTTAAATAGAACTGCTATTAATTTTTTGGAGTTTATTGATATTTTGTTTATTAAACTAGAAATTGCATAGCCAAGGGAGTTTCAATGTCCAAAACCGAGTAACAATAGCATACCTTGCAGTCGCGTAAGTGTATTGATGAGTTGTTGCAAAAAGGAGCATGGAGCAACTCTGGGTCGCAGAGGGCTTTAACAACGTTTTTCCTTAAATATCAAAGATTTTTGAATAGAAGCGTGAAGGAGAACGATGAACGGTTACAATGAGAGTACAAATATGAAAGGGGAAAGATGAACAGACAAGATCACGTTGCCAAATAAGTTTAGAAGGATGCGATTCAAAGAAGGATAGAGTAGGTGAGGACTACTGGATCTCATTGCAAATCAACGGTGGACAACAAACCACAATATCAAAAACCAGAGGTTTAAATTTTAAAGATATCGCAGGTATGTTATTTTATTTGTGATGTGGAAAGGAATAGAATGTGCATTGCAGTGTGAGGCGACCACGTGTCGGCATAGCGTAAGAGTGCATACAGCAAGTTTTATGGTTTAGTGTTATTGGTAAGGAGTTAAGTTTGCAGGAGAGGGGTGGTGCTAAATCAAGAGGTATAATACACCATTGGATTGGACGAGGTTATATGACAGATCTTGTGTCTCACTTCACATCGGCAATTGTAATTTTTCTCGTTTAAGTTGCAACTTACGTTTGCTGCAATACGATGAGCCCTAATTAGCTATCATTATGTGGGACCCGAGAACCTATTCCACATGCATGTAAAGTATTTGGGTATGTATAACTTGTTTAAGGTGAGCGATGTTGATTTCTAGTGTATATATGTAAATAAACCCTGATAAGAATAATTTATTGTTTAAAAAGGGGGAGTTTATTTGGGTCCATAACCCACAAGTCAATGGGTTCCACGCAGGTTTGTGTTAAGTTCCGGTTTCGGCTGCATCAGATTCCAATTTTTTTTTTTTAATTATTCTTCTTCCTATCTCTCTTCCTTCTTAGAATATCCCCCATAAACTTTTTTGTAGCTTCCTATTTCTTGGATATCTTTTTCATCTCCCTAATTCTTTTTTTTTCCCTCTCTAGTCAATACTTTGTGAATGCTTACCTATGATTCCTTTGCAAATGTATGCTTTCTTCCATTTTTTTTCCCCATACTCCCCATGGATTTGTCAACTTGTCCTAAAGCTAAGATTTTTCTATTGTCAATCTAAGCCCTATATAGTGGTTTCTCATTTTCTATTAAAATGTTTTGTTTGGTAGGATTTTTTTCACGAATTCCCTCCTTTTCCTCTAGAGTTACTCCTTCCTCCTCTAAAACCTCTTTTCCATTATTTTTCTATGGGGATTCTAATATTATTCCTTCTTTCCCATTTTCATTTTGTTCTTGAGACTTCAAGACCTCAAAAGGTTCTTACGAGGTTGAAGCCATATGCCTTCTGTGTGTGGATTGGGATTTTCATGTTGTCAAATTTTCTTTCTTATTGTAGATTTTTTTATTTTTCCATTGCTCTTGTTGACCTATTGCCATATCCTCCCCTTTAGCAGATTGTAACTCCAAAATGGCCATATTCATGGCAGTATCAACATTTTAAAGGTAATTGTTCCTAGTCAAGACTCAGATAATGGAACCATTCTCCCTGTGTGAAACTTATTTTTGAAGGAAACATTTTCTCCATATATACTTTAATGCAGATTTTTACTCATGCAAACTAGAATCCTTTGGGTTTAGCCCTATCCATATATTTTCCTTGCCGTTTTTTATTTTTGGTAGACAACCATCACTCTAGCTTGAAAGTTCAAGCCAATGAAGCTTAACCTAATTAGAAAATACATTTGGGATATCTTGATATATATCAAAGTCCTATGGCCAGTTCTTCAAATACATAACTCTGGCCCCAGAAAAATAAGGTCCATTTCAAAAAATTACATCTTTATCTTCCTTAAATTCAAACAAGAAGGAAAAAAAATTATTCCCACTTGCATACATTCCAATATTAAACTTAATCAATGATTTCCATGTTATCTCCAAAGATATCTCCATGGATCTTGATGATGCACAAATTTGTGTGAAATTACCCACTAAACCCCATTCTGGATATGCCAAAGAAGTTAGTAGAAACACCATGCGAAGGGCCACCAAAGTAATAGTCTCAGCCTTCTTCACAAATTTTGCATGTACCTCCTTATATATGGGTTTTTTTGGAGAGTGAAGCTACTAAGGCCTGGTGTTGGGATTGTGATGCATGTGTTTTCCTTGATGGTAACCCACTTGTAAAATAACAAGTATATGGTTTATGGATAAGCTCATAGGTGACAATGTGATGGAATAAAATGTCAAAATGATAGGACAGAGGCTTTGCAGATTAGAATTAGAAGATGGATAAAGTACATTATTGAAGAACTATACACGAGTTAGTAAATTCAAATTCACGTATACACGTGGGTACGAAGAAGAAAATTTGTGTATGAGTTAGCGCACTAATCTTAAAATACTAGGGGTCTTTACCATGGTATTAGCCCACAATATCAAGCATAGTAACAATTATTTGATCTTGTCCAAGAATACCATTGACACTTGTGTGGTTTTGGCTCATGGTATTGGCTAAGGCTCAAACTATATAAAGCGGTGAAGGTCATAGTGCTAAGTGTGTATGAGTATGTGAATTGAATGAATACTTCAATCTAAAGTGTATATGCATGGAATGGGCTATAATGAATAGACAAATTTGATATTATGATGCACTCATGAATACAGTGATGGATCAAGATCTCTAGACCTGAAATGACTATGTATTTTCATGATCTGTTTATGATTTGTTTAGGTCTGTGGTCTTGCACATGCTTGTTGCAGTGAAGGGTATGATCTGAGTAAGTTTGTAGTTCTTAAGTGTTGCGCAATCATAAATTATTTACAGATCTGTACATGGGTTCGAGTCAAGGAAGGCACATATACACGTGGGTTAGATTCTATAGAGGCGTGTATATATTCAGTGACATATTAATATCTATACACCATTTGGTCATGGGATTAGTGCATACATACACAGATATTCCATCTCGAAAGCGTATATGGAAGCGAGGGTTTTGCTAAAGAATGTTGAATAAAATGTTTGATCGGTTTTCTTGTGTTTCTGTCATCTACCAATGATGTATTCATATACATATACATATACATATACATATAGATGGGTTGTTTGAGTACTGATTATGCTGCTAGTTGATTTTGATTAAAGATCAATGAATAGTTCATTGAAAAATGATGTATGCTACTAAGTGTATGAGGGCCCTCTAAAACTGACAAAATATGTCAATATCTCTAATCAATTCTAAGTTTGAGTCAGAATTCAAAACTTAATATATTGAGGTCTATATGTATGTTTCTCCATAGAAAAGCATGTATACATGTGGGTTGTTGTACGTAAAGTAGCGTATACATTTTTCTTATGAATGATGAGGGTTGCAGTTGATTCTATATGTTGATGTTGAAGTGTGGGTTTAGTTATTTGTTCTGGTTACAATGATTTTACTATTATGTTCGAATTGGGTTGATGTTTACTTCAGTTGATCTACAAATTATGACATGTTAAAAGCTATTGGATCCAGTGTGAAAATTTATGAAACATGGTCTGCAATGGTGATCATGGTTTGAACCTTCGGTGAGGAAGCCGAAGTTTCCTTCTAGTAGGAGTTGGTGATCAGATCATGGGCTGGTAGCTCCCCTCCAGTGTTGGCTGGTAAATGAGATCAAGGGGTTGGAGCTCACTTCCACTAGAAGTTGGATAACGAGTGAAGGTTGCAGCCTTCTACATGTGGGTGCCTGTGTACTGGTATGAGTCTGTGCTAGTACAATATTGTAAGTAGTTTTCTATGTAATAAATATTGAAGACAAAGATGACAACATCGATGGTTTCCTCCCACATTGGGTTTCCACCTTAAATCATGTTTTTCATGTGTGTCGCTTATGTGTTATGATTTATTCTATTCTTATTACACATGTTTAATTCTTACTAAAAGTCTAATGAATCATTAATGCACTGTTCTAAGTAAAGTTCTAAATATTTATCTGAATTATAAGTTGACTGGTAATGCACAAGTTTCCTAAAATAAATTCATGTACATACGCTATTTGGATTAAGTGAAGTCGCGTATATAAATCAGTAAAGAAAAGAAAATATTATGTGAGTTTTAAATACTGCTTCACCCAACCCCCTACCCCCATCAGTATTTTTCTGAAAAATTGTAATCAGAGAAGGTCCTTACGAAGAAGCTTGATTGCTTGAAGAAAGATCTACTAAGATGAGCAATAAATATTGAACAACATCTATCACACCACCACTCTTCAATAGAAATTATTTAATCTTCTCGAAGAAAAGAACAAGATCCTATCTTCATTCTGTTGGAGAAGATGTTTGGGAAATTGTTGAAGGAGGTTACCAATATCCAGCTATAGTTCCCACTGACATAAGAGCAAATAAGACCTATGAAAACAATGCGAAAGCTGTAAATTTATTATTGGAAAGCCTGGCCAAATCAGAATTTTTTCAAGGTTATGCAGTTAGATACAACAAAGGAAATATGGGACAAAATAATTCTAAGCTATGAATGCGATGCCAAGGTAAAAATTACTAAACTCCAAACTCTCAGAATTCAATATGAAAATCTCAGAATAGATCATGATGAAAGTATTGCTAGTTTCTTTCTACATCTAGATGAGATCATAAATCGTATGAGAACTGTGGGTGAAGACATAAAATACATAAATTTAGTAGAGAAAATATTAAGACCTTTAACTCCTAAATTCGATTCAAAAGTGTCTAATATTCAAGAGAATCAATATCTGTATACTCTTACTATTGTTCAACTTCATGGGATGCTGACTACTTTTGAAATGAGAAAAGGAGGTGCATATGAAGTCAAAGAAGCCACATTTAAAACTATTGTGAAAGGAAAGGAAAAGGAAGAACAAAAATAATCGGGGTATGTATCAAAAGAAGATGAGGTAAATTTTGTAAATAAACTTCAACTTGGCACCAGAAAATTCAGATGTAAGCTTCCCTTAAAATGTTTTGCTTGTGGAAGAGTGGGTCCTTATGCTCCTAAATGTCCTCATAAATATAATCATGACAAGGTAAAGGATATAGAAAAAGGTAATAGGAGACGATTTGACAATAGGAAAAGTAATTATACTCATGAAGATAGTCATGCCTTGTAAAATAGTGAAGAAGGATAATTTGATAAAGATATTAAAATACTCATGGCATTTGAAACAGACACTAATGAGTCTGAAGATAATTTTAGGGATTATTTAGAAGACAATTTTTTCTTTGAAGAAATCACTCAACTCAAAATATGCTTGGAAGAACAATAAATATCCATAGATACTCTAAAGAATCAAATCATGGAAAAATAGAGTCATAATGAGAAGTTAGAATGTGAATTAGTAAGTCTAAGAGAGGAACTTGAGAAATTAAAAACTCTAAATCTTATATTTGCTAAAGGATTTCAAACCTTAGATGAAATTATCAAGGTTCAACACTCTCCTCTTATGAAGAGAAGTCTTGGATACATTGGTGAATCTTCAGAAATAAAAAAATCCTCAGCCACAACCAGAAGCTATCTAAATGTAGCAAAAGTTAGTCAGCAAAGTTTCAACACTCAGCAGAAGAACAAATGCAATTTGCAGGTAAATATGTTCGCTCTAATTCAAGGATGAACAATAACAAAAGAATCAGTAAAAAGGTAAAGAACACTAGAAGGTTCTATGATCACATAAATTTCTTCTTTAATGGACAATGTTTCTCATGTCATAATTTTGTCACAAAGCTGCTCAATGTGTTGCATACAAAAACAATATGACTAGAGAAGCAAGAAAATAAATAAATTAGACAAGAATCAAGAAGAATACATATATCAATTTCGGTCCTCTTAAGGATGTAAGTACATACAGAATATGGCACAGAATATGTGAAAGAACATACAGAATACAGAACTTTGGACATGAGTAATCTGAATCCATGAGAAAAATACGGCTAAAAGAACAAATATCCACAAATTGTAAGCTATGGAAAAAGAAGGAATCAAAATTTGAATGTTGCAGCATAACTTTATTTGTAGAAGGAGAATAAAATCAATGGTACATTGATAGTAGATGTTCAAAACACATGACATGTGATAAAGATAAACTCATTTCATAAAATGCGTCAGAAAAAAGAAAAGAATGTCACTTTAGGAAATGAATCTCATGCTATCATTAAGGGTAAGGGATCTGTTTTTCTAAAATAAAATGTTAAATCTGGTAATGTTCTGTATGTTGATGGATTAAAGCATAACTTGTTGAGTGTTAGAAAAATGTGTGACCAAGGAAATGAAGTAATCTTTTGATCAAAAGAATGTGTGTTTCAAGAAATTGACACAGGAAATATCGTAATAAAAGGCACAAGAGAACCAAGAAATTTGTATATATTGAAAGGTGGCCGAGAACAATGTTATCTAAGAAAAGTTGTAGAAAACTAGTAATGGCACAGAAGGTTGGGACATCAAATAGGCTAAAAGTTGTTCGTGATCTACCCAACATCACCCTACTAAGAAGTACCATATGTAAGTCATCTCAATTTAGTAAGAAAACCTGAGTTCAATTTAACGCCAAAGAAGAATCATCAAGTAAGCCTCTTTAAATCATACATACTGATTTGTGTGGAACTGTAAAGAAAAATTCAGCTCATGCAAAAAAATACTATATATTATTCATTGATGACTTTTCCATAATGTGTCAGATCAGTTTATTAAAACAAAAATATGAAAATTTTGATAAATTTAAGGTCTTCAAAGAATTAGTTAAAAAATAATTAGAATTAAAAATAAAATTTCTCATATCTGACTTACGAGGAGAATACATATTGGATTAATTCTTTGATTTAAAAAATATGTCATAAAAAGGAAACATTCTATAGCTGACTTCTCAACAAAATGGCGTGGCAGAAATAATGAATAGAAAAATTTAGAAAATGGCTTGTGTTATGCTTCATGAGTTTGAAACTCTTGACATCTTCGGGTGAAACTACACATACTACAATAAATATTCTCAACAAGGCCCATGTTCATGTGAATAATGATAAAACTCCTTATGAAATCTAGCTTTTGGAAGCAAGTGTTTCATGAAAAATAATGATGAAAAAATTGAGATGTTTGAAGCAAGAGAAAATAAAGGAATACTTCTTGGTTACTCTTCTATAGGTAAAGGATACAAATGCTATAGTAAGAAACTTCAAAAAATTGTTGAATGTTTTGATTTTGTGAGTGATGAAACATGTACAACTCCTAAAAAGGAATATAAAAAAAAGAGGATGATGATGATGATGAATTATTTCCCACATCAAATCACAATGATATAGAAGAAGAAACTAATGAAGCATCAAAAGGAGACACATCTGATAAAGAAAAGGTTCCATCTAGGTATGTTCAAAAGAATCATCCAAAATCTCTAATTCTAGGAGAAAATAAATCTCGGGTACAAAAAAGAAGAACACTTGTCGTATCTCCTAGTTATCTAGCACTATTATCCACCACTGAACCACAAAATGCAAATCAAGATAGTAAAGATGACTGCTAGATTAAGGCCATGAATGAAGAACTTGATCAAATTGAAAATAATAATACTTGGGAATTGGTTCCAAGGCCTCATGATAAAAATATTATTGGGACAAAATGGATATTCAAGAATTAATTAAATGAAAATGGAGATGTAATTAGAAACAAAGCTAGACTTGTTTGTAAAGGTTATCTTCAACAAGAGGTTATAGACTTTGAGGAAACATTTGCACCAGTATCCAGACTTGAAGCCATAAGAATGCTTCTTGCATTTTCAAGTTTTCAACGTTTCAAATTTTATCAAATGGATGTAAAATTCACTTTCCATAATGGAGACCTCAACGAAGAAGTATCTATATAACAACCAGAAGGATTGATTTTGAGTAATGATTTAAAACTTGTTTGAAAACTCAAAAAGGATTTATATGGGCTAAAAAAATCTCCACGGGCATGATATTATTGTCTTCACAAATATCTTCAGCAACAAGTATTCACAAAAGGATCTATAGAAAATAACCTGTACAGAAAATTTGAGGATGAAAAAATGTTAATTATTGTTGTTTATGTTGATGACATCGTTTTTGGGAGTAATGAATAATCCATGAGTCAACAATTTGCTTCTGTTATGCAACAAGAATTTGAAATTTCTTTACTTGGATAACTAACATATTTTCTTGGTTTACAAGTGCAACAAGTGAAAGATGGCATCTTTCTCTCACTAACAAAATATCTCAAGTAGATTCTGAAGATATTGGATGGAAGACTACAAACCTATGTGTACTCCAATGATGAACGGATATAACCTCACTTCTCATGATGATTCTCCCACAGTAAACCAACCAGAGTACAGATCTATGATTGGGAGTCTGCTTTATCTAACATGTACTAGATGAGATGTGATGCATGCAGTTGGGATTGTTGGACTTTTCCAAGCTAATCCAAAGGAATCACATCTTTAGGCAGTAAAAATAATATTCAAATATCTCCAAGGAACTCAAGGATTTGGTCTATGGTATCCCAAAAATGTCAATCTTACCCTTCATGCTTACAGAGATGCGGAATGGGCTCGAAATTTTGATGACTGAAAAAGCAGTAGTGGAGGTGCATTTTATATGGGGCCCCGATTAGTATCTTGGTTCAGCAAGAAACAAAGTTCCATTGCTTTATCAACAATAGAAGTACAATATGTGGCTATTACATCATGTTTTGAGAAACTTTTATGGATGATGAAACGATTACAAGATATTCAAATTAAATGTTCTCCACCTATCTCCATCCTATGTGATAATAGAAGTGTTATTAGTATCTCAAAAAAATCTTGTTATGCACTCCAAAGCCAAGCATATTCCTATTAAGTATCACTTTTTACGAGAACAAGTGCTTGAGAAAAATATTAAATTGGCGTATGTTCTCTCCAAAGAACAAGTTGCTGACATATTTAATAAACCTCTTCCAAGAGAAGCATTTGAATATCTCAGAAAGAAAATAGGAGTTGTCTCTACCTCATTATGTTGTTAAAATTATCTGCTCTATTTTGAGATGAAATTCAGAAGGATGATTTCGGTACTCAGGTTTCTTGAAGAATAGGCACGTTTATACGTGATGCCCTTTTAAGACACTCGTGTATGTTTTTATCTAATAGAAAAATAGTGAGACAGACTCAAGAACAAATTATGACATGCTAATCACAATTATGATTTAATTTTCTTGGTCTAATGTTGATGATTACATTCTGCTGATATGATATTAAATTATGCCTACTTGATTTATGAAGATTATTTGATGAATGAGTTGTTGTGGTCAGACTTGACAATGAACATGTAGCACAGGTTAAAGGGGAGCATTAGCCTTGCTAAGTATAACGCATTGTTGGCACTATGTTTATAATGGTTACTGAATTGTTCGATGATCTCTCTCTATTACAGTCCTCTAGCCTTGTTTATAAAAGTTATATCTATAATTTGATGTAAAGGTCATGTTGAGACCTATGATATAAATATTGTTATTCAGTCATGTATGAACTTTTTCAAATATGTAAACCCACTTGTTTGGGTAGTTGAGTCAACTTTGTAACCCCACTTGGTTGGGTTATTAATGTGAGTCCTTGGTGATAGGAACGGTCATAATCAGTTGAGTTATAGAGGCATGTACTTCATTGAAAATATATTTGAAGATTTAGCATGTGCTCATGGGGGTCATGGTCAGTATAGTGCAGATCGGACATACAAAGCTCTTGTATCTACCCAGAAAGAGAAATCATGTTTCAACATTGTTTCACCCTTTGCCCTTCATGTCAAAGGTGGAGAGTAACTTGGTGTTTCAATAATTATTATGTTGATGTTTCTATCACGTATCTACAAGTTGTGGTGATCAAACAACAACATGGTTTCCATCAAGTCCAAAGGGGGATATTTTTAGCATTATGATGCATGTGTTGTCCATGATGGAAACCCACTTATCAAAGACTAAATATATGGTTCCGGTATAAGCTCAGAGATGAAAAAGTGATGGAACTAAATGTCATAATGATGGAATAGAGGCTTTGAAAATTAGAATGATAATATGGATAAATTACATAATTGAAGAACTATACGGAAGTTAGTAAAGGAAAAGTCACATATACACGCGCGTACAAAGAAGAAAAGTTGTGTATGAGCTAGTGCACTAATTTTATAATACCAAGGGCCTTTACCAAGGTACCAACCCACAATATTGAGCACAGTACTGGTTATTTGATCCCGTCCAAGCATACCATTAACACTTGTGCGGTTTTGGCTCATGGTATTGGCTAAGGCTCAAACTATATAAGGAGGTGTAGATCATAGTGCTAAGAGTGTACGAGTATGTGAATTGAATGAAAAAATCAATATGAAGTATATCTGCATGGAATGGGATGTAATAAATATATAGATCTGATATTATGATGCACTCATGAATACAATGATGGATCAGGACCTGTAGACCTAAAATGACTATGTACTTGCATAACCAGTTTATGAGTTGTTTAGATTTGTGGTCTAGTGGATGCCTGTTGTAGTGAAGTGTATGATCTTAGTAAGTTTGCATTTCTCAAGTGTTGCGCAATTCTGAATTATTTGCAGATCTATATGTGGGTTCGACTCAAGGAAGTCGTGTATACACGTGGGTTCGATTCTACAGAGGCACGTATATATTTAGTGACATATTAAGATCTATACGCGAGTTGGTCATGGGATAAGTGCATACATACATAGATATTCCATCTAGAATATGCGTATGAAACTTAAGGTTTTGTTGAAGGATGCTGAAGAAAATGTTTGATCAGTTTTGGTGTGTTTTTGCTATCTGTCAATGATGTCTTCATATAGATTTGGGTTGTTTGAGTATTGATTATGCTACTAGTTTATTGTGATTAAAGATCAGTGATCGGTTGATTGAAAAATGATTGATGCTACTAATTGTATGAGGGCTCTGTAAAACTGAAAAAATATGTCAGAATATCTCAAGGAAGGTGTGTATACACGTGTGTTTGATTCTGTAGAGGCACATATATATTCAGTGACATATTAATATCTATACGCAAATTGGTCACGGGAAAAGTGCGTACATATGCAGATATTCCATCTAGAAGATGTGTATGCAAGAAAGGGTTTTGGTGAAGAATGCTGAAGAAAATGTTTGATCAGTTTTGATGTGTTTCTACTATCTGTCAATGATGTCTTCATATAGACCTGGGTTGTTTGAGTATTGATTATGCTACTAGTTTATTCTGATTAAAGATCAGTGACTGGTTGATTGAAAAATGATTGATGCTGCTAACTATATGAGGGATCTGTAAAACTGACAAAATATGTCAGAATATCTCTGATCAATTTTATTTTGAGTCAAAATTCTAAACTTAATATATTGATATCTATACGCAGGTTTCTCCACATAAAAGCATGTATACACTCAAGTTGCCTTGCGTAAGTAGCGTATACATTTGTCTTATGAATGATCAGGGTTGTAGTTGGTTCTATGTGTTGATGCAGAATTTTGGGTTTAGTTATGTGTTACAGATACAGTGATCTCACTGTTATGCTCGAAATGGGTCGATGTTTACTTCAATTGATCTACAAGTTATGACGTGTTAAAAGCTATTGGATCTAGCATGAAAATTTATGAAACCTGGTCTGCAGTGGGGCTGAGGGTTGGAACCTTCAGTGTGGAAGTCGAAGCTTCCTGCCAGTAGGACCTGGTGATTAGATCATGGGGTTGTAGGTCACTTATAGTGGTGGCTGGTAAACGAGATCAGTGCGTTGGAGCTCTCTTCTAGTAGCATAGATTGAGTGAAGGTTGCAACTTTCTGCAGGTGGGTGATTGTGTACTGGTATTAGTCTATGCCAGTACAAGATTGTAAACAGTTTTCTATATAATAAATATTGAAGACAAAGATGACAGCAGTGGTGGTTTTCTCCCACATTGGTTTTCCACCTTAAATATTGGTGTTCATGTTTGTTTCTAATTATGTCTAATAATTTATTCTATTCTTAATACACATGTTTACTACTTACTAAAATTCTAATGAATCATTAATGCACTGGTCTAAGTAAAGTTTTGAAGATTTGTCTGAATTATAATTTGACTGGTCATACACAAGTTTTCGAAAAGAAAGTCTTGTACATTTTCTAGTTGGATTAAGTGAATTTGCGTATAGAAATCAGTAAAAAAATAAAATATTGTGTGATTTTTCGATACTGATTAACCCCCCCACCCTCCCCCCCACTATCAATATTTTTCCCAACATGTGGAAAGTCGTAGATTCATCTACCAACCATGGAAGAACACCCTCCAAAGAAACCATTTAAAATAAGAGACCAAAATTACTTAAAAAAAGGTAGAGCAAAAAATCTATTTATACTTCTGAAACAATTACATCAACTTCAATGGGATCCTAATATATTGAAGCAAATAAATGGTGGCCATAAAAATTCAGTGTTGGACTAATGATTCATGAAATTCAAAATTTTAGATAGCAGCAACCTTATTCACTGAAGATGGAATTGAAACCTATGAAGCATATACACCTAAAATTGTAGAAATAGATGCCTCTGAACTCTACATATCTCTTTTATCTTCCCATGAACCTCCAAATTTTCACCCTTATTGATTTCATTTTTAAAAGTGCAATGTCTAATTAAATTTTCTGTGAGATAAAAGTTTTTTTATCAAGATATCGTATGTTCATCTAGGGAATTCCCATTATTAAAAGAAAACCAAAGAGATTTAAATGAAAATTCAAGAAATGTGAAAACAAAATCTATACTATCTACACAACAATGGCATCAATCATCAAATTATGAAAACTTTATCAATTTAATTACATGTCAAAAGAGTTTTTAAGGAATAAAATAGGAAAATGCAACAAAATATTTTAATTACATTTTGATCTTTTAAATTATTCATTAAAAATGTTCTTTACAAAATGATAATCATGCTAAAAATATCAAAATTGATTTCTTTAATAATGTTGACTGAATATTAGAAGGCTAGGTTAGGAATGCAATAATAATTTTTTAACCAATGTTCTTGTGAGGAAGACACTTAGTAAAGAGAATCTTTCGTAAATGTATTTCAATGATGGTGCATCTTCATCTTAACATTGATGTAGAACTTCATAACTATATTTACAGAAAAAATTAACTATAAAAGAACGAATTCAAGACCACAAAAACATAATTGAACCAATCTATTCCTAAAAGTAATTTTCTATTGCATTGGTTATCAAAAAACTGCATAAAATCGACTACCAATGCAAATATAGGTGTCTTTGAATCTCAAACCTAACATGGATTTTTTTGCATACGTTTCTCTTCCATATTCTCCAATATTGTTGAATGTTTAATATTTTTTCTCATTATTGAAAACATCATTGAAAGTCTTAAAATAAAAAATTATTTTGACATCGTTACAGAACCTCATTCAATATCTCATGGATGAGTAGAATATATTTTTATTTTTTTAACATTCATAAAAAAACATGCATTCATATTTCATTAACTCTTAACGATGTGCATTTCAAGAGATATTTTGTAAATACTTGTTATAAAATATCAATAGAAAACAATCCAAATTTCTAAGGCAAGTATATGAAGGATAACGTTTGGATGGAAATAATAATTCCTTAAGAAAAATGAGGTTATTTTAAATGGGAAAAAAGCAATTTTGAAGTTATTTAGATGTTAAAAACCAAAATAAATTATGATTATATGCATTCTTATTTTGAAACTTAACACTGGGTGAAACAACATTGTCTGTTTCTCGACAACATTATTGTCCATATGAATCCTTTGTTTCCAATGCTACTACTTTGTTCACTTACATATACATAAAAGTAAAAGAAAGAAAATAATTAATTTTTAATCCAATAATTAGGGAAAATTTTAGGGGCTAGTATTCACAAGTGGGCTAATTTTCCATGGTTTTTCCAAAAAACAATTCGCTAACTTCTAGCTTTTTTGAAAATTGATTCGCCCAAATTTTATAGAATAAAATTATTTTTCCCTAAATTCGCCAAAAATTGATATATACTAATATAAAATTATTATAAAACTAAATATTTTTACAAAAATAACATCAAAATTTTTACAATTTACATATTAGGGACTACTTGAGTCACCAAGGTTTCTAAACTTTAAGATAAACATCCGTCCTTAACATTTTCCCTGCCAACAATTATTCTTAACCATGAATAAATGCATGGTTAATGATCTAATCAAGAAATGATAATCAAATTTAAAGGAATACATTCACAAAAATAGTACGTAAATAACATTTTTAAATACTTCCTTACCGATATACTCTCTAAATCCCGTAGGGTGAAAACCATCAAACATTTAATTTTATTATTAAACACTCGTGAGGATGTTCACCCCTCACTCAATGGCTTATAAGGGATCCCATCCCTTAACCATTGTCATAAAACCTTAGAAGGAATTTTAATTTAAATACAAAATATGTAGCTTACAACTATTACAATTATCATGATATTGTTTACCTAAAAACATTCAACCTTTATATCTTTGTGGCTTGGTTGTTCCATCAATGGACCATCTTTTAGCTCAAACTCATCTACATGGACCATAAATTATTTACCTACCACCATGTTGAATATAATCTATCCTTTTCACAAGTCATCCTTTCTTTTCATTGATATCTTCAATAAGCTTTAATATCATGATTAGATAAAGCATCAATCAATCAATAATCAATATTTGAATCTAATCTTTTAACACCTATTCATTTGCATACATGAGATGTAAATACAATACCACAACATGATTCTTCTAACATCACTACTCATGAATTAAGTGTAAGAAAATAATTATCAAGCATTTCAAAATAAACCCCATATTATTATGCAACTTTTCACACATGCTCACAACTGTACAAGAAAAATCACTAGAATAGTCTAAGATTTCCTTTAAAGGAACTCACACATCATGCATTCGAGTTACTTAAACTTTAACGAAACAACTGACCCTTCAGCTATTAATTTTTGTGCATGCAATTACGTAAAGAAATCTAACACAATGAATGTTGTTCCTATGCATGCAAATTAATATAGTTTTCAAAAGAATGTTCCCAAAGGAATGCATAACACAATAGATCCTCCAAACATATGTTTCCTTTTTGAGGAAATATAACATAATAGGGCATGAAAAAACATGTTTTATTTTCCATAAAAATAATGCAAGAAAGCATACAATACATGTCTTCTTTTCAAATATTATGCTAACATTACCCATATATATATATTCCAAGGAAACCAACACATTACTATGGCTTTTGTGCATGTAATTCATCTTCTTTATCAAAGAATATTTTCCAATGTATGCTAACACAACATGCTATCATTTCCCACATACAAATGTGTATTCTTTCTAATGAAATCTAATACAAGTCGTGCATGCATATACATGATCTTATTCGAAAAGAAACTAACATAACAATTTTGATAGCTCAATATTTCTTCTATCCATGCAAAGAACATATCTCTATAATACACTAACTATTCTTTGTGCACACAATATCTTACCATAATAGATTTTTTTTAATGTATGCATCACATATCCCCTCATTATTATTCTACCATCATTGAATATTATTTTCATGTAAATGAATACATACTTCTTTTCCAAACAAATGTTAATATAACATAGTTTCTTTTTCTTTATATATGTAGCTTCTCATGCTTCCCTTTCAATACATTATCATAGATAATCATCTTTTATGCATAAAACTAAGCAACCATAATAAGCCTAACTTAACCTTTTATACACCTAAATCAATAAGTTCACATAATTCATATTATCATGCAATCTTTTCAAGAGGTTATTCTTTTCAAGAAAATTAACATAGTAACTTTCTTTATATACACTCAAAAACATGTTTTCTATATCAACATAACTATCCCCTGTGCATGCAAACATGTTTTTTTATTTTAATGCAATCTCCCATACTTCAATGCACATAATCCTTTTAAGAACAAGCATGTGTTCTTATTCTTGTATGGACAAGATTCATATGCATCTTTTAAAAGGAACAAAATTTATTTTCATCTATTCATGCACAAAATTCCTATTCAATTTTTATGCACTCAAATCCTTGCAATCTTTAAATAAACAACATGGGTAATATATACATACATTTTCATGAAAAAACACCCATGTAAATTAATCTATTTATGTTTTTCTTTTTCTTTTTCACCACCCTTGAAAATATATCACGAATTACCTTATTTATTCTACTCTTTATTCATCATTTCATTTTCAAGAAACTTATCATTTCATATACCAGATGGATAGGGAAAACAAAGAGAATACTTTTCCATGGAAAAGTATTTCATTTCCAAGAAATCTAGCATAGTAGATATTGAGTAAAACAAAGTTTGTGCATGAAGTTTTCATATTAAATATATTTTATTATATTCACAAGTGAAAAATAAAATAAAAAACCTCTCAAATAATTGATCTCCTCTTGACATTCATATATCTATATAGATAAATAAGATTATAGCACATATGAAATTGTTAAAAATAAAGAAATATGAAAGTATGGTATGGAGACGTACTACGAGGGTTCCTTGCAACCAATATTTCCCATCTTCAACTTATTATCCAGTTGGAAATAACTTTGAAGTGGAAGCCAAAAGAAAGTGAAGGGAGAAATATGTCTCAGGCTATAACCTCATGCATTGAAAGAAGCCGCATGTTCATCATCCAATTATTTAATGAAATCACTTTAGTTCAGGTATTTCATGTCATAATGTGCACAGAAATAAGTCTTTAGTTCCTTTTCCAATTATTTAATAAAAATCACTTTATTTCAAGCATTTCGCTCCATATTGTGTATATTGTTAGTGGTAAAGGAAGGCAGTGTCTCAAAACCCCCATCACTTCTGGCTTCTAACTACCTTCTCAGTGATTTGTAACATTTTGTACACAGATGACACCAATCTGTAACAAATTTTCTCATTTTTCTGCTACCTTCATGAAGTGGGTGAAGATTCGATAGATCCCTCATTATGGAGAAAGCCATTGGCATATAATTTTTTCCATAACTAATTATTCATTCAAAAATAGTTGAGATAATTAAAATAAATTGATTACTTTTTACCTTTGTGCAAAGTTGTAGGGATATTACATACTCCCCCCCTTGAAGAGAACACCATCCTCGGTGCTCTTCTATCACTAAAACTATAACTTTTACTCATGACATAAAAAAATAAAAAATCCAAAAGGGGATGCTTCACCTTCAAAATTAATAATTTTCATTTCCATTCAATACCATTAAATGAACAATAATTTGTTTTATCCATAGTCATAGGCATGAATAACTGCAAAAATATCCAATTTATACTTTCAACCACTTCACCGTTGCTAAAATTCATATAAAGAAAACAAAAACTCTATACCAAATTACCATTACTTGCCAATTACTCTTGGAAGTCATGGTCCATTTACGGAAGTGCTCTGATGGTTTGACAACCCATCAACAATATATGGCAAGAACCCTGTAATGTACAACTAACAAATCCAACATAATCACATCAGTCACTACATTTTCAATCAAATAATATACTTTTAACAATCATTCAATTATGAAATATCAATTTATATTTTAACCATAGTACTTTCACATGTACCCATAGAGAACCAACCCTCTAATCATAAAAAATTATAAATAACTACACCATGTGGCCATTGCCTTAGATCCTGCTAAATACATCCATACAATACTTGTAAAAGTACAACTAGCTCTCTAATCGTACAAATGATCAATTAATGCACCAAGTGCGTATTTTCCTAGCCCCTACTAAGACATTCAGAAGATTAGTAACCCAATAAAGGAACTTATACTTTCAATGTTACTTTCCTAGTGCAAGTCTCCTTTCCTGTCAACATGTACATAAGATATTTACACAATCATATTAAAAATAATTTTTAACACATCACATAACTAATTAGTTAAAGTTTTCTACTATGAGAACGATAGTGGCAAAGAATACTCCTCCCAACCAATGGGAACTAGTTTCCACAACTAGATCGAGTTATTTTCACATCCAAATAGTTTTTTGACAAAGACAATACCAGGTCCAATTTGGAATTCCATTGGCCAACCAGCTCAAGAATTCCAATGACCACATAGAGTGCAATATAGGTTTCTTGTTGGCAAGGTCCCACCTATTCCGCTGACAACCTCTCGTCTATAAGGAATTTTGGGCCTCCTCCAAGAGGATCCAAAATAAAGAGAGTTTCCCCATTCTCTTTACCTCTTCACCATCTTGAAAAACTCCTTTTCCTTACTGAGATCATCTATATCTAGAGAGAGTAAATATGGGAATGAAAGAACCACCAACCCCTTCGGGCAGGTAACAACCATTAACCCAAGCCCTTCTCACCTTCCACAACTATCCACAATTGGATGGAATGTTAAATTTATCTTTTAGCATTCTCTCCCACAACAATTTACATAATTAACCATATGCACATTATACATAATGAAAAATAAAATTTTATGTACATCATGACCTTGATCATGAGTCCAAAATATCTAGATTGTTAGGAAACACAATTGACATACTGGTTGTATACATTATGATTTTCCAAATAACACAATCATGCACATCATAACATTATACTTTATCATTTACAGTTGCAATTCATATTACAATGTTTCACTTTCACGTGTTTTCTTGTTTCCGTTAAACTAACCATGCTTAATCTCATCAACAATGCTAGTTATAAATATGCATTTCTTAAACAAGTATTGAATTTCACAATCATTTTAGTTTCATGTATAAAATTTTTTCATGCATAAAAGTACATACAAGTTTTCATTAATGTGTATATTTCAATAACGATTATGGTAACAGTCCGAATATTCCAATTCCCATAGTGTACACCCATTCTTCTCAGAAATATATCATGCATTGAAATTTCATTTTTGGGATTTCTAAACATCGAGGCTCCATTTTAATATCTTATAATTGTTTTTATCAAAATGTAGATCCTTTGAAAACAATATTTCTTTAGTGAATTCCCTATTGATTCTTTCAATGTCTCAAACTTAAACATAAAGTAGGGATTGAGCAATGATGTTTCAATTTGTCTATGTAGGATTTTTTCTATCTAGAATCAAGGATCACATTTATTTTTTCATAAAAATAGTCATGTACAAAAGGTGATAAATCCACCTTGAATCAAATCCCTTAAAATGATCGCATTTCTCAATATTTTCTCTCATGCAATTAAAATCGATGGAAAATAACCTCATGTTGATGGTGCTAGAAGTATGCTAACACACACAAACTCTCTCTGGTATGAAGTCCCAATTTGACCTCACATAGTTTTGGATAGGAGCCCCATCCATGAATTCAACTTTTATGCCATTCCAATGACCTTAAATATTTTCCTTGGTTGCAATCGACAATACAAGAGATTATGCACATATCTTTCGAGATAAGAAAGTAAGCTAGCTTTATGAAACACATAATTACAATTTATATAAACTAATTTCATAGAAGGGAAAATAAAAAGTGAGCCTTTAGAAGAAAAGCAATATTACTATCCTAATAAACACACACTTATATATAAAGAATCATTGATTAAATTGCAGAATATTTCACAAAGTAACAACAATCATGAAATCAAGTAAGAACACACAATTCAACAATATGTGTATTAAAGATTAAAAAATGGTTAATTTTTCTTAATACATATGAGCTTAAATATATATCGTAAAAATTAAAAGAATAGTCTTACAACATCCATGATACATGCATGAAAGTGCATTGACTCTAAGAGCTTCAAGATATGTGAAAGTTAGAAATACACAATTACTAATTCAGATTGGATCATTATATCTTTTTATCCATCATGATGCTTTCATAGTGGAAAAAATGGAGGAATCATGTCATGGGACAATTTTTAACAGTGGAATCAACATTGCAAAAATAAGGTCTAAAAAAATTTGGGAGCATTTTTAGGCATCAAATGCCATATTTTTGGGGTAAAACTTTTCCACTTTAGCGATGCACCTTTTCATCCTATTCTACACTAGGGAAATTTCCAATAATCCAAGAATCACTTAAATCGGAGTATGTATGCGAAATTTATACCACTCATATGTTGACCTTCCATTTTTTACCACCATGGTCCAAGGGGATTCCACATAATCCCAAATTATTCATGAAAAGGGGGATAGCCATGGGATTATGATGTATATGACTCTAGAAGAGTCTATAATGTGACTTCAGTTAAGATTTTAGGTAGTCAAAGCTAGCCACCAGTACTCTATTGAGTCAATGTGTTATATCGGGACCACTAGGAGAAAAAGGGATTCCATTCTTTCAAGTGTTCCATTGTTGAGGAAAATTAGCCAAGAGGGATAAGAGGTAGAGTGCAGAGAGAAGATTTGTGCATTGTAATAGCTGACATGCCATAATTATTTATATTTCCAACCATATTTCCATTCCATGAAAGAGAGCAGAGTGGCTCCACCTTTCAGTTGGGTTTCTCTCTCGAAAGGGTTTCCTAGAGCATCTCTTGTGTCAAATTTGTGTCTGAGATTTTATTTTTTCGTTATCTATTTTTTTCATAATATCATTCTCATGCATGCATTATTAACAATAAAATATATAGATATAGAAATCTAAGAAAACTGTAATGTTGTAGAATCTCATATTTGTAATGTAATTTTATCACACTAGTTGTGATGAACTCTCTAGTGGGATATCCATGACAATTTACTAATGAATTACAATGATGCATCACTATCCCTAATAGTATAACTTGAATCTACCACTTTCCCCTCCAAAGAATATTACTCTTTCCTATGCTCGACTAGAGAAGAAAAGGCTAAGAATCTAAATTTCCAAGCCCCTTGCTTGAGACATGAGGGTTTATTTATAACCAGTTAGGTGACTTTAACCTCCCTGTGTGACTCTTGAGATCCTGTATGACCTATGGACTACCCAATAACTCTTCACATTTTTCATGTGACGCTTGGAATTCCTCTAAAAAAATTCACATTTTTTATTAATTTTTCAATTATAAATAAATTTCTTGCAAAATTGTGGGAAAATTCCATAAGCTACAATGAGATACAAAATGATCACATTTGTGGGATTCTCAACTCAACGACAGAGGCACAGAGCTCCATTTTGATGTGTTGATATGAGGATTTATATTATACTATTATGCATCCAAAGTTTTATGGTAGATCTAGATTATATATGATCTTTCCCTCCAACTCATCTAGATATATATTCTTGAAGCTGGTTTGTATGTTATTCCAAAACATGATTAAATTCGTATGTAACTTGGATAACTCAGCTACATATTTCAAAACAAAGTAATTTGTCACCTATAACTCAACCTGATTGGTCACCTATCTAATATTGTTCAATAAATCATTTCTATTTCTTGATAGGGTTCTTGTTTTTCACTTTCCCAAGTGCATTTACAGAAGTATTTTTTTCATTCACACCAAGAAATAAAATCCATTGTATTGTTGTCCATATGCTAAAATCATGTTGGTTACATAATTCTTGAGCTACTCATAGAACTGTATGAACATTCTTATCTTCTCTTTTTCCATCTTATCTTCTTTTCTTCCCTTTCTAACCAATGTTACAGGTACATTCAAATATTTGGGACCCCATTCGTGGATCACATCCATGGTTTCATAACCCACCTTCAATACTTTCAAATTCTCCTTCAATACTTTTTTTCCTTCATGTAAGGACTCAATTTCCTTATGTATGAAGATCACATCATCATACATCTCCTTCATTGTGTCCTCTAGTGCCTTGTGTTCCTTACGTATGGCTTCTTGTAATCCCTTTTTGTTGGCATTGGTGGAAGAAATTATTTCATTTTGACAATGATATGATTAATTCTCTTCCTTGCAGTAGCCAATTACTTCACCAACTACTTATTCCTTTTCACCAGGAAAACTTTATTCTTTTGTTTGGACATTGAAAATTCTACATTAGCGAAAGTGAATGCTTTAGGATTTTTCCTAGTGTTTGATTCAATCACCTTTTCTATGTTTATGGAAACAGGATGATCAGGATAATTTGGAAAGTACCTTATTCTTTCCCATATGATATTGTTGTTCAGCTCATCGAAGATCAAGTTGGAAATATCCATGACTGTACCATCAGGTGGAGAAAGTATCCCCATTTCACTTAACGAGAGATGGCAACTGGTTACAAGAGTCATGGGCTGAATGTTATGTTTTTCTATGATCAACTTAATATCTACCACCTAGTCATCCTCCTCTTATTCTTAATCCATATTCTAGGCTTGCGAGTATTCATCCAACTCCTTTGCAAATGCCCCGTCATGTTTTCTCATGTTTTTTTCCTCTACTAAGAGCTTCCATCATTGCTCTTCTTCCCTTTGCTTCTTCAAATATTATTCTTGATACTTCTTCTTAGCTTCCTATTATTTTATCTTATTCAATTCTTATTTCCTATTTTGGATGTCCTCTTTCTTATTATTTTATTTCTCTTATTTCTTCTCATGCTCTTCCTCCTACTTGCACTCTTCTTCCAATTTACACTCCTCTCCCTGATTCCCTTTCCTTGACTCTTCCCATTCCTTCCTTTTGTTTTGTACTTCAATTTCACCCTTAGAATTTGGATTAGATTTTAATTTCCTACACCTCTCCTCTTTGATATCATGGCTCAACTTCATCTTTGACCCAACATCAACCTAAGAGACTATTTCCTGCTAGGTCCCTTCTTGATTAACATCTAGCACATGAGCTATATGAGAAGGACATGCCTTATAACCTAGTCCGACTTCTCTAGAAGAATTATACCAATTCTTTATCTTCTCTTAATCTTCTGAAGAGTTAGAAACATATGGCTAGGTGAAATGTATCTTTGCATAGTGTCACTTGCATATGCCTCTAGGTTCATATCAATGAAAGCTTATCTCACTGAATATGAGGTGGTTAAGTTCCATAATCTCTATATGTGTTGCCTTCATATTATTCAGTTCATATGACGCTACATGCAGAGGGAAGATACTCCAAGGTGACTTCTTATTCTTTCTTAATTGTTGCAACAATCGTGAGCAAAACTGGTAACCAATCTCCTACATGAATAAATTGTTAGCCACATATTTCAGCATAATATGTGGAGGCTTATAGGATCCAAAGGCTCTGATATATGTTCCTTGAGAGTAACCAAACCAATATGCTACTTTGGTAGCAAATTCTTTAGCCTTGTTTTTTATGCAGGGTGCCTTGACTTCAAAGATCATCTGATAAAGTATGACAATGAACTGCTTGAAGAGTTTTTAATAAAGTACCCTAGAGCTGAATTCTGACAATAGCTTACAATGGATGTTGATAGAGGATTATTGTTAGATCTCCATATTACTAGTGTACTCCCTCAATATTGTTAATGTATTCCCCTTATTGTTATTCGTGTGCCCCTGCAGTCCCCATATTTTTATTATTGTGCCCCATAAAAGATCACTATTTATATTGTTGTTCCCTTACATTATTATTGTTAGGTCGACTAGGATTATATTGTGACCCCATGGACTCTCATATATAGAAAGGAGGTTGTGTCATCTGTATCATCCAATAATTTTTCATTTATTTAATGTAAAGGAGGTTTCCCCCTCGAAGAGGCTTATTTCTAAGTAGTTTATCTATATTTTCTTCTATTTTTTGAGTTGGGTTCATAACATTTAGTATCAGATCTTTGGATTCTATGGTTTCATTGCTTCAAACATGTCATTGGGGAATTTTTTCTATGACACTTTTTCTATGAAGTTTCAAAAGTTACAAAATAAACCCATTTGAGTTGAGATCCTGTGGACTAGCATGTAAAAATTGCATACCTTGGTTCTCTATATTTTTGGAGATATTATCTAAGGGAGATAGGTTTTTTGCATTCTCCATAATTTCATCTCAAACAGGTGGCCTAGGGAAAAATGTCATAAATTAATTTTTAGACATTGGATTGGAATTCTATAAAAAATTTCCAAAATTGAATAGGCTATAGTTTCTGTTGTATCTATTGTAGATTATAAGGATGGCAGTGACCCATGGCGCACCGTAAAAGTTATCTCTATGAACCAGTCCATAATTAGGTCATTGTGGGAGATTAGAAATAACTTTGTCTTGAAGAATTGAACACGGGTTTGACCTGTGGCATTCGAAAAAAGACTCTAAGGAATACTATAATACCGAACCTCAAATACCGGGAATCCGAAATTGCAAAGATACATCACTATCAATATCAAAGTTCTCAAATGAAAGAAAAAGGTGTGTATTTTTTCTTAATTCCATAGCTTGTGTTTGAAAAATCAATTTGAAGTGATTCAAAGGGTATATTGAAGCATAGATAGCATTGTTAGGTTCTATAATTAATCCCAAAAATAATTCCATGCACAATAATCCCTCAGAAATATATACTATGAGGCATGAAGATGAAGAAGTGCAACATGGTATATCAAAATTACGAGACCAAGTGCAAGAAATATCGCTTTTAGAAAAAATAACCGAAAATGAAATGGAATCTAAGATGGATGGTTTGAAGAATGGCATGGAAGCTAAGATGGATGGTTTGAAGAATGGCATGGAAGCTAAGATGGATGGTATAGAAGGCAACATGGAATATTTGAAGAAAGACATGGAAGGTTTGAAGGAAGGTTTGGCTAAGATGGATGGTATAAAAGGAAACATGGAAGATTTCAAGAAAGACATAGAAGGTTTAATGGAATATTTGGAAAATTTTCTAGAAGAAAAACTTCCTAATGTTTAAAATGTAGTAGAGGAAACTCATGATGAAAACAAAATAAATGTTAATCGTGATTTCATAGACTCTAATATTGGATTGAAGGCCCACCATATTCCAAAGATCGATATGAGTAAGTTTGATGGAAAATATCTCATAACATGGATACTATAGATGGAGAAATACTTTTATATCCATAATGTGAAAAACATGCAAAATGTATGCATTGCAACGTTATATTTAGAAAAAAAAAATTTACTATAGTATCGATGGATTTTCTCTCGTAAAAAAATTGTTACTTGCTCAATTCCTAGGGAGGAAATGATAGGACATTAAGAGGATACAAAGAGAAACACATTCTTTAGCCAACTGATAAATATCAAAGAAAATGGCTAAATGGTGGAGTGCATTGAGGACTTCCAAAAATTGAATATAAGGGTAAAGTATATTCCATTGGAGAACATGATTGATGTCTTCATAGGGACTTTAAAAGATAACATCCAACATGAGGTTCGCCTTTCGGGAACATGATTCATTGGAGGAGGCATTCAAGTTGGAAAGAAAAATTGAAAGAAAAATTAAGGGGACAAGGAAGCCTACCACTCACAACTATAAAGATGGAAGTATTACTACTCCTAGAGTTCTAGAACCTACAAGGTTGAAACGACAACACTTGGAAGAAGAAGTAGCAAAAGGACTTTGCTATAGTTGTGATAGTAAATACACTAAAGGTCATAAGCATGTTGAGAAGAAATTATTTTACATATATTTTGAAGAGGAGGAAGAAAGGGAACAATAAACTTCAAAAGAAGAGGATATACACCAAGAACCAACCCTAGAGGAAGAAGAAATGCATATGCCTATGGCTTGTGACCATTGGTGGAGCCAAAGTGTTAAGCATGGGGTTAATGAGTTAAGCCTCAATCAATTATACAATCCATATTATTAACAATAAGACATGATTATCACAAAGCACCGAGTTTAGTGGCTAAGAGAGTTTAATTAGCACTAAACACAATTAATTTAGTTAATGTGAGATTAATTAAATTAAAAATGGTTAGCTTAGCAGTCCTCAAAATCCAGCGGAACTGCCAGTTTAGTGCCAGCTAGCCGAATTTAGCTCCAATTAACTAAATTTAGGCCAGAAATTGTGGGAAAAACTGAAAAGGTCATAACTTTTGGATTTTTCAACCAAATTAGATGCAAAAAGAGGCTAGATTACCATTTTTGGGAATTCTAGACTCATTAGTGTAGGTTTCAGGAGAAAAACATAATTGTAAATAGGTCATTTTTCAAATTTGAGCATAATATAGAGGCCGAAGCCATGGAAGCTGGACCAAAGAGATGTAGCCCAGGAGGGGTGAAGTCCTTCATCAAATACCTATGTTGATGTATTTTATGGTGATGTACTATACTTTTATTTTTTGTTGTTAAGCCTTTATTTTATGTTAAATTTTTCATAAAATTAACATGAAAAACACTCATGAGACCTTATAATTTTCAAGAGAACTTGAACCCTTAAGTACACATATGACATTTTATTTAGAATGTGAAAGAGTAATTAGAAAATAAACACTAACGTACTTCATTCAGATCATTTTTTTGTATCAGAGCTTTAGGACTTTAGGTTTTGTTGTGAAATAATGGATCTAATTTTTTGCAAGTTTTTTTCATGATAACAAGGTTAAAATTCAAAAGAGGAGAATGGAAGCTGGTTGAAAGCCCTGAAGTTGGGTCAAGAGGAAGAAGGGAAAGGTTTCCAAAGTAATCAACACCATCACATCCTTAAGTGGAATTTTAGTCTTTAGTGAGCATGTCTCATGAAACAGAACCTACCATGAGAGAAGATTAGAGAGCATTCAAGAAGGCATTATTTGATATGACTAAGATGGTTAAGGTCCTCTATGAGGAGAGGAATTTAAGGATGGAATGAGAAATTATAGGCCTCTAAGAGGAGCAGGTTATCCAAGAGGAGAAGGCCATGGATATGGTAAGAGTCCACCATCCACTCCACCATCATTCTCACCTCTATCTTCACCTTCCTCATCATCATCTTCCACTACCACAACCTTTCCATATGTTCATCCACATACTTCAAAAGGAGCTGGCAAATCACCCTTAAACTTGATGTCAAATTTGAGCTATCGATGTATAATGGCACAGTGAATTTAGATAATATAGATAATTGTATTCATCAATTGGAGGTTTATTGTAGAATTCAGAATCTTCAAGAAGATGACATAAAGATTCAATTGGCTTCCTTGAGAATGGAGGGTGCAACACTTGTATGGTGGGAAGAAAGGACATGATATGAGATTAAAAACCACGGTAATATCTCAATGTCTTGGTCAAATTTTATTTCTACCATTAAAATGAAATTATATCCTCTAACTAGCATGGAAAAACAATTATGGACTAGCAGAATTTTAGACAATTGAAAGCGAAAAGTGTGCAAGATTACACTCATGAATTTAGGAGAAGAGCTCTTATTTTGGGTGTAAATTTATATTCTTAAGAAACTTTTTTAAAGTATATTGGGGGTTTTGATAGTTATTTTATACATTTTATTCTCATGTTCAATCCCACAAACTTAGACAAGGTATGCATTCAAGCCATACATCTAGAAGAAAGAGGGAAACATATTGCAGATGGGAAAAGTGATAGTTTCATTTAGTACGAAGATAAAGGAAAGGGAAAGTTTAATGGAAGAGTATATAAAAATGGTTCTATAAAAATATAGAAAGGTAAAATCACATGTAAACATTTTTTGAACAATGGCCATGACGAAGACCAATGTTAGCAACTCCATCCATAGTTAAAGCCAAACAAACTTAAAAACAAAGAGAAGGAGAAAACTATTGCAATCATTGAACATGACTTAGGTTCAAATTTAGGAGATGAACCCAATATTACAACAATGTGTTTGAAAGGTAAAAACATAGCAAGCACTAGTTCTTCATTTTTTCCTAACGTAACTCAAGACAAAGACACAAGAATTGAACTCTTTAATATTATAGTTGTTTCAAAACATACCCAAATAGACACACTATTTGAGAGTGATTCTCAAGCTAATTTGATTTCTGAAGACTTAGTTAAGAGGTAAAATCTTGAAACTATTACACATCCAAGACCCTATGCTTTAGGCTATATATGAAAGAATTAAAATTTGCAGGTAACAAGGAAGTGCATCCTAAGGTTTGCGATCAATTCAAACGTTTTTTACGAAGTTCAACTTGATGTAGTGACGCTTGATATTTCAGGTATTTTTTTCGAAAGTCCTTATGTTTACAACAAGAATGGAGTATTTCATCACCATGATAATAATTACCACTTGTTTAAGGATATAATTGAGTACATAGTTAGAGCACATAAAAAGAAGATAAGTTTGTCTCTTATACATGCAAAATAAATGAAGAGAATAGTGAATGCAAGTCAAAATTTGGCTTTATTAATGTTCAAGCATAGTGATGTTTTGAATGAGACCTTTCAAAAATATGCATCAAATGAACAAGTTTATTTCAATGAAGTTTATAATGTTTGTAATAAGATGTTTCAGGACTCTAACATGTTTCCTTTGAAAAGAGGTAAACAAGATGTGAAATATTTGCAGCAATCTAAATGAGTGTTGAATGGTGATGGAAAGAAGATGTCGGTGCAAGAGAGCGCAAAGGTCAAAGAGAAAGCACCAAAAAAATTTAACAAAGAAGGAATAGGTTCCACAAGTAATTTTATTGGTGTCAAAATGGTACATGACAATGGTGAAAACACTTGGTCAAAAGTCGACCCAAGTACAAGATAAGTCAAGCTCAAAATCACCATGTCGACAGTGTTCGAGGTGAGACAGTTTTCAAGTTTCCTTTGATTGATGACCAAGGTGCAAACAAGTCTTTTTATTTAAGGATAGATTGTTATTCTATAAATTCTAGGAAATTTCAGCATGATGGTGTCTACAACAGCAAGGTAGGGTCTCCATAATCAAGAAAAAAGATTAGTTTTTATGAAAAGCTCAAATTGATGAAATTGGGAAAATTCTAGTGGATTGAGTCTGGAAAGGTGAGGGAACTATACCCTCATCCACATGTTAAGTAATTAAATAGATTTTGAGTTCCAAAAGGCTTCCAATGGGGAGGAATGATCAAGTGATCAGTTTTATTCGAAAAAATCAAAGTTCTCGTAATGGTGTGAAACATGAGCGACCATGTACTGTTCATTTTTTTGAATTTGGTGCACTTCATTTCATGTGAAATGGACTACGTATGCTCCCAGAAATGAGTTCTATTCATTTGGACAAACAGGTAAAAAAATGGTGATAGGGAGCCGAGTCAGCAGTTCGTACTACTAACGTGACATGTAGACTGGGCAGAGTCAATGTTTGGTCAAAGTCCTATGAAGAATGATAAACCTGCCAAGTGGCAGAGTTTGATTGCTTAATTTTTGGGTTATGTGGAAATTTTTCATTGGTTTTTGTGTGGTCCAATGGGGAGAGGACACGTGGTGCACCCTGGGGCTACCACATGCCCCCCCTCCCTCCACGATGGTGTAAAAATTTCATTGTAAAATTTTTTTATAAGTCCAGACGTAGGCGTCGTTGTTTGACCCCACCACCTCCCACACAATACGCACACATATTACCATTCCACCATACCACATTTATTTAATGTTTATTAAAGTTTCCAATGGGAGAAGTGGGGGCCAACCCCGTGGAGCTATCCCCCAATGCATATGCCTATGCCCTGTGACCACCGATGGAGCCAAAGTGTTAAGCATGCTGTTACACCATTTTTTGGTCATCTCACCTTTTATTATTAGATGGACCCGAGTACACCATGTAAGACCAGTTTTACCCCAAGTAAAACTGCTTTCCCTATGTTAATTAAGGAAACCCCAAAAGGAATAATTAATTAAACCACAATTTAATTATTATTCCCAGTCATGTTTAACCCAAAAACAAAGAAATTAATGAGATACACCCATAGTTATCTTGTTATTTTCTAGGAATAATTATTTAAATAATATTCCTTGTTAAATATGACCAAATCAACCACTATTAATTAAATAAATCATTATTTATTTGATTATATCTCAACCACTTCCTTAATAGGATAAATAAATCATTTATTTATTTATTCTTCACTAATCAAGGGATTTTGACCCAAGTCAAAGTCCCTTTCCCTCCAACAAATAATAATAAAATATTCCATATAGGTGGATCTAGATTTGGTTAACATTATTTTAATCATGCACCAAGATCTAGAATGACCCAATATTTTGTTATAAATAGGAGGGTTTTCCCCTTCATTCTTCACCTTTTGTTGCATACTAGATCACTCTGGATCTATACACTCGGTCTCATTTTCTGCCATTGTTGCTCCCATTGAGCTTTACCTTCTACATTGGGTTTTCTACATCTACAAGAGAGAGAAAGCTTAGATCTGAAGTGCTGAGGACTACAAAGAACCCATCCCATTTAGGAGATCTGGATACACCTTCTTGTTTCCTCCCAGGTGCCCTGTAATATAAAAATTCATTCAAAAATCGTGTTCTTGTCTTGTCTGTTGGATGCATGGAGCAAACTCTTTACTTTATTGCTTAATGTCTTTCCATTTATAGATCTGTTTGTTGCAGCACTTTAACTACTAATTGCAGATCTGAAGATGTTTTGCAACCATTATTGTTGTTAGGGCTATTAGTTATGCGTAGCTATAGTGGTTCTTTAGCGCTTAGAGTCATACTAACAAATGGCGACTCCACACGGGTTTTAAATTACGACCGCTGTCGTTTTTCATATTCACTGTCATTCTTGAGCCTAAAGACTTCTTTTAGTGTAGTTTTTCTCTTTTCATGTCATTTTCTCTGGTAAAAACCTAAAATTTCTAACCAAAAATGTGTTCGCTATTGTGATCGCGGCGACCGCTACGAACGGCAACAGTTTAAAATACGCGTAACAGTAAAACGGTGTACCTTTGCTTCAGCGCCTGCATTCAGGCGCTATTGCTTTGTTCCTGTGACCTCCAACTGGGATAAATTGAACCTGCGACGCCTTTCGACATTTTTCGTAATTTTTAGGTTATTGACCTCTTGATTTTCATTCTCTCAGCCTGCCTTGACCAAGATCTGATCTGTTTTTACTCATCTAAGTGGGAACCCAGCCCCTTAGGGCTTTAGCACCCTCCACTTTTTGTGGAAAAAGTTTGTTCGTGGTAGTCGGTTCGACAGCCCCTCTTTTCCCGGATACGCGGCCTCACTTCCAGATGTTAAATGACCTCTTTTCCTTTCAAATCACCTCTTGTCGTTTTGTTTGGACCTCTAAAAACCTACCTTGCCCCCCCCGACTTTCTTTGATTTCCCTTTCAGCCACCTTTCATCTTGGTGTGGTCTTATGTCTGGCTTTATCCTCCGAATCTCATCGTGACCCTAGATCTGTTGAGCTTCCCTTGTGTGTGTTTCCTTAGTTTTTCCCTTTCTTTTCAGCATAGTTTTGAGAGACCCACCTTCTTGGGTTAGATAGATGCATACGTAGCTGTTATTTTTCTGTTATTTCAGCATTTTACTCTGTTCTCTGTAGGTTTATTTTCAGCTACGCAGCACACTTTTTTGCTCTCAACAACGAAAAGGGTTTAAAAATTAAAATTAACGCACACCACACACTGACCCTAAGTGAAGAAGCGCCTGGTTTACATCGCCTGGCAAAGACTCTAAAATCAATCGTCACTGCACCTTATCTGCCCTTGACCTTCTTGATTCTGTCCCTTTCTGCCCTTGTCGGTTTCCTTCTTCCTGTCATCATTGCGCCCCCAAGGCGCCGTTCCCGGAGCCTCCTTGGCCTTCACCCTCTGTCTCCGGTCGATCGACCTGCTCCGTCCCACCATCGTCGAGCCATTCCTTCGCTGATTCTTTGGGCTCTCCTTTTCCTTCTGGTTCTTCCCCCTGTCCTCATGGTCCAGGGGCCTAACACTGGCAGAATCCGGCTAATGCGGGACTGCTACTGTGAGAACCACCACGAAACTACCCGGCTTCACCGTGCTCCCCGCTTCTTGAAAAGCGAGCCTCGTATCCCAGGTCTGGACCGGTTGATAAACGACTATACATCATGACGCTAGTTGGCATTGCTCTTGAAGCAAAGCTCCCCTTGACTCGAAAGTTTGAAGTCGTCTTTGGAGAAGATCCTTCCGTCATGTTGATCTTTCCTTGGTATTCATCTACCTCCATGCTCGATGACTCTTTGTTCGGTCTTCATTTGTTCACGCACGCTTACAGGCGAAGCTTCTAAGTGGTATGTTGACGAGCCCACTTCCTCCCATACCACCTTTGCAACTCTTGCTCGGGCTTTTTTATCTTACTTCCAGCTTCCCCTTCGTTATGACACTGGTATCGAACTCTTGACTTCCTTCAAGCAAACCTCTTCGACCCGCCTTTCTACCCATGTCCAGGAATGGCGAAGACGACGGAGCTTATGCCAATATCCTCCCTTCGAAGACCGTGTCTACATGGACTGGTTCCTTAGATCTCTTTTGTCCCCTATCGGGAAAGATGTTGCATCCCATTTTCCTCAAACCGAAGAAGATGCCCTCCAAATGGTGTTAAAGTATGACCTGATCTACGCTCAGACAGGTTATGATCCTACTGTCCTACCTGATCTTCCCACACCCAATGATGCCCATACACCGGGGGCACCTCATGCCGCCAACAGTATCATTGGACCCATCTCTCATCCATCCGCTCAACCTCACATGAGCTATGGTTTTCCTGGGGGAGGGGGCACCACTTCCTGCACTTATCCCCCTCCCGGTAGCATGCATCCAGGATACGGCATGCCTCATCCTTTTGCCCAACCTCCTTCTTACCTCAATGTTGCCCAACCTAACCATTACCCTTATCCACAGCCTGGCGCGCCAACTCCTCCAGCATATGCACTTTCGCCTCCCTTGCCTTCTCAACCCCTGCAACAGCGCTCCCCGCCCCCTCAAGCGCAGGTGGATGCACAGCAGGGATTCATGGCTACCCAACCACCTGACGGACAGGTGACCACTCCACCTTCCCCTTCTGGTTCCTCCAATTACCAGATCCTCATGATGAACTCTGATCCGCCTCTAACCGTCGACCTTAACCTTCAAACTCGGTCTCGCCAGTACCCCAAGCCTCCTGCTCAGTCTGCTCCCGAGCCCCCCTCTTCAAGTTCTGCAGAGCCTCTTTCGACATCCAATGGCCCCTTACACATCCCTCAACCCAAAGTTGAGGTTCATCCAAAGATTCCAAAGGGACCATTACGCCGAAATGCTGTTTCCGGTCGAGCCGCTCAGTCGTATAGCATAGTAGATGATTTGGCGCAGTCCCCTGCTGCCATTTCCACACTGGAACTCCTCCAGTCATGCCCTTCCCAAAAGAAGGCTCTACTATCTGCCATGGGCGTTGTAGATCCTGCTGACGACCAGATGATTGTTTTCGACGCCACTCAATCGGACCACCCTCCCCTCCCTCCTTCCGTCGCCTTCCAAATCTCAGTCAAAATACGAAACGCCATCGTTTCCCGGTGTATCATTGACGAGGGCATCCACCTGCGTGATGTCCGCTTCGGTTTGGAAGCAACTCGGATCCCCTGAGCTGGCCCCTTCCACGATCACCCTTAGAGCGTGGGACGATCATGCCGACCCCATGAACTGTTTAATAACATCATCTCCCTCGCCGCATTCTTTGCGTTGATATCGTCATTGACGCCCCTAGTAACATTCTGTTAGGCGGCTTCACCTATGCCATATACTGTTTGTCCCATCCGCGGTTTCGCAAGATGTCTTTCACATAATAGAGAATAGTCACCATTGTTCGGCTGTCTTATCACAGTAACCGTCTCGAACCCCACTCTACGAGACGACCATCTGTACATAGCCAGGCAAGCAGCCCGATTCTTTGGGTGTTTTTGTGTCTCCCGGCGTCTATAAAGTTCCACCTGTGGTGCTGTGTCTTCCCCCCCTCTTGTCCTTTGGTCTGACTTGTCGAATACCGCAGTACGATGGTCTCGAGCCACCGTGAGCGACACCGCCTCGCTGGTCGCAACCTCCCCACGCCCTCGCAACATACAACCATTCCTCTCCGTCATTTCATCTCACTCATCGGCCCTCCCCCTACAGCTGGTATCCCCGAACCTCTTTATCCTCCAGGCTCGGTCCCCCCTGGCCTTAACCATCTTGGAGCCGTACCTCCTCCCGGCTCGGTTCCCCCTGGCCTTAACCATCTCGGAGCCGTACCTCCTGGTCATTACCCTGCTGGACAGGTCCCCTTCTTGGCTCCCCCTCCTGGAGTATATTCCGTCCCCGTCATGGCCACCCTCTCTCTCCCTAACTTGACCTTGGGCATTCCGGTCTGGTACCTTGACCCCCCAGCCGCCACCCCCCTGGGTCACCCCAAACCTTATATGGCTTTGACACCGGGTCAACCGGTCCCCCTCGCTTCCTCCATAGCCACTATGCCCCCAGCACCTCCACAGGACCCTTCTCCTGTTGTGACGGCTCCCGGGAAGAAAGGCAAAGCCCGAAAGGGGGCAACCCATCAAGATCCGGCCCCCCCGACATCCCTTACCCTCCCACGACCACCAAAGCCCGCCATTCGATGCGCTTTGTGTGATGTCGTCGGTCATGCCACTCACATGTGTCCTGATTTGCCCCACCTCAAGCTTCTGGTCAATGAGACATTCCCCGATCCTGATCTCCCAGAAGTCCATGTCACTATCCCCGACTCCCTCCCACAACTCAAACACTTGCGCACAAACCACCCTTGTGCCTTGTGCGATTTTCACGGCCATTACACCCACCTCTGTCCCCGCCTTGATGAGTACCGTTCCTCCTTGGACTTGTACCGCCAATTCAAGGCCGCTTCGATCGGACTAGAGGACATTCACATTCCGCCTCCCGCTTTTAAGCCAACGGAGCCCTCAGTCACCATTTTGTACCTGTCATCATCCATGAGACCATTGGGGAACGTTCCATCTGAATCCTCCCCTGTTGTTTCGCTCGACCTTCCTTCAGCGGTCATCTTGGGCTCAACATCGGTAGATCCGTTATCTACTTACTCTTCGGTCACCCATTGTGACGATGCGCATGTGAACCTCTCTTCTCATGATGATGATTCAGGCCACTTCACCATGTCAGGTGGTTCTTCTTCCACCAGTCACCCCATCTTCTATCACGATGACGACATTATGGAAGAAATTCCCACCCCTGACTTTATCTATTCCCCCTTACATCGAATCCATGCGTTGACACCACATCCACCTTGTGGCCATTACATCAAAACCCAATGTTTGGGTAAGGGGGCACCCACATTTGAGAGACCACGAGACGCCATTCTCCACCACTCTCCTAGTGTATCTGGTCGTGTTGACTCTAGACCCAGTATTCTACATTTAGAAGAACCTCTAGAGTCCCATATCACTTCAGATCACTCTCGGGACGATACCCCTTATCGTTCCCTCATCTTACATCAGCAACCCAGTCTCTTAGACATTATTGATTGACCAACCTATAGCTTTTCTACGAGAGCATCAGTTCATTATCTCCAAATCCTCCTTTTGGGATAGTGACACCAGGTATGCCAATTCGGAAACTTAAAGTCCATTTGATCCCTATATGCAGTACCAAAAGAGATTGGTAATCCTCCATTTCCTTTCTCAAACCGCATAACCATAACCAAAACAAATGGCACACCACATCATTAAAATGTGTTTAGATTCCCATTTTTCTAAATACATTTTGGCATGACCACACCATGCTTGGGGGCACCTCTGCCCCCCAACCATAACCCTCCTCACCTCGTTTTTGGAGAGGAGGTTGTCTTACCAATCAAGTGTGAAATTCCTTCTCTACAACTAGCCGTTGAACTTCTCCCTGACACCCCACCGCTAGAACAATGACTTATCATGCTTAAGCGTGCCTCCGAAGACCGCCGTGTTGCCTTGCAAACCATGGAAGCGGCCAAAAAACGCACCAAAGCTCAGTACGACCGAAAAGTCCAACCTTGCACTTTTCGCGAAGGCGACCTTGTTCTAGTATATGACCAGGCCCATGATGTCCTAGGTCATGGGAAGTTTGAATCATTATGGCTAGGCCCTTACATCATTTGTAAGGATTTGTAAGGATAGCCAGCATCTGTTTTTTCATTTTTTCTACTTCACCAAAATCCAACTCCCAGCCATAAAACAGCACCAAACCCCCCTCATCTCCCAGGTCGCAGTTTTCTGCCATTTTCTGGACCAGGTCGCACTTGTTGCCCCAATACCTGCGTCCTGGGTCGTACTTTTTGCCCCAAAAAGTGCGACCCGGCCATAGAGATGAAGGAGGGGCTGTTTCTGGGGGTTTTGGGCCCTCAACCGCAAATGTAATCCATCAAAATGCAAGAGCAAGGTTAGGCCTCTCGCCTCCAACTGACAGATCTCGAATCCAACGGTCGGTTTGTCCGCTACGTTCGCCGCAAGATTTAGGGCCTTCTCTCCTCTCGACATTCACCACAGCAACAATAGCAAATGAATGCTTTTGGAGGGAAAACTGCCTCATTAAAAGAGAACCCCTGTTTCTTCTTTCGACTGCTGCAACCACACCGTAGCCCCGTACGACGAACCGTCAGCCCCGCTGGATAGATCTCACCAAGCTCTCAAATGGGTTTTACTTAGTTTTTGGTGATTTGATACTTCACCCGGACATATTTTTTCCACGAAGGGTCACTTCACCACTCCTTAAAATCGAATTTCCTCACTTACGACACTTGTACTTGGGGCACCACATCGCCCCCTTACTTGTCCATGTTCGTGTTGATTTTCGTCATGAGTGCCCACTTTGTACTCATGTTTCTATTACCCCCCATTGGGGCCTTTACTGTGTGGCAGCACTCTACAGTCGCCCTTGTTTAGAGCATCCAAGTCGAGTCATCATTGCATTCATGGAGTCTATCCTGCGTCCTTTTGCACCCCACTATAGCCCTCCATTCTTCTTTGCTTGGTTCCTCCCTTGTGTCGCATATCATGACCTTCAGTCCCACTGTCCCCTATCCCTTTCGATATTGTGTCAGTCGCTGCCATGTCATTCATGCCCTTTATGCTCTAACAAGGGAAGTCGTCCATTCGCCACTCCATCCTCCCCCTTTCCACTATCATCATTGGTGTCAGTCTGTCTGTCGCTCTATTGTTCTTCTCTCGTGCCCTAGTTGAGGGTCTCTTATTGCCTCACCTACGGCGGACCTCCTTCTGTCGACATCAGCGCATTTATTCCAGAAGCAAGGTCTAGAGGGCGGTGTACCTTGGTTCCAGCTTCCACTCTTGTTCGGTGCCTCGGATCAGGCAGGGGGATCTCCCACTTCCCTTTGACTTGATTACTTCTCCAGCTCCTTTCAGCATGATCGAGATGAGTATACTGGACAGTCCAGTGACCCAGCAGCAGCTCTTGATGATTCCCGGGCGTGTGTGAGATGTCTCAGCCCTCATGAGGGGGTGGCCCTGCAGGTAGCCCCCCACATGCCCGGATGACCTCTTCATTGCAGCCTTTGATGCCGCTCCAGATTTTGATGATGTTGGCCTTAGCCACCTGCAGCGCCTCCATGATTTGCATGTATCAGTCAGAGTTTGTGAGCCCTTCCCCATTTACAGGGGGCATTTGGGTTGTATTTATCTCATGTACTCAGATATTATTGTACTAGTCCTGGCTGTTATCCCAGGCACAGCATGTATGTGAGACTCTTCATTGTATTTTTATCTGGCCTTTGTTTATGCCAGCTGTACTCTATGGTTCGGTCCCTTGTTTACTGGACACACTATTCTTTTGTACTTTGTCACGACGGGCATAGGTATGCCTCCCCCGCCGCCTTCAGCACAGGTACCCTCTCATAAAAAGAGACTTGTTGCACCTGCGAGTCTCGTCTCCTTAGGGTCTAGTCCTTCAGCACACTATCTACCTCACACTTCTCTCTCTGACATCCCCTTTCGTTGTCTCGTGATTGTATTCTTACAACGTACTTCGGTCATACGATTTGCTCCTGACACTCGCACGCTGGGGGGCAATCTGTTACACCATTTTTTGGTCATCTCACCTTTTCTTATTAGATGGACCCAAGTACACCATGTAAGACCAGTTTTACCCCAAGTAAAACTGCTTTCACTATGTTAATTAAGGAAACCCCAAAAAGAATAATTAATTAAACCACAATTTAATTATTATTCCCACTCATGTTTAACCCAAAAACAAAGAAATTAATGAGATACACCCATAGTTATCTTATTATTTTCTAGGAATAATTATTTAAATAATATTCCTTGTTAAATATGACCAAATCAACCACTATTAATTAAATAAACCATTATTTATTTGATTATATCTCAACCACTTCCTTAAAAGGATAAATAAATCATTTATTTATTTATTCTTCACTAATCAAGGGATTTTGACCCAAGTCAAAGTCCCTTTCCCTCCAACAAATAATAATAAAATATTCCATAGAGGTGGATCTAGATTTGGTTAACATTATTTTAATCATGCACCAAGACCTAGAATGACCCAATATTTTGTTATAAATAGGAGGGTTTTCCCCTTCATTCTTCACCTTTTGTTGCATACTAGATCACTCTGGATCTATACACTCGGTCTCATTTTCTGCCATTGTTGCTCCCATTGAGCTCTACCTTCTACATTGGGTTTTCTACATCTGCAAGAGAGAGAAAGCTTAGATCTGAAGTGCTGAGGACTACAAAGAACCCATCCCATTGAGGAGATCTGGATACACCTTCTTGTTTCCTCCCAGGTGCCCCGTAATATAAAAATTCATTCAAAAATCGTGTTCTTGTCTTGTCTGTTGGATGCATGGAGCAAACTCTTTACTTCACTGCTTAATATCTTTCCATTTATAGATCTGTTTGTTGCAGCACTTTAACTACTAATTGCAGATCTGAAGATGTTTTGCAGCCATTATTGTTGTTAGGGCTATTAGTTATGCGTAGCTAAAGTGGTTCTTTTTCGTACGCTTCGACGAAGAATTCATACTAACACATGCGATTAATTACTTAAACCTCAATTAATCACCACTAATCTGTATAATTAATGATAAGTCATAATTAGCACAAAGCACCGACTTTAGTGGCTAAGAGAGGTTAATTAGCACTAAACACACTTAATTAATTTAATGCAGGATTAATTTCACTAAACAAGGTTAGTTTGGCGGTCTACAAAATCTGGCAGAACTGCCATTTTAGTGCCAGATAACTGGATTTAGCTCTAGTTAGCTAAATGTAGGCCAGAATTTATGGGAAAAACTGAAAAGGTCATAAATTTTGGATTTTTCGACCAAATCGGGTGTATAAAGAGGCCATATGACCATTTTTGGGCATTATGGACTCATTGGTGTAGGTTTTAGGAGCATAAAATCATTTTAAATATCTCATTTTGCAAATTTGATCATAATATAGAGGCCCAAGCCATGGAAGCTAGACCAAGGAGATGTAGCCTAGGAGGTGCGAACTCCTTCATCAAATACCTGTGTTGATGTGTTGTATGCTGATGTATTTTACTTTTATTTGTTTCCATTTAACCTTTATTTTATGTTAAATTATTCATAAAATTAACATGAAAAACATTCATGAGACTTGATAATTTGCAAGAGAACTTGAACCCTTAAGCACACATAAGATATTGTATTCAGAATCTAAAATAGTAATTAGCACAACAACACTAACATACTTTATTCAGATTAGTATCGCAGGGAAGACGAGAAATAAAATAATATATAATGTCATGAAAAATCTTCTAAGGAAAGAACAACGGGGCGTAATTGCACAATTATGCTCACTAGAAGTTTGAACATCAAAATCATTTATTTCTCCAGATGTCCAAAAAGTCTTAGACAATCATTCCAAGGTGTTTGAAACTCCCAAAGGACTTCCCCTTATTCGTGATCATGATCATGCTATTCATTTTATTCTAGGAAGTGTTCCTCCAAACATCAGGCCTTATAGATATCCTTATGTCCAAAAGAGCGAAATTAAACATATGATTGTAGAAATTCCAGACACTGGTATAATTCAACCTAGTCAAAGTCCTTTCTTTGCTCTATTAGTTTTTGTGCACAACAAGGATGGATCATGGCGCATGTGTTCAGATTATAGGGAGCTCAATAAGCTCACTATTAAGAATAAATTTTTCATTCCTGTGATTGATGAATTATATGGATCAATTTATTTCACCAAGTTGGATCTTCGTTCATGATATCATCAAATTAGAACGAAGATTGAAGACATTCCCAAAACATAATTTAGAAATCATGAGGGTCATTATGAATTTTTGGTCATGCCTTTTGACCTTACCAATGCACCTTCTACATTTCAAGGGTTGATGAATTCCATTTTCAAACCCTTCCTTAGAAAATTTGTGTTATTATTTTTTGATGGTATACTAATCTACAATAGGTCTTGGAAGCATCATGTTCAACATGTTGATAGGGCGCTAAAACTATTGGAGGAGAAACAATTATATGAAAAAACCTCCAAATGTTTCTTTGGAGTACAAAAGGTGGAATATATGGGTAATAATGTATCTCAAGAAGGTCTTAAGGTAGACCCTAACAAAATTAAATCCATTAAGGAATGGAAAATCCGTAGAGCCATAAATAAGTTGTGAGGATTTCTTGGGATAACAGGGTATTATCACAAGTTTGCTAATAATTATGGGATAATAGCAGAATTTCTAACAACATTATTGAAGAAAGATGGATTTTCATGGAATCCTGAAGAAACTAAGTCCTTTGAACATATTAAAGAGGCAATGTGCCAAGCACCAGTCTTAGCTACACCAGACTTCACAAAAAACTTTATTATGGAATGTGATTCCTTAGGAAATGGAATTGGTGTTGTTTTAATGCAAGAAGGAAGACCTATCTATTTTGAAAGCCATCCAATCAAAGGAAAGTATTTACATAAAGCTATTCATGTGAAAGAAATGTTGGCAATACTACATGCACTAAAGAAATGGTTACCTAATGGGAAGACAATTCAAGGTAAAATTTGATCATGATAGTCTTAAATACTTTTTGGAACAAATATGATCGTAAGAATAGTAACAAAAATGGCTGATAAGGATGTTTGGTTATGACTTTGAAATCATCTACAAAAAAGGGAAGTTAATTTTTGTTGTGGATGCACTCTCAAGAAAGGATGAGGATGTGGAATCATTTCTTTGTGCCATTTCTATTACCCAACCAGATTGGATAATGGAAGCAAGGGAGGAATCGAAGAATGATGAAGAAGTGTGGACACTTTTTCAAAATTTGCAGCAAGATTGTAGTACATCCGATACGTTTATTTGGATAAATGATTCCTTATGGTACAAATATCATTTATGTATTTGTAATAATTCCAAACTAAAACTAAATATTCGTTTTGAATTTCACACATCTCCCTTAGGAGGACACTCATGATTTTTAAAAACTTACCATGGGGTGAAGAAAGATTTTGTTTTGAATGGCCTTATATCTGATATTCAAAATATTTTGGAGGAATGTTTAGTTTTCCAACAAAATAAAGTTGAGAGAATTAAGAAATCGAATCTGCTAAAACCTTTGTCCATTCCAAGTCAACGTTGGGAGGAGGTTTCAATGGATTTTATCACATTTTTACCTAATTCTGAAGGAAAGAGTGCCACCATGGTGGTAGTTGATAGACTTACCAAGTATGCACTCTTTTGTGCATTATCTCATACATTTAAAGCAAGTACATTTGTTGTTGCATTTATGGAAAAAATTCAAAAGCTACATCGAAACCAAAAGATTATTGTAAGTGACAAAGATCCCATTTTCACTAGAAATTTTTGGACGAAATTATTTTCTTGTTTGGCTACTCAAGTAGCTCATATATCATCTTATCATCCTCAATCCAATGGGAAAGATGAGATAGTGAACACATGCTTGGAAGGATATCTTCGTTTCTTTGTATCTAATAAAAAAATACAATGGGTAAAGTGGTTACCTCTGGTTGAATGGTGTTAGAACACTTCCTCCGACACTGCAGCAAAAACGACCCCATTTATGGAACTTTATGGATATCATCAATGGTCCATCACATCATCTTTAAGAGAAAATTCTAAGGTTCAAGCAATTTAAGATCACATCGAGTATCAACAAAAAGTTCTCCAACTCTTAATGGATAACCTAAATTTGGCATAGAATTGAATGAAACAACGTGCAGATCAACAATGCAGCGAGAGAATTTTTATGTAGGTAACTTGGTATTTTTATGGCTACAACCATACAAAAAAAATTCCCTCAAGAAAGATAATAAGGATGATAAATTATTGCCAAAGTACTATGGTCCTGACAAGGTGTTTCAAAAGATTCTTACTATGCCATACAAATTGGAGTTTTCCTGCATCTTCTCAAGTGCACCTAGTTTTCCATGTTTCATGCTTAAATAATGTTATAGGTGACAAAATTCTTGTCCAAACAATATTTCCAAAACTTTACCAGGAAGGAAAATTCATATTGGAACCTGAAGGAGTCACAGAAACAAGAACTCAACAACGATGAAATCGATCAATTTTAGAATATATCATTAAGTGGAAGAACTTACCCACCGAATATTCCACATGGGAGGATGATAATTTTGTATAGAAGCATCCATAGCTACTCAAGTGTTGAGGAAAACACTTTTTTGAAGGAGAGGGGCATGTTAGGTCCCTATATCACTAGTGTAGTCCCTTATTATTGATAGTGTTTTGCCTGATTGTTATTTTTGTAACCTTGTATCCCCCATATTGTTATTATTGTGCCCCATAAAAGCCCACTATCATTATTTTTGTGCCCTTACATTATTATTGTTAGGTCGGCTAGGATTATATTGTGACCCCTTGGACTCCTATATATAGAAAGGAGGTTTTGTCATCTGTATCATCCAAGAATTGTTCATTTATGTAATGTAAAGTATTTTTTACCCTCGAAGAGGCTTATTTATAAGTCATTGACACACCTTTTCTTCTATTTTCTGAGTTCAGTTCATAACAATTAATTTTTGGTAAAATTCCACTCTACACCTCAGACCTCATTTCAGGGAAAAATCCCATCAAGAAAGTATGCATACATATAGAATTCAGGTTTCTGACTTTGTGAAATCCTTTTCACCTTTGACACATTCATCTGCAATTGTTGAGATAGTATATATAACCAATTAAATTTATTTCCTTCTGAAACAACTAGGTTGAACATAAATCCATCCTTATTAAAATAAATCTAAACTTTCATTCCGATATAAAATAAAACATATAACCTTGACATATTGATATATGTACCTTAGTGGATTTTTCTTGTAGATTCACTCAATATTTTGGTGAAAGTTTCTTGATTCTTTCCACCATGTCTTAAGAACATCCTTTGTACTTAAATGAGATGAATTTTCATAGAAATTTGATTTCAATTATTCCTCTAGACTTAGTAGCTTGTAATAAGAGTGGATATCATGGGGTTGGTTTGTATTGAGCTATTATCCACTTGTATTGTTGAGAGTCAGATTATTGGAGTCTAGATCTTGCAATATCCATCCTATCACTTCTACACATGGTAAAATAAGATATATGCTAGCAACACTTTGGAGCCTAGACCTATTGATATTGATGTATACTTCTCTTTCCTCAAAGTATTATAGGAACTCTTTCGCAATAAAATATTTGTATATGATTTTCCATGTTACGGTGGTTGATTTTTTAATGAAGAACTTTGTATCTGACATAACAGGTAGTTTAGCTAGAATTTTCTCGAACCATGTTGTTCTTTGATATTCAAAAACTAATAAATTCTTACATCTTATAATAATATACAGTTTGTTCTTAATTCACATGGTAAAATACTTAATGTTTCTTGTAGAAAATTACAGGCGATATATTCGAAATTTCATCCACGCACAATAATCAACATTTTATCTTTTACTTGTATCGTACCACAGAATTAATTTAATATGATTGCAGTTTAATAAAGTACGGTAATAATAATATCTTCTTCTTTTCCTAAAGGCAATAAAATCTCAATATTTATTTCTTTCTCTATTTCATGGAATGCTACAAGTTTCATTTTTAGGTCCCTATAATACTAGTGTGTCCCCTTATTGTTGTTAGTGCAACCACTTATTGTTATTGTTGTACCCCTGTAACCCCCATATTGTTATTATTGTGCCCTTACATTATTATTATTAGGCCGGCTAGGATTATTTTGTGGCCCCATGAACTCCTATATATAGAAAGTAGGTTTTGTCATTTGTATCATCCAAGAATTGCTCAATTATGTAATGTATTGGAGTTTTCCCCCTCGAAGTGGCTGATTTCTAAGCCGTTTATCTCTCTTTTCTTCTATTTTTGGAGTTGGTTTCATAACATTTGGTATCAGAGCTTTGAATTCTAGGGTTTTGATGCTCCAAACAGTAATCATGGAATTGTCGGTATAAATTTTTTTCTATGAAGTTTCACAATCTAAAATTTTTACAGAGTGAAGCTGAAATCCTGAGGAACATTGTGTAAAATTTCAAATTTTGGTTCTCGATATTTTCAAAGATATGATCTGTCAAAGTTAGTTTTTTTTTTAGGCTCTCAAATTTCAACTAAAACAGGTCATTGTGGCATTTGCACTATAACGTTTTTTATACTAATTTTTATAAGCTGAAATTTGTACAGAGCGAAGCCAAAATCCTAAGGAACCACCTATAAAAAATTTAGATCTTGGTTCGCAATATTTTTGGAGATAAGATCTATGGAATTTAGGATTTTTTCAGGCTCTCCAATTCATCTCAAAGAGGTGACCATGGGAAAATCGACACAACTCTCTCTCTGAGCGTCGGATTGGAATTCTGTAAAAACTAGTCATAATTACATGGAATGTAGTTTCCTATATATCAATTTCAGGGCTGAAGGAGGAAACAGTGACATGTGGAAAGTCGTACAAGTTTGCTCTACTAAACCAGTCCATAATTAGGTCATCATGGGAGATTTGGCATAACTTTGTCTTGAAGAATCCAAATCAAGTTAGACCTACGACATTCGAAATAATATTCTTAGGGTTACTACAGGGCCAAATTTCAGATATTTAGGATTATAAATCACAGAGATAATCCAGTTTCAATATCAAGCTCCTTAAAAGCTAGAAAAAGGTGTGTATGTTTTAAACAAGTTTGCATAACATTTGTTTCAAAAAACAGTTTGAAGTGATTACAAGGGCATATTGAAGCATAGATATCAGTATTGAAATACATGATGCCTCCCAAAAATAATTCCACACCAATTAAGCCCTCAAAAATATATACTATGACGCATGAAGAAGAAGAATTGCAGTATGAGATATCAAAATTACGGTACCAAGTGCAACAAATTTTGATCTTACAAAGAGCAATTAAAGATGAAATAGATGGTTTAAAAGCAAAAATGGAGGCTAAGTTGGATGGTTTTAAGGATCAAATGAAAGCTAATATGGATGATAAATTTGTGTAATATCACATCGAACATCAACAATAATTTCTCCAACTCTCAAAGGATAACCTAACTTTGATGCAAAATCGAAGGAAACAACAGGAAGATCAACATCAAAGCGAAAGAATTTCTGAAGCAGTCATAGAAACAAGAACTTGACAACTACCAAATCGATCAATTTCAGAGTATCTCAGCGAGTGGAAAAACTTACCTGTTGAAGATTCCACATGGGAGGATGAGAATTTTATACAGAAGCATCCAGAAATAATCAAGCATTGAGGGAAACACTTGTTTGAAGGAGAGGGGCATGTTAGCTCCCTATAATACTAGTGTATTCCTTTATTTTTTTCAGTGTAGCCCCCTTATTGCTATTGTTTTACCCTTGTAACCCCCATATTGTTATTATTGTGCCCTTACATTATTATTGTTAGGTCGGCTAGGATTATATTGTGGCCCCATGGACTACTATATATAGAAAGTAGGTTTTGTCATTTGTATCATCCAATAATTGTTCATTTATGTAATGTATTGGAGGTTGCCCCCTCGAAGTGGCTGATTTCTAAGGCATTAATCTCTCTTTTCTTCTATTTTTGGAGTTGGTTTCATAACATTCATAATGTAACTGAAATATCAGATTACCTTTCTTTTCTGTCCATATAAAATATATATCTGTAATATCAAGATTGATAGGTGTAGGATACTTTTTCTTTCTCCATTTTTTCCTAGATTAATAGCCTAATTCTTAAGCAACAACAATCATAGGAAATCTTTCTTTTCTTTGGTCTCAATAAATAATTATAGCTCTAGTAATTATTTATTTCCTATGTTATTTGAGAGTATCAACCACATTCACCATACTATTTTCCTTTCTAAATTTCATAAAATATCTTAGGTATTATATTCATACATATTTAAATAAAATTATATATCCTCCTATTACTTGTAAATTTCAAAAAAAAAAATTCATAGAAACTTATCTAACAAGTGAATGTGACAAAATCCACATGGAAACCAATCCTCTCGGCTGTGAGATAAGGCTATCATGTCCTCAGTCTCCCCCATAAAAATTTCACTAGTATAGTAAGGATAAAACACCCATTTGGGGTTGTTCGTCTCAGGTGTTAGAACCCCTCGCACAGGTTCGACCTATTATCATAGGCTTGACTAGGTTTCTCCATTGGTTCGATGACCACCTCCAGATTACCCTTAGGCAGTGTCCTACCTATCCAAATTACCCTCTTTCTTCTTCAATATCCCAAAGAATAGAACCCATTCTCCTCACTAAGATGTCACTTTTATCCCTAGAGGAGAATATAAATTTTCCTTTTAGTAATTTTCTCATGAAAATATCATTCTGCATGGTTTCTCTTTTTACTTGTGGATTAAAATATTCACTCTTTTTTACTAAAAATTGTTAAGAGTTAAACAAACTCATCACATAAATATTTCCACAATCATTAAATTTATATTAGGATTCTCTCAACCATAAATTTATAATCTTCAACATACCAAGATTTTTACCATCCTGTACTTCCAAATTCATAATGACTGGAGGGTGTTACATCTTCCCCCCGTGAAGAAAAATACCATCCTCACTATTTCCTTGCCTCTTAATAAAGTTACGATAGGCCTGCAACATGAATTTATAATCTTCTCAGGTGGCCTCCTCAAGACCAATGTGCGTCCACTGCACCTTAACCTGGGTGAAATAGTGTTTCTCTCTGCTCAAGAATGTACTGGGTTCTACCAGGAACTCTCCATCTGGTTCAACCTGCAATCATAACATTGATTGAATCAACCTATCATGCACACATAGTTTCTTTATATTTACATATCATTATTATTACCTTATGGTCTCACCTAGAGATGCTACCAATGAATAACATGTCTAGCTTCATCCACATATTTTTTCAACAATGAAACATGAAAAAAATTATGGACTCTTATATGAATGGGTAGTGCTAAACGATACGCTACCAGTCAATTCTTTCCAGTATCTGGAAAGGACCAAAAAATCGGGGAGAACATTTTTCACAACTACTGCACCTTAATGTGCTCCTTTTTGGTTTAATCCGCAAATAGAAATAGTCCCCAACCTTAAATTCACTATAGGTTCTTTTTTTATCAGTGTAAAATTTTTGCTGGTCATGAGCAACCTTCAATTTTTGTCACACCCTCTGGACGGTCTGTTCCATTTCCATCAACATATCCAGTCCTAATATCGACTTATTCTAGAGATTTTTCTAATTGATAGGTGTGTTACAACTCCTCCAATGTAATACCTCAAATGGGCTCATTTTTAATGACTTATGGTAACTATTGTTATAAGAAAATTCAACTAGATGAAAATATTCCTCCCACCTACTAGGTTGTTGCATGAAAAACATATGTAACATATCTTCCAACACAAGGTTGACTCGTTTAGTATGGCCATTTTTTTTAGGATGGTACATCATGCTGAACTGAACTTGAGTTCCCAATCTTGTGGAAAGGGCTTTCCAAAAAGCTGAACTAGAATTCACATCTCTGTAAGATATAATTATTTTATGTATCCCATGCAAATGAAACACCTCTTTTATGAAAATATCAAAAATATGTGTAGTTTTATAGGTGGATTGTATGGGCATGAAGTGGGTTGTTTTTCTCAATTTGTCCACAAAAACCATAATTGATTCTTTATCCCTCTTGGACTTAGGCAATCATGTTATAAAATCAAGAGTGATAACGTCACATTTCCATTCAGGTATGGGTAATGGTTGCAAGAGACCAACAGTATGCTGGTGTTCTTCTTTTACTAGCAGACATTGAGGACATTTTGTTAGATATTCAACAATATATTTTCTCATACCTGGCTAGAAATAACTCATTTTAATAGTTGAAAAAAACTTTCGATAGCCCGAATGTGTAGTATATGGACTTCTATGAAACTCATCCATAATCAATTGTCTAATTGAAATTTGGTTAGGAACATATATTCTTCCCTTAAAGGTTATTAATTGATCATCCCCAATACTGTAATCAGTTAGATTCTTTAAATTTTTAGCTTTCCTGCCTTGCTGCCATAGAAATTCATACTCTAGATATATTTGGGAAACCTCTTTAATCTAGTCCGAGAATTTAAATTATGTTCGGTGGTAGTGAAGTTCATATATACAATGCAACCACCTACTTAATGTGTCAGCAACCCGATTCTCCTTACCTTTTATATTCTTGATATCAAACTTGAAATCACTAAGGGATACACTCCACCTGGATTCGTGGGCATTTAAATTTGGCTGCTTGAAGTAGCTTGTAAAACTATTATGGTCTCTTATTGATAAGAATTTATTTCCTAGTAGATAATGCCTCCAAAATTTTAATGCATGGATTATCGCAGTTAATTTCTGGCCATATGCAGAATATTGTTTCTTGTGTTCCTTCAGTTTGCATGATTCATAAGCTATCACATTTCCTTCTTGCATGAACACAACCCTAACTCCATCTTGACACGCATTTGTGCAAACTAAAAATTCTCTGTCAGGGTTCGTAATGTTTAGTATGGCTATAGTGGTCAACATTTTCTTCAGTCGTTGAAATTTTTTTGACAATCCTCAGTCAACCAAAATATCCTTCCTTTCTTTTGTAAGGATGTGATAGCATAGGAAATCAAAAAAAATCCTTCAATAAAGGAGTGGTGGTATCCTTCTAATCCCATAAAGGATTTAAAGCCCACGACATTCTTGGGTACAAACCATTCCATTATACTTTGGAATTTCTTCGAATCGACCGCTATACCTTCCGCTGAAATGACATGTCCTAGATATTGGATCAAGTCCTTATAGAATTTCCACTTTTTAAATTTATCATATATTTGGTGATCCCTCAATAATTGTATTACTGTCCGAAGGTGTTTTTCATGCTCCTTAGGATTCTTGGAGTAAATGAGGATATCATATATAAATATTAGAAAAAATCTATCCATATATGGATGAAAAATTCCATTCATAAGGCTCATAAATGTGTCTGGTGCATTGGTCAAGCCAAATGGGAACACGGAAAATTAAAAATGTCCATAGTGCATTCTAAATGTGGTTTTAGGAACATCCATAAGCTTCACCATAATATGATGATATCTACATCACAAATCAATCTTGGTGAAAGTTGTAGCACCTTTGAATTTTGCAAAGAGGTCATAAATTCGATGCAAATGAAATTTTTTCTTTACAGTCAGCTTGTTAAGTTTCCTATAATCAATACTAAGTTTGAGGGTCCCATCCTTTTTCCAAACGGACAACACTCAGGCTCCCCATGGTGACACACTAGGGATAATATACCCCTTTTCGAGTAGTTCTTATAGCAGCATATTAAGGTATGCCAATTATGGAATACTCATGCAATGGGGAGCTCTTGATACATGGGTTGCCCCAGGAATCAACTCAAATGTAAAATAAATTTATTGCTTTGTGGTAAGTATTGGGATACTTTCGAAAATACATCTACAAACTCTTGAATCACAAGAATATTTTCCAATGCAGTTTGATTATCTTTGGAATTAGTATATCCTACCTGTATAGTATAAATTAAACACCCTTTCCTCATGCATTTTCCCAACTAAGAGGCAATAATGGGATGCAATTTTAGAGGCTTCTTAACTCCCTAAAGTTATTTCCTCACTCCACTTCATTTGAGATAACTAATTTATTTTTCCTTACACTTTACCAAGGACTAATGTCCCTCTAGAGAGTCCATCCCAATGAGCATATAATAGGATCCTAATGGTAAAATATTTAAATAAATTTTAATTGGATTCTTATCTATATCCATAGGATAATCTGACACCTTAGCAACCACCCTTCTTTTTGTTCCAATGGCTAGCTATAGTAACTAGGGATGTTTAAATTTCTGGGATTGAAGGTGGAATTTTCTAGAACTTTAGGACTGACATAGCTTAAGCTGGCCCCTGGATATACTAAAATAGATATTTATTGACTAAATAACTTACCTTCCAATTCAATCATGGTGGGATGGTATTCTTATTTTTGGTCCTCCAACACCGCATTGATTCTACGCATGCTCCTAGCTACCTCCTCAATAGTAGATGCCTCCTAAACATTAGCAACTTGCTCTGGTCCAACTCGATGGGGACATTTCTTGTAATAATGGGCTTCTCCACATCCCCAACATTGTAAAAGGAGATTCCATACCTTGCTAGGTTCTAGCTTTCCATATGCCTCTGTAGGCATGTGTTCTGCTTGCCACTTGGTTTTCTGATGATTCTTCACAAACTATTTACTGGGCAGATTCTTTTAGGATTTTCTAAAATTTACAGGTTTAGTACGTCTAAAATTATACAAACTATTTTTTCCTTTCTTCTGAGACCATTTTTTACCAGTTTCCCCTTTCTTCTTTTCTACTCGTAACACAATTGAGCCTTTTAGATTGCTTCCTCCATAGGTTTTGGACTATAAACTCTATTCTCTCCTTCATTTATGTTGATAGACTACTTAGAAAAGCTACAATTTATCTTTTTCCTCCCACAGATGAGGTACATACCGTAATAGAGAGGTAAGTTTCATTATATAATCTTCCATGGTAAACCTCCCCAGTCTTAATTCATGGAACTCTTTAGCTTTTTCATCATAAAATTCTTTTTTCAAATACTTGTTTCTGAAATTCCTTTGAAATTCGTCCCAAGTGACATTCTAATCTTATATGCCATATATTGACTTGAAATCTTCCCACCATAGGGTGGCCTTTTCTTGTAGCTAATAGATAACTAAATTTGCCATAAGGTTATTTTTGTATTCGTAAACCTGCAAATATTTTTTCAAATTGATAACCCAAGCTTCCACGACTTTCTCAGCTTCTCCGTAAAAAAATGGAGGTTTTGTTTTTCTGAATTCTCCTGGAAGCTCCATTTTTTTGTTCTTTGTTTTTATTTGATCTGACACATTACTAGATTCTTCTTCATTGTTAGCTTTGTTTATTTCAATTCTCTGTGTATGGATGCCTTCTAGGTGATCATCTTTATGTTTTTTCTCTTCTTTTTCATACTCCCAACTCAGTTGATAAGTTCGATATTTTTTCCTATTCTAAAAATATTTTCAAAATTTGTTCTTGTTCATGCATCATCCTTTCATTATCTATCCTTAATCGAACCATATCCTCTTCAAATTGCTACATTGGCTCGGGTAGCCTACTAGTCTGTTGTTTTTATTCCATGCCAAGTCACACCCACATCTCTAGATTCATTTCCGTATTTCATGCATGAACCACTAATCTGGTGGGAAAATGTCCACTAGTTCCTCTTCTCATCTTGTTCCTCCTACCTGTTCACCCAATGTCTTTTCATTGTGCACAATTTCAACACAATCATTATCAAAATTATAGCCCAATCAAGCCACATTGTGGGAACTTGGCTCTGATACCACTTGTAACAGTCATTCACAAAAATATGATACACATAAAATAAAAAATGATTTGCTATACTCCATGAAGGTACGAAAGGAATTAATTAACTTTCTATAATGATATTTATGTGGAATAACACATATAGAAAAACACTTTTGATATTACATACATTGCATTATTATGGTATTAAGTATTTATACACCATATTGTATAGCTGTTAGCACTTAGTATACTATATGGATGCCATACATTACTCGATGTTATTCAATACATAATACATATTAATTTCGATGGTGGTGGGTGCTAGGCACCAACTGTCTCCTGACTTTCGAGTGTAATATCACCCTGGAACTTTAAATTTTGAGTACCGTTGATCCTGCCCGCTCCCACATCAATGATGGAACTCTCTCGAATGTGCTTTAGGGGTCTTCTCGGAAATATATTCCAGAGTTTTTTGGATGTCGGTCTAGAAATGCTATGTGGGTAATGTTGAGGTAAAAGGAAAATTGGATGTGACTTGTTCGACTCCTTCTCGCTCCTACCGACTGTAGCATTGTTCTAGTTCAATGAGGATTTTGATGCTTCCACCACTGATACCCATGGTGACAGTATCTCTGACATCTGTGAGAGGTATTTTGTTAAATAAATATACAAATTTTATGGTTTTATTTCCATTCGCAACTTGAATGGTTTCATTTAAGCACATCAGGGTTTAGCTTGTAGAATATTGTGGAGGCTCGGCTCAAGCACAATTTTTTCAGGTAACAAACTGCACACTTAGAAAATTTATGCTCCATTCTTGTGTGTTCGAAATATATTTTGTTTATTGGGTTCTAAACCCATATTATCTATTTGAAGGTACCCGTATGCATTTTTCCATGTTGGGATTATCTACCTTAGGACATGGTCAACTTGATGCTTACCCTCTAATTCGCTTGGTTTATAGGTATGGTTACCCTGTCATGGAGCAACAACATGGGTCATTTCATATTTATAGATAGTGTTGGGGTCTTTGTTAATTTCCGTCCTTAAGGTGCTAATTCCTATATTTAATTATTGAAATGGAATAGAACTCGTACTATAATAGTTATGAAGTTTTCTTCGTATTTATTTTTGTTCTTTGATGTAAATCATTTTCCCTACACTTGAGATGCATTATTATAGGGTTTGAATTCTATGAGCATTCCCCACTCAATAAGTGTTTTTAGATGTCAGTTTCCAACATGTGTATTCTTTTCTCTACAGTTTAGTCTATTAAAATATTTTTCAAGTTATTATTTAATATTGGTTCTTGTCTCAATTGTTAGGCACTCAGTGTCTATTGATGTAAGCTAAAAAATGGCTTTTCCTACAAATATAATGTATAGTTAATTTTATTTGGTTTATGTAATGGATTTAGTTATCTTTTGAATATTAATTCCTTGGTGTGTGTTGGAAAGCCATGCCTTCTTTTTTTTATCTCCGACTCAGCCCAATCGACCCTAATGGATACTTAACAGTTAATTTTGTTATATTTTTTTTCTAATTGTCGAGATTTCCCACGGGTGGTTGCTCTTGCAACCTCTCCTGGTGGCTAACCTCAAAATCGTTCTAAATTAACGATTATTTCCCAAAATTTTCTATTCAATCTAAAATGGTCTTGAACCATGTTGTTCTTTGATATTTGAAAAGTACTGAGTTCTTACCTCTTATGATAATAGACTTCTTGTTTGTACTTTTCATGGTAAAATACTTAATGTTTCCTGTAGAAAATAACAGTCAATATATTGTGAATTTCATCTACGCTAAGTACTCAACATTCTACCTTTTCTATTGTATGATACCATAGAATGAATTTAATATGATTTCAATTTATTAAATCATGGTTATAATATTGTCTTCTTATTTTATGAAAGGCAGTACAATATCATTATTTATTTCTCTTTCGATTTCATGGAATGCTACCAGTTTTGTAATGTAGATGAAATCTCATATTGCCTTTCTTTTTTTCCACATAAAATGTATATTTTTGATATCAACACTGATAGGAATATGATAATTTTTCCTAAGAACCTTTTTTTCATAAATTAATATTCCAATTCCTAAGCATCTACAGTCACAATAAATCTTTCTTTTCTTCGGTCTCAATAAATAGTTACAACTCTAGTGATTATTTCTTTCATGTGTTATTTAAGTTTATCAACCACATCAATAATACTATTGTCCTATATGAATTTCATAAAATATCTTAGGTACTATATTCATACAAAGTTAAAGAAAATTGTATACCCTTATGTTATAAATTTCAAGAAAATATTTTCATATAAAATTATCGGAGAAGAGAGTTCAGGAAATCCACATAGAAACCAATCCTCCCAACCATGAGATGAGGCTACCATATCATCAATCTCTCCCCTAGCACTTTCACCTATACGTTCAGGATCGAACACCCATTTTGGGTTGTTCATCTTAGGTGCCAGAACCTCTCTTATGGGTTTGACTTGTGATAAGAGGTTTCACCAGTTTTCTCCACTAGTTCAATGATCAGCTCTGGATTACCCTTAGGCAATGTCCTGCCTATCCAAAATAACCCCATTTTTCTTCAAGATCCCAAATAATATAACCCCTTCTCCTCACTGAGATTTCCATTTTATCCCTGGAGGAGAGGGTAATTGTTATTTTTCATAACTGTCTGCAAAAAAAATTTCTTTCTTCATGGTTTTTGTTTTTACCCGTGGATTCCAAGATTCACTCAATTTTACTAAAAAATTTTAACAATTAAACAAATCACCACATAAATATTTCCACAATCATTAAATTTATGTTACGCTTCTATGAACCATAAATTTCTAATGTTCAACATAGAAAGATTTTTACCATATTGTACCTACAAATTCATAATTACTAGAGGGTGTTACATCTTCCCCCCTAAAGCAAAACACCATCCTCAGGGTTTCCTTTCATATTAAATAAGTCAGGATATGCCTACAACATAAATTGCTTATCTTCCTAGGTGGCCTCCTTAGGACTAAAGTGCTTCCACTAAGCCTTAACCTAGGTGATGGCTCACCTCCATAATAGCGTTTCTTCCACTCGCGAATGAACTAGGATTCTACTAGGAACTCTATATCCAGTTTCACTTTCAATCATAAAATTGATTGAATCAACTTAACATGAACATATATTTTTTGTAAATTTACATATCATTACTATTACCTTATAGTCTCACCTAGACATCCCGCCAATGAATAACATGTCTAGGGTCATAAACATATTGTTTCATCAATGGAACATGAAACACATTATGGACTCTTATATGAATGGGTATTTCCAAAATATACGCTACTCGTCCAATTCTTTCCTGTATCTAGAAAGGACCACAAAACTGGGAGAGAGTTTTGCATAACTACCCCACCTTAAAGTGTTCTTTTTTTGTGCTCCTGTTCTACTTACCTGTTCACCCGATGTTATTTCATTGTGCACAATTTCAATACACTCATTATTAACATTAGGGCCCAATTAGGCCACAGTGTGGGAAATTAGCTCTGGTACCACTTCTAATAGTCATTCATGGAAATATAATACACATAAAAGAAAATTACTATAATCCATGCATGTATAAAATGAATTAATATACTTTCTCCAATGATATTTTTGTGGACTTGCACATACATAAAAATAGTTTGGCTATTACATACACTGCATTATTATGGTATTGAGTATTTATACACCATATTGTCAACATTTAAGCCCTCAGTATATTGTAAGGGTGTCATACATTACTTGACTTTCTTTATGACATAATACATATTAATTTCCATGGTGGTGGGTGTGAGGCACCAGTTGTCGCCCGAATTCCAAGATTATTGTCATCCTGGCACTTGGAATGTTCAGCACTATCCATCATGCCTTCTCCCATTTCGACAATGGAACTCTCTCGAATTCGCTTATGGGGTATTCCTGAAAATATATTCTTGATTTTGTTCAATGCTGATCTGGAGAAAAATTATGGATTTGCTTTGAGACTTTTACGTGGGTTAGGTTAATTTTAACGGAAATTTACTATGCCCATTTTGACTCCTTGCTCCTACCATGAAAAACATAGTTCTCATACACTGAGGATTCTTATGCTTCCACCACTACAACCCTATGACAATAGTATCTTTGGCATCTGCGAGAGGTATTATGTTAAATAAATATATAAGTTGTATCATTTTATTTTCATGCCCATATTGAATGGTTTTATTTAACATCATAAGAGTTGAGTTTGCAAAATATTGTGGAGGCTCGACTCAAGCACAATTTTTTCATGTAAAAAACCCCACTCTTAGAAAATTTATGTTCCATTATTATGTTTTGAAATATTGTTTACTCACTTTTGAACCCATCTTCTCTGGTTGCAGGTACCCATACGTATTGTTCCATGTTGGGAATATATACCTTAGCCCACACTGAGTTGGACGCTTACCCTCTAATTTTCTTGGTTGATAGGTATGATTACCCCATCATTGAGTAGCAACATGGGTTGTTTCATGTTTAGAGATAGGGTTGGGGTTTTTGTTAATTTTCAGCCTGAAGGTAATAGTTGATGTATTCAATTGCTGAAATGGAATAGAACTCTTACTGGAATAGTTATGAGGGGTTCTCCCTATTTATTTTTGTATTTCAATGTAAATAACTTCCCCTACGCTTGAAATGAATTTTTCTAGGGTTTGAATTGTATGAGCCTTCCTCGCTCAGTAATGGTTTTTAGATGTCAGTTTCCAACATGTGTAATTTGTTCTAAATTGTTTTAGTCTTTGAACATATTTATCAAGTTGTTATTTAATATTGGTTCTTGTCTCGACTACTAGGCACTCGGTGTCTGCTGGTGTAAGCTAAAAAGAAAAAAAGAAAATTGGCAATTATAATGTATAGTTGATTTTATTTTATTTATGCAATGGATTTAGTTCTCTTATGTATACCAATTCCTTGATGTGGGTTGAAAAACCATGCCTTCTTCTGTTTATCTCCGGCTCATCACAATCAACCCTAATGGAGGCTATGACACTTCACAGTTAATGTTGTTATAGTTTTTTCTAACTACGAGGAATACATGTGGGTGGCTGCTCTTGTAACCTCATCTGGTGGATAACCTTGATATTGCTCTAAATTAATGTGTGTTTCCCAAACTGGGCTATTTAAGCTAGAATGGTCATGAACCATGTTTTTTTTTTTATTCAGAAAATAATCAGTTCTTACCTCTTATAATAATAGACAGTCTGTTCTTACTTTTCATGGTAAAATACTTAATGTTTCCTATAGAAAATTTCAGTTAATATATTTTGAATTTCATATGCGCACAGTACTCAAAATTCTACCTTTTTCTTATATGGTACCAAAAAATTAATTTAATATGATGGAATTTTAACAAAACATGGTTATAAGGTTCTCTTATTCTTTTCATAAAGGAAGTACAATCTCAGTATTTATTTCTCTTTCTATTTCATGGAATGCTACCAGTTTCATAATACAACTAAAATCACAGATTACCTTTATTTTTTGTCCACATAAAATATCTATCTGTAATATCAACACTGATAGGAATAGAATACTTGTTATTTCTATGTTTGTTTCTAAAGTAATAGTCTAATCCTTAAGCAACTAGAGTCACAATAAGTCTTTCTTTTCATGGGTCTCAATAAATAGTTACAACTCTATTAATACTTTATTTCTTGTGTTATTTAATAGTATCAACCACATCCATCGTACTTTTTTCCTTTCTAAATTTCATAAAATATCTTAGGTAGTATACTTATACATAATTAAAGAAAATTATATACCCTTCTCTTACTTATAAATTTTAAGAAAATATTTTCAGGGAAACTTATCTGAGATGTGAGTTCAGGAAATCCACGTAGAAACCAATCCTCCCAACTGTGAGATGAGGCTATCACATCCTAAATATATCCCATAGCACTTTCACCAGTACAGTTAGAATGGAGCACATATTTTGGGTTTTTCATCTCAGATTCTAGAACCCCTCTCATATTTTCAACCTGTGATCAAAGCTTTCACTAGGTTTCTCCACTGGATCGATAACTAGCTTTGTATTACTCTCAGGTAGCGTCTTGCCTATCCACAATACCCTATTTATTCTTCAATATCAAAAATAATATAACCCCTTCTCATCACTGAGATTTCCATTTTATCCCTAGAGTAGAAGGTAATTATTCCTTTTATTAACTATTTGATAAAAATTTCTTTCTTCATGGTTTCTATTTTCACCTATCAAATCCAACGTTTGCTCAATTTTACTAAAAAATGTTAACAATTAAACAAACTCATCACATAAATATTTCCAAAATCATTAAATTTATGTTAGGCTTCTCTAAGATTTAAATTTTTAATGTTCACATAATGAGATTTTCTCCATCTTGTACTTACAAATTCATAATGAATGGAGGGTATTACATCTTTCCCCGTTAAGAAAAACACCATCGTGAGTGTTTCCTTGCCTCTTAAACAAGTTGGGATAAGCCCATAGCATAAATTTCTCATCTCCCCAGGTGGCCTCCTTGGGACTAAAGTGCTTCCATGACAACTTAACATGGGTGATGGCTCGCCTCCCTAACATTGTTTCTCTCTGCTCGCGAATGCATTGCAGTTCTACCATGAACTATTCATCTGTTTCGACCTACAATCGTAACATTGATTGAATCATCTTATCATGAAAATATATTTTATTTGTATTTACATATCATTACTATTACCTTATAGTCTCACGTGGACATCTTTCCAATGAATAACATGTCCAGGGTCATACACATATTGGATTGTAACAGGTCAAAAGACCCCTTGTTCTCTTTTTTTTTTACAATAGACACACAGTTATAAAATTCATATAAAACAAAAAATTAAATACTTTATTACCCAAAACAACTAATGGATTCGTTCTCATTAATCATTTAATACAATAACATACTAGGCATTTATTAGCATGCTATCCTACCTACCCTATTCTTCATTATATGGTGAAAAATTACCAGAAAAATATTAACAGTTAAATTTGACTCGGAAATAAATATTGGTTTTAAATATTTGTAATGTGTTACATCAATATAATTTAATCCACCCATGTGGGAACTCTCACCTTAACTCTCTCTTCTAATTCCTACTACCCATACCACTGTTCTCGGTTATATACCAGTTGTTCATGGAACTTTCTCGAACTCAAACACTGGTTCCTGGTGATGGATGGCTTAGAGATATGGTGTACTCTCCATCATTGATCCCTGCGACTTCAATTAGATAGTTTTCGATCAAATTAGGAGGTTAGGGTAACGGAAACCCGACCTTGTCCCACATTTTTCTCGTCATTTTCTCCAGTAATGCACATAGCCAACCTCTACAAAAAATTTCTTTTGGTGGCTTCATCTTCGTTCAGAAGTTTCATAGGGACCCCGGTAATCTTCAATGAACTCCTTACTAAACACATTGTTTATCTAAATGAATTATTCTATCATTACTTGGAATCTAGGGTTTATTCACCATTTTTTTAATGTTGGAGTTACCTCTGAAAATGTCTTATTTATTTCCTTGGTTCTCAAAGGTTTCCAATATAGATTTATTTCCCACAGAGGTCATATGGTCAAAGTATGCCAATTTTCAATACACCCTCATGGGATTCAATTATGATGCAGGGGCATTAGACACTAGCCAGCAATGTAGGAGGTTTTGTCCACATGTTCTGGCTAGGAGGGTTCGAAAACAATTGAATTGTAACAGCTAGGTGTCAATACCTCAGCTGACTGTTTCATTTAGATTAGTTAGATTTGTAGAAGTTGAATAGTTAGATTTGATCCATCTGTCATGTTTCAGTTAGTTGAATTATTGTAATTAGGCTTTTGATTTTCTAAACGGTCCTCACAGAGGAACCGAAGAGACACATTTTAATGTATATAAATTGTATCCCTCGGATGTATTGAGGGGAGGAGAGATATTTCTGCAATAAAAGATTTTGTGTTAAGCAATTTCTTCAGGTTGAATGAATTTCAGTTCCTGTTGATTATCAAACTGTCTTGAATTGATATTGTGAGGAAATTGTATAACTGTGAGGCGATTGAACTCTGTGCGTGTATAGTTTCTGAATGGAACTGTTGTACAGTCTCCACATCCTACTGTCTACTATTTCTCTTGAATTATCCGAACAAACCCTGTTGAATTAATCCCACCCGCAGGCAAGGTCTATGTAGAGAAATCGTGGTCGTCAAACTCTGTTTGATGATAGTGCAAAACCCGCTTACGTAGAGACATAATTTTTTTGCTATCGGAATCCTGACTCGAGGCCTGACCTGAGTTAACAAACGGAGAGCATAGGAAGGTAGGTGATTAACCGTGGTTAATCACTATTCCAAATCCGCGAGTAGATTTGTGAAATCGGACTGCCATATCGCACTGCTTTTGCAGAGATGAGTGGTATTTTCCGGTTGGGTGCGATTCCATAGAGCCATCAACACGTGGCGTACGACGGGATTTCGAAAATTACCTTTTCGCATTGCCATTGCACGTTAAATTTCGACCAGGGAGGCCACGAAATATCGTTGAACGTCGTCGATCTGGGAGGAAGCCATCAGATGGTGGTCACTTTCGGAAGTAGCGCGAAGGATAATCTAAGGTATAGTCATGTGTATTTAATGGAATTCCACCAATTATACATGTGGGTCCGGCCTAAAGCATATAAAGTGTTCCATTGGTGATGTAATCGGGCGGTTTACATAAACCCCGGAATATTCAGCTTTTACCTTATAGTTAAATCTGAGTTGGTGCCTATTTATATTGGAGATATTGCGGAGTCATTAGGGTTGATATATTTAAATAAATTTCAAAGGTTGTTGATTATGTTTATTTATCAAATTCCTCGAATTTGATAAATAAAATCAAGGAAGTTGGGGAAGACCGTGAGGAGGAGGAGAACGGGGTTTTAGCATAAAATGCTGACAGAGCTACGAAAGGAGACCAGCTCTCCTTAGGGGCCGACTTTCAGTTTTGTTGCCATCATTTGTGGTATCAGAGCAGTTGGTTTCGAGTTGTTTTTGCAGAGAGCTGACATGGCAATCCGAGTTAGTAGAGGTGCTGGCAGGAGGAGAGGCGGACCCATTGCCAATGTAGAAGTGTTGGGGATTTTGCAGAGGGTCGAGGCCAGAATGGATGCCATGGAGAAAAGACAGCCCAGAGATCCTAAAGACATCAGTGAACCTGAGATAGCAGAAGCTGAAGAAAATGCTGAGATTCCTCCTGACTTGAGGCTCCTTAGAACTGTTCTAGGGTCTGCAGTTAAGCCCAGGATTGAAGTGTCGAGTTTTGTAGGAGGATTGAATCCAGAGGAGCTGGTGGACTAGATTAACGAAATGAAAAAGTGCTTTGACTATGAAGAAATAAGCGAAGATAAGAAGGTCAAGTTTGCAGTAACAAAGCTAAAGGGACATGCTGCACTTTGGTGGGATGGAGTGCAGGCAAAAAGAAGGAGAGTTGGCAAGCAGCCTATCAAGAGCTAGACTAGAATGATGGCTAAATTAAAAGGTAAATTCTTTCCTAGTGATTATCAGATAACATTGTTTAGGCAAATGCAGAACCTGAGGTAGAGGTTGCTGACAGTAAAGGAATACACAGAGGAATTCTACAGAGTGAGCATAAGAGCTGGGCAATTTCAAGACACAACAGAGAAGATTTCCAGATATGTGAATGGTCTCAAGCTGGAGATCCAAGATGAGATTGGTCTTCTATCTCCTAAGACAGTGGATGAGGCCTACCAAATGGCCTTGAAATCAGAGGAGAAACTCCTGAGGAAACAGTTTTCCAAGAAGAGAGGTACTTTCCGTGGAAAGGGAAGTCATGATGGTAGAGGAAAGCCTACTACACCCAGGGATGGAGCTAAGAGTAGCTCACCTCAGAATGCATCTACAGAAGATGATGCAAGGGGAAAAAGGGGTTCTTACAAAGGAAAAGGAAGAGGAGGCAGAGACAGGGGCAGATGTAGAGAGTTGAGGTGTTATAGATGTCAGCAGGTGGGACATAAGCACTATGAGTGTCCAGAGAATGTCTGTGCTGGTCCAAGAAATTCTATTATTGCTCAGGTTGGAGAAGAGGTAGAAATTGAAGAATAAATTCTACCAGAAATGGGAGAGTCCTTGGTGGTTAACAAGGTCTTGTTGAAGCAAGCCAAAGAGGTCATTGAGCCTACACAAAGGAAGACTTTGTTTAGGAGCATATGCAAAGTCCAAGGGAAATGCTGCCATCTAGTCATTGATTGTGGCAGCACAGACAATCTGGTTTCCATTGAGGTGATAGAGAAGTTGAAGTTGAAGACAACGGAGCATCCAACTCCCTACAGGGTGTCCTGGTTGCATAAAGGGAACCAGTTGGTTGTAAAATAACAGTGCGAGATAGAGCTACAAATGGGGAAATACAAAGATAAGGTCCTGTGCGATGTAATGCCCATGGATGTGTGTCATATACTGCTGGGTAGACCTTGGCAGTTTGACAGAGTAGCGGTGCATGATGGCAAGAAGAACACTTACAAGTTCTTCAAAGATGGGGTACACCATAAATTGATACCCATGGAAGAGGGAGAGCCATCCAGTAAAGTGACTGATCCAAAGACCCTGTTGCTGAGCGGGAAGGAATATCTACAGCAATTACAAGAAGAAGAGGTAAGTTTTGCTTTAGTTTGAAAACCTAAGGTAGTTCTTACTTCTACAAAGATTTCTGATTGTCCAGTAGAAATCCAAGAGATGTTAGACAATTATTGTGACATTATTGTGGATGACTTACCTGATGAGCTGCCACCTGTGAGAAAGATTAGCCATCAGATAGATTTTATCCTTGGTTAAAATCTGCCAAATAAGGCAGCCTACAGAATGACTCCCACATAAAATTAGGAAATCAGGAGACAGGTACAGGAATTGGTGGACAAGGGACTGATCAGAGAAAGTTTGAGTCCATGTGCAGTACCAGCAGTATTGAGCCCAAATAAAGATGGAGGCTGGAGGATGTGTACTGATTCCAGAGCAATAAATAAGATCACAGTCAGGTACAGATTCCCTTTGCCCAAAGTTGAGGATTTGATGGACTATTTGAGCGGTGCTAAATATTTTTCAAAGATAGATTTGAAAAGTGGATATCATCAAATTAGAATAAGAGAGGGTGATGAGTGGAAAACTGCCTTTAAAACAAATGAAGGACTGTATGAATGGATGGTAATGCCTTTTGGGTTGTCAAATGCACCTAACACTTTCATGAGACTTATGAATGAATTATTGAAGGAATTCATTGGTAAATTTGTGATAGTGTATCTGGATGATATATTAGTTTTCAGCAGAACTAAAGAACAACATCTAAGGCATCTTAATTATGTCTTGAAGAAGCTGCACCAAGAGAAACTGCTGATAAACTTAAAGAAATTCTCATTCATGAAGGAGGATTTGGTGTATTTGGGCTTTTTGTTTCTGCAGAAGGATTGAAGATGGACCTGGAAAAGGTTAAGGCAATTGTGGAGTGGCCTTCACCCAAAAATGTTTTTGAGGTAAGAAGTTTCCATGGACTTGCCAATTTTTAGAGGAGATTTATAAGAAACTTTAGTAAGATTAATGCACCCATCATTGAGACAATAAAGAAGAGAAAACATCCATTTAAGTGGATTGCTAAAGCAGAAAGAAAATTTAAAGTTTTGAAGCAAAAGATAACCGAAAAGCATGTTTTGATTCTACCTGATTTTACTAAACCATTTCAAGTGAAGTGTGATGCCAATGGGGAGGCCATTGGAGCTGTGTTGAGTCAGGATGATAGGCCGGTAGCCTATTTTAGTGAGAAGATAAATGACACCAGAAGAAATTATTCCTCTTATGAGAAGGAATTCTATGCAATTGTTCAAGCATTGAAAAGGTGGAGACATTATTTGATGTCCAAGGAATTTGTATTATATTTTGATAATCATGCTTTGCAGTATATTGTACAACAGCCCAAGTTGAATCATAAGCATGCCAAATGGGTTGAGTATCTCCAAGGTTTTAATTTTGTTTTGAAAAACATAAGTGGCCAAGCAAATAAAGTAGCTGATGCTTTGAGTAGGAGGCACATGCTTGTTCAAGAAACTAATTTTGAAGTTGTAGGGTTTGATTTTCTCAAAGAATTGTATAAAACAGATTCAGATTTTAAGGAAGCATTTGAGGCATTTTGTAACCCTGTTCTAACAAATAGAAGCCAGTGGTTGGATTATTTCTTGCAGGAAGACTTGTTATTCAAGAGAAACCAACTGTGTGTACCAAAATGTTCCATGAGAGAAAATTTGATCAAGGAGAAGCATAGTGGTGGACTTGCTAGACACTTTGGTACTGATAAAACCTATGAGCAGCTGAGTCACTTCTATTACTAGCCCAAGATGAGAACAGAAGTGGACAAGTTTGTGAAAAATTGCAAACTCTATCAATATGCCAAAGGAAGAAGCCAGAATGCAAGATTGTACACCCCCTTGCCTATTCCAGAAAGTCCTTGGGACATGGTGAGTATGGATTTTGTTCTAGGATTTCCCAAGACTCAGAGAGGGAATGAGCAGTATTTTTTTTAGTGGACATATTCTCCAAAATGGCACATTTTATTCCATGTTATAAAACTAGTGATGCCACCCATGTTGCTAACGTGTTTTTCAAAGAAGTTGTTAGATTGCATGGGTTGCCCAAAAGCATTGTTTCAGACAGAGACACCAGATTTTTGGGTCATTTTTCGAGGAAACTATGGAAGAAACTTGGTACGAAACTGAGTTTCAGCTCAACTTATCATCCTCATACTGATGGACAAACCGAGGTAGTGAATAGGAGTCTAGGAAATTTGTTGAGAAGTCTTGTAGGAGAGCATCCCAAGCAGTGGGACCATATTTTTCCCCAGGCAGAATATGCATATAATGACTCACCAAATAGAAGCACAGGGAATATTCCATTCCATATTGTTTATGGAATGCACCTGAGAGGAATATCAGAGTTAAGAAACCTGGGAAGGGCAGTGCTAAGGAGCGCAGATGGTGAGGAATTTGCTTCAGAGATCCAGGCCATACATGAACAAGTGAAACAACAGCTACAAGGAAATAGCATCAGATACAAAAGTAGAGAAGACTTGAGCAGGAAAGAAGTCCATTTTGAAGTAGGATATTTGGTTTTGGCACACTTGAGAAAGGAAATATTCCCAAAGAAGCAGTATAACAAATTGAAGTTCAAAAAGATTGGGCCATGCAAGATACTTAGAAATTTTTCTGCAAATGCTTATGAGATTGAATTGCCACTTGATGCTGGAATATCTCCCATTTTTAATGTTGTAGATTTGTACAAGTATGAAGATGATGGTGCAGAAGAAAGATCAGCAGACAAGGAACAGATTGAGTGGAAAGAGCAGCTACCTCCAGCACAACCATTGCAACCAGAGAAGATATTGGACAAAAGAGTGTTCAGGAAGACCAGAGGACAAGAGTAATTTCAGTACTTAATCAAATGGAAGGACAAGCCAGAGGAAGATGCCACTTGGATGACTAAAGGAATGTTATAGAAAATAGTCATATCAGTGGAAGAGCTCATGGACAGGATCCCATGAAGAAAATCTCCCTCGGGAGTCTGATGCAGGGGCATTAGACACTAGCCAGCAATGTAGGAGGTTTTGTCCACATGTTGTGGCTAGGAGGGTATGAAAACAATTGAATTGTAATAGCTAGGTGTCAATACCTCAGCTAACTATTTCATTTAGATTATTTAGATTTGTAGAAGTCAAATAGTTAGATTCGATCCATCTTTCATGTTTCAGTTAGTTGAATTATTGTAATTAGGCTTTTGATTTTCTAAACGGTCCTCACAGAGGAACCGAAGAGACACATTGTAATGTATGTAAATTGTATCCCTCGGATGTATTGAAGGGAGGAGAGATATTTCTACAATAAAATATTTTGTGTTAAGCAATTTCTTCCGGTTGAATGAATTTCAGTTCCTGTTGATTATCAAACTGTCTTGAATTGATATTGTGAGGAAATTTTTTAACTGTGAGGTGATTGAACTTTGTGCATGTATAGTTTCTGAATGGAACTGTTGTATAGTCTCTGCATCCGACTGTCTACTATTTCTCTTGAATTATCCGAAAAAACCCTATTGAATTAATCCCACCCGTAGGCAAGGTCTGTGTAGAGAAATCGTGGTCATCAAACTCTGTTTGATGATAGTGAAAAACCCACTTACGCAGAGACAGAATTGTTTTTCTATCGGAATCCTGACCCGAGGCTTGACCTGAGTTAAAAAACGGAGATCATATGAAGGTAGGCGATTAACCATGGTCAATCACTGTTCCAAATCCGTGAGCGGATTTGCGAAATCGGACTGCCATATCGCACCGCTTTTGCAGAGATGAGTGGTATTTTCCGGTTGGGTGCGATTCCATAGAGCCATGGACACGTGGCGTACGACGGGATTCCGAAACTGCCTTTTCACATTGCCATCGCACGTTAACGTTCGACCAGGGAGGTCGCGTGATATCGTTTAACGTCGTTGATCTGGGAGGAAGCCATCGGATGGTGGTCGCTGTCGGAAGTAGCGCGAAGGATAATCTAAGGTATAGTCGTGTGTATTTAATGGAATTCCACCAATTATACATGTAGGTCCGGCCTAAATCATATAAAGTGTTCCATTGGTGATGTGATCGGGCGGTTTACATAAACCCTGGAATATTCAGCTTTTACCTTATAGTTAAATCCGAGTTGGTGCCTATTTATATTGGAGATATTGCAGAGTCATTAGGGTTGATATATTTAAATAAATTTCAAAGGTTGTTGATTATGTTTATTTATCAAATTCCTCGAATTTGATAAATAAAATCAAGGAAGTTGGGGAAGACCATGAGGAGGAGGAGAATGGGGTTTTAGCAGAAAATGCTGACAGAGCTACGAAAGGAGACCAACTCTCCTTAGGGGCCGACTTTCAGTTTTTTTTCCGTCAAATTACATAATGGATCTCACTATTCCAGTTCTATCTTATTTTTTTCTTGGCCGCTATTTTGATTCATGTTATGTTCTCTAGTCAATATTTTATATTCCACTATGCATATTGCAAGGTATTTTGGTATCGTCATGGAAGGTTCGATTTACCATTGGCTCACCATGTCCCATTCTATTGTATTCTAGCTCAACCAATTTCAAAGGAAAGATATCAAATTTCCCATATCCATTTATTCGTTTCTTCTTGGTTTAGTTAGAGGGTTGAGGGTAAACCCTCTCATATTTTGTTACATGTGTCTTCTATGAATTTTTCCATCGCTGCTCTTTTACTTACTATATTCAGTGAGGTCTCTTTCTCCTAGCTAACTCAGCATTATTCTAGTTTACATTCTAGGTTTAGTGCTCTGAGTAGATGTTAGGAGTATAGTAGTTCTAACCTTCAAAAATCCAAGTTGTGAGACTTTTAAATAAAATATTGTACTTAATTATGTGAAAGTAGTTTTGTCCTTCCTATAATTCTCTGGAACACAGACACACACACACATATTTCCATTGTTGTAATGATGTTTTAATTTATATAATAGAAGGTTCGAGCTTAACTATGTACATTTTTTTTAACCTAATAAGGCTTTTCTACTTACAAAAAAATAGTTTGTGCAAAAGGATAAATATTGTTGTTCCTTTCTTGAATATTTTGATCATGAAATTAATATTTGTATCCATACTAAATCGTGTGTTTTCTACATGTATTGTAGTAATTTCCTGGTGAAAACCTTGATATAAAGTTGTTGTTTCAGTATTATTTGTTTCTTCAAATTTATCATATTATTCTCCGGATTAAAATCACCGTGTGGTCTTAATGTAGAGTTCATTATTGTTTGTACTTCGACTAGTTCTTGTTAAAAAAAACAAAACCTAGTCTGGTTCTTCTGAAATTATGATTCCAACCTCTATTAACGCCCTCCCGAGACAACCTTTTCTATAGCCTAAACTAATTATAGGGTTAATTCGATATTTATTGAAGGGTTTACCCAATCTCTACCCAATTTTTAGCCGAGGTTATTCAGTGCCAATCTAACTGTTAAACAAAGAACACAATAATTTTCTTTTTTATAAACCAACTTGAATTTGAATTTACCAATGGATATTACTATTCAAGAAAAATATATAGATTTAATTTGTTCATGTACATTACTATAAACACCACTATTACCACGACCTTCTTTCACTTATAATACCAGGTAAATAAGAATATTACAATTAAAAATGAGTTATAAAATATTTAACTCAGAACAACTCGTTGCTAGTAGAAAATAAAAGAAATAACACACTCACTTACTTAAACAAAATGACAATACATAATCTAAATTGTTTGGTTATTTTTTTAAAATAAACATAATAGTTATCTTTTAATGTCCCTTGACTGATTGTACCACCCAAACTCATGAAGAGAAATTACGTCCTTTTCTCCCCCCATGCTCCTCTCCAGAGCCTAAGGTAGTAGATTTTCACGCAGAGTAAAATTTAGGCATTGAGACCCTCAGTCTAGCCTGAACATAATGTTTGTAAAAGAGTTACACCCACTCCTATTCTAGCCCTGGATATCTCTTCAATAGCACCCTTCCCTTTCAGACCTCTCCTCCTTCCCTTTACAACAAATCACCTTCTCTTCACTGATATTTCCCTTTTTATCTATAGAGGATAAGGTAACTGTATTTAACTTCTCTAACCGCTATGGAGTTTGGAATTCATTTGCTTAATAGTCTGTTCCAATTCCCAATATTTTCAACATAACTATTATGCATTCAGAAAAATAAATAATAAATATTGTGTTCATTTATCAATTTAATAACATCACTAATTCAAAGTATCCACAAAGTAAATGTTTGAAACTTGTGGTGTTACCTCTCCCCCCTGAGGAAAAACATTGTCCTCGACATCTTTTACAATGCTCTTAAACAGTTCTGGATAGGCTTCCCACATGAATTCTTCAACTTCCCAAGTAGCCGCTTCTGGGCCAAAGTGCTTCCATTGCACCTTAACCTGGCTAATGTCTCGCTTCCATAGTGTTATTTCTCTCCACTTGAGGAAGTGCTAAGGTTCTACTAAGAACTCTACATCTATTTCAACCTGTTACCGTTAGCAAAAAAAAATTAGTTGTATAATTTTTTATATTCAAATAAAATAATGTAATTAAAAAATTACCAGAACATTCTGCCAATGAATCACATGCCTAGGGTCATGTACGAATCATTTTAATAATGATACATGAAACACATTTTGTACTCTTATGTGACTTGGTAAGGCCAATCGATAAGCCATTGTTCTGATTCTTTCTAGTATTTGGAAGTGACCAGAAAAGCGAAGGGCTAGTTTTGGAAAACTATACCATATCAAAGTGCTTTTCTTAGCTTGATTCATACATATACGTGATCCCCAATTTTGAATTTCTGATAGGTTATTTTCCAATCTTCATAGGACTTATCTTTGTCTTGAGCAGTTTAAAAAAAAAAATTTGGTTTTTTTTCACTTCTCGTTCCATTTATTCTAACATCACAGGTCCTAGCATTGATTTGTTTTCTGGACTATCCAAATTTATAGGTGTTTGATGTCTTCTCTCATACAACACTTCGAAGGGACTCACCTTCACTGGTTCATGATATCCATTGTTATACACAAATTATACCAAATTTTTATATTCCTCCCACTTGGTAGGGTGTTGCATCACGTATATTTGCAACATATCCTCCAAAACGTGATTCGCACGCTCATTTTTCCCATTCGTTTATGGGTGGTAGGCAGTGTTAAATTGAATTTGAGTCGCCAAACCTAAAAAGAAGGCCTTCCAAAATGTAGATTTAAACTTCAAAACTCTATCCGAGATCACAACCTTAGGAATACCATGGAATCATAACACCTCCTTCATAAAAATATTAGTAACTTGAATTGTTTTGTAAGTAAATTGTACCAGAATAAAATGAGTTTTCTTACTGAGTTTATCTACCACAACCATGATTGAGTCATTGTGTTTCTTATATTTCGGTAGTCCAGTGATCCAATCATGCATACTAGCTTTGCACTTCCATTCCGGTATAGGTATGGGTTGCAGAAGACTAGCAGGGAATTGATGTTTATCTTTGACCTGTTGATATTCCATGCACCTAATTAAGTATTCAGTAATATCCTTGTGCATTATAGGCCAGGAATAATCCTTTTTAATTTCCGGAAACATTTTCAGATATCCAGGATGAGAAAATTAGGGTATCCTATGAGACTCAACTAAAATCGGTTGTCTTAAATAGGCATGGTTAGGAATTTACACTCTTCCCTTGAAGGTTAGAATTTTCTCATCATTCATCCATATTCAGTCTGATTTTCTTAGCTACTAGCTTTTTATGCTTGCTTCCATAGGAATTGGTATTCGAGACTTTTCTGGGAAGCTTCCTTAATTTGTTCTTGAAATTTAAATTCTATATGATGATAACAAAATTTCTGGATGTAATGTGTTCTCCTACTTAATACATCTGCAACATGATTCCCTTTCCCTTTAGGTGTTGAATTTCAAATTAAAATTCGCTTAGTAAAGCACTCCATCTCGCTTGATGAGAATTTAATTGGGATGTTTGAAATATATTTTCAAACTACTATGGTCATTTTTTAGTTAAAAAAAAAATCCTAAAAGATAATGCCTCCATACCTTTAGCGCGTGAATGAAAATAGTTAATTCCAGGTTATAAGAAGAATATCTGTGCTCATGTTCCTACAACTTTCATGATTCATAATAAATAAATTTCCCTTCTTATTTTAATACTTCCTGCACCCCTTCGTGACATGCGTCAGTGTAGATTACAAGTTCCTTATTTGGATCATTAATTTTCAGTGCTTGTGCAGTATTCAATAAGAGTTTCAATATCTCAAAGATTTGTTGAAAATGACTCGCCTAATTAAAATTTCTTCCCTTTTTTTGTAACAAATTGATGGACTATTAAATTCAATATAATCCTTCAATAAAGCACCTGGAATAACCTTCCAACCCCTAAATCAACATATATCAGCTACATTTTTGGGTACTGGCCACTCCGTGATAGTTCGGATTTTCTCAGGGTCAACCGCTATTCCTTCTGTTGAAATAACACTTACGAAATTTTGCAGAAAATTGGTGGTATCAAAATACTTTTAATACCACCATAGATATTATCTATGTTCCTCCATCATTCTTCAATAAATGAATATATCATATATAAAATCAGAAAAAAAAAAAAAAAAAAATTATCCAAGTAGGGATGAAAGATATCATGTGTTAAACTCATGAAAGTCACAGGTGCATTGGTTAGACCAAATGGTAGAACCACAAATTCAGAATTCCCATAATGAGTTCTAAAAGTGGTTTTACCTATGTATTCATCCCTTACCCAGATCTTATGATATCTCAATCGTAAATCAATGTTAGAAAAAGTTGTTGCAACTTTCACCTGATCAAATAGGTCATTAATCCAGGGCAGAGGGTATTTATTTTTAATCATCAGCTTGTTGAGTTTCCTATATTCAATGCACATTTGTAAGGTTCCACCCTTATTTCTTACGAAAAACACTAGAGCTCCCTAGGGGGATACGCTAGGGAGATTATATCATTTATCAAGTAACTCTTGTAATTGCATTTTTAACTTAGTTAGCTCTAGCATGCTCATACGGTATGGGGCTCTGGACACCGGCATTGCCCCAAGAATCCATTCCATAGTAAAATAAATATCCCACTTTGTCGACAACCATGATATATTTTCAGTAAATACATCAGTAAATTCCTGAATTATCGGTATATTTTCCAACTTAACAGTCTTATATTTGGAGTTCAAAAATCCCACTTTAACTGCGTAAATCATGCATTTTCCCAATTGAGAGGTGGTAATGGGTTGCAAATTCATGGGCTTTCTAATCCCTTCGATCTCTTGCCGGGATCCATGTTCAGCAACATAGCTGGTGGATTTTTTCTTAAAGTCCACCAGGGACCAATTTTCTTCCAATCAATCCATTCCAAGTAATAAATCATAATAACCCATTGATAAAATTTTCATTTTTTCACTTATGTAAAGACCTCCAATTTCCATGGAACAAAGTCGCACTTTGGAACTTACCTTTATCTTAGCTTCGGTTGCTAATTGCACAAACCAGGGGTTTTATATTTTTGGGTTTTCAAGCAACATATTTCTACTATCTTGGGACTAATATAGCTTATAATTTTACTGGGATCTACTAGAATAGATACATATTATGTTTAATAGCTTACCTTCTAGCTCAATCATTATAGGGTCATAATATGCTTGATTGTCTTCCAATGCAACATTGATTTTGGGCATACTCTCTTCTACGTCCCATACCATTGACGCTTCTTGCAGGTTAGCAACGTGCTCAGTTTTGATATGGTGGGGATAATTTTTGTAGTAATGAGATTCCCCACAACCCCAACATTACAAAGGGGGCTTCTATGTTGGGATGGGCTCTGGCTTACTGGATGCTTTGATAAGCCTAACTTCTGCTTTCCATTTGGTTTTTTGTTTATTTTTGCCAAAAAAATTTCTTATTGGAGACTTATGTGAACTTTTGAATTTTTCAGACTTATTACTTCTATAGTTCTAAAATTTCTTCTAGCCTTTATTTTGAGACTAGTTCTATTCACCTTACTTATGGTCTCATATTCTCGAAAATGTCTCCATATTCATTTAATTTTTAAAAATCCTTGTAAAAAGAAAATTTAAATCACTTTTGTTTTAATTTTACTTTCATGAATATTGAAGCATGAACTACTTGCCACTAATATTTGGATTAAATTCAAATACCAAATATGGAAAAGAAAAAAATAGTCCACCAAAAAATAATTAATAATTTATTTCCAAAAAATGATTCAAAGCTTCGCTAATATTCAATGCTATTTATTAATTTTCGATTGTGCCAAAAATAAGAGATACTGGTGGGTAATAAATTTTACCTTGGTTGTTTTCAACTTGGTTTCCAATACTCCTACAGTATTTCTCTCATGTTTTTCAAAGAAATGTGCTCCTCTAAATGAATTTTATGAAACTTGAACATTCTTCCCTCCATAAATTTCAAACAATGACTCCTTAAAAGAATACATTCAGTAGTCATGGAGTTTATAAACAACCCAACTGAGGCTCTAATACCACTGTACAAGTATGTGGAACATCATTATTACATTGAAATAGAAATTTTTGGATGCAAATTTCTCCAAATGAGTCAATTGTTTATCAAAAGTGGAATTATCTTTGTCACATTCAAGAAAAATAACATCTCTGGAAAGAAAAAAATTATTTTTCTCCTCATCCTACAGCCTGTAAGCTTTAGAAGTAGCAGAATATCCTAAGAAAATACATTCTGACTCCTGGCACCCAACTTATTGGGCTAATTTTTATGAATTAATGCATATCATAAAGAACCGAAGACTCTAAAATGTTGAACAACAAGAAGACGATTATACCAAATTTCATATCGAGATTTATTATTGATGACAAAAGAAGGATATTGATTATGAATATAAGTTATACAAACCATAGCTTCTTCCCAAAGCATCAACTTAACATTATTAAATAACATCATAGATCTAACCATATTAAGTAAATATCTATTCATACGTTCTGCAACACCATTCTGTTGTTGATTATAAGGTATGGTAGTCTAATTTTTTATTCTGTTTTCCTTTAAATACTCTTCAAAAACATTAGAAGTATATTTACCACCGTTATCAGTTCTGAGAATGCTAATATTCAATTGAGCTTCATTTTTTATCATCAAATGAAAAGTTTTAAATTTTTCAAGTACTTGTGACTTATCTCTCAACAAATACACCAAAACACATTCTCAAATAATCATCAATAAATTTCAGTATATATTTATTACCATTGGCGGTTGCAACAGGCATGGGACCACATAAATACAAATATATGCAACCTAATTTTATTGAAGCTCTAGAAGAAGAACTATGAAAAGTTTGCTTAGAATTTTTCCCCAAAATTCAAGAATCACATGTTGTAATCTTTCTTGGAATTGTAGGAAATAAGTTTATACATTTTTTTCTCATAATTATAATATTTTATAGTTAATTTGACCAAAATGATCATGCCATAATATGTTGGAAGATATAATATCATTTCTTTGTGTTAAAAGAGTAGAACTATCATGAGAATTCATTACAGTAGATGATGTACCATTAAATTTTAAAAGTATTCCCTCTTCAACACTGGTCATAATGACCGCATGATCAAATGCTCTACATATCGCAATGATGCTAGAAAATATATGTATGGAATTCCATTCTTTTCAAATACGTATAAGTGACATTAGAATTCTTCGAAATTGTGGAATTCCAAGGACATCCTATAGAACATAACATCCAAGATTTGGTATTTTCAAATGAATGGATCCAATTCCTGAACGATTAATTTGAGATTTGTCAGAAAATATATATTACTCCATCAACTTAGTCACTTTCAAAACAAACTCTCCTAAAATTCATATGACATGTTGCACCTGAATCCAAAATCCAACTGTCTTTCCAAGAAGAAAATCCTGTACTAAAAACATCATTAATATTAAAATTTAAATGAGAATCAATGTAATGTGTAGAATATGATGATTTTCCCTTATCTGGTGGTGGCTGATCTTTCTTTTCATTCAATTTTTCCCTCCTTTCATTGATTTTCTCCCAAGGAACTCTACAATTTATAGAAGTATGAACAAATCTTTCACATCTATAACATTTGACATTATGTTTGTCTCCTTGCTTCCTATCACCTTGATAATTATGGTACCTCCTTCCCCTAAAATTTCTTCTACCAACTATTGAAATAAATTAAGACATGACTACTTGCACCCACAAATATCCTTTTGCAAATATGAATTATGTGGAATATTCTTTAAAAAGAAAAAACATAAATCTCTTTCTCCTTTTAATTTAAACTAAGATTTCGCTTAATGGTTTGTTCATGATATCCAAAAATAACCCAATAGAAAGTTAGGTTCAAGCCTCACTATTTCCCTTTTCCTTTTTTTTCTTCAACTTTTAAAATTTATTTTAAATAAAAACAAAAGAAAACTTGTCTCGAAATATTTCCACCACTTTTAACTCCAAGTTAGTTAATTTCAGACTTATCCACATTTACTTTTACTTTCTCATTTCACTTTTATTTAACCATTTTTTTGTCTTAAATATATTCGATAAAATAAATGGGAAATATTTTCTTTAATCACAATTTGATAAAATTTCCATTCACTTCATACTCACCAACTTTTTCTCCTATTAGCTTTCACCTTTCTCTGTTTCTTTCTTTGTCCACTTTCACCTTTCTTCCTCTACTTTTTTCTCTATTCACTTTCACCTTTTTGCCTCTATTTCTTTCTCTGTTCACTTTCACCTTATTGGCTATGTCTCTTTCTATGTTCACTTTCACCTTTCTGGCTCTTCCTACTTCTAGAAAAAGATATTTTTTCTCCTATTTTCACATACTTTGAACTCCTTTTGAGTAGCATATTATGGCATTGTGAAAAAGATATATTACTAAGAATGTGTAGAGAGCTTCGTGAATCTTTGCATTAAAGGGGAAATAGAAATGTCGAATCTATGTTGAAGCAAGAAGAACCAGTTACTTTGAGAATTCTATAGTGGATAAAAACATTGTAGCATCAAGAAAAGGTGTGAATTCTTATTTTAATTGAATGATTTTTTAATAATATTCAACTAAAAAGGGAGGGTAGCAAAAAGGCATGGTGATAAAAAATAAAAATTAAAATGTTGTTGAAGAGTGGGAAAGCCCTTTCAACCAAGAATTTTTTTAATAAAATGTTTTGGACATGGAGGTTAAAAGGATATTCTAAAGTAATATTTTAAATATATTTGGCATGTTGGAATTGGTGTTGAAAATGTGGCAAGGATTTCTCAAAGAGTAGAAGCTCCTAAAAAAAAAAAATCCTAGAATTTTAAAATTTTATATGATGTAATTCAAGAATTTTATATCAAGGAATATATTTCTTTGATGTTTATTATTACTTCAAGGTTCATGAAAGTGAAATTATTAAAAAAAAAGGAAATTGTTTACATTTTTTTTACAAGGATTTGTAAAAATTAAATGAATATGGAAACATTTCCCATAATATGAGATCACAAGTAAGGTGAATACATTTCATATATATATTTTATATTACTTCTAGGATAAACATCTTTGCCTGGAAGTAGGCAGAGACAGAAAGGTAAAAGTGAATAGAGCAGAGTCAGAAAGGTGAAAGTGAACAAAGAAAGAATCAAATCCAGAAAGGTGAAAGTGAATAGAGAAAGAAACGTGAAAGCTAATAGGAGAAAAAGTTGGTGAGTATAATTGAATGGAAAATATATCAAATTGTGATTAAATAAAACGTTTCTCATTTTTTTTATCAATTATATTTAAGAAAAAACAAATGGTTAAAGAAAGGTGAAATGAGAAAGTAAAAGTAAAAGTGTCTGAAATTAATTAACTGGGAGTTAAAAGTTGTGGACATATTAAAGGACAATTTTATTTTTATTTTATTTGAAATAAGTTTTAAAATTTGAAGAGAAATAGAAAAATAGAAAGAGAAACAATGAGATTTTAACTTAGTTCTCTGCAGGATTATTTTGGGAGCCCACCATCAAATCACTAAGACAATTTGTATTCAAAACAAAAGTATAATGATATTTATTTTTTATTTTATAGCAATAGTTCACATATTTGAAAAGGGAAATAATTAACTATGTAAGTTCATCTGTATGTCAAGTGAAGCTTAAATAATAAATTTTTTGAGTATAAAATCAAGGAAAGAAAAGGAATTGTGGCTAGGAGAGTTCATTCTATATGCTAAAGATCACAAGGTAACATTTTCAAATCTTTGTGAAGGTAATATTTGGAGATATTTTCAAATCTTTGTGAAGGTAATTTTGGAAGATATTTTTTGAAAGTTGTCACAAGAAGAGAACATGATTTCGTTTTCCATGGGTCGATTTTGTAGCAATTCGACTTTTACCTATACATATGACTATTTGATGAATTTGAAGCTCATAATTCATGGACATTGGATATATCTCACAAAAAACTTGAGTTTTCAGATTACTTTCTTGTTCATTATATGGAGCAAAGATAAAAGTCCCTAATTATGCAAGTTCAACTATATATCATATTCATATTTTTATTCTTGAATTTTCATTGTAAACAAGTGCATTCTCAGTGGTATTCGACACCCCTTTTTCAAAGTTGATTGTTGGAGAAGATGGCCAAACTCGATAATTTGTTACAATTATTAACTAGTCTAATGCCATCTACTATTAATAACAATGTCCAAATCTCCAAGGAAATGCTCTCTTACTTGAGTTTTTACATTCATTTCTTTTTCATTGTATGGAGAAAAGATAAAAGTCCCTAATTTTTCTAGTTCGTATATATATCATTATTCATCTTTTTATTCTTGAATTTTCATTGTAAACAAGTGCATTCTCAGTGGTATTCGACACCCATTTTTCAAAGTTGATTGTTGGAGAGGATGGCCAAACTTGATAATTTGTTACAATTATTAAGTAGTCTAATGTCATCTACTATTAATAACAATTTCCAAATCTCTAAGGAAATGCTCTCTAACATCCAATCATGTTTTCAAAAGGCTAAAAGAAAAATTGAATTCTTGGAGCTAGAGTTGCAGTTACAACAAGATGAACTTCAAATGAAAAATTGTGATTTTGAACTAGTGTTTCTTCAAAACAACACTTTGTTTGAGTCTAATATATAGTGAGGGATAGATCAAACTATTTCAAGAGAAGATTTGGATGCAGCTAAAAGTTCTAATGTCAAACTTGTTATAAAACCGTGGGAAGATATTTCGCATAACAAAAAAATATTTGGTTTGGGTTATAAAAAGGATACCCTTAATGTATATTTTCACATTCCAGAATTTTCTAAACCAATACAACTTTGAGTGTGGGATTTCTGGATTGTGTAGTTCCAGAAAAAATTGATAGGTTCCAACAATATAACAGAGTTCAACATGTGAAAGTGCTATGTTTTTATATTCACCCGTGTGAGCATTATGGAAAGCGAAATCACCAGTCAAACAAATGTCTGAGAAAGAAGGGTACTGCAAGAGAGATGTTAAATTTCAGATGTATTTTTTCTTTGGAATGGATGAAAGAAGCTAAGAATATTTATATATTATATCATAGGATTTGTTCAAGAATGTTGACGAGCCTTGCAATGATGAAGAATACTTCTCACCCTGTATCGTACAAAGGAGTAATTGTTTGTGGTCTGCTACAGGTTAGCTATGTCAAGTGATCTAGAGTAATAGATCCACATCCTAAGCCACAATCTATACCAGTTAGAGCCAGAGTTGTGAGACTTCAGTTGATTGAGTTTTATGTGAACGGCCACTTCCGAATTCAGAATTGTTTGAGGAACTGTTGTGATTGTTCTAGATTTTGTGGTAACCTTAAAAGAACATTTTTTGTTTCTTGGAGAACTGCTATGAAGGTTCTAGATTTGGTGTTGGTTGAGACCTTGAGTTTGCCCATCTTCATTTTGGGATCATCAATAAAAACCATTTCTGAGAGACATTCAACGCCTAGCTAAGATTCATATCTGCATTTTGAGCTCTCATTCTTGGACTTTCGTATATCCATTTGGATTAAGGGGGGAATTTTAGACAGTTGATCCTTGTGTTAGTTTCTGTTATGGTAATTGGTTATTAGAGTCCAAGAAAAAATATGGTATGAGAGCCACATTCCAATATTGTGGCCTGAATGGGAAATAATAATAATAATGATAATGAGTGTCAAATGGTGTAGAGTGAAAGAAGCATGAATGAAATAAGTAAAAAAATCCAATGAGGAGGGGATTTGTAATTCAAATCCCAACCTGGAACAACAGTGGCGACAGGTTCTAGGGAAAATCATGAGGCGAATCCGGAAATGTGGGTGCACCTGGATGTGGAACAACAACACCAAACAAGAAGGATATTATAAGAAAAACAACATCAAACAAACATGTTACTTGAGACAGTACAACAGTTGAATATTGAGATAGTTCGCATAATGTTAGACAATGAAAGGTTAATGCGTGAACATGAATGGATATTAAAAATCCTTTCAGACAAGCAAAATCGTAGAACCTATCAACCAAGTCCTGAACATGAAACATGAGAGGAAGGGGAGCAGCAGCAGCAACAACATACCGAGGATAGCCCGAAAGAGAGTCACACATAAAGGAGCAATAGAAATCGAGCTCACAATGTGTTGATTTTTCATATTTTTCTATGTTGTGCCAATTACTTTAGTCTAGATTGCTTCTTCATAAATAATTCATTCAAATATAGGTAGTGTAAATAACCATAAATTGTAACTGACTATATAAAAATGCATGTAGTCATAAATAAGACAATAGCACCACCATGAGAGACAACATATTGGTCCAAGACCATGTAAAAATCCCACTATGGGGGAGCCCTTTCAAATATTCTTCTTCAATAGATTTTCATAAAAAAATTTCATCATAGATTAAAATGAGCCCAATACATATATTCAACGGAAAAATTAGATTTCATCTATAGATTTGCAGATCTACAACATCAAGAGCATGGATCTAATGGATCACCAAAACCAAGTGATTGTCACAGCCAAGTCCTAGATCTGAATCCAAGATGTTATTGAAGAATATTCTAAAGCCACTAATACTGATCAACAGATGAATAGAGGAACTGTGCAGATCCCTTAGCCACAACCTTAACACTATCATCCCATGGCTATAGAAACCCTGCTAGTGACCTAAACACCTTAAGCCCGCAATCCAAGTCCAGGTGAGCATAATATGACTGAGAAACCCTAGTTGCAACATGAACATTGTCTACCCATATCTATACTAGCTTAGATGCACCCTTAATGTGGTCTTCCCACTGTCTCAACCCGAAAACCTCTGTACTGTGTCTGTGGCCTTGGCTTAGAACATCCAAATAAGAGTGAGCCTCTCACCTTTGATCTCAAACCATTATGCAAACTTATCCCAATGAACTTGTGCAAGCCAAAAATAGAAAAATGATCCAAGAAAAAAAGTACAAGAAAAAAATATCATGAGTGAATGTGTGTGAATGACCTTGATGTCACTTCTATTTATAGCTTTTTGAGAGACCGCTTAGGGATTTGACCGAATCCACATGTGTTTAGGCCGACCCTTAAATAAATAAAATAATTCAAAATCTAACTTTTTCTTAACCAATTGGGGCAATCTATAGGTTGATTTTAGTCCTCCTAAAAAGGGAAATATAATTAAATTTCAGTCTTAAACATATGAGATGTCCAAAGTGTAATTTGACTCTATTTGAAAAAATTAACACTCCCTCTCAACTAGGATGATTTCCACTTGGTAATATCTGCTTGTATATCTTTACAACTTGGTTTGTCACATCTCAGCTCCATCTACTGAAACTTTCTTGAATCTAGAAGAAGTAGAATTAGGGACTGAATAATTCCGCCCATACCTAGAAATAGGATAATCCACTATATAGCATAGCACATCTCTAACCGTGGAATCTCATCAGGGAGTCCATTCTCAACCCAGAATCACGAAATGGGAGAAACCCTCAACCCAATCCTATTTCCTACCAATATTCTCATCTATAACTCTTAGGAGTCATGTGGTATAGCACCTACATCATAATTGAATTGGGTTGTACACCTCAAGTACACTCTCAACTCATTGGTCAAATGAGGAGTGGTATTCACAACAAGCACTACTTGAGAGTATGACTGCAACTAGGGTATACTCTACATAGACCATATATGGGAGAAACATCTCCAACCCTATGAAGATAGGTGTTGGTAAGGTAAATCCTCTCTACAGACAGAGACGATCCCTCTAGCCCTAGAGTGGGTCTAGCAACAAAGGGACAAGCTAAAGTGTAGGTTTCTTAATTAATGAATGAATAGGACAGGGTAGATAGACCTACCTAGAGTCCAACGCTGTTGTGGTTGTGGTGGTGATGGCCTCTTGATCTCTGTTTCGACGGGTCACAATTCTTCTGCTACAATGCTTGGATACATGCACAAATATCAGCAAACAAGAGCAGCATATGAAACAATGATTTCATTCATAATCAACTAACCATTCAAGGATGGTTAAACATATTTCATCAAATAAAAAACATAACGCAAGATGGGACCTAGACAATAGTCATGTATATGTATTAATATAAGAAAGAGTTACAGCAGAGCCTTGCATCACAACCTCCTTCAGCAAGGTTCAGTCGAAGTGTGCCTTGATGGATCATCGGGGAATTCAGATGGCATGAGGGCACAAGCCTAAGCTCTCTCAAAAATGGGTCTCTTTTGTTCTATCCTTCTAGCAAGATGTACATGAATCTCTTTAGCATTTTAGCTATGATATGTTCAACTATCTATTAAACTAGCTCATCAATGGAAGATGGCTATATTTATAGAGGAGAGGAGTAGGTTGGTATCCCTACAATAGTGGAATGGAGGCCTTATCCCTTGGGAGGTTTCCACAAAAGGTGGAAACAGAGGCCAAAGGAGGGAGGTCATGGTTATCCAGTCGAACCACTCTATATGACTCACCCATGAAGTTGTTATGATGGAAACTTTGCCTCTATTTTTAAAAAACATTCCATAAACAGGTTGACGCAGGCAGCTAACTGGGACAGAGCACCAATGGGTGCGGGGCCTAGTTTTAATCTTCCTCATTGGCACGAGGGCATAACAGTCTACTAGCGCTAAGGTAAAAACAGGTGTTTCTGATGGTCTGTTTAGGAAATTATTAACAAAAGGAATGTTTTCCTCATGGAAAGGGATAAAATGATGGTCTTTGCAAGGCATGACACTATTTTTTGGTCACAGAAACCTCCAATGTGTGGGATGGGGATTGTAGGGACAGTGACAAAATGTTGTGTAATAGATTCCCCATAAAGCATGAGGTCCAAGAGAGATGGAGGGGTGAAATGCTTTAGAAGAACGCGTTCGCACCAAACACCATTGTCGGAAGACCTGCAATTACAAATAAAATTGATATCTCTGATACATGAACATGTGGCATGGGCGTAGCCATCCATAATAGAGTACATAAAAACTGAGATCTGAGGTATGGACGTAGCCATCTAATAGTAAGGATCAAAAAATAGACTTAGGCATGGTCGCGGCCATCTAATCAAATGAGTCATGTAAGAAAGTCATGATAAACCATAATATCCCCCATCATGGAACTTTTCAGACAAAACCTAGGGTCTTCTGCTCCATCTCGACCCGAACAAGTACAAATTCAAGCATGCAAATATGTGAGCTAAAGTTAAACATGCAAGAAATTCACCTAATTACCAACCAATGATGAAAGCTATTAACAAGCATGAGAGAAACCACCAATAATGACAATGGCTCTCAAGGTACAACAGGTACAATCCACAGAATGTGAACAGTGATATGGTATTGAACACTCGCAGAATCACTCAATCGAAGGCCAATGATGTGGACATGTCGTCAAATGCGAAGAACTTGACATTGAGGCATGCAAGCTCCAAGGTACCAGAAGGGAGTCTCTAGGTCAACTTCATGGATAATCAGCTGAAGTTGACAGGAAGTAATCTGGTCGAAGGAGGGCCATAATGTTTCCCACATCATCGACATGAGACAGAGGAACATGATGATAATGAATCATAACCAACAGAGGATCAGAGGAAGGTTGAAAACTACAGAGGCAAACTTCTCTTGAACATATCAGCGACACAACTCTGGATTTGGCAGTATTTCACATCAAAGGATCTGAGGTCATGATGACATGGAAAAGAGCAGATGAGAGGCCAAAACAGATTACCCAAATCCACAGAGGAAAAAATGATGGAATGAGATGTCCCCAACCTGACACGAATGTAGACGAGTGTCATGTTCAAGAGCGACATAGTGTCGACACAACTAAAAACTGGTTCAATTTTCCCCCACCATTTCTGGCAAGTACCCCAATTATTTTTGGAAAACAAGCTTGAAGGGGATAGCATATGCTTACAATGTAAGTTTTTCCTTCTAAAAAAATACATCCTAGTACATTTTACGAGCCCTAGGAAGGAGGAACTCGGTGAACATCATGGTGACGATGTCTGATGTCATCAGAATTTAACGAGACTGAAAAAGGAAGAACTCAACATTTTTTCATATTTAGAGAGTTTGAAAAGAGGCAAAAATGAAAACTCTAGCAAGTTCCCTTTCGTAAATAGTCTCTTAGATCCGAAAAGGTGGGAAAAAATATCTGAGAGAACCTCTTAGTCACGATAGGCTAAGGTATTCCTTTTTCATAAATAATCTATGCCAGCCCGAAAAAAGGGGTAAATGTATACTGGGTAGATATCGTTTCCTAGACATTTAACGAGTTCAAAACGACTAGAGTCTCGGCAATCTTTTCATATTTAGAGAGTCAGAAAAGAGCTGAAAGATGACTACAGTAGTGACATTTTCGTGTTTTTACCAAGTCCGAAAAAGTATAAAATACAACTCATTACTTCATCGTTATCTCATTAAAGACATGTCACTGCACAAGAGACAATGTAAAACCCATTTCTCGAAATAATATAATGTAAAAATAAAAAAAATGTCTTAAAACCTAATTAGGGTTCAGAAAATTTATAAAATGCCAAAAATGGTAAAAAATACTTTCTTTTCACTTTTACCTCTTGTGGAGAAATAGTTACCCATTTTATACTGTGATTCTGCAGCAACGATTGCAGGCAATCCAGTAGATCAATCTCGAATCCGTCAGTTCCAAGTAAAAGCCGAGATCCTTCCCCGCATTTTAATTCCTTTTTAATTACCTACAGCCTTGCATTTGGAATTATATGCAGGAATTTTGTAAAAAGTAGGGCACGGCAATGGGCGTGAGTATTGTGCATGGACACACGCCAATCGCCCAGTTTTCTGAACTGAGGCACGCCAACCATGCAAACCTTTTAATGCTCACAATGAAAGTAAGCAAACCTTATTTCCACAAATTATAAGCTTTCAATCTGGCTAATGAAGTTCATATGAACACATTTGCAGGTGTAAAGCGGAAAAATGGTTATCGAATGGAAAGAATAGGAACACAGTGAAGAAGACGAGCTTTCCATGGACAATGAGAGATGCATGGAAGCTCTCAGATACTATGGACTGAAAAAATTCTTCATAACACCATGCCCTAGAGCTCAACTGGTGCTGCTATAATACATGATCAGTATCTGGGATGAGGATCAGGAAAAATTCATTCTTCATGATCAGGAACTCGAAATTGATGTTTCAAACGTTTACATCATAACAGGACTGTCACGGAGGGGGGAAACACTAGTCTTGATCGGCACCCGACTACCATGGAGAAAACGACCATGGTGATCATCGATAGGGTATGTCGAGGGGCATTAAAAAGATCAAGAAGTGGGAAAGTGGATATCCAAACTATCTAGGACTTGGCACTGAACGTAGTGCTAAACACCATCACGCAAGCTATGGGATCGTAAGCACTGCACGAAGCAACAAAAACACAGCTTGTTCTTGCAATAGACTATCCAACATCAACCCTCTACAACTGGGCAGAGGCAATGAAAATCAATATGAAACGTCAACTGACGAAATGCAAGAAGGCCAAACTAAATAAGTTTGGATATGGATCCATCCTGGTATCATTCTTCCTTGAATGAATACCAATTTTCTAGCGACAAGAAGTGACAGTCCCAACACCACCAACACAGGAGCCTCGGATGGCCCGTTGGGTAGCGCTGATGCCAAGGTCAGGGGACGACCAACAAATTTCCTAGAGACCAGAGTTCTTTGATTGGCTCCACCAATAGTTGATTGTCATGGAGGACTACCCTACTCTGGCATAGATTTCACTAGTGATACGGACCTCCCACTCTAGGAAGGAGAGGATTGGGATGAAGCACTTGGTAAGACTCACTTTTTATTTTTATGAGTATTATGATTTTTTTTTGTGATGTATGCTCTGACATTAAATCCATGTGTTATGGAGATGTTGGACCAGAAAGACCTGTAGGCATGTCTCTAATACCGAGGTGAGTCCCTCACGACTTTGATATTGCCCCTCATGGTGAGGGAGGTGAGGAGGAGGAAATCATGCGCAACCTGGAGGGAATCTCCCGCAGAGTCCCATACTATGCGTGATTCGACGATGTTCCTCATGCCTATCAAAGACACACTGTAGGGGTGTCAAACCGAGTTCACTGCTTGCTGAGGCAGCTCGCACAGGCAGTGATATGCTATCATGATCATCACGTCGATTAGACACCGAGGATTTACTTCTGCATATTTTTTAGAGACATGATGTCTTGGGATGTAACAGAAACACACATATTTTGTACTTATGATTCAAACTGATGCAAACATTCAATATATATATATATATATATACATCTATTTTCCCATATGGATCTTTTCATGTGGTGATGATTTTACAGATTACACAAATGTCTATCTAATACAATGTTAGCCACTGTATCAGTTAATGCATTCATTCGCCTAGGAATATGTTGATATGTGATATAATCAAAACATCTTTCTAGCTAAAATATGACGGTTTCTATCTAAATAATGACCACTAAGTTGAAGAAAAACAAGTTGTGAGTCCATATTTACAACCAATACACAAATTTCAAGGGTAATCTCCTCGGTTAATAGTTCAATGACAGCACTATACTCATCGAAATTTTTCGTATTTCATCCTAGACAAATACCTTGTAGATCTCTCAATTCACCAGCAGGATCATAATCACCCACGCTACCGAGGACAAGTTCCGGGTACTACAGGAAGCACCATCCGCAAAACCAACATAAGGGGTAATAGACATCTGCACAATAAGCAACGACCCAATAAGCAAGAAAACACTCGCAAAGCACACCATGACAAAAATGTACAAAAATGAAAAAACACCTACGTACACAAAACATGCATGAATGACTCGTGCATAATATTTTTTGAGATACAACCCATTTCTAGGTTGATATAGAGGATGACCTTCATAATCAATTGGATCATAGGTCCCGTTCTGCAAGACACGTTTAATAATGTAGGGCCTATGCCACATTGGTTGAAATTTTCCTTCCCCCAACTTATCATGAGCTTGGTCATACAGGAGGACGAGGTCTCCTTCTACAAATGAGAGATGGGAAACCGAATATTCAAAATGAGCTTTGACCCACTTTTTCTGTGCTACAGTGACCAAAGCAGCCAAGTGGCGAGTTTCATCCAGCCTTTCTAAGTAAAGAAGATGCTATTCTTCTGGTGAAGTGTTTGGTAGCAATTCAATGGCCAACTTGAGTGAAGGTATTTCACACTCAATCGAGAGGGTAGCTTCCAGACCATAAATAAGGTGAAATGGAGTGAATATAGCCGCATCCTTAATTGAGGTTTGGTATGCCCAGAGAGCCGAAAATAACATGAGATTCCAGTTTGATTTGTGCATCCCAATCATACGTTGAAGCATGGTGACAAGAACTTTGTTCACAGCTTCAACCTAGCCATTGGCCTGAGGATAGTACAATGTTGAGCTATCGTGACGCAGACCCAACCAGGAAGACAACTTAGCCACCATATAATGCCAAAAATGGGAACCATGATAGGTAACGATGGCTTGAGGGACACCAAACCTATAAATGATGTGATTGAATATGAACTGAGTGGTTGTCTTACCGTCAGCGGCAAGTGTAGGCATTGCTTCGGACCATTTGGTGAATTATTCAATAGCTACGACAATATAGGCATTCCCCCCAGCCGAGTGAGGGTTACACGTCATAAAATAAATTCCCCACTTCGCAAAGGGACCAACGGTAATGATAGGGTGGAGATGTGAAGGCGGCGTGCACATCTTGCGCTGATAAATCTGGCATTCATGAAATTTTTGAACAGCAAAAATGTATTCCTTGAATATGGAGGGCCAGAAATACCCATTACGAAGAATATTTTATGCAGTGGCATAACCAGACATGTGACCGCCACAGGCGCCACCATGAAAATCATTAAGGGCTTTCTCAACTTCCTCGAGAGTCAAATGCCGGTGGAGAATGCAATTTACTCTGATGTGGTAGAGTGTATCTCCAGCTATACGATAAGGTTGTGATTGATGGTGGATGCATCATCTAACATCCTTCGTCAACTCAAATATGAAAGTAGAAGTTTGAAGATATACAATGATATCACCATACCAAGGATCGAGGGTGCTAATCAGAAAAAGAGAATCGTCTGGAATGCATTCTTCAGAACCAGAGGGAGCGGAGTCAAAGGGGAGGGAACAGATCAGATCCATAAAGACGAGTGATTTCTTCGACTTGGCATTAGTAAACTCCAAATTGAACTCTTGGAGGATGACAATCCACTTTGATTACTTTCCCCCCAGCAATTATCGAGACAATATATAAGTCATGGGGTTTCAATCAGAAATCACAGTCAGAGTACGCAACAGGATGTAATGATGAAAAATTGAACTTCTTGAACCGTAGCTAACGCTAACTTCTCTACATGAGCATAGCGTATTTCGGTATCGAGAAGGTTACGAGAGAGGTAGTAAATAACATGCTTGTCACCGTCATCATTGTATTTCACCAAAACCATGGAAATCGTGCTGAAAGCGACGACTAAATAGAGGGAAACATTGTGATGATAGTTCAGAGCATGCAACAGAGGAGAATTGACAAGAAACGCCTTCAAAGCATCGAAAGAATTCTACGTGATCTCATCCTAAAGGAACATAATGCCCTGCTTTAGTAATCATGTGAATCGTTTAGCCACTTCGGCATAGTTAGGTTTAAAACAGTGTAAATAAATAGCCTTCCCCTGTAGACTCTGTATCTGATGTAACGTAGATGGAGAGGGGAGATTAATGGTAGCCTCAACTTCAAATAGGTCAAGGCGAATCCTGTCTTTGGACATGATAAACCCCAAGAGTCTACCAGAATCGATGCAGAAGACGCACTTATGCAGATTTAACTGGATGTTATAGCGTCGACAATGAAGAAAAATGTAAGGAAGATGGTCAGGGTGGTCCTTATGTTTGGCTGAATGAGGTGGAAGGTCATCCAGATAAGGCTGAACGATGTGCTTAATATCGTGAAAAGCATATGACATCACTTGCTGAAATGTAGCCCCAGCAGTCTTCAAGCCGAAAGGGGGTTTCTTATATGCAAAAGTACCCCAAGGACAGATAAAGGAAGTCTTATGTTGATCGTTCGGAAGGATGTTAATCTATTTATAGCGAGAAAAGTCATCCATGAGGGAAAATATCTCACTCCTAGCACAGTCATCAATGAGCTGATCGATAAAGGGAGTAGGATAGATATCCTTAGGACAGGCCTAGTTTATGTCACGATAATCAACATAGACTCAAATTATACCCTACTTCTTATCTATAGGGATAATGCTGGACACCCATTCTATCAATGGAATTGGATATATGAAACCAACGTTGAGAATTTTTTTAACTTCACCCTTAATGGCGACAACCTTTCTACGGTGCATAGGACAAAGACACTGACAAACAGGCTTCGAACCACGGTAGGTAGTAATCTCATGCACCACTATACTAAGATTGATGTTGGGCATTTATTCGTAGGACCATGCAAAAACATCGCGAAACTTGCAGAAAAGGCTAGTATAAACTTGGACTTCATCAGAAGAACAGGTGACCCCGATATAGATGTTCTCGACGATTCCTGGTTTCACAGAAATGTCGATAGGAATCATTTGAGTAATGTTACTCAAGTTACCCTCCGAAAAAATTTCATGTGAAGGAATAGGCGTTTGAAGCAAACGAGAAGGGACCTGAGATGTAGACCTCTCAAAATACGTAGACATAGCCCTGAGACTAGGCATGAACGAGGAAAAATGATGACTATCATCCCACAGATGACCCTCGAGAGACATAGCTTCCGTAATGGCTTCATCGGAGGGGAATATCTCTTTCAGGGGATCGGGCAAATCCGAATCGTCAAGCCAAGGGGATTGATAATAAGTGTCGAGAGACAAGCTCAAAGGAGCATGATTAGAAGGTGGAGGCTCTGAAGCTGAAATGAGTTCATAATAGTCAATATCAATCAGAATTAAAGTCATCAAATCTATGAAAGAATCGATCTATTCAGGCGAAGGGATGATCCATGGGTCTTCAGACCAAGATATCATATGGATTTGAACAACATGAGGTGGAGGAAGAGGAAAAATACCCATGAGGGAAGGATCTTTGAAGGGACCCGACCCTACGCTCTCGTAGGGAGTAGGAATTTGATCCACATATGGAACGTTGTTCTCAGAAGAAGAAGTGAAAAATGGAAATTGATCAACAATAACAATCTTTCCCTTGTGTGGGAATTTCAGAAGATGAAAGAGAGTGGACGGAACGCATAGCATGGCATGAGTCCAACTGCGACTGAGGAGAATATTGTAATTGAGCTTGGCTTCAACTACTTCAACCTCAACATTGATAGTCTTCCCTTCTAATGTAATCTGTAAACTAGCAAGAACACCAATAGGTTTTGATTCTCTTCCATCAAATGCTTCAAGGGAATTTGGTGATGAATTCAGAGCTGGAGAACCAATGGCTTTCCATCAGGTAGATTACATAACGCATGTATATGCACCCTCGTCCACAACTTCCCGATGGATATTCAAACCATTAATACCAACTTGTATGATTAGTGCAATTTGGTGCGTGAGTCATGGGAGGAAATTCTCTAAGTCGAAAGCAAGAAGGCTAGTATCAATAGGATCAACCCCGTTGATCGCAGATAGAAAAGTGTTCCGTTGATACAGAGAACTTTGAAGTAATTCTAATGCAGACATTGCAGATGGCGCCTGCGCCATATCATCAACAATACTATAATGTTGAGCAGCACAGGAATTGGGATAGTAAGAAGACTTGCGAAGTACACCTCTAGAAGGTGGTCGTACAATGGGATTAGTACTGGGCTTTTTCAATCTGAAGAGGGCTAGAAGTAGGCAGAGGAGGAGGACCATCAGCGATCTCTTTTCCCACTGCCTAACGTGATCCAGCATAATCTTTTGACCAAGTAACAATAGAAACGGATGTAGAACCGTTCATCATGAAAACCTAAGAGCCAAATGGGGCAGAGGGTTTAGGTTCCTCTACCATCTAGGTCTATTGCGATGGAAAAGGTTCTTTAAGAATAGTTGCATTTCCCTAAGTGGATTTAAGCAGTCTACTTACTTCAGCCCATTAAGGACAGTCCTCACTGTAGTGCTTTTGGTCACAAATCAAACAAGGGTACTTCGTCTTACACTATGAACCATCATCAACATGAGATTTAGACGAATCTGGTTTCAGGGCATCGGCTTTGGCCTTACCTTTACCCTTATTTTTCCCCTTGGAAATCTTATCCGCTAGATTGGCCTGAACAACATTGACTTCCATGTTTTTACCAAGATTCGAGGTAGACTGAGAAGTAGTATCATTGGAAGGATTAGAATTTTGAGAAGTCTGAGACACGGAACCAATGATACCATTGACAGATGGCGTCGTTGTTTCTTTGGAAGTTCCAGGTCGAGGAGCATTAGGAAAGATATCATACAACATGCGATACTGAGAGTACACGACATCAAGGTACTGGGCATGAGAAATGGCCTGTTCTTCGGTTACACATGCCCCCATAGCCATGTATTTAGCGATCTGACTGAAAAATGAGGTAGTGAACCAATCAGTTAGAATCTAATTAGGAATATCAAACTTGATCAAGCGACGACGACGCCTCCATTCATGAATATGATCCGAGATATGAGTAGCTCGGTCCTATTTCAAGGATGTGAGGAGGTGTGTCCCGGTCTCATAGCGAACCGATAACTGAAAATGGGTAAGAAACGCCATGGCTAAAGAGTTGAAATCTTGAAAAAATGCCACGAGATAATTTGATGTACCACTTTGCAGCGAAACTAGCAAGAGTCCGTTGGAAAATACAGAGTCGGATGGAATCATCAATCGAAGAGTTATAATAACACCACAAGTCGTAGCTCATAAAATGCGCTTGGGGGTCTTCTTCGGACTTGCCCTCAAACTTAGGGCAATCAGCAAGAATCTTAGCTGGAACTGGACGTCAATACGAGTTATGAAGAATTAGATCATTCGTAAGCTTTGACACATCTGGAAGTTCCAATTTAGTGAGAAATAGTAATTGAGGATTAAAAGGCATCGAAGGCCTTTGATAAGGATCCGTGTTAACATTCCACCCTGTTTGGGAGAAATTCGGCCCCCATATTTTTTGTCCCAGAGGATTCTGACCATAGGGGTTATAAGCCTGATAGTTCTGCCCATATTGGGGTTGAGGACCAAGATACTAATTCTGAGCATGCCATCGAGGTCCTTGCTGAGCAACGTATGGATTCTATTGTGGAATGTAAGCATTTCCTTTTGGTGGATTATACACCATCCATGATTGACTTTGAGGGTAATAAGTGAAACCTTGGGGCGCACTATATACTGCCTGATATTGACCTTGAGGAGGGTAATTAGCGCCTTAAGGTTGAGCAGGTGGACCCTGCTAAGCAGGTTGAACGGGTTGTTGAGCTAGTTGAACAGGTTGAACCAGTTGTTGGGATGATTGAACAGGTTAAACTGGCTGTTGAGCCTGCTGAGCAGGTTGAATCAGCTGCTGAGGTTAGACATGATGTCCCTGCAGAGTAGGTTGGCCTGGATTCTAAGGGCCACCAGGTTGCCCTTGTGGAAGAGGTTGGCCTAATGGCTGTGATGGACCAGGTTGTGCCTGATGACTAGGTTGACCCGAAGCAGGACCGTAGGTTTGTCCTTGTTGCACAAAGTTTTGGCCTCGTTGGACGTAAGGCTGCTACTGTTGCACAAAAGGTTGTACCTGTGGTGGATAGATTACCCCCCCAAGAATGTAAGATGCTCCTAGTTGATACTGATACTAAGGTTGACCAGAAGGACCGTAGGGATGCTGGACCGAAGGTTGACCTTGCAAGGGTTGTCCTTGTGGACCATAAGGTTGTCCCTTTTGGATCAAAGGTTGTCCTTATGAGGGTTGTCCTTGTATCACTGGCCCTCTATGGGGGACGGTACGATAAGGATCAGTCGGAGGCAGATAAACATCCTGATTTGGATCAATAGGAGGCAAATAAACGGGGTTACCGTAGACATCATAGTGATGTGGAGGATTGAGAGGAGCTTGGGGCCTGAGAACCCTGAGATTTCTGTTGTTGAACAACCAACAGATACTCTTCAAAAATAAGGTCACCATGGATCATAGGGGAAGAAGAAGTCACAGTCACACTAGAAGCAGGTGTAGCCTCCACAGCATGGGGTTGTGATCTGCCCGGGCTGGGACTAACAATATACATAGGATTAAGAAAGATGGACCTACGAGTGTGAAAATACCCTGACGACTGATTTGTAACAATCGGTGCAGACGAAGCCACACAAATAGTAGGTTGGACTGGGATAGATGTAACAATGAATCACGAGCTAGGTGTCGACAGTGATAGCCCTAATGAAGGAATGACCAAACTCCTTGGAGGAGTCGAAGTACTGGAATATTCTATGGACGCAACATCGGAAATAGTCTGACTCAAAGTCCGATAATTGGGTAGAAGTGACACCAATGGAGGGGAATGTTGATTAGAGACACATGGGAGATCTTCAGGGAAAATCTGATATTCTCTTATGGACATAGGTATTTCTCCACTACTGACAGGACTTGAATAATCCATGTCTGATGAAGCTATATGATCTTCTAGAAGATGATGAGGACTAGGAGGTATAACAGCTGCTATAAAAGGTGATCCTGAAGTAAGAGGAGGGAATTATTCCTCACTCCCAAAACCAGACTAAGCACCCTGAGGAGGCCAATTAAACTCAACTGACTATTCAGGAGGAGATCAAGTAGTGAGATGTTGAACACTCGAGAGAATATGTTGCACAAGCTTGGCAGACCTAGTGGACTGAGGGTTCTCAAAAGAAACGCCAAGAAAATAACTACCACTAGGACGCAGTGAAGAAGACGATGAAACTAGTGGTTCTGCCACTGTGACAATATTTCAACATAGGAAGGAAAAATGAGAAAAAACAAATCAGGGCTTCAAGACCAAACTCTAAGGAACAAAAAAAATCCAAGCAAAGAACTTTTAACGGGCATGTGATCATGGGTAATTAATTTTACAACACTGGAACAAAACTCTATTGTTTCATGTTTTAAGAGTCTAGAAACAGACAAAAGGTGACTCTAGTCACTTTCAATTTTAAACGAGCATGAAAGGACAAGTGCTCGATGGTCTCCTATCTCTTTAAGGAGTCACGAAAGGATCAAAATGACTACTCAGGTAATATAAGCAAGAGGGTGTACCAAGTTTCAGTGAACTTCCATATACACCTTGGTGATCAAATGAAAGAGAAATGACCAAGGACTTAACTTACGTGTAGGTAGTCTCCTCGAATGTTGTGTTCGGTGTATCACGGTTACAGGGCTGCAGACTCGGCTTCCTGTGGATAAAATGATATGAACCTATGAGGGTCTCCCTTTATATACTCGACGGTACGGGGATCACAGGTCTGTACTAGCGATTTTTGAAGCCAAGAAAAAAACGACAGCTACTAGATTTAACGATGCCAGAACACATCACTAGCCTAGACCACTAAAAATTTTTGCATTAGTTTCCAATGCTTCCTTAGGTTAATTTAATAAATTTTACAGTTGATCTTTAATTAATGTTTTAATTTCAAGGCCCTGCCGAATTTGATCTCAAATTTCCTAAATGCAAGCTTTATGCAATAGAACGCCATTTTCCATTCAATGAATGCTACCTAAGAAAAGGATAGAGATCTTTCAAAAATAATCAAACACTAAAAACATATGAAGAAGTCCCCTAATGCATCTAATACAGTCAAAAGAAGAAACCAAAAACTCTTTCCTAGATGCAAGCACTAGTTATGCAAAAGAATTTTTTATTTCCAGCGCAAACGAAAGGATGCAATTTTTTTTTTTTGAATGATTGAAGCACACAACACACTAATTACATCAAAAATAATATCAAATGCTAGTTAAGAGAAATATTAATGTATAGATCTCAAAATGAATGATTCAAAGCAATACAAACACAAATGCACTCAAACTAATGATGCTCTCTTGAAATCAAATAGAGGATTTCAAAGTGACCCAAACGAGCAATGTAATCATTGCTCGAAAATGAAGAGACAGAGAGTCAAACAACACCAAAGTAATCGTTCAACAAACCAAAAACTCGAAGGATCAAGAAAGACCCGAGCAACTGATTAGGGAATCGAACTAACAAGAAACCAAAAGACTCAAACTTTAATTACAAGGCTCAGTGAGCGAAATACACTTAGAACCCTAGGGCTATGAACTGCATCGATAAGAAAATAGACGAGCAACTGAGAATAGAAAACCTAAAGCAGTCAAAACAACTCCAAAAAGAGCAAGTGAAAATGAAGGAACAAGCTAGAGTCAAGCACAACTGACCAAAAACTTAGAAAAAGGGTGAAACCTAATCCTATAGGATTCGGTGTGACTGTGAGGCAGTAATCCATGCCAAACAAGGGTTGGTGTGACTCCAACAAAAGAAACCTGTGCCAATTGGCACGACTTTTCAAACAAAAAGCATGCCAAGCCATATAACTACGGGAGGAGGGAAGAACCAGTGAGAAGAGGTCAATCTTGACACTCTAGATATGAACAGGATGATTCTAGACAATCAAACAATCCAAGAAAGATAGACAAGCAAGCAAATGACCGAAGTCGACATGACAAGACAAACTCCTAAAAGGAAATGAAACGACAAAAATGCACTAGTCCCTAGTGGAGTCACCAATTTGTTGGTAAGGTAAATCTTCTCCGTGGACAGAGAATATCTCTCTAGCCCTAGAGTGAGTCTAGCAACAAAGGGACATGCTAAAGTGTAGCTTCCTTAATTAATGAATGGACAAGACAGGGTAGATAGACCTACCTGGAGTCCAACATTGTCGTGGCTATGGTGGTGATGGCCTCTTGATCCCTGTTTCAATGGGTCACAATTCTTCTGCTACAACACTAGTATAACTGCACGAAGGTCATCAAACAAGAGCAACATATGAAACAATGATTTCATTCATAATAAACTAACCAGTTAAGGAGGGTTAATCATATTGCATCAAATAAAACACATAACGTAAGATGGGAACTAGACAATAGTCATGTATATGTTAATAGAAGAAAGAGTTACAACCAGAGCCTTGACGCCGCAGCCTCCTTCAGCGGTGTTTAGTTGAAGTGCATCTCAATGGATCACAGGGAATTCGGACAAGATGAGGGCACAATCCTAAGCTCTCTCAACAAGGGGTCTCTTTCATTCTATCCTTCTAGAAAGATGTACAGGAATCTCTTCAATGTTTCAGCTATGATAAGTTCAACTATCTGTTCAACTAGCTCATCAATGGAAGATGGCTATATTTATAGAGGAGAAGAGGAGGTTGGGATCCCTACAATAGTGAAAGGGAGGCCTTATCCTTTGGGAAGTTTCCCCAAAAGGTGGAAACAAGAGGCCAAGGGAGGGAGGTCGTGGTTATTTAGTGGAACCACTCCAGATAACTCGCCCACAAAGTTGTTATGATGGAAAATTTGCCTCTATTTTTTTTAAAAATTCCATAAACAGGTTGTCATGGGCAGCTAACTGGGACGGAGTGCCAATGAGCATGGGGCCCAGTGTTAATCTTCCTCATTGGCACAAGGGCATAACGGGCTATTAGCACCAAGGCAAAAATAGGTGTTTCTGATGGTCCATTCAGGAAATTGTTAACAAAAGGAATGTTGTCCTCATGGCAAGGGATGCAATGATGGTCTGTGAAAGGCATGACATTTTGTTTTGGTCCTTGCTGAGAAACGTATGGATTCTATTGTGGAATGTAAGCATTGCCTTGAGGTGGATTATACACCATCCGGGATTGACTTTGAGGGTAATAAGTGAAACCTTGGGGCACACTACATACTGCCTGATATTGACCTTGAGAAGGGTAAGTAGCACCTTAAGGTTGAGCAGGTGGACCTTGCTGAGCAGGTTGAACGGGCTACCGAATTGGTTGAACAGGTTGAACTAGTTCGGATGGACCAGGTTGTGCCTGATGACTAGGTTGACCTGGAGCAGGACCATAGGGTTGTTGGCCTTGTTGGACCTAAGGCTGTTGTTGTTGAAAAAAATGTTGTCCCTATGGTGGATATATTTTCCCTCCAAGAACGTAAGATGCTCCTGGTTGATACTGATACTAAGGTTGACCAGAAGGACCGTAGGGTTGTTGGCCCGAAGGTTGACCCTGCAAGGGTTGTCCTTGTGGACCATAAGGTTGTCCCTAACAGATAAAAAGTTTTCCCTATGAGGTTTGTCCTTATATACGAGAGGTTTGTCCTTATATCACCGGCCCTCGATGAGGGACTATCCAATAAGGATCAGTTGGAGGCAGATAAACATCTTGATTTGGATCAATAGGAGGAAAATAAATGGGGTTACTGTAGACATCATAGTGATGTGGAGGATTGACAGGAGCTTGGGGCTTGAGAACCCTGAAAGTTCTGCTATAAAATAGCCAATAGATACTCTTCAAAACTAAGGCCGCCAGGGATCATAGGGGCAGAAGAAGTCGTAGCCACACTAGAATCATGCGTAGCCTCCACAGTGCGGGGTTGTGATCTACCCGGGCTGGGACTAACAGGCCACGTAGGATTAAGAAAGATGGACCTGCGAGTGTGAAAATACCCTAACGACTGATGCGTAACAATCGGTGCAGAAGAAGCCACACAAATGGTAGGTTGGATTGGGATAGATGTAACAATGACCGACGAGCTAGGTGTCGATGGTGACAGCCCTAATGAAGGAAGGACCAAAATCCTTGCAGGAGTCGAAGTACTGGAAGATGCTATGGACGCAACACTACAAATAATTTGACTCAAAGTCTGATTACCGGGTGCAAGTGACACCGATGGTGGGGAATATTAATTAGAGACACGCGGGAGATCTTCAGGGAAAAGCCAATATTCTCTTGTGGATGCAGGCATTTCTCCACTGCTGACAGGACTTGAAGAATCCATGTCTGACAAAATTGTAAGATCTTCTAGAAGACGATAAGGACTAGGAGGTATAGCAGTTGCTATAAAAGGTGATTCTGAAGTAAGAGGAGGGAATTATTCCTCACTCCCAAAACCAGACTAAGCACCCTGAGGAGGCCAATTTAACTCAACTGACTCTTCAAGAGGAGATCGAGTAGCGAGAGGTTGAACACTCCAGAGAATATGCTACACAAGCTCAACATACCTAGTGGACTGAGGGGTTTTGAAAGAAACCTCAGGAAAAGAACTACCACTAGGAAGTAGTGAAGAAGATGACGAAACTAGTGGTTCCGTCACTGTGACAATATTTCAACACAAGAAGGAAAAATGAGAAAAACCAAATCAATGCTTTAAGACCATACTCTAAGGAATGAAAAAAACAAGCCAAGCAAGGAAATTTTAACAGGCATGTGATCGTGCGTAATTAATTTTATGACATTGGAACAAAACTCCATTGTTTCATGTTTTAAGAGTCTAGAAACAGACAAAAGGTGACTCTAGTCACTTTCAATTTTAAACAAGCGTGAAAGGAAAAGTGCTCAATGATCTCTTCTCTCTTTAAGGAGTCATGAAAAGATCGAAATGGATACTCAGGTAATCTAAGCAAGAGGGTGTACCAAGTTTTCATGGACTACCATATACACCTTGGTGATCAAATGAAAGAGAAATGACCAAGGACTTAACGTACATGCAGGTAGTCTCCCCGAATGTTGTGTTCATTGTATCATAGTTATAGGGCGGCAGACTCAGCTTCCTGTGGATAAAAGGATATGAACCTATGAGGTTCTCCCTTTATATACTCGACGGTACGGGGATCACAAGTCTGTACTACCGATGTCTAAAGCCAAGCGGCGAATGACAGCTACTAGGTTTAACGATGCCAGAAAATGTCACTAGCCTAGACCACTAAAAATGTTTGCATTAGGTTCCAATGCTTCCTTAGGTTAATTGAATAAATTTTGTAGTTTATCTTGAATTAATGTTTTTATTTCAAGGCCCTACCAAATTTGATCTCAAATTTCCTAAATGCAAGCTTTATGGAATAGAATGCCATTTTCCATTCGATGAATGTTACCTGAGAAAAGGATAGAGATCTTTCAGAAAGCATCAAACACTAAAAACATATGAACAAGTCCCCTAATGCATATAATACAATCAAAATAAGAAACAAAAAACTCTTTCCCAGATGCAAGCGCTAGTTATGCAAAAGAATTTTTCATTTCCAATGCAAACGAAAGGACACAATTTTTTTTTTTGAATGATTGAAGCACACAATGCACTAATTACATCAAAAATAAAATCAAACACTAGTTAAGAGAACTATGAATGTAGAGATCTCAAAACGAATGATTCAAAGGAATACAAACACAAATGCACTCAAACTAATGATGCACTCTTTCAATCAAAGAGAGGCTTTCAAAGTGACCCAAATGAGCAATGTAATCTATGCTCGAAAAAGAAGAGATGGAGAGTCAAAAAAGCACCAAAGTAATCGTTCAACAAACCAAAAACTCAAAGGATCAAGAAATACTCAAACAACCTATTAGGGAATCAAACTGACAAGAAACCAAAAGTCTCAAATTTCAATCAAAAGGATCAGTGAGCGAAGGACACCTATAACCCTAGGGCGATGAACTGCACCGATAAGAAAATAGATGAATAGCTGAGAATAGAAAACCTAAAGCAGTAAAAAAAACTCCAAAAATACCAAGTGAAAATGAAGGAACAAGCCAGAGTCAAGCACAACTAACCAAAAACTCAGCAAAAGGGTCAAACCAAATCCTACAGGAGAAACATGTGCCAATTGTCGCGACTATTCAAACAAAAAGCACACCAAGCCGAATAAATATGGGAGGAGGGAAGAACCAATGAGAAGAGGTAAATATTGACACTCTGGAGCTAAACAAGATGATTCCAGAGACTCAAACAATCCAAGAAAGATAGACAAGCAAGCAAACAACTGAAGCCGACTTGATAAGACAAACTCCTAAAAGGAAATGAAACGAAAAACACACACTGGTCCCCAACGGAGTCACCAATTTGTTGGTAAGGTAAATCCTCTCTGCGGAAAGAGAAGATCCCTCTAGCCCTAGAGTGGGTCTAGCAACAAAGGGACAAGCTAAATTGTAGCTTCCTTAATTAATGAATGAATAGGACAAGGTAGATAGACCTACCTAGAGTCCAACGCTGTCATGTCTGTGGTGGTGATGGCCTCCTGATCTCTGTTTCGATGGGTCACAATCCTTCTGCTACAACGCTCGTATACCTGCACGATGGTCAGAAAACAAGAGCAGTATACTAAACAATGATTTCATTCGTCATCAAATAACTAGTCAAGGAGGGTTAAGCATATTGCATCAAATAAAACACATAATGCAAGATGGGAATCGAAAAATAGTCATGTATATGTATTAATATAAGAAAGAGTTACAATCGGAGCCTTGACGTCACAGCCTCCTTCAGTAGGGTTTAGTTGAAGCGCATCTTGATGGATCGCAGGGAATTCAGACGGGATAAGGGCACAAGCCTAAGCTCTCTCAACAAGGGGTCACTTTCGTTCTATCCTACTAGCAAGATGTACAAGAATCTCTTCAGTGTTTCAGCTATGATATGTTCAGCTATCTGTTCAACTAGCTCATTAATGGAAGATGGCTATATTTATAGAGGAGAGGAGGAGGTCAGGATCCCTACAATAGTGAAAGGGAGGCCTTATCCCTTCGAAAGTATCCCCAAAAGGTGGAAACAACAACCCAAAGGAGGGAGGTTGTGGTTATTCAGTCGAACCACTCCAAATAACTCACCCACGAAGTTGTTATGGTGGAAAATTTGCCTCTATTTTTAAAAAACATTCCATAAACAGGTTGGCATGAGTAGCTAACTAGGACAGAGCACCAATGGGCATGGGGCCCAGTTTTAATCTTCCTCATTGGTGTGAGGGCATAACGATCTACTAGCGCCAAGGCAAAAACAGGTGTTTCTGATGGTCCGTTCAGGAAATTGTTAACAGAAGGATTGTTGTGCTCATGGCAAGGGATGTAATTATGGTCTATGCAAGGCATGACACTTTTTTTTTGTCACAGAAATGATCCTCCAATGTGCGGGATGGGGATTGCAGGGACAGTGACAAAATGTTGTGTAAAAATAGGGGAGAAGAATCTCAATCCTAGATAAAATATAGGAAATAGCCTTATTGTCTAGAGATCCCTTAACCCTAGGAGTCCTCTATCTCAATTCCTCACCCCGAGAACTCAAACGGGGTAGGAACATCTTGCTCATTGTCCTCAATCAGTGTTGCCCCTTATTTAGAGGGGTTGGATCTATCAGTCCAAGTTGTTCTCTAAAGACCAATAAATTTCCTTTCGAAAATTCCTTAGTGAGAATATATGTTATGTGCTCATCAGTAGATATGTGGTGAAGTTGAATAACTCCTCTCTCCACCATGTCACAAATAAAGTGATATCGAATATCTATATTCTTGGACTTGTTATGAAATATAGGATTCTCTGCCAAACAGATCCCACTCTTTTTTTCACAGTATATCAGTCTGATATCTAATACTTAACCAAACAGCTCACCAAAGAGCTTCCTTAGCCACACAACTTCACAACTAGTAGTGCTAGAAGAAATGTATTATGCTTCCAAAATGCTTAATGATACCGAATTTTACTTCCTAGTCATCCAGGATATGATGGCACAACCAAGAGTAAAACATCATACAAATATACTATTTCTATCAGATACATTACCTACCCAATCAACGTCATGGTATCCGTGAAGTTGGATATCTCTAGCAGAATATCTCATACCAAGTGTGATCGATCCATGTAAGTATCTCTATACATTTTTGGTGAAATTCCAATGCGCATAAAGGGGATCAATCATGAATTAACTGAATGTGTTAACTTCCTAATATATATCTAGATGCGTGTTCACGAGGAACTTCATAGACATAATTAATTGTTTGTACTCAAATGGATTTTCCATATCAGGTCCAGTTTATTTTCCACATAAATTCTCAAAATTCATCTCCATTGAAGTAGTTGTGGATTTTCCTTCGGTCATGAAAAACCATTCTAGAAACTTTACCACATAATTTCCCTATGAGAGAAACATCTCTCAAGGAATTTTCCACACCTATAGGCCAAAAGGTAGTGCATATCACCAATTCCTTTCATCTCAAATTCAGAGGCTAAATTCCCCATACATTTGATCATCAATGGTTCAATTCTTGTTAATAATATATCATCAAAATATAGAACCAGAATCATTGGAATAGCTTAGACAACCTTAAAATAGAGGTTGGGATCAACATTGCTTCTTTCGAAACCTAGTTCCATTAGATAGTTGTCAATTTTTGCAGACGAAGCTTGTGGAGCTTGATTTAAACCGTACAATGCCTTCTTCAACATACAAACAGGCATTATGTGATATTCCACTTCAAATCCCCATGGATTTTGAACATACACTTCTTCTTGTAACATACCTTGAAGGAAGGCGGTCTTTACATCCATCTGATGAAGGGTTAATCCTGATTAGGAGAAAGATAAACTATCAAATAGATAGTTGTGTATTGAGCCAGAGGAGCAAATATGTCATGGTAATATTCTCCCTCTTTCATGGAGAAACCATGAGCTAAAAAACTCAATTTGTATTTATAAATGATGCCTTCAATTCCATGCCTAATATTGAATAACCACTTTGAATTCACAACAAATTTACCATGTGGTTGTGGCACAACATCCCAAACATCATTTTTCACAATAGAATTGTATTCCTCAACCATATCATCCTTCCAATCATGTTATTTGACTAATTATTTGAATGAGGATGCTTCAACTTGAATCATGGTGCTCATAGCTACTACATATCCCTAATACATGTATGGTTCCTTCCTTTCCATTAAGGATATTTAAAATGGAACACTTCTTTCATTGTCTTGTAGAGTGTCGCGAAGCCAAAGTGGTATTTTCTTTTAAGGATGATAAATGGGAGGTGGATATAAAGGTTTCATAGGTTCCATGGGAACATAAATATCATCTAACTCGAGCATTGAAGGATCAACTAGAATATCTTTGTCATCATCATCTTCCTTGGGAGGCGAAGGAAGGACTCTTGCTTTACAAAGTTCTACTTGCATCTTATATCTTGTTTCTTTTGTCTTTTGGTACATGAAGAATATGGGACAACCAAATATACAAAGATGACTAATGTTGGGTTTGTTACCTGAAAATGTTTCTTCGAGAATTTTTTCTTCAATTCTTGATGAGGCACTGGGTTTTGAATATATACAACAACATTTTTGGCTTCAACCCACATAAACTTTGGTATTTTATGACCATGAAGAGTGGCATGAACAAATTCCAATATCAATTGATTCTTCCTTTTATCTAAGCCATTTTGTTTAGGTGCATAAGGAACATTATTTTCCTTCTTGATCCCTTCTTTCTTGCAGAATTATATGAATTATTTTGACATGTATTCTCCTCCATTGTCGAACATGAAAACTTTGATTTTTTTTGGATTAATTTTCGACAAAATCTTTGAATTCCCATATTTTTTTCAAGGATTTCATCCTTGTGCTTGAGGTAGTACAACCATATCTTTCTTTATAAATCCTCAAGGAATGTGATGTAGTATAGATGACCACCAATATAATGCACAGACATCAAACCACATATATCTGAGTGGATGAGATGGAGGATGTTAGTTGTTTTTTTCTTACTGGAGGGGAATGGTCCCCTTGTTTTCTTTCCACTCGCGCAACTTGGAAAAACCCCATCATGATGATATTGGACATTTGGAATACCTAATACCAGTATCTTAAATTTGGAAAGGTCATCATAGTGTATATGAGAAAAGCTACGATGCCATAATTCACTTAGATGATTGGTGCTATGAAAGAATGCTAGAAGTGGCCTTCCTATGACTTTATAGAGTCCTTTAGATCTCATACCTAATGTTAATGCGTATTTCATATGTGAATCAATAGGCCAAGATAAGACCTTTCCATTGATGAAGGTAACCATAATCCATTTATATTCTAATGTGGATATATAAATAAAATTCTTCATTAGACCTCACACATACACAACATCATGCAACAATACTGATTCCCCATAGTTCAACTGAAAATTAATAGATCCAAATCATTTTATGGGATGAGTGGAGTTATCTCCAATAATTTTTCTCAACTTAGTCTCCCTCTCTACCAAATTATATAGGACTTATTTATATCCATAGAAGTGATGAGCGGCCCCACTGTCAACCAACCAACTATCCCATGAATCCGATGGAGAAGAACTAGTAAGTGCCTAAATGAGAATATATTTAGATTTATTTACAACATTGCTTTCATACGTGGGGGGCCTTGACTTATTTTGAGAATGATGTTATTCTTCACAACTAATTGAATAATCTATTCTCCTTTCATATCTTCTGTCATCATTTTTACTTTGATTATCTCTTCTTATTTTATCATTGTTGTTGCTTTTGGTGTTGTATCGTTGCCTCTTTCCCTTCTTAGGAAAATCACCATCATAGTGACCTTTCTTGTGAAAGTTCAAGCATTGAATATTGGATTGTGATCTATCATTCCTTCCTTTATATGTTTAAGGAGGAGGTATTCTTGAAGAGCCTACTTTTGACCACTTCCTTTTATTATGGGTGACATATGCAGGAGGCTCTCCTCCTTAATGCTTCTGAATTCTTCTTCTTGTTACCATTATTGATTATTCTTGAGTAATATTTCCAAAAAAGTCATGAAATTATGAGATAATGTTGTTGTTTGTGAATGTCATAATGAATATTTCCCAAATGAAAGGGAGACATATAAGATTCAGGATAACCAACTCTCTGTCGGGTACCTTCTCTCCAACCATTTGCAGTTGATCTCCAAGACGAGAGATCCTCATAATGTAAGACTGAACAATTTCACATTTGTTCATCTTCACTTCCTTGAGTTGATATTTGAAGGTGATAATCTCACTTTGATTGTTAACTTCATACATGTCGGATATCTTGTCATATATGTCTTTAGACTTTCTTAAATTCCTAATATATGCAAGTAAATTATCTTGTACACCATCACCTATAATTTTCTTTTCTTTGGACTCACCTTTCTTGTGTATGTTGTTGATAGAAGCGGAGACATTTTTTGGAGGCTCGGCCATCCTTCCTTGAATTTATTCCAACACATTTTTGTTGTCATCTATGATTTCCAATCTAAATTTCCATTCAAAAACTTTTGATGCATCACCCAATTTCTCATGCTCCTTGAAGGTAGAGGAAGATATTTTGACGTTGTCTTGTAGATCTGATTTCTGATACTGCTTGTATTCTCTTGGGCTTGTCCTTCACCTTAGCTTTGAAACCATGTTAATTTTTCATATTGCTCTATGGTGTGTCAATTAATTTAGCCCAAATTACTTCTTCAGAAACAATGCATTCAAATATAAGGAGTGTAAATAACCATAAAATGTAAATGAAAATAGAAAAATGCATGGAGTGGAAAATAAGACAATAGCACAACCATAAGGGACAAAATATTGGTCCAAGACTAGGTAAAAACCCCAATATCGGGGAAAGCCTTTCAAATATTACTCTTCAATAGATCATCATAAAAAATTTTCAGTAGAAACAAATAGATTTTATTTACAACATCAAGATCGCAGGTGTGATGGATCACCAAAACTAAGTGATCTCATCTTCCAAGTCCTAGATGTGAATTCAGGATGTTGTTGAAAACTGTTTTGAAGTGGCTGTGACTAATCAACAGATGAATGAAGGAACTATGCAAGCAACTGAGCTTGATCCAACATATATCACCCCTGCAAATCCCTTAGCTATGACCTTAACATTATGACCAAATGACTATAGAAGCCTTGGTAATTATTATTTATTAATTAATTACTAATAAAGACCACTTATTCATATTTATGAAAATATTGTTAGTAATAATTTAATTGAAAATAATATTAAAAAATGTTAATATTAATAATGGGTTTAATTTATCTAATAGGTGTTTTTAAATTCTATAATAAATGAAGAGTTTTATTAGGTCAAGATAAAGAAATTAACGTATAAAAAGGGAATGATGAGGGGGTTTATTAGAATTTATGGTACTGGGCGATTGGCACGAGTATCGGGCATAGACTCACGCCAATCGCCCAGTTTTCTGAACTAAGGCGTGCCCATTGGCACAAACCTTTTAATGCTCACAATGAAAGTAAGCAAGCCTAATTTCCATAAATTATAAGCATTCAATCGGGCTAATGAAGTTCATATGAACACATTTGCAGATGTAAAGCAGCAAAATGGTTATCGAATGGAAATATTGGGAACACAGTGAAGAAGACGAGCTTGCCATGGACCATGAGAGATGCATGGAAGCTATCAGAGACTATGGACTAAAAAAATTCTTCATGAAACCATGCCTCAGAGCTCAACCGGTGCTGCTGCAATACATGATCGGTATCTGGGATGAGGATCCGTAAAAATCATTCTTCATGATCAGGAACTCGAAATTGATGTTTCAAACGTTTACTTTATAACAAGACTATCACGGAGGGGGGCAACACCAGTCCTGACTAGCACCCGACCCACCATGGAGAACATGACCATGGTGATCGAAAAGGTATGTCGAGGGGCATAAAAAGGTTCAGGAAGCGAGAAAGTGGATATCCAAACTATCTCGGACTTGGCACTAAAGGTAGTGCTACACACCATCATGCGAGTTATGGGATCATAAGCACTACATGAAGCAACAAAAACACAGCTTCTTCTTGCAGTAGACTGTCTAGCACCAACCCTCTACAACTGGGCAGAGGTAGTGATGATCAATATGGAACGTCAATTGACGAAATGCAAGAAGGCCAAACTAAAGAAGTTTGGATATGGATCCATCCTGGTATCATTCTTCCTAGAATGACTACCAATTTTCCAGCGATAGGAAGTGATAGTCCACACACCACCAACACAGGAGCCACGGATGGCTCGTTGGGCAGTGTTGATGCCAAGGTCAGGGGACAACCAACAGATGTCCTGGAGACCAGATTTATTTGATTGGCTCTGCCGATATTTGATTGTCGTGGAGGAATGGCCCTACTTTGGCACAGATTTCGCAGGTGATCCGGACCTCCCACTCCCGGAAGGAGAGGATTGGGATGAAGAACTTGGTAAGACTCACTTTTTATTTTTATGAGTATTATGATTTTTTTTTTGTGATGTATGCTCTGACATTAAATCCCTGTGTTATGGAGATGTTGGACCGGAAAGACCTGTAGGCATGTCTCTAATACCGAGGTGAGTCCCTCGCAACTTTGATATTGCCCCTCATGGTGAGGGAGGCGAGGAGGAGGAAATCGTGTGTAACCTATAGGAAATCTTCCCTGGAGTCCCGGACATGCATGATTCGACGATGTTCCTCATGCCTATCAAAGACACACTATAGGGGTTTCAAACCGAGTTCACTTCTTGATGAGGTGGCTCGTATGGTTAGTGACATGCTATCATGATCATCACACTGATTAGACACCAAGGATTTACTTCTGCACATTTTTTAGAGACATGATGTCTCGAGATGTAACAAAAACACACATATTTTGTACTTATGATTCACACTGATGCAAACATTTGATATATATATATATATATATATATATATATATACATATATTTTCCCATATGGATATTTTCATGTGATGATGATTTTACAGACTACGCAAATGTCTATCTAATACAATGTTAGCCACTATATCAGTTAATGCATTCATTCACCTAGGAATATTTTGATATGTGACACAATCAAAATGTATTTCCAGCAAACGAACACATAAATACAACCCTAAACTCTAAGGGTTTCTATCTGAATAATGACGACTAAGTTGAAAAACAACAAGTTGTGAGTCCAAATTTACAACCAATACACGAATGCTGAGGGTAATCACCTCGGTTAATAGTTCAATGATTGCACTATACTCAACGAAATGGTTTGTAGTTCATCCCAGAAAAATAGCTTGTAGATCTATCAATTCACCAGTAGGATTGTAAATCACCCACGCTACCAAAGACAAGTTCCAGATACAGTGGGAAGCACCATCCACGAAACCGACATAAGGGGTAATAGAAATTTGCACAATAAGTAACGACCTAATAAGAAAGAAAAAACTCACAAAGCACACCAAGGCAAAAGTGTACAAAATGAAAAAACACCTACGTACACAAAACATGCACGAATGACTCATGCATAATATTTTTTGAGATACAACCCATTTCTGGGTTGATCCAGAGGATGACCTTCATAATCAATTGGCTCATAGATCTCATTCCGCAAGACACGTTTAACAATGTAGGGCACATGCCACATGGGTTAAAATTTTCCTACCCCCAGCTTATCATGAGCTTGGTCGTACAGGAGGATGACGTCTCCTTCTATAGAGGAGCGAGGGGAAACTGACTGTTCAAAATGAGCTTTGACCTGATTTTTTCTCTGCCTCGATGACCAAAGCAGCCAAGCGGGGAGTTTCATCCAACATTTCTAAGTAAAGAAGATGCTCTTCTTATGACAAAGTGTTCAACAGAAATTCAATTTCCAACTTGAGTGAAGGTATTTCACACTCAATCAGGATGGTAGCTTCCAAACCGTAAATAACCTGAAATGGAGTGAATCTGGTCACATCCTTAATTGAGGTTCGGTCCGCCCAGAGAGTCGAAAATAAAATGAGATTCCAGTTAGATTTGTGCATCCCAATCATACGTTGAAGCATGGTGACAAGAAATTTTTTCACAACTTCAACCTGGCCATTGGCCTGAGGATACTAAGGCATTGAGCTATCGTGACACAGACCCAACCTGGACGTCAACTCTGCCACCATATAATTCTGAAAATGGGAACCATGATAGGTAATGATGGCTTGAGGGACACCAAACCTATAAATGATGTTATTGAATATGAACTGAGCAGTTGTCTTACCGTCGACGGCAAGTGTAGGCATTGCTTCGGCCCATTTGATGAAGTAGTCAATGGATATGATGATAAATGCATGCCCCCGGCTGAGTGAGGGTTACACGTCATAAAATCGATGCCCCACTTCACAAAGGGACCAACGGTAATGACAGGGTGGAGATGTGAAGGTGGCGTGCACATCTTGCGCTGATAGATCTGGCATTCATGACATTTTTGAACATCAACAATGCATTCCTTCAAGATGGAGGGCCAGAAACACCCATCACGAAGAATATTTTGTGCAATGGAATAACCAGACATGTGACTGCCACAGGTGCCACTGTGACAATCATTAAGGCTTTCTCAGCCTCCTCGAGAGTCAAACATCGGTGGATAATGGAATCTACTCCGATGCGGTAGAGTGTATCTCCGACTATACGATAAGATTGTGATTGATGGCGGATTCGTCGGCGAGCATCCTTCATCAACTCAAATATGAAAGTAGAAGTTTGAAGATATACGATGATATCACCATACCAAAGATCGAGGGTTCTAATCAGAAAAAGAAAATCGTCTGGAATGCATTCTTCATAACCAGACGGAGCAGAGTCAAAGGGGAGGGAACATATCAGATCCACAAAGACTAGTGATTTCTTCGACTTGGAAGTAGTAAAATTCAAATCGAACTCTTGGAGGATGAAAATCCACTTTGAGTACTTTCCCCCCAGCAATTTTTGAGACAATATATAAGTCATGGGGTTGCAATCAGAAATCACAGTCACAGTACACAACAGGATGTACTGACGAAAACATTGAACTTCTTGAACCACAGCTAATGCTAACTTCTGTACATGAGCATAGCATGTTTTAGTATTGAGAAGGTTACGAGAGAGGTAGTAAATAAAATGCTCATCACTTTCATCATCGTCTTGCACCAAAACCATGGCAATCGTTCTGAAAGCAGCGGCTAAATAGAGGGAAAAATTGTGATGAAAGTTTGGAGCATGTAACAGAGGAGAATTGACAAGCAATGTCTTTAAAGCATCTAAAGACTTCTGGGCAATCTCATCCTAAAGGAATGGGATGCCTTGCTTTAGTAATTGCATGAATCGTTTAGCCACTTCAGCATAGTTAGGTATAAAACAACGTAAAAATAGTCTTCCCCTACAGACTCTGCAGCTGATGTAACGTAGATGGAGAGGGGAGATTAATGATAGCCTCAAGTTCGAGCGGATTGAAAAGAATCCTGTCTTTGGACATGATAAACCCCAAGATTCTGCCGGGATCGATGCAGAAGACACACTTATGCAGATTTAACTAGATGTTATAGCATTGACAATGAAGAAAAATCTAACGAAGATGGTTAGGGTGGTCCTTACGTTTGGTTGAGTGAGCTGGAAGGTCATCAATATAAGGCTGAATGATGTGCTTAATATCATGAAAATCATATGGCATCGCTCATTGAAATGTAGCCCTAGCAGTCTTCAAGCCAAAATGGAGTTTCTTATATGCAAAAGTACCCAAAGGACAGATAAAGGCATTCTTATTTTGATCGGTCAAAAGGATGTTAATCTAGTTATAGCCAGAAAATTCATCCATGAGGGAAAATATCTCAGTCCCAGCAGAGCCATCAATGAGCTGATCGATAAAGGGAGTAGGATAGGTATCCTTAGGACAGGTCCAGTTTATGTCACAATAATCAACATAGACCCGAATGGTACCCTGCTTCTTATCCACAGGTACAATGTTGGACACCCATTCTATCAATGGAATTGGATAGATGAAACCAGCGTTGAGAATTTTTTCAACTTCACCCTTAATGGCGACAGCCTTCCTACAGTGCATAGGATGAAGACACTGACAAATAGGCTTCGAACCAGGGAAGGTAGGAATCTCATACACCATTGTACTAGGATTGATGCTAGGCATTTCTTCATAGGACCATGCAAAGACATCATGGAACTTGCAGAAAAGGCTAGTATAAACTTGGAATTCATCGGAAGAACAGGTGACCTCGATATAGATGTTCTTGACGATTCTTGGTTTCAAGAAATGTCAATAGGCATCATTTGTGCAATGTTACTCAAGTTACCCTCCAAAAAAACTTCATGTGTCAGAATAGTCATTTGAAGCGAAGGAGAAGGGGCTAGAGATGCAAACCTCTCAAGACACGTAGACATGACCCCGAGACCAACCATGAACGAGAAGTGATGATGAATATCATCCCACGGAAGATCCTCGAGAGACATAGCTTCCATGATGGCTTCATCGAAGGGAAATATCTCTTTCGAGGGATCGGGCAAATATGAATCGTCGAGCCAAGGGGATTTATAATAAGTGTCGAGAGACATGCTCAAAGGAGAATTATTAGAAGGTGAAGGCTCTGAAGTCGAAATGAATTCACAATAGTCAATCTCAATTAAACTCAAAGGCATCGAATCTCTGAAAGAATCGATCTGTTCAGGCGAAGGGATGATCCATGGGTCGTCAGACCGAGAGATCATATTGATCTAAACAATATGAGGTGGAGGAAGGGAAAAAATACCCATGAGGGAAGGATCTTTGAAGAGACCCGACCCTACGCTCTCATAGGGAGTAGGAATCTGATCCACATACGAAACTTTGTTCTCGGAAGAAGAAGTGAAAAATGACAATTGATAAATAGTAACAATCTTTCCCTTGTGTGGGAATTTCAGAGCACGAAAGAGAGTGAATGGAACACATAGCATGGCATGAGTCCAACTGTGACCAAGGAGAAGATTTAATTGAGCTTGGCGCCAACTACTTCAACCTCAACATTAACAGTCTTCCCTTCTAATGTAATCGGTAAACTAGTGAGGACACCAATAGGATTTGATTCTCTTCCATCAAATGCTTCAAGGGAATTTGGTGATAAATTCAGAGCTAGAGAACCAATGACTTTCCATCAGGAATATGACATGACGCATGTATACGCACCCTTGTCCACAACTGCCTAATGGATATTAAAACCATTAATACCAACTTGTATGATGAGTGCAATTTTGTGCGGGAGTCGTGGGATGAAATTATCTAAGTCGAAAGCGATAAGGATAGTATAAATAGGATCAACCCCGCTGATCATAGATAGCAAAGCATTCCGTTGAGACAGACAACTCTGAAGTACTTCTAATGCAGAAATTGCATATGGTGCTTGTGCCAGATCCTCAACAATATTGTAATGTTGAGCAGCATGGGCATTGGAATTGTAATAAGACTTGCAAAGTAAACCTTTAGAAGGTGGTCGTACAACGGGCTTAGTACTGGGCCTTTCACTCTAAAGAGGGCCAGAAGCAGGCGGAGGAGGAGGACCATCAGTGATCTCTTTCCCCGCTTCCTGACGTGATCTAGTATAATCTTTCGATCGAGTAGCAATAGAAATGGATGCAGAACCATTCATCATGAAAACCTAAAAGCAAATGGGGTAGAGGATTGAGGTTCCTCTACCATCTAGGTCTGCTGCAATGGAAAAGGTTCTTTAAGAACAGTTTTATTTCCTTGGGTGGTTTTGACCAGTCTACTTACTTCGGCCCGTCAAGGACAGTCCTTCATGTAGTGCTCTTCGTCACAAATCAAACAAGGGTACTTTGGCTTACGCTGTGAACCATCATTAGCACGAGATTTAGACGAATCTGGTTTCAGGGTATCGGCTTTGGCCTTACCTTTACCCTTTGTTTTCCCTTTGGAAGTCTTATCCACTGGATTGGCCTGAACGAAATTGACTTCCACAGTTTTACCAGGATTCGGGGTAGACTGAGAAGCAGTATCATTGGAAGGATTAGACTTTTGAGAAGTCTGATACATGGAACCAATGATACTGTCGACAGATGGCATCACCGGTTATTTGGAAATTCTAGGTCGAGGAGCATCAGGAAAGATATCATACAATGTGCCAGACTGAGAGTACACGAGATTGAGGTACTGGGCACGATAAATGGCCTATTCTTTGGTTACAAATGCCTCCATAGCTATTTCTTTAGCGATATAACTGACAAACGAGGTAGTGAACCAATCAGTTAGAAGCTAATCAGGAATATCAAACTTGATCAAGCGACGACGCTGCCTCCATTCATGAATATGATCCGAGATATGAGTAGTTCGGTCCTATTTCAAGGATGTGAGGAGGTGCGTCCCAATCTCATAGCGAACCGGTAACTGAAAATGGGTAAGAAACACCATGGCTAAAGAGTTGAAATCTTGAAAAATGCCACGAGATAATTTGATGTACCACTTTGCAGCGGCACTAGTAAGAGTTCATTGGAAAATATGAATTCTGATGGAATCGTCGCCCCAAGAGTTAAATAAACACCACAAGTGGTAGGCCATAACATGCACTTGGGGGTCTTCTCCGGACTTGCTCTCAAATTTAGGACAATCACCAAGAATCTTAGTTGGAACTGGACACCACTATGGGTTATGAAGAATCAGATCATTTGTAAGCTTTGACACATCTAGAAGTTCCAAAATAGCGAGAAATGGTAATTGAGGATTAAAAGGGATTGGAGGCCTTTGATAAGGACCCGTGTTAACATTCCACCCTGTCTGGAAGAAATTCGGCCTCCATATGTTTTGTTCCGGAGGATTCTGACCATAGGGGTTATAAGCCTGATAGTTCTGCCCATACTGGGGTGGAGGACCAAGATACTAATTCTGAGCATACCATTCAAGTCCTTGCTGAGCAACGTATGGATTCTATTGTGGAATGTAAGCATCGCCTTGAGGTGGATTATACACCATCCAAGATTTAATTTAAGGGTAATAAGTGAAACCTTGGGGCACACTATATACCGCCTGATATTGACCTTGAGGAGGGTAAGTAGCACCTTGAGGTTGAGCAGGTGGACCCTGCTGAGTAGGTTGAATGGGCTACTGAGCTGGTTGAATAGGTTGAACCGGTTGTTGGGATGGTTGGACAAGATGAACCGGTTGTTGAGCCTGTTGAGCAATTTGAATCGACTGCTGAGGTTAGGCAGGCTGTTGCTGTGAAGCAGGTTGGCCTGGATATTAAGGGCCACCAGGTTTCCCTTGTGGAAGAGGTTGGCCTGATGGTTGTGTTGGACCAGGATGTGCCTGATGAATAGGTTGACCCAGAGCAGGACTGTAGTGTTGTCCTTGTTGCACAAGGTTTTGGCCTTGCTGGACGTAAGTCTGCTACTTTTGCACAAAATTTTGTCCCTGTGATGGATATATTTTCCCCCCAAGAACATAAGATGCTCTTGGTTGATACTGATACTAAGGTTGACCAGAAGGACCGTAGGGTTGCTGGACTGAAGGTTGACCATGCAAGGGTTGTCCTTTTGGACCATAAGGTTGTCCCTACTGGATCAAAGGTTTTCCCTATGAGGGTTGTCCTTGTATCACCGGCCCTCGATGAGGGACAGTATGATAAGGATTAGTCAGAGGCAGATAAACATCCTGATTTGGATCAACAGGAGGATAATAAATGGGGTTATCGTAGACATCATAGTGATGTGGAGGATTGAGAGGAGCTTGGGGCCTAAGAACCCTGAGAGTTCTGTTGCTGAACAGCCAACATATACTCTTCAAAACTAAGGCTCCTAGGGATCATAGGGGCAAAAGAAGTCGTATCAATACTAGAAGTAGGCGTAGCCACCACAGTGCAGGGTTGTGATCTACCCGGGCTGGGACTAATAGGCCACGTAAGATTAAGAAAGATGGACCTCCGAGTGTGAAAATAGCCTAACAACTGATTCACAACAACCGGTGCAGACGAAGCCACACAAACTGTAGGTTGGACTGGGATAGATGCAAGAACGACTGACGAGCTAGGTGTCGACGGTGATAGCCCTAATGAAGGATGGACCAAACTCCTTGGAGGAGTCGAATTAATGGAAGATGTTATGGACACAACACCAGAAATAATATAACTCAAAGTCCGATAACTGGGTGGAAGTGACACCAATGGAGTTGAATATTGATTAGAGACACACGGGAGATCTTCAGGGAAAAGCCAATATTCTCTTGTGGACACAAGCATCTCTCCACTGCTGACAGGACTCGAAGAATCCATGTCTGACGAAGCTGTAAGATCTTCTAGAAGACGATGAGGACTAGGAGGTATAGCAGGTGCTATAAGAGGTGATCATGAAGTAAGAGGAGGGAATTATTCCTCACTCCCAAAACTAGACTAAGCACCTTGAGGAGGCAATTGAACTCAACTAACTCTTTAGGAGGAGATCGAGTAGCGAGAGGTTGAACACTCGAGAGAATACGCTGCACAAGCTCGGCAGACCTAGTGGACTGAGGGGTTTTGAAAAAAATGCCGAGAAAAGAACTACCACTAGGAGGTAGTGAAGAAGATGACGAAACTGGTGGTTCCGCCACTATGACAATATTTCAACACAAGAAGGAAAAATGAGAAAAACCAAATCAATTCTTCAAGACCAAACTCTAAGGAATGAAAAAAACAAGCCAAGCAAAGAAATTTTAACGGGCATGTGATCGTGGGTAATTAATTTTATGACATTGGAACAAAACTCTGTTGTTTCATGTTTTAAGACTCTAGAAACAGACAAAAGGTGACTCTAGTAACTTTAAATTTTAAACGAGCATGACAGGGCAAGTGCTCAATGATCTCTTCTCTCTTCAAGGAGTCACGAAAAGATCGAAATGACTACTCAGGTAATCTAAGCAAGAGGGTGTACCAAGTTTTCGTGAACTACCATATACACCTTGGTGATCAAATGAAAGAGAAATGACCAAGGACTTAACGTACGTGCAAGTAGTCTCCCCAGATGTTGTGTTCGGTGTATCACAGTTACAGGGCGGAAGACTCGGCTTCATGTGGATAAAAGGATATGAACCTATGAGGGTCTCCCTTTATATACTCGACGGTACGGGGATCACAAGTATGTACTAGCGATGTCTAGAGCCAAGTGGCAAACGATAGCTACTATGTTTAACGAAGGCAGAACATGTCACTAGCCTATACCACTAAAAATGTTTGTGTTAGGTTCCAATGCTTCCTTAGGTTAATTGAATAAATTTTACAGTTGATCTTGAATTAATTTTTTAATTTCAAGGCCATACCAAATTTGATCTCAAATTTCCTAAATGCAATCTATATGCAATAGAACGCCATTTTCATTCGATGAATGCTACCTAAGAAAGGGATAGAGATTTTTCAAAAAGAATCAAACACTAAAAACATATGAAGAAGTCCCTTAGTGCATCTAATACAATCAAAAGAAAAAATGAAAAACTCTTTCCTAGATGCAAGTGTTGGTTATGAAAAATAGTTTTTCATTTCCAATGCAAACAAAAGGATGCCATTTTTTTTTGAATGATTGAAGCACATAATGCACTAATTACATCAAAAATCAAATCAAAAACAAGTTAAGAGAACTATGAATGTATAGATATCAAAATGAATGTTTCAAAGCAATACAAACACAAATGCACTTAAACTAATGATGCACTCTTTCAATCAAAGAGAAGCTTTCAAAATGACCCAAACGAGAAATGTAATCTATGCTTGAAAATGAAGAGATGGAGAGTCAAACAAACACCGAAGTAATCGTTCAACAAACTGAAAACTCGAAGGACCAAGAAAGACTTAAGAAACTGATTAGGGAATCGAACTAACAAGAAACTAAAAGACTCAAATTTCATTCAGAAGGCTTAGGGAGCGAAAGAGACCTAGAACCCTAGGGCTATGAACTGCACTGATAATAAAATAGACAAACAGTTGAGAAGAGCAAACCTAAAGCAGTAAAAACAACTCCAAAAATACCAAGTGCAAATGAAGGAACAAGCCAGATTCAAGCAAAACTGACCAAAAACTCATCAAAATGGTCAAACCAAATCCTACAGGATTCAGCGTGACTGTGAGGTGGTAATTCGTGCCAAACAGGGGTTGGCGCGACTCCAACAAAAGCAACCTGTGCCAATTGGCATGATTTTTCAAACAAAAAGCTCGCCAAGCTGGATAACTATGGGAGGAGGGAAGAACCAGTGAGAAGAGTTCAATATTGACACTCTGGAGCTGAACAGGATGATTCCAGACACTCAAAAAATCCAAGAAATTTAGACAAGAAATCAAACAACTGAAGTCTACTTGACAAGACAAACTCCTAAAAGGCAATGAAATGACAAACACGCACTGGTCCCCAGCGGAGTCACCAATTTTTTGGTAAGGTAAATCCTCTCTGCGGACAGAGAAGATCCCTCTAGCCTTAGAGTGGTTCTAGCAACAAAGGGACAAGTTAAAGTGTAGCTTCCTTAACTAATGAATGAACAGGATAGGGTAGATAGACCTACCTGGAGTCCAACGCTGTTGTGGATGTGGTGGTGATGGCCTCTTGATCTCTATTTCGACGGGTCATAATCCTTCTGCTACAATGCTCATATACCTGCACAAAGGTCAACAATCAAGAGTAGCATACGAAATAATGATTTCATTCATAATCAACTAACCAGTCAAGGAGGGTTAATGATATTGCATCAAATAAAACACATAATGCAAGATGGAAACCAGACAATAATTACGTATATGTATTAATATAAGAAAGAGTTAGAACTGGAGCCTTGATGTCGCAGCCTCCTTCAGCAGGGTTCAATTGAAGCGCGTCTCAATGGATCATGGGGAATTCAGATGGGATGAGGGCACAAGCCTAAGCTCTCTCAACAAGGGGTCTCTTTCGTTCTATCCTTCTAGCAAGATGTAGAAGAATCTCTTCAGTGTATCAGCTATGATATGTTCAACTATCTGTTCAACTAGCTCATCAATGGAAGATGGCTATATTTATATAGGAGAGGAGGAGGTTGGGATCCCTACAATAGTGAAAGGGAGGCCTTATGCCTTCGTAAGTTTCCCCAAAAGGTGGAAACAAGAGGCCAAAGGAGGGAGGTTGTGGTTATTCAGTCGAACCACTCCAGATAACTCGCCCACGAAGTTGTTATGATGGAAACTTTGCCTCTATTTTTAAAAAACATTCCATAAACAAGTTGGCACGGGTAGCTAACTGGGACAGGGTGCCAATGGGCACGGGGCCCAGTGTTAATCTTCCTTATTGGCGCGAGGGCATAATATTCTACTAGTGCCAAGGAAAAAATAAGTGTTTCTAATGGTCCGTTCAGGAAATTTTTAGGAGAAGGAATTTTTTCCTCATGGCAAGGGATGCAATGATGGGCTGTGCAAAGCATGACACTTTGTTTTGGTCACAGATCCTCTAATGTGCGGGATGGGGATAATAGGGACAGTGACAAAATGTTGTGTAAAAATAGGGGAGAAGAATCCCAATCCTAGATAAAATATAGGAAAGAGCCTTATTGTCTAGAGATCCCTTAACCCCAGGAGTCCTATATCTCAATTCCTCACCCCGAGAACTCAAATGGGGTAGGAAGAGCTTGCTCATTTTCCCCGATCAGTGTTGCCCCTTATTCATAGGGGATGCATCTATCAGTCCAAGTTGTTCTCTAAAGACCAATAAATTTCCTTTCGAAAATGCCTTAGTGAGAATATATGTTATGTGCTCGTCAGTCGATATGTGGTGGAGTCGAATAACTCCTCTCTCCACCATGTCACAAATAAAGTGATATGAAATATCTATATATTTGAAATAGTTATGAAATATAGGATTCTCTGCCAAACAGATCCCGCTCTTTTTTCACAGTATATCAGTATGATATCTAATACTTAACCAAACAGCTCACCAAAGAGCTTCCTTAACCACACAACTTCACAAATAGTAGTGCTAGAAGAAATTTATTATGCTTCCAAAATGCTTAATGATACCGAATTTTACTTCCTATTCATCCAGGATATCATGGCACAACCAAGACCGAAGCATCATACAAATGTACTATTTCTATTAGATACATTACGTATCCAATCAACATCATGGTATCCATGAAGTTGGATATCTCTAGCAGAATATCTTAGACCAAGTGTAATCAATCCATGTAAGTATCTCTATACATGTTTGGTGAAAATCCAATGCACATGAAGGGTATCAATCATGAATTAACTCAATGTGTTAACTGCCTAACATATATCTAGATGGGTGTTCACGAGGAACTTCATAGACCTAATTAATTGTTTGTACTCAGATGGATTTTCCATATCAGGTCTAGTTTATTTTCCACATAACTTCTCAAAATTCATCTCCATCGAAGTAGTCGTGGATTTTCCCTCAGTCTTCAAAAAACATTCTAGCAACTTTCCCACATAATTTCCCTATGAGAGAAATATCTCTCCAAGAATTTTCCACACCTATAGGCCAAAAGGTAGTGGATATGACCAATGCCTTTCATCACGAATTCAGAGGCTAAATTCCCCTTACATTTGATCATCAATGGTTCAATTCCTGTTAATAATATATCATCAAAATATAGAACAAGAATCAGTGGAATATCTTAGACAACCTTAAAATAGAGGTTGGGATCAACATTGCTTCTTCTGAAACCTAGTTTCATTAGATAGTTGTCAATGTTTGCATACCAAGCTCGCAGAGCTTGATTTAAACTGTACAATGCCTTCTTCAACCTGCAAACATGCGTTATGCGATATTCCACTTCAAATCCCCATGGATTTTGAACATACACTTCTTCTTGTAACATACCTTGAAGGAAGGCGGTCTTTAAATCCATCTGATGAAGGGTTAATCCCTGACTAGGATCAAGATAAACTATCAAATAGATAGTTGTGTATTGAGAGAGAGGAGCAAATATGTCATGGTAATATTCTCCCTCTTTCATGGAGAAACCATGAGCTACGAAAATCACTTTGTATTTATAAATGATGCCTTCAATTCCTTGCTTAGTATTGAATAACCACTTTGAATTCACAAAAAACTTCCCATGTGGTTGCGACACAACATCCCAAACACCATTTTTCATAATAGAATTTTATTCCTCAACCATAGCATCCTTCCAATCATGGTATTTGACTACTTATTTGAATGAGTATGGTTCAACTTAAATCATGGTGCTCATAGCTACTACATATCCCTAATATATTCATGGTTCCTTCCTTTCCATAAAGGATATTTAAATCGGAACACTTCTTTCATTGTCCTATAGAGTGTCGCGAAGCCAAAGTGGTATTTTATTTTTAGGATGATCACTGGGAGGTGGAGATAAAGGTTTCATAAGTTCCATGGGAACATAAATATCATCTAACTCAAGCATCGAAGGACAATCTATAATATCCCTATCATCATCATCTTCCTTGGGAGGCAGAGTAAGGACTCTTTCTTTACAAAGTTTTTCATTTTCATTGAAATTTTCGTCCCTACTAATTTCAACCTTCCTTTGAGCTGGAATATATATTCTATATGCCTTGAATTTTTCACAATATCCGATACATTTTCTACCTGCATATTTTATCTTGTTTCTTTTGTCTTTTGGTGCATAAAGAATATAGGACAACCAAATATATGAAGATGACTGATGTTGGGTTTGTTACCTAAAATTGTTTCTTCAAGATTTTTTTTTCTTCAATTATTTATGAGGCACTGGGTTTTGAACATATACAACATCATTTTGGGCTTCAACCACATAAAATTTGGTATCTTTTGATCATGAAGAGTGGCATGAACAAATTCCAATATCAACTGATTCTTCCTTTTAGCTAAGCCATTTTGTTCAGGTGTATAATGAACATTAGTTTCCTTCTTGATCCTGATTCTTCCTTTTAGCTAAGCCATTTTTTTCATGTGTATAAGGAACATTAGTCGAACCTAAAAAAATTTATTTTTAGCGGATTAATTTTCGAAAAAATCTTTGAATTCCTGGATGTTTTCAAGGTTTTCAACCTTGTGCTTGAGGTAGTACAACCATATCTTTCTTTAGAAATCCTTAAGTAATGTGATGTAGTATATATGACCACCAATATAATACACAGACATCAAACCACATATATCTGTGTGGATGAGATGGAGGATTATAGTTGTTTTGCTCTTGCTAGAGGGGAATGGTCCCCTTGTTTTCTTTCCACTCGCGCAACTTGGAAAAACCCCATCATGATGATATTGGACATCGGGAATACCTAATACCAGTATCTTAACTTTAGAAAGGTCATCATAGTGTAGATGAGAAAACCTGCAATGCCATAATTCACTTAGATGATTGGTGTTATGAACCAATGCTAGAAGTGGCCTTCCTGTGACTTTATAGAGTCCTTTATATGTCAGACCTAATGTGAATTCATATTTCATATGTGAATCAATAGGCCAAGATAAGACCTTTTCATTGATGAAGGTAACCATAATCCATTTATATTCTAATGTGGATATATAAATAAATTCTTCATTAGACCTCACACATACACAACATCATGAAGAAATACTAATTCCCCATAGTTCAACTGAAACTTAACAGATCCAAATCATTTTATGGGATGAGTGGAGTTATCTCCAATAATTTTTCTCAACTTAATCTCCCTCTCTACCAAATTAGATAGGACTTATTTATATCCATAGAAGGGATGAGCGGCCCCACTATCAACCAACCAACTATCCAACGAATCTGATGGAGAAGAACTAGTAAGTGCCTAAATGAGAATATATTTAGATTTATTTACAACATTACTTTCATACGTGGGGGGCCTTGACTTTTTTTTAGAATGATGTTATTCTTCACGGCTACTTGAATAATATATTCTCCTTTCATATCTTCTGTCACCATTTTTACTTTGATTATCTCTTCTTATTTTATCATTGTTGCTACTTCTGGTGTTGTATCATTGCCTCTTTCTCTTCTTAGGAAAATCACGAGCATAGTGACCTTTCTTATGGAATTTCAAGCATTGAATATGGGATTGTGATCTATCATTCCTTCCTTTAGATTTTTGAGGAGGAGGTATTCTTGAAGAGCCTACTTTTGACCAGTTCCTTTTATTATGGGCGATATATGCAGGAGGCTATCCTCATTCATGCTTATGAATTCTTCTTCTTGTTATCATTATTGATTATTCTTGAGTAATATTTCCAAAAATTTCATCAAATTAGGAGAGAACGTTGTTGTTACTGATTGTCATAATGAATATTTCCCAAATGAAAGGGAGACCTATAAGATTCAGGATAACCAACTCTCTATTACACACATTCTCTCCAACCATTGCAGTTGATCTCCAGGACAAGAGATCCTCATAATGTAAGACTGAACAATTTCACCTTTCTTCATCTTCACTTCCTTGAGTTGATATTTTAAGGTGATAATATCACTCTGATTGTTAACTTCATACATGTCCGATATCTTGTCATATATGTCTTTAGACTTTCTTAAATTCCCAACATATGCAAGTAAATTATCTTGTACACCATCACCTATAATTTTCTTTTCTTTGGACTCACCTTTCTTGTATATGTTGTTGATAGAAGCGGAGACATTTTATGGAGGCTCGGACATCCTTCCTTGAATTTATTCCAACACATTTTTGTTGTCATCTATGATTTCCAATCTAACTTTCCATGAAAAAAAATTTAATGCATCACCCAATTTCTCATGCTTCTTGAAGGTAGAGGAAGACATTTTGACGTTGTCTTGTAGATCTGATTTCTGATACTGCTTGTATTATCTTGGTCTTGTCCTTCACCTTAGCTTTGAAACCATGTTAATTTTTCATATTTCTCTATGATGTGTCAATTACTTTAGCCCAAATTACTTCTTTATAAACAATGCATTCAAATATAACGAGTGTAGATAACCATAAAATGTAAATGACGATATTAAAATGCATGGAGTGGAAAATAAGACAATAGCACAACCATAAGAGACAACAGATTGGTCCAAGACCAGGGAACAACCCCACTATTGGGAAAACTCTTTCAAATATTACTTTTCAATAGATCGTCATAAAAAAAATTCAGCAGAAACAAATAGATTTTATTTACAACATCAAGATCACAGATGTGATGGATCACCAAAACTAAGTGATTTCATCTTCCAATTCCTAGATGTGAATTCAAGATGTTGTTGAAATTTTTTTTGAAGTGGTTGTGTCTAATCAACAAATGAATGAAGGAACTATTCAAGCAACTAAGTTTGATCCAACAGATATCACCCCTGCAAATCCCTTAGTTGGGACCTTAACATTGTCACCCAATGACTATAGAAGCCTTGGTACTGACCTAAACACCCTGAGCCCACAACCCAAGTCTAGATTAGCACGATCTGACTCAGAAACCTTGCCCGTGACCTAAACACTATATGTCCATGGCTATACCAGCTTAGTCATGTCCTTAACATGGTTTTCCTGTGGCCTTGGCCCAAAAACCTCAGTATTGTGCTCATAGCCTTGGCTTGGAAGACCCAAATAAGAGTAAGCCTCTCGCCTATGATCTCAAACCCCTACACGAACTTCTCCCGTTGAAAATTTGTGAGCTAAGAATAGAAAAATGATCCCAAGAAAAAAATACAAGATGAAAATATTCTGATTGAATGTGTGTGAGTGATCTTGAGGTCACTTCTATTTATAGCTTTGTGAGAGACCGCTTCCAGAATTGACCGAATACACATGTGTTGAGGCTAACCCATAAGTAAATAAAATAATTCATAACTTAACTTCTTCTTAACCGATTGGGGTGATCTTTAGGTTGAATTTGGTCCTATCGAAAAGAGGAATCTAATTAAATTATAATCTTAACCATATGAGTTTTCTGATGTGGAATTTAACTCTAGTTGCAAAAATTAAGACAATGAGAGGAGTTGGGAAACGAATCATATCACAGAAAGTAAAGAAGAAAAATATGTAGTTGAAAGGGGAGTTCAGGAAGATTAAACCCCCATTTTTTGACAGAGAAGCAGAGGAATTCGCAAAATCTTGGATTATCATTATGAATAAATATTTTCAAGTTTACAAATAAAATAGTAACTTGCGGATCAGGTTAGGTATCTATTAGCTTCAAGGAAAATACACCCTATGGTGGAAAGAGGTTAAAACGGTGCATGTGATTGAATAATAGAATGTGACATGGGAGGAGTTTCAAAGGCACTTTGAAAATAAGTACTTGAGAGAACTATTTTATGATGAGAAGGCTAAATAATTTCATTATCTAAGATTAGGACAAATGACTATGGATGACTATGTAACTAAATTTACCTCCTTACTTAGATGTGTGCCATATATATGGGAACAGAAAGCCAAATTGCAACGCTTTTTGAGCAGTATGCTCCCATTCATGAAGAAGAGGATAGAATTTTATTGTCCAAAACCATGGATGAAGCGATCCAGAAAGCCCAAATGTGCTATCAACAAACTTCCTATTCTGGAACAATTTTTGGTTCTTCCATATTTGACTCATGAGAATTTTATTGCTAAATAAATTTGGATGATAGTGATGTTTCTACATGACAATATATTTCTCTTGAAGAGCCTATTCTTGATGCCCTTTTTCAAGATGAGGAACCATCAAAACCACTTCAACAACCTTTATGACACATGTTCATATATTTCCAATCAAGTATGATTATTTTGGAATAGGAAGTTATTCTAAAAATGATATTACTTCTAGTTCAGGTAACGTTTATCATGATTTCGGATTCAATCATTCTACAATTATTGAACCCAATTTTTTTAAGAAGCTACTAATTGTGATGAATGGAAGGATGTAATGAATAATATGATGCACTTATTAAGAATGGAACTTGGATGTTAGTGGATCCTCCTGCTAGTTTCAAACCTATTGGTTGTAAATGGGTGTATAAGATCAAGTACAAAGTAGATGGTTCACTTGATAAATACTAGGTGAGGCTTGTAGCAAAATTTTATGCTTAAAAGGAAGGCCTTGACTACATAGAGACATTTACTCCTAGAGCAAAATGGGGCACAATTCAAACTTTGTTTTCTCTTGCAACTCATAATAGTTGGAAGGTAGACCATATGGACATTAAAACAACATTTTTGAATGGATATTTGGAGGAGGATATTTATATGTTTCAGCCTCAAGGTTTTTATATTAAATGTAAATAGATAAAGGTATGTAACTTGGTAAAGGTGTTGTATGGACTAAAACAAGAATCTTGTGCATGTTATGAAAAACTAACTAAACACCTTCTCAGGTTGAATTATAAGTTGTTTGATCTGGATGATGCAAATATTTTTGTTAATAAAGTTGGAAAGTCGGTTTTATATTTAGTGTTCTATATAGACTATTTGATGATTACACGAAATAATGATAGCTATATAGCTTCCTTTAAAAGAGAGTGAATGAAAATTTTTGACTTGACATATTTTGGTTTGATAGTTTGAAGGTTTTTGTGGTGTAAGTTTTGAGATAGGGAATTCAAAATCTCTATTATCTTCATTTTTCCATCTATGTTTTGAGTCTAAAACAAGACTAATCATCAAGACAAAACCTTCCAAGAAGAGAGGAGTACCAATGCAATAAACACTGAATGGAGTGAAAGGAGTGAATCAGGATAAAGGAGGAGCCGACCAAAAAAAATACCATAATAGTTTATTATAGCTAATTGAATATTATTATTATTATTATTATTATTATTATTATTATTTATTATTATTTAATTACTAATAAAGACCACTTATTGATATTTATAGAAATATTATTAGAAATAATTTAATTGAAAATAATATTAAAAATTGTTAATATTAATAATGGTTTAATTTATCCAATAGGTATTTTTAAATTCTATAATAAATGAAGGGTTTTATTAGGTCAAGATAAAGAAATTAATCCTTAATTTTAATTTAATTTAGTCCTTTTTGTCTGATCTGATTGCATCATGGAGATTATTCATTTCTCAGATCACCTAATTACTTAGAGAAATGAATAATCTTCGTGATGCAATCAGATCAAAGAAATGTCTACAATTGCAGAGCAGGAAAGAAAATATAGATCTTCGACTCAAAAAACACACAAGACTAAACTCCCTTCAAAACCGAATGCCTCAAATGAGCCTTACTCTCCTTCTTTTATCGAAAAAGAGAGGGGACAAGCACTTGATAGTCAGTCCTATCTGTACCTTGGGAATCTTAGTACGTTCATCAATCAGTCAGGTAGATGTGGGGTCAAACCCCACCAGCTATCGGAGAAGTCCTTCGAGTCTCCTAAAATATTGAATCTTGTACATAAAATACACTCATCATAAACAATGTGGATGCTTTTTAAAATAAAATCCCACGAGAAAATTGATGCGAAGGTTTTTACAATGTGGACACTTTTTACCAGAAAGCCCATTAGAAAATCAGTGACTTCAAGTCCGTGACTAGAAATTATGAACATTGTGGATACTTTTAAATGGAGTCCACGAGAACCAAATTATACTGGATCATCTAGTATAGTGATCCCAGGAAAATGATATTTCTTATACAAACGTTCATCCCAAGCTTTAGTATATATTCTTCTGACAATCTAGTGTTTGATTTTTGTCATAACCAACCACTCAAAGTGGCTGGTCATGAATTGATTCAAAATTTCATGGTCTTGAATCTTTTGAAGATCTCTGGCAGTATTGCAGGTGGTATGAAAACATTGAGGAATGTTATTTTCAAAACAAAAATTGCAGTTTCTTTGAAAATAAGATTCATAGTAAACAGGATCAATGACTGTTTTGTTTACTCCATAGTCATTCCACCATTCCTGTAACCATTCACATTGTTGGTTTCTTTGCATAATCCATATTGGTCCAAATTTTAACTTGGTATAATGGGTTTTGTTCTTCCCATCAACATTAAGAATATCCCACCAAAGCTTTTTATATCCTGCAAAATAATAAATTTTGTCAGGAAAAATAATGTTAGGATCATTTCCTGGTCGCTGAGAAAAGTTGTTAGTCCAAGTCCATACAGGATTTTTAGTCTGGTTTATGCAAAAATATTTATGATAGACTCTGCGTTTATCTCCTCCTTCTGACCAAATCATAGAAATATCATGGAAATCACCGTGTAGGGATTCTTCTACTTGAAGTGTTTTTTCCATAATCCTGGAATAAACCATGTCATGGATCCATTTGCTTCCTTTTTGATATACCTTTCTTTCAGGGACTAAGTGCAAGATATATGTATGTGCCTGCAAGTTTGCATCTAAAACCTTAGTATTCTGAAGCTGCCAAGTCGGCTTCCACTGGTCTCTATATTGTTGCCAAATTTTGTTATTAGGGATGGACCTGAGAATTTCTTTTTGCTGATTGGGGTCCCATTCTGTAACAATTACCATGATATTTTCTTGTTGTTGGATATATTCTCTGCTAAGAAAGTATGGAAAACAATTTTCTACTCCTTTAATATGATCTACATCAAAATCAAATTTGCAAATAATGCTTGCCATTTGGAAAATTTTGCTTCTCCAGGAATTTTGATATATTTTTTAAAAAATTTCTTTAGGGTAGAGGCATCAGTTCTTAATAAGAATCTCTTGTTGACTAAATGAATAGCAAACTTATCAATAGAGTTCCATGCTGCCTTTACTTCTTTTTCAATAGTGGAGTAACTCTTCTTTGCTATATTCCATGTTCCTGAGGAAAATTGTACAATCTGCTCATCACCATCATTCTCTATTTGCTTCAATATGCCACCCCATCCTATATCACTTGCATCTGTTTCAACAATTTTGAAATTATTGTTATAAGCGACAAATAAAATAGGAAGAGATTTAACTTTGCCTTTTATTCTTTTCATGGCACTGGTATGAGCATCTGTCCATGGCAGAGGATTCTTTTTCAAACTTTGATTCAGTAGACTTCAGTATTTGGCACAATCTTTATAAAAATTACTCACATAATTCAAACATCTCAAAAATATTTGAAGTTGTGTCTTATCGATGATAACATCAGGAAATTTTTCTGCAAATTCTAGAGCATGTTTTTGCAGAGCTATTTGACCATCTCGAACTGTATGACCCAAGAATTTGATGGAGTTCTGGAATAGTTATATCTTCTTTTTACTTAGTACAAGACCATTTTTCTTTACCACTTGTAGAAATGTCTGTACATGCTTAAAATGATCTTGGATATTCTTAGAAAATATTAGGATATCATCTATATACACTAAAAGCAAATAAAAATATGGTTTAAAGATGGAATCCATCACTTTCTGAAACTTAGATGGGGCATGTTTCAAACCAAAATGCACGACATTCCATTCATAATGTCTTGCCGGCACACTGAATGTTGTTTTAAATTTGTCTTTTTCTTCAATGGCCACTTGCCAGAATCCTGATTTAAGATCAAATTTGGAAAAGATTTTTTCTCCTGATATTCTGGTCAATAGATCTCCTTTGTGAGGAATTGGATAGGTGTTATCTACTAGAACTGTGTTTAGGGGTTTATATTTTATTAATAGTCTTGGGATTCCCCTGATCTATTCAGATATTTTGTTTACATAAAATCCGTAACAATTCCAAGGACTATCAGATTCTCTTATCAATTTCCTATCCCTTAATTCTCTTATTTCTTGTTCACAAAGATCTCGGTATTCCTTATTCATAGGAATGGCTCTGATTTTTCAGGGTATTCCTTCAAAGTCAAATTCGTAAGGCAGTTCAACACAATGTTGTTTCCTGTGCCAGAAAGTATTTGGTTCTTCAGAACAACATTCGGCCTCAATCTATTTTCTCAGATCAAAGATCCTTCTTTGAATAGTAGGGGTTTTTAGCTGATCCCCTATCTGAACTAAGGATTTCAAATCTTTGAGTTCAATCAGTTTAGATTTAGCTTTGCCCAATTCTTCCATAGCTTGGACCATGGTTGAAATTCTGGGACTTGAAATATATGGCAATTTTATCTGTTTAAAACTCCCATCTGAACTTGTAAAAGTGATAAAATATCCAGCTTTATTGTCTTTTAATCTGATTGAGCCATGAGGTTCTACTGCTGCTAAGAAGATGTTCCCTAAAATACAGTCTATAGGAATGTCTGCTACTGCAAATTTCAATTTGATGCAGTGCTGGTCAAAACAAATAGAAGCCTGGGAAACTTCATAATGAAGAGTTTTATTTCCCATCCCGACTACTTGTCTGGAAGATTTGACCCAAAACTTGGCTGGGATTACTTTTGTATTGAATACATTCACATCTTCTCCTAAATATATGAGTGTTTTGAGAGTAAAAATTTGGCCTTTATTGAAAATATTTAGGAGGACATGGTGTTGTTGGTATTCAATGGCTAGAGTTCTCATTTCTCTAAAGCCTATTGTGGGATCCTTTTTTCCCTTAAATATTTCAACATTTGATTCAGCAGTGTTTGGTGCACTATGTAGAGTGTATGCAATGGTGCATGCATAAATATTTTGAGTAAGAGGTTGTTTTCCTTTCTCTAGCTGAGCAACTTGTGACTTGAGAGTAGAGATTTCTGATTTCAAATGATGGATTTCTCTACTTACCTCCCCAAAGTGATTGAGATAACTTTATACTGTAGTTGGTCCCTCTGAAAGGCTTTTGTATTTTGCTCAAAGGAGGCATACACAAAAAGAGGCTTTTTATTTGATCCTTTGCTAGAGCTAGAAGAGTGAATTTGGCATAGAAATTTTTCCAGGAGTTTTGTCTTCATTTCTCCTTCTTCCATTGCTCGTATTTGTGAAAGAATTTTGAGTTAATATTCTTCTGCAGTTTGTGCCATTAACACCTTTTCTTTTGGCTGTTTAGTAGTGTTAGCTAGTATTTCTGAAGAACTGTCACTGGAATATTTAGAGTCAGATGAATAATTACATTGGCAATATTCTGAATCTGAACAAAAACAATTTGTCATATGAGTATTTAATTTTTCAATAGATGAACCAGAGGAAGAGGAACTAGAAGAATCATCATAAGATGAATCGTCAACCTGTTGCTGCTGAACTTGTTCACGGATCACCAGATTCTAACAATGTTCAGTTATGTGATTTTTAGACCCGCATTTCATTCACATTATGGGGCTTCTATTTTGACAACTTTCTTTTGTCTATTTAGAGGTTGATATTTCTTACCTCTATTTTTCCTTGATTCTTCTCCTACGGGACATTTCTGAGAGGTGTGACCTAGCTAGCCACAAAGCCAGCAAGTTAGCTTATTCCATTTTTCTTATTTTGAAGAGTGCAAATGGATGTCCTTGGACTGGTAATAATGGGTATTGGGGATATATTTATAATGTCCCCTTCTAGACCTATGAATGGTCCTTTTTCTTGACTTCTGACCTTGGTTTGGGTGTTCCAGATACTTTTTCTTGGATTTATTTACCTTTTTCTTGGAATTTATTCTATTAAAAATAGGATCGTCTATAGCGAGGCCATATTTACTGCAAATAGACTTTTTTTCAGGCAAACGAGAAAGTTTATCTAAAGGCTTGTTTACCTTTGCACTGGTGCAGAGTCCAACCATAGTCTTGGTAATAATGATGTATATTTCCCCCCAAGTAAAAGACTCAAACGGTAACTGGAAAGAATCTTGTAGCTTTAGATAGTCAACAAATTTTGAAGGTAATGCTGCCAGGTAAACTTGTTTGCAGAAGAGATTCTTGGATTCTTTTACTTCATATATATGTTGAACCCAGTCTCTATGAAAATCTTCAAATTGAGATAATTTTTTTCACTTAAGATTCATAAGAATCATTTCATGTTTATCTACAAGATCTGTCTCAGATCCACACCAATGTTCAAGAACCATTGAATTCAAGGCTCCAATCATGTTATTTTGTGGTGTGCCATCAAAATTGTGGATTAGATCTCCAACTTCATTTTTCAAAAGTTCATTTTCCATTTTTGTAATAAGAACTGGATATGTTTCTACTTCCCACCATCTTAATAAAGTTCTAGTAAAACATTGTATGATTGTTTTAGAAGATTCTATTTCACTTTTTCCCCTTAGACACATAAGCTTGTATTCAACAAACATCATATCAATCATTTTTCTAATTTTTCCCACATTTAAATTGTCAATGTTCCATTCTCTATGAGAGTCTAGAAAGAAATTATGACTTTCTGGAAGCTTTCCTTTGCCACTAAGGTCTGGAGTAAGATACCTTGAAAATTGACTTTCAAGTGGCTCATAGATGGGAAATGTTTGGGATTCTGAATATTTTTCTGGTTCCTTAAACAAGGAAACAATAGATAATATTTCAGATGATTCAGATTTCTCTGATGTTATTTCTGTCTATGACTGAGATACTTCTTTAGGGAGTAGCTGAGGAAATCTATCAATTGGTTTAACAGGATCCTGAATTTTGACATTTCTTTTATATATAAAATAAGCAAGTACTGGCTTGTCAGTTTTGACTGTATGTAACTTATTAAATTTCTCATTCAATTCTATAATGAGTCCTTTTGTGGAATGTATTTCTTGGTCAATCTTACCTTCCACCACATCTATTTTACTTAAAGACTCTCTGACATAGCTCTTCAAAACTGAAGTAGAAAACTGTACATCATTTAGATAGTTATTTACACTATTTACTGAAACTTGGATACCATCAATCTATTCTTTAACAGCAGAAGACTTTGCAGTGTTCATTTCTAGCCCTTTACTCACTGTATTGGTCCAGTTTAACTGTTCACTAGCCTTTTGTATTCTACCATCAATTCCTAGAGCAGTATCATTCTTCAAAACTAGAGGAATAGCTATGGCTGAGTTCTGAGCTTCTCCTAGGATGATTCCCTTATAAGGGGAAAATGTGGTAGAGGCCTCAATCTTACTACCGTATAGAGCAGACCATGAGTGATGAGAGGAAGAGGAAGATGTAGTATCGGTCGTGAAAATGTTTTCTAAATTATCCATGGCTTTCCAAACATAGAAAGATATCCAAGAAAATGTTCTATCCATGAATTCTTTCCATTCTTGGGACAATCTGAGTTTTTCTTCACTAGAATGATTGAGACCAAAAACTTCTGCCTCTGGATGGGTAACAATGTCCCAATTTAGCATTTCTTTCATCCATTTGGTATGTACTTTATGCTTTTTGCATACAATCATTAAAGCGAAGAACTTATGCATTTTTGTGACCGATGGCTTTTTACAATCTTCTGGAAGAGAACAAAATCTCGATTGAGGAATGAAATAATCCATTTTCTCGAGATAGCCTAGACCATATTTTGGCATATTTGGAGGTCTCATTTTTTTGAACATCTCTGTCAATCTAGGATCTTCATTTTCTAATGAAGGCAATTTATGCATCGTCATCACATGATCAGATTCATGAGGGAAATGGATATTTGAGCATTTATGATTTGGACAAGGATTTGTTGATGTAGAAGGAGGGGCTTCACCTGTCCTGAGATGATGGTTTATATGTATGACATATTAAGCAAGACTACTCAAATTTACAGATGTTTTACATTTGGGACAGATGACTTCTAAAGAAGAAAAATTTACAATATGAGCAAATTCAAATAGAGCAATATGTTTACAAGGATTTGGAGTAGAACTATAACATGCAATATCAATTTCAAGAGGATTTCTATACATATGATAACTTCTGTAGGCTTGATCAATCCTTATTTTGTCAATAGTTGATCTTCTAGGAAAAGAAAGGACAATAGATGACTGGTCTTCTTGAACATTTGCAAAGGTTATACTTCTCATAATAGGAGGTTTAGGATTTTAGATGACCCAGTGTTCGGGGAAAGTAAGATCTTCCCATATGATAGTCTGATGTTCTATTTTTTAATTTTTGGAGTTAGTTTGAACAACCACACTTGACTTTGAATCTTTACTGGGAGTATGTAGAACTGTAGGATAGAGAGTATTGGTGAGTCTAAAATGTCCCTTTGTCTGAATGGCTATGTTATGTCTCTTTCTAGACATATCAAACCCCATGGTTTGGATTTGTAACTGAATAATATTGTCGATTGTTTCATCAAAGACATATACTGGAAAGTTCGGGTAACAATTGAAATAAACAGGGCCATTTGATAAAGGAGCAACAATACCTCCGATTAGGGAATCAATATACTTGTTATGTGTTAAGCCTCTGACTGTGGCTAAAACAAAATTATTGATCCCTTGGTGCGTCAGAGCATTGATTCCTATCATGATGCATCCCAAATGCAAATATTGAGTTTTAAGCCTCTTGGCTTCAGCCTGTAGTTGTTTAGAATTCAAGAGTGGGATTGACTGTATACATTCTGAATTCTGTTGGATTTGGCTAATGGATTCTTTGATAGAAATCCTAGTGGCAGCTTTTAAATGGAAGACTGAAAGATCACTATATACATCAGAAGCATTTATGATAGGAAGTTGCCATCTAGAATATGGTTGAGATTCTTCATATTCTAATTCAGTATAATTTATCACTCGAATTGAAGAAGACGCAAACATATCTCGAAGAGGATTTTTTTTAGTTTTATCCTTTTCTTCTAATTCTCTGTAAGATACAGATCTGGGTGCTAATTCCATTTGATAAAGAATGGATTTTGAGTACTAACCTTTACGAACCAAAAAATATTTCTGGCTCTGATATCAATTTTACGCAGGGGCTTCAAATGAAGCTTGCAACAACAACACAAGTTGAATGGCCTTGTTAAACCTCTTCTCTTTGTGTACTTATCAACCCGTACATGAACCCATACACAAACCTACTCAGATATTTCACGCTCTGGCGACCTTTTCTATTTCTTCCTTCGCCTTTATTGGTCTGGCGTCCCTTCTATATTTTGGTGAAACTCTGGCAAACCTCTGGTGAAAATATGCAACGCGGATACTATCCAACAGACATTTATATAACTCAAAGTTTTAAGTACTCAATGTGGAACAAAATACTCTCTTATTTATCTATGAAATATGGAATCCTTTTACATCAAATTTATTTCCTGAGATTGACTGTGTTAGCATTTATCAGATTTGGATTCTCAATAAATGAGAGAGCTTACTGAAGGCTTCCTGGCTAAACATAGACTCGGTCTTTGAATCTTTAAACGCAAAAACTTATCGAAAAACTATAGATCTGGCCACTTTAGGTTATTATCAGTGCCGAGCACACTGATCTTTAAATTAGTATTAGTTAACTTTTTATTACTAATAATGTTTATTAATTAATAATAAAAAATGATTAATATTTATAAATCATGAATAAATTTTTAATATTGATGTTAATAAGGTTAAGATCAAATTTATAAATGATAAGGAGATATACTTTTATTATGATGAAGCCTTATTTTTCTTAATAGTGTAATAGTATTAATATTAATTAGTAATAGTTAACTATTAATAATAATATTTGTTAATTAATAATAATAATAATAAATTCCAAGATTTTTATTAGATATTTAATTTTATTTTAATAGGATTAATTCTTACAAATGGTTAATTTTAGGAACATTTTGTTTTAAAAATTAATTTCAAGGGGGCTAAAGGAGGTGGTAGATAATAAGTGAAGGAAAGAAAGAAGAATAAGTAATATGGGCGGGGGGGATGGGCGGCGAAAGTATTCAGAGGGGATTACCATGAATAAAGAAGAGGAGGAGGGGAAAATGGAGGAAAGGAGTATTCTATGTGAATGTTCAGGGGTATAAATGGGCAAAGGGACTATTATATTACAGTGAAAGGGAGAAAAATTGAGGAGGCGCTAGGGGATAATTTAGAGCTTAGGGAGGGGTGAGAGGGAACATATGTACAATGAGATGGGATATACGTTATGAGAGGGATAATAACGGGATCCAATTTTTCTAACCTCCAAACCCTCATCTTTGTTGAGCTTTTTGGGGGTGTTTGATGATTTGCAGTTCCTCACAAATTTTACGTTTGAAATGGTGTTTTTCATTGGAAATCACACTAGCGTTTTCAAGCCAGATATGGTGAAAATTCATATTAGTGTTTTCAGCCAGAGCCAAAGTTCAGGTTCTTCCATTTCTGATGTCAGCGCCAAGCTATTTAAGCATGATTTTGTAAGACCTTCTTGTTTCTCCAATATAACACTACCCACAAGAACAATTTATTTTGTAAACACCCTTTTGTTGGAAGTGATCGAGGTTGTATTTGACAGATTTAATTCTTTGTCTGATGGTCATTGGAGGCTTAAAAGAGGTTCCAATATCTTTTTTAGCGATAATCTTGGCCATCTTATCTGTGACTCCCTGAATGTAAGGAAGGTATGCTTTTGCGATAAGGGAATCATCTGGTAGATTTCTTTTATTTCTCGATCTGAATCTTTGAATGGCTTTAATGATATCTTTATTTTTATATCCCATGTTTATCAATACCTTTCTTAAATATTCAATTTCTTCTTCAACGTGACTATCATACAATCTCCTAAAATATTGTGTGAAGATTCATAAGCACCCCTATATTCTGGGCGGGATGGTGGTGTGAATCTGCGTGAGGGTAATTATCTGTGTGCACATTTTTTATAGACTCTTTATGTCTAATATATCCATCTCTATTTCTGATGAGGAGAATGTCCAAGAAAGGGATGTAGTTGTTATCTTTGCCTTCCATTGTAAATTGCATATCCTTGGATATGTTATTAAGGTGGTTTTGGAACCTTTTTAACTCTTCATCCCCATGAGGCCAATCGACATTGGTGTCATCCACGAATCTAATCCAAAATTTAGGTTTTAATGGGAAAGTATAAATGGAATTATTTTCAAATCTTTCCATGAAGAGATTGGCCACTATGGGGGATAGAAGATATCCCATAGCTACTCCTAATGTTTGTTTGAAAATTTCTCCTTCTAAGTTGAACAAATTTGAGCAAAGACATATTTTAGCAAGCTTTGCAGTCTCGAGATATGCGACTTCTTTTACTACCTCGACAACTTCATCTAGTGGGATTTTTGTAAAGACTTGGACAACATCAAAACTTACAATCTTTTCACATGGTTCAATTCCAACTTTTTTAATGAAATCAACATAATGCTCGGATTATTTGATGTATGAGATGGTTTTTCCAATTAGAGGGGCCAAGGTGCTAGCCACAAATTTGGCTAATTCATATCTTGGAGCCCCAATAGTGTTAAAAATAGGCCTGAGGGGAGCACCAACTTTGTGAATTTTAGGAGCACCATAGATACGAGGAGTGATTTCACTACCGAGGATAGGCATTTTTTTAGTTTTTCATCAAGATTGGACTCAATAGCTTTTTTGAAAATTTTTATAATCTTGATAATAGGGTTCTCTTTGAATTTGTTATAGATACCACTATTAGAGAGGTGGTATCTCATTTTATATATTTATTCTTCTTTATCCATCCCATTGTCACCCCTCCTTTGTCCGCTTTAAGGATGACAATGTTATCATTATTCCTTAGGTTTTTAATGGCCCTTAATTGCTTCTTGTTCAAATTTCTTTTAAGAGGTCTTTCTCTTCTAAGGATGATGGCACATTCCTGTCTTATTAGTTCTTTGTCTTCCACATTTAGGGCCTTGATTCCATATTTGATGTTGCATATGATTTCTTCTTTTAAAATACAATTGGGGGCTAAGGAAAAATTGATCTCTTTTCCTAGTACCTCTGCCTCTTCATTATTTAAATTAGAAGTTGAGACATTAATGACCTTTTTGTTATTGTTGGCCAAATCATAAATATGAATATTATTATTATTAGGGTTGCTCATATGTTGTTTCAATGTATGTAGCCTAGGCGAGATTTTCACTAGTTCTTCTAAGTTCAGATATGTTGTTGCGGTGTGCGATACAGAGTTAGTTGTCGAAGCAATTATGCCTTTAAACCGCTTTTATTCATTTTCGAGTGCCAAGGAACGTTGTCTCTCATTGCTACGGTTATCATCATCATTAAGAGTAACAGAACCTTGTATCATAATTCTATTAAATTAAATTAATTATCTAATAAAAATCTTCGACTTTATTATTATTATTAAACAAATATTATTAGTAATAGTTAACTATTACTAATTAATATTAATATTAATATTAATAATATTATGCTATTATGAAAAATAAGGCTTCATCATAATAATAGGACATCTCCTTATCATTTATAACTTTGATATTAACCTTATTAACATCAATATTAAAAATGTATTCATAATTTCGAAATATTAATCCTTATTATTATTAATTGCGAACATTATTAGTATTAAAAATTAACTAATACTAATATAAATATTATAATAAAGTACCGTAAATTCTAATAAACCCCCTTATCATTCCCTTTTTATCTGTTAATTTATTTACCTTGAACTACTAAAACCCTTCATTTATTATAAAATTTAAAAATACCTATTGGATAAATTAAACCCATTATTAATATTAACAATTTTTAATATTATTGTCAATTAAATTATTTCTAATATTATTTTGATTAATATCAATAAGTGGTATTTATTAGTAATTAATAAATAATAATAATAATAATAATAATATTATTATTATTATTATTATTATTATTAAATTTGCTATAATAAACTATTATGATCCTTTGACATTTTTTCTAGGCGGCTCCTCCTTTCTCCTCATTCACTCCTTTCGCTCCATTCAGTATTTATTGCATTGGTCCTCCTCTCTTCTTGGAAGGTTTTGTCCTGATGATGAGTCTTTTCTTAGACTCAAAACACAGTTCAAGAAAAATGAAGACTATGGAGATTCTGAATTCCCTATCTCAAATATTTTGGTTTATTACATTATTATTTAGGGATTAAAGTTTATCGGAAACCCAAATATATTTTTATTTATTAGAAGAAGTATATTGGACAACTATTCGATAGATTTTGGATGCAAGATTGTAACCTTGTTGCTACTCCGATAGAGAAAATTTTGAATCTTAATTCCACTGAAAGAAGTACATTTGAGGACCGAAAAAAGTACAAAACACTCATTAGAAGTTTTGTTTGTCTAATTACTACTCGACCTTACATAGCTTTTTTTGTAGGGATACTTTCCAGGTTCATGCATCAGTTATGTGAAGGTCATTGGAATGCAGCAAAGTGATTGCTCAATTATTTTAAAGACACTCAAACATATGGAATCAAATATTCAAAAGTTGTAGATTTCCATATCATTGCCTATTGAGATTTTGATTTTTATGGAGATAAGGAGAACGAATTTCTACTTCTGGTTATTTGATGAATCTTGGGTCAACATCCATCAGTTGGATATCAGTAAAGTATTCTGTTCATGTTGATTCTATTACTAAAGTTGAATATGTTACAGCATCTCAAGCTCCAAAAGAAATTATTCGGCTTCACAAAATACCTAAAGACTTGGAGTAGAAACAAAAAGCTTCAACTCCATTATTTGTTGAAAATTCTTTTGCAATTCAGTTGGCCAAGAATCCCATTTTTTATGATCGAAGCAAGAATGCTAACACCAAATATCACTTCATTCGACATTATGCAGAGGCCAAATTTATTCATCTGATACATTATCCTATTTCAGAGAAGATCAAAGGTAGCTTTACCAAAGCACTTGGATGTGAAAAGTTTGAAAATTTAGAATATTACTTTTCATGTCATATGTCCCTTCGAATTAAGGGGGGAAGGTTAAATAATAATTCAGGATTGTTATTGTACAATATTTAATTAGTTTCATATTCCATTTTTACAGTTAATAAGTTACCAAGACACAATTGTCTCATCCCTAGATTGCACATGTATAAATAAGTGATTTTCTCATTAATATGATGCTCTTTCATTACATTATTTCATTTTTGATTTTATTCAGTTGGTTCCATATTTGATGAAGGAGGTGTTCCGACAACATGGTTTTCCTAAGGTAGTGACCATAGATAGACATGTGAAGTTTACCTCTTTATTCTGGAAGGTCTTATTTTGAAGGTTGGGGGACTCAAATTAAGTTCAGCACTGCCTACCACCCACAAACAGATGGGAAAAATAAGTGTGTCAATCAAGTGTTGGAGGATATGTTCCGAATGTAAGTGATGAAACAACCCAACAAGTGGGATGAATATCTATAATTCGTATAATTTGCATAGAATAATGAATATCATGAATCATTGAAGATGAGTCCCTTCAAAATTTTGTATGGGAGATGATGTCAAACACCTGCAAATTGGGGTAGTACTAAAAACAAATTAATGATGGGACCCAAGAATTTGGAAGAAATGGAACGAGAAGTGATGAAAATATGACAAAATTTAAAAGCTGCCCAAGACAGAAAGAAATATTACATATAATGGAAAAGGACCTATCATGAATTTGAAAATGGGGATCACTTATATGCACAAATCAAGCCTACGAAAAGCACTTTGAGATGATCTATTTGTGAAAAACTGGCCCCTCACTTTTGTGGTCCCTTCCAAATACTAGAAAGAATTGAACCAATTCCTTATTAGTTGGCCTTACCATGTCATATAAGAATATACAATGTGTTTCATGTATCATTATTAAAATGATAAGTACATCACTGTAGGAATGTGATTCATTGGCAGAATATTCATGTAATTTTGTAATTACATTAGTTTTTTTTAATATAAATATTTATACAACTAATTTTGTCTTGCTGACGGTAACAGGTCAAGATGGATGGATAGTTCAGGGTAGAACCTTTGTACATCCTCGAGTAGATAGAAATGACACTACAGAAGCAAACCATCATACATGTTAAGGTGCAATGGAAACACTTTGGCCTGGAAGAGGCTACCTGGAAAGATGAATAATTTGTGAGGGAAGCCTATCTAGAACTATTTCAGAGCACTGAAATAAACACTGAGGACGGTGTTTTGCCTCAAAGAGGGAAGATGTAACACCCCAACTTTCAAACATTTAATTTTTGGATTCTTTGAATTAGTTATGTTATTAAACTGATAAATGAACCTATTATTTGTTTTGAATATTTATTTTTCTGAATGCATAATAGTTATGTTGAAAAGATTGAGAATTGGAAAATGTTGTTAAGGAAATAAATTCCAAACTCTAGATCAATTAGATCAGTTAAAGACAGTTACCTTCTCCTATAGAGATAAAGGGGAAATATCAGTGAATATAAGGGGTTCTATTGTAAGGGGAAGGAGGAGAGCTATGAAAGGGCAGGGTGTCGTTGAAGAGATATCCAAAGCAGGACAAGGAGCCAGTGGAACATCAACTTTATGTCAAGGTTTTCACCATGAAATGAATACAATACATGTGGAAATATCACGATTAAGTATGTCTATAGAGATCAATTCTACAAGAAAAATATTCAACAAATAAACAACACGATTTATCCTTCTTCATAAAATATTTTTTTTAAGCAGAAAAACCTTATTATATTCAAACAAAAAAACTATACATGATTAACCCTGAACCTTATATTCCATAAAATAAAACATCATTAAAACCCTGTGTGTGTGTGTATATATATATATATATATTCTAGAGAATTATAGGAAGGATAGAACTACTTTCATAGAATTAAATTCAATATTTTATTTAAAAATCCAGAAGCTCTAATTTTGGAGGGTTAAAAATACTATACTCCTAACATCTACTCAGATCACTAAACAGAGAATGAAAATTAGCATAACCCTCGGTTATCTAGGTGAATTATACTTCATAGGATATAGTAATTAAAAGAGTAGTGTTGGCCAACTTCATAGAAGAAAAAATACAAGAGAGTTTACCCTCAACCCTCTAACTAAAATAGGAAGAAAAAAATAAATGGGTTTGGGAAATTTGATGTCTTACCTGAGAAATTGGTTGAGCTGTAATATAGTCGGATGGGAAGCTGAGAGACGATTTTAAAGTGAACCTTTCACTTTGATATAGAGATAACTTGCAATATGCACGACGAAATATAAAATATTGACCACAAAACATAACATGAAACAAAATAGTGGCCATGACAAAAATAAGACATAACTAGAATAGTGAGAGCCATTACATGACCGAATCCCATAAGGGTGTACTGGAAATTTGCTTACTTTGACCATATGACCTCTATGGGGAAGAAATCCATATTGGAAACATGTGGGTACAAAGAAAATAAATAACCTAGTTGTAGAGGTAAGTCCAACAAAAAAACAATGGTTATTGAACCCCACATTTGAGGTAATGAGATAAGAATTCATTTAGCTAAACAATATGCTAAGTAAGTAGTTAGTTGAACATTACCGGGGTCCTGTATGAAAATTCTTAACCCAGATGAAGTCATCGGAAGAAATTTGTTACAGAGGTCCATTGTGTGCATTACCAGAGAAAATGACGAGCTGAATGGGGGAGAGGGTAGGGCTTTTGTTACACTAAACTCCTGCCTTGATCGCAAAACCGTCTGATCCAAGTCACAAGGATAAACAGTGGATATTCAGCCATATTCAGAAGCCATCCACCTCTAGGTATCGGTGTTTGAGTTCGAAAAATTCGATGAAGAAATTCCAGACAACCAACAACAAGGGTACGGGTAGTAGGAACTAGAAGAACCAGTTAAGGAGGGAGTCCCCACACCAGTGGATTAAATGATATTGATGCGACACATCACAAATATTTAACCAATATTTATTTCTCAGTCCAATTTAACTATTAATATTGTTGCGGTAATTGTTCATCATATAATGAAGAATATGGTAGGTATGATAGAATGTTGTTAAACATCTAGTATGTTAGTGTATCAAATCATTAATGAATGACCATGAAGCCATTATTTGTTTTGGGTAAAAAAGTATTTAATTTTTTTATATGAATTTTATAACTGTGTGTCCATTGTAAAAAAAATAACAAGGGGTCTTGTGACCTTACAAGTGGTATCAGAGCCACATTCTAATACTGTGGCATGAATGGGAAATAAAGTAATAATGAGTGTTGAACTGTACACAATGAATGAATTAGGAAGAAAATAAGGGACAAGTTCTGATGAGGAGAGGAGTTGGAGGTAAAATCCCAACCAAACCAATAGTGGGAACATGTCCTATGGAAAATCGTGAGGTGAATCAAGGAATGTGGGTGTCGTTGGATGTGGGATAGTAAAAATAAACAAGAAAACTATTAGAAGAACAACAACGTCAAAAAAATAGGTTACTTGAGACAATATAGTAGTTGAAAACATAGATGGCTCAAGTAAGTTCAGACAACAAAAGGTTAGTGTGTGAACAGGAAAGGATTTTAAAAATCCTTTCATACAATAAAAATCATAGAACCTATCAATCAATTCCTGAATATGAAACCTGAGATGAAGGGGAGTAGCAAAAACAAAAACATATCGAGGATAACCCAGAAGAGTGTCACACACAAAGGAGTAATATAAATTGAGTTGATAATGAGGAGGATTCGGGAAACATATCATATCACAGGAAAGTAAAGAAATATAAGATGGAATTTCACGGGAAGTTTGGGAATATTAAATCCCAATTTTTTGATGGAGAAGCAAGGGAAGTCGTATAATCTTGGATTATCGATATGAATAAATATTTTCAAGTTTATGAATACAATATTAACATGTGGGCCAAGTTAGCTATCTATGAGCTTGAAGGAAAAGACACCTTATGGTGGGAAGAGGTTAAAACATTGCACATGGTTGAAGAAGAGAATGTGACATGGCAGGAATTTCAAAGACACTTTAAAAATAAGTACTTGAAAAAAATATTTTACGATGAGAAGGCTAAATAATTTCATGATCTAAGATTGGGAAAATTGACTATGGATGAATAAATTTACCTCCTTCGTAAGATATGTACCATACCTATGGGAAGAGAAAGCCAAATTTCAATGCTTTTTGAGTAGTCTAGCCCCATTCATGAAGGAGAGGATAGAATTTGGTTGTACAAAACCATGTGTGAAGCAATCCAGAAAGCCCGGAGGTGCGATCAATAAACAAGATAGAAAGGAGATACCAGTAAGAACCAGTCTCAAAAGAAAGGGAAAAATATCTTTGAAAACTATAGAGCTAATAAGTCTGCAATATTCAAAAGTTCGCAAAAGTCTCGACTAAGCAAACCGTTTGGAAAATAGAACAAAACCAAAATGGAAAGTAAAAGCTAGGCTTATCAAAGGGTCCAACAAGCTTGAGCCTACCCGAGCACAGAATCCCCGTTTGCAATGTTGGGGATATGGTGAACCTAATTACTAAAAAAAAATTCCCCACCATGCCAAAACTAAGCACGTTGCTAACCTCCAAGAAGAATCAACGGTTGGGGAGGTAGCAAGAAATATGCCTCGAATCAACGCTGCGTTGGAATACCATCAAGCAGATTATTATCCTACCATGATTGAGCTAGAAGGTAAGCTATTAAACCAATCTGTATCTATTCTAGTAGATCCCAATGAAAGTCTAAGCTATATTAGTACCAATATAGTATGAAAATGTTGCTTGAAGACCCAAAAATTTAAAAACCCTTGGTTGGTGAAATTAACAACCGAAGCCAAAAGAAGGGTAAGTGCCAATGTAGCATTGTGTTCCATGGAATAGGATGTGAGTAAATAGCAAAACTAAGAATTTTAGCATTGGGTTCTTATGATTTATAACTTGGAATGGATTGGTTGGAGGGACATTGGTCCATGGTGGACTGTAAGAAGAAATCCATCATCTATCTTACTAAATATGGATCTCTTAAAGAGATCCACATGATTAGAAAGCCCATGAAGTTGTGACCCATTACCACCTCTCAATTGGGAAAATGCATGAGAAAAATATTCATGATTGATGCGGCTCAAGTGGTATTTTCCAACTCCAAATATAAGACTACTACATTGGAAAATATATCGATAATTGAAGAATTTACCAATGTATTTCTTGAAAATATACTGGGGTTTCCACCAATGTGGGATATTGAATTTAACATAGAGCTGATACATGGGGCAACGCCAGTGTCCACAATCCCATATCATATGAGCATGCTATAGCTAATCGAGTTAAAAATGTAATTACAAGAGTTAAATCATAAAGGATATATTTTCCCCAGCGTATCCCCCTGGGGAGCTCCTGTGTTGTTTGTAAGAAAGAATGATGGTATGCTAAGAATGTGCCTTGAACATAGGCAACTCAACAAGTTGACCATTAAAAATAAATACCCTCTTCCCCATATTGACGACTTATTTGATTAGGTGAAAGGTGCAACATTTTTTTCTAAAACTGATTTATGGTCGATATATCATCATATTCATCTAACGGATGAAGACATAGGTAAAACCTCTTTTATAACTCGTTATGTCAATTCTAACTTTGTGGTTATACCATTTGGGCTAACCAATGTGCTTGTGAAATTCATGAGTTTAATGCACAGTATCCTTCATCCCTACATGGATAAATGTATTCTGATTTTTATTGATGATATATACTAATTTATTCAAGAATGATAGAGTAACATAAAGAGCATCTATGGGTGGTATTGAAAGTATTAGGAGACCACCAATTGTATGCGAAATTTAGTAAGTGTGGTTTTTATAAGGAACAGATTTAGTACCTGGGACATGTTATTTCAGCAGAAGGAATAATTGTTTACCATGAGAATATTTGTACTATCATGGAGTGTTCGGTACCCAAAAATGTATCTGATATACATTCCTTTTTTGCAGGTTATTACTAGCACTTTATTTAAGCATTCTCTCATATTGCATACCCCATCACTTCATTACAAACAAAGTGAATAAATTTTAATTAGACTAGCAGTTGTCAACAAAGATTTGAGAAATTGAAGAACTTATTGACTACAACACCAGTGCTAAATATTGTTGATCCAATTAAGGAATTTGTAGTCTGCACTGATGCATGCCAAGAAGGTGTGGGGGAAGTATTAACAAAATAAGGTAAAGTGATTTCTTATGAATCATGAAATTTGAAGGAACATCAGCATAAATATTCTACATATGACCTCGAATTAACTGGTATACTTCATGTGCAAAAGGTATGGAGGCATTATATTTTAGGAAACACGTTTTTACTAAAAACTTACCATAATAGTTTGACAAGTTATTTCAAACATCCAAATCTAAATACTCATCAAGTGAGATGGAGTGTTTTCCCAAGTGGGTTTGAATTTGAAATTCAACACTTAAAGAGAAAGGAGAATCGTATTTTGGATGCATTAAGTAGGAGAATTCATTGCATCTATAAAATGTGCTATCATCATATAGAATTTAAATTTCAAGAACAAATTAAGGAAAATGTCCACAAAGACCCTGAATACCAATTCCTATGGTAGCAAGCACAACAAGCTAGTAGCCAAGGAAATCAAACCGAGTATGGGGTGAATTATGAGAAAATTATGACCTTTAGGGGAAGAATATACATTCCTAACCAAGTATTTTTAAGAAAATTGATTTTATATGAGCTTCATAGGAGACCCTGCACTGCTCATCCTCGATATCAGAAAAAAAAATTCGGCAATTAAAAAAGATGATTTCTGGCCTAGAATGCCAAGGATATTACTAAATACTTAATTAGGTGCATGTAATGTCAGCAGGTCAAAGTTGAACATCAATGCCCTGTTTACCTTATGCAACCCATACCTATACCCGAATGCAAGTGGGAAGTTATTACACTTGATTTTATCACTAGACTACCCAAATATAGGAAACACAATGACTCAATCATGTTTTTGGTAGATAAACTCAGTAAGACAACTCATTTTCTTCTGGTACAATCTGCTTACAAAACAATTCAAGTTGTCAAACTCCCCCTAGCACTTTCAGTTGTATAGTTAGAACCAAACACCCATTTTGGGTTGTTCACCTCAAGTGCCAGAACCTCTCTCATAGGTTCAATGTGTGATCAGAAGTTTCACCAAGTTTCTCCATTGTTTCGATGACCATCTATGGATTACCCTTAGGCATCATCCTACCTATCCAAAAATACCCTCTTTCTTCTTCAAGATCCCAAAGAATAGAACTTGTTCTCCTCACCGTGATTTACCTTTTATCCCTAAAGGAGAAGGTAACTATTATTTTTAGTAACTTCTTGGTAAAAATTTATTTCTTCATGGTTTCTCTTTTTACATGTGGATTCCAAGATTCACCCATTTTTACTATAAGTTGTTAACAATTAAATAAACTCCTCGCATAACTATTTCCACAATCATTAAAATTATGTTAGGCTTCTCTCAACCATACAGTTCTAATGTTCAACATAGCAATATTTTTACCATCATGTAATTACAAATTCATAATGACTGGAGGGTGTTACATCTTTCCCCCCTGAACCAAAACATTGTCATCAGTGTTTCCTTGCCTCTTGAACAAGACAGGATAGGCCCGCAGCATAAATTTCTCATCTTCCTAGGTTTCCTCCTCAGGACTAAAGTGCTTCCACAACAACTTAAATTGGTTTATGGCTCATCTCTGTAATAGTGTTTCTATATGATCTAGAATGCACTGGGGTTCTTCCAGAAGCTCTCCATCTGGTTTAGCCTACAATAATAACATTGATTGAATCATCTTATTATGCACATATAGTTTTTTTATATTTACATATCATTTCCATTACCTTATAGTCTCACTTGGACATCATGCCAATGAATAACATGTCTAGGGTCATAGACATACTGTTTTAGAAATGAAACATGAAAGAAATTATGGACTCTTATATGAATGGGCAGTGCCAAATGATACACTACCAGTCCAATTGCTTCTAGTATCGCGAAAGGAACAAAAATTTGGGGAGTGAGTTTTGAACAACTACGACACCTTAAGGTGCTCCTTTTTGGTTTGATATGCAAATATACATGGTCTGCCACCTTAAATTCATGGTAGGTTCTTTTCTTATCAGCATAAACAATTTTCTGATATTGAGCAGCCTTCAAGTTTTTTCAAACACTCTTGACGGTCTGTTCAATTTCCATCAACATATCTGGTCCTAAGATCAACTTATTCTCTGGGTTGTGTTCCAACTGATAGGTGTGTTACATCTCCTCCCATATAATATCTCTAATTGGATCATTTTTAATAACTCATGGTAACTATTGTTATAATCAAATTCAACTAGATGCAAATATTCCTCCCACCTACTAGGTTTTTGCATAACAAACATTTGTAGCATATCTTCCAACACCCAGTTGACTCGTTCAGTCTAGTCATTTGTTTGACGACGGTACGCTGTGCAAAAATGAACTTGAGTTCTAAATCCTATGAAAAGGGCTCTCCAAAAATCTGAGGTGACATTCACATCTCTATCACATATAACTATTTTAGGTATCCCATGCAACCGAAACACATATTTGATGAAAATATCAACGATCAGGGTATTTTTATATGTGGATTTTATGGGTATGAAGTTGGTTGTTTTGCTCAAATTTTCCAAAAGCACCATGATCGAGTCATTATGCCTCTTGGACTTGGGAAATATTGTTCTAAAATAAAGAGTGATAACCTACTGTTTCAATTCAGGTATGGGTAATGGTTGCAAGAGACTGACAACATGTTGATTTTTTTTTTTCTTTTACTATCTAACATTCAAGACATTTGGTTAGATATTCAACAATATTTTTCTCGTACCTGGCCAAAAATAACTCTTTTTATTAGCTAAAAAAAATCTTTTGATAGCCCGGATGTGCATTATATGTACTTCTATGAAACTTGTCCATAATTAGTTGTTTAATTGAAATTTGGTTAGGAAGATATATTCTTCCCTTAAATGTTAATAGTTGATCATCCCCAATACTCTAATCATTTTGATTCTTTAAATTTTCATCTTGCCTGTGTTGCTGCCATAGAAATTCATATTCCAGATCACTTTGGGAAACCTCTTTAATCTGGTCCAATAATTTAAATTATATTTGGTGGTAGTGAAGTTCATAAATTCAATTCAACCACCTATTTAATGTGTCAGCAACCTGATTCTCCTTACCCTTTTAATTCTTGATATGAAACTTGAACTCACTAAGGAGTGCACTCAACCAAGCTTGGCGGGAATTTAAATTTGGTTGCTTGAAGTAGCTTGTCAAACAACTATGGTCTGCCATTAATAATAATTTATTTCATAGGAGATAATTCCTCCAAAATTTTAATGTATGGATTACCATAGTTACTTTTAGGTCATATCCAGAATATTATTCTTGTGTTCCTTTAGTTTGCGTGATTCATAAGCTATCACCTTTCCTTCTTGCATTAACACAACCTGGACACCATCTTGATTTTCATTCGTGCAAACTAAAAAACCTCTATCAAGGTCGGAAATATTTAGTACGGGCACAGTGGTCAGCATTGTTTCAGTCGCTGAATTTTTTTTTGACAATCCTTAGTCCACCGAAATATCCTTCCTTTCTTTTGTAAGGAGGTGATAGAATAGGAGATCTGGGAAAATCCTTCAATAAAGCGATAATATTATCCTGATAATCCCATAAAGGATTGAATTTTCGTGACATTCTTGGGTACATGACATTCCATTATAGTTCAAAATTTCTTGGGATCGACCACTATACCTTCTGTTGAAACGACATATCCTAGATACTGGATATGGTCCTTATAGAAATTGCACTTGATAAATTTAGCATATAGGTGGTGCTCCTTCAATACTTGTAGTACTATTCGAATGTTCTCCTTATCATTCATGGAGTGAATGCCAGGATATCATCTATAGATATTAAAAAACATTTATCCATGTAGCGATTAAAAATGGTGTACATAAGGCTCATAAATGTGGCTCCTGCATTGTTCAGCCCAAATGGAAACATGACAAATTCATAATGTCCATAGTACTTTCTAAATGCACTTTTACAAACATCCTCATCCTTCACCCTAATCTGATGATATCCAGATCACAAGTCGATCTTGAAGAAAATTGTAGCCCCCTTGACTTGATCAAAGAGGTCATCAAGCCGGGGCAAGGGATATTTGTTATTTATAGTCAGCTTGTTAAGTTTCCTATAATCAATATAGACTCTGAGGGTCCCATCGTTTTTCCAAACGAACAACACTGGGGCTCCCCATGGCGATAGACTGGGGCGAATATATCCCTTATCGAGTGGTTATTGTAGCCACATCTTAAGCTCTGTCAATTTTAGAATACTCATGCGATAGGGAGATCTGAAGACAAGGGATACCATAGGAATCAACTTAATTGTAAAGTTAATTTCTCGATTTATGGGCAGTCCTAGGATACTTTTGGGGAATACATCTTCAAACTCCTGAATCGCAGGAATATTTTCCAATGCATCTATTTTAACTATGGAATTAGTATATCCTACCTGGAAAACATAAATTAAACACCCTTTCCTCATTCATTTGCCCAATTGAGAGGAGGTAACGGGACAAAATGTTAGAGGCTTCTTAACTCCTTGAAGTTCTTTTCTGACTCCACTTTTTGTGAGATAACTAATTGATTTTTCCTTATAGCTTACGGAGGACCAATGTCCCTATAGCTAGTCTATCCCAATGAGAATATCATAGGATCCTAAAATTCAAATATTTAAATCGATTTTAATTGGTTGGATGTCTATATCCATAGGACAATATGACACCTTAACAACCACTCTTCTTTTCATTCTAGTGGCTAGTTGTACTGACCAGGAATGTTTAAATTTTTGGGAATGAAGGTAGATTTTTTCTACAACTTTAGTACTAACATAGATTAGGCTAGCCCCTCAGTCTACTGATATATATATATATATATATATATATATTGATTGATTAAATGGCTTACCTTCTAATTCAATCATGGTGGGTTAGTAATATTCTTTTCAGTCCTCTAACACCATATTGATTATGGTTATGATCCTCGCTACCTACCCAAAAATAATTGCCTCCTTAACATTAGAAGCTTGCTCTGGTCTGGATCAATGGGGACAGTTCTTTTAATAGTGGGCTTCTCCGCATCCTGAGCATTATAAAAGGGGATTTTGTACTTGGTTGGGTTTTGGCTTACTAGATGCCTCTGTAGGCATGTTTCCACTTGCCACTTGGTTTTCTAGTTATTCTTCCCAAACTGTTTACTCGGCATATTGTTTTAGGAGTTTCTAAAATTTACAGGTTTTGTACCTCTAAAATTCTTGAAACCCTTTTTTCTATTCTTCTAAGGCCATTTTTTACTAGTGTACCCTTTCTATTTTTTCTACTTGTAACATATTGGAGCCTTTCGGATTGATTCGTCCGTGATTTTAGGACTGAAAAAATCTATTTTTTCTTTCATGTATTTTGGTAGACTACTCAAAAAACGTTCACTTTAGCTTTTTCCTCCCAAATATAAGGTACATAACGTAATAGAGAGGTAAATTTCATTATATATTCGTCCATGGTCAACTCCCCCAGTCTCAAGTCATGGAATTATTTATCCCTTTCTTCATAAAATCGTTATTTCAAATACTTGTTTCTGAAAGTCCTTTGAAATTCCTCCCAACTGACATTCTGCTCTTCTATGCTTTGTATTGACTTGACCTATTCCCACCATAGGGTGGTCTTTCCTTGTAGTTGATAGATAGATAACATGGACTTAAGGTTATTTTTTTATTCGTAAACATGCACATATTGTTTCATATTGACAACCCAAGATTCTGCAGCTTCTTTTACTTCTCCGTCAAAAAATGGAGGTTTTATTTTTCTGAATTCTCCTTGCAACTCCATTTTCCATTTCTTTGTTTTTCTTTGTTCTAACACATTATCAGATTCCTCTTTATTGAAAGGTATTATTATTTCATTTCTCTATGTATGCCTCCCTTATGGGTGATCATCTGTATTTTCTCATTGTTATGTTTCATGTTTCAGACTCAGTTGATAAGTTCAATAATTTTTCCTATATGAAATGCTTGTCAAAATTCATTCTTGTTTGCACATTAGCCTTCAATATCATTCCTTAATCGAACCATATACTCTTGTGATTTTTCCAATCTCCAGTAGCCTACTCATGCTGGCCACAATCATTTTACCATACAATTATTTTGTTCGTGCTATAAACAATTCTAATGTGCACTCTATTTGTTTTACCCTACAATGCTTATGTTTTTCCCAGAAAGAAATATAGCACACACTATATTTATATTACCATGCAATTCCTTTACTTCTTCTAGAAACATATCTAGCTCGCACTATATTTATTTTATCCTACAATAATGTTTTTTGGCAAAAATAAATCTAGCACGTGTTTGGTTTGTTTTAACCTAAAATGTTTTTGATTCAGTTGCAAACAAATATAGCTTGCACTAGATTTGTTTTACATCTTATTCCTTGTTTTTGTGATAAAAAAAAATTAACACACGTTAGATTTTTTTCCCTTGTAATGTTTATGTTTTATAGAAACAATATAGTGCACACTATATTTATTTTACCTTGCAACACTACAAGGGAAAGACCCTATAGTGGATGCTTTTTTGGAAGCCCTTATAAAAATAGCCCAGATATCTGTTTGTAGCGGAGGTCACTAGAGGCGGTTAGTGGGTAGATGTTTTTTCACGTTGCATTTATAATGATAACACACACTCGTGTGGTTATTATATATGTGATGCACTGGTTCATAGTAGAGGCTAAAGCACTGTTGCAGAGTTACTTTTAAGTTATAGGAAAAAAATGGTTCACTTCATACATACGACGCACTAGGGCGTCTAATAAGTGGTTCCTCCCTTACAACGCACTAGTGTGTGCAAGTTGATCGGCACCGCGACAGAGTTTTCAAATAAATGACGTTATGCTTTATATAAAATGCACGGGTACATACAATCAAATGGCACACCAATACACTCACTATATAACCTTCCCGGTGCCTCGAATTAATCGAGCGCACTGACCAATTAGTTAATAAAAAAAATATTTTCACCATTGCAGTGATATACTCTAACAATGATGCCCCATTGCGGTTATGGTGATACAACACCTTGACATAGGGTGTTTATTTAATTAACATATATGGTGCTTTTTATATAACACGCCCAATGTTGGTCATATATCGCCAACCTAATGTGTTTCATTAATTGAGAGCACGGCACGAGGGTTTTATTTAGAAAATTATTTTCACCATTTTGGTGTTATACACTAACGACAACATTCCAGTGTGGTATAGGTACAAAGATGCACTGACATAGTGTTTTTATTCAAAGGAAGCATAGTATGATCCGTACAAATTGGCCCGGTGCATCTCAATAATCCAGTGCACCGTAAAAGGGTGAAGTTAAAAACATTATTTCCACCAAGTTTGGTGCTATACTCTAACAAAAAAGCCCCAAGGTGGTTAATGTTCCTTAATGCACCGACACATATATGTTTTAGTTTAAAGAAATGTGGTGCACAATTGATACAACCACTTGGTGCGTCTCCTAGAGGAGTGCACCGAAAAAAGGTTTATTTAAAAAATAATTTACTGATCATACAAATTATTTTTACTATTTACAGTCCTGTAGAGCTCTCGAGTACCAATGTGATATTTTTGTCTCTAAGGTGACCTGCCATCGATGCTCCCATTGCTCACATTACTTCCGTCCATTGCATAGTGCATGGACTTCAAATTATGCGAAACAGTGTGAAGATTTGGTTTTTGGTACTCCATTGGAAACATGCCCCTTTGATGCGCAAATGTGCAGGTAATGTATATATTTCTCACCAACATAAGCTTTACCCAAATTAATTTTGAAAATTGACTTAGAATTCTTTTTTTTTTAGAAAAGAAAATCCTACATGGTGAGTTCGAGTTGTTCAGCTCGTACCGTTCCCAATGCTCCCTATTAATTTATAGGTCGATCCACAAATGGTGTTAACAGAAACCGCACCAAGTATTTAATGTGACATCCCGGTGTGTTACTGAAAAAAGTGCACCATAATAAGAATAAAAATTTAGAGGTGAGTGTTGTTTTCCAGCCACATCGACAATTTATAATTTTTTAAATATAAAAATTTATTTTAAATTCGGCAATGCGTTGGTTTACCAGAATGCACCAAGGAATTATGTAAAAATAAATATAACAGCTCAGTGCATCTATATTACGGGAACACACCGTATTAAAACACCATTTGAAGCATTAGTATTTTGTTCACACTGTGCATTATATAAATGCACTAGGCCATGACGATTAGTTTGGCGGTGCTTCGTTGTCAAGGGATGAACCGATGCGCTATGTTTTACTTATCACATTGAATGTTATTAAAAATTTGGAAGGACCTTTAGTTAAAAATTTTCAAATATTTATTTTAATATGTTTTTGTGTGACGCAATGTGTAGGTTTTCCAAAAGGCACCGGTACACATTGGTGCAATGTTGATATAACAAAAAGCCCTGGTGCGTTTCAATTATGTAAATGCACCCCACCATTGGATAATGCACCATTGAGGAAATTATTATTTTGGTGTGGTGCGTCAGTCAAAACTACTGCCCCGATGAATTTTTTGTTTGGATACTGCACCGCCAGTACTAAAATATTGCAAATGGGCAGTACGTTGAGCTATAATAAATGCCCCAGGGTAGATATGGTTCGTCAACACACCACCTATAATATTTATTTAATTAATATTTTTTGTTGTTGTGGTGCATGACTATTTTTTATGCGCATTGTTGACAATGTGAGATATGCATGTATGCACCATTGGTAGTGCGTGACTTTTTTTGTGGCACACCGAATTTTTTTTCTTCAATAAAAGTTATATGTATATATTTTTAAATTCATTTTTCATTTAATAAAAAAAATTATGTTTTATGTATGATAGAGGCAGATGTATTTAATATGTGAATCATTCAGCGACATAAATGGAGACATGAGAGACAATGACAGGAGCGGAGGGATGACCATTACAACATGATATAAAAGTGGGAGGCAAGGGAGAGGGAGAGACTTTTATACCCTCTCCCTATTACGCCACCCACCCAATTTCTCTTGAGGGATGTAGGCCTTCTTAAGTTCTATGAGGAGGATACAACCCTGAAGGGGCACAACTTCTTATTCGTACAGTTGATCCATAGATGGGATGCCCACCGATAGGCTTTCTGTGTCAGTTGTGACAAGTGGTAACAACCCACTAAGGAGAACATGTATTTTATCAGTGGTCTATCTAGGAGAGGGGAGGATTTGCCCCAGTTAAATGATGTCCCCTTTGGGTATCAAATAGAGAGTTATTTGGTGTACTCTCAGAGATACATTAGGGATGACATACTTTCTCCAACATATTTTTAGGTGCCTCGTGGACAACTACATATTAGTTCTTTTGGTCCAGAGGAGGTTAGGTGCCTCTCACAATTACTAACCACCATTTCAAATTATACCAGTGACGGGTAACACGCTACTTTCCCTCTTTTATTTTAGGTTTATTCTTTATTCTAGAGGCCACAACTTGTTAGATGGTCTGCCATTATTTAGCAGCAATTTTTTATAGCCTTAGATACATGTCATTCTAAGGTGCATGGGAGGTTTACCTTCCCCTTTGCTTCAGATTTTTATTTTTTATTGTTTCATAAGTCTCTAGATACGAGGCCTACTTTTTTGCTTCAACCTCGTAGGCCGATGATAAAGGTACGGATGAACATGAGGGGTGAGATGATGCCCAACAGGGACTAGTCGAAGTATCCAGCTAGGATTTCTACTGATGCACTGGAGCTACTAGCCATTGAGGATAACCACATGTTCATGATGGTGTCGTGTCCTTAAGCGGGGTTGGATTGGCAAGGGTGTCCCAACATCCTCTTCACACAGGATTATCCAACAGGTGATAGAAGTAATATTATTGTTTTCTTTAAATTAATATAGTTTTATTTTATTGTCTTAATTAATTAGAATAAAATTTATTCTAACACATTGTTTAACTTGTTTTCTTAAATTGTTTAATGAAATTTTCTAATTATTGTTGTGTACTATATATTTTGTAGATAGTGGCACACTTTCGGGACATGCCTCCACCCCCACCAGATTATCATCTAGATCATGAGGAGATGGAGGAGGCCATGGAGGGTGAGAAACCTCCTCAGGTGCAGATACCCGCGGGCATGTAGCATAGGGATGGCATACGATTCAAGATGGAGTTGGGAAATGGACCATGTAGACTCATGGTTGATGAGGGAGTCCACCCGACGATGATCAGATACATATGGGTAGATCATATGCTCACGAATATCTGGAGGGACATTCCGCGCGATATGATGAGCATTATGGACCATATCGTCGCAGCTTCCAGACTACTAGCAACGAGGAGGGATAGGTGCCATGGAGATGTGCCATACAGCAGATCAAATGATTATCATGAGGTGAGTGATCATTCTAGTACTCCACCTCCTCCTCCTTCACCTCGCGTAGATGAGAAGACAAAACCTCTTGAGCTAGCACCTCCTGAGCATGCACCATCTGAGCAGGCACCTCCTGAGCAAGCAACATTTGAGCAGGCCTCATCTAAGCAGACCTCGACTAGTTATAGTATTATTCATGTACAACCAGATATTTGACATTTATATGTAGTTCTATTATATTTTTATATTTTTTACATTATACATCTCTCTCTCTCTCTCTCTATATATATATATATATATATATATGGTGCATGTTTTATGTTCATGTTCATGTACTTAATTTACATGTTGGTGTTCATCATGATGTGTATATTGTTAGGTCATGCTATATATGTTCATTTAATGTGCTTGCAAATATATGTGTATGTTATAGGAGTTATTTGACATGATATGTGTATTTGATGTTTTTGTTGTGATGATGTTATACAATGTTTATGCTTTTTTAGATGATCATGATCACGATGATTAGATGATGTTAGCGAATTTGAATGTGTATTTTAGAACATGATGTTTGTATGATTGTTATCATGATCATGATGTTTATTTTTAATAATAAATCATGATATTTATTAAATACCATGTATTGGTAATTGTAAAATTGTAAAATTGTAATTGCAATTCTATGTATCATGATTGTAATTGTAATTGTATGTAAATTTGTAAAATTGTAATTGTAATTGTAATTGTAATTGTAATTGTAATTGTAATTGTAATTTTAATTTTAATTTTAATTTTAATTGTAATTTTAATTGTAATTGTAATTTTAATTGTAATTGTAATTGTGAAATTGTAAAATTGTAATTGTAATTGTCAAATTTGAACCATAATTACCGTAAAATTGAATCATCTTAAAATTGTTAAATTACCGTACATATTGTTAAATTACCATATTTGTAAAATTGTAAATTTGTAAATTTGTAATTGTAATTGTATGTATCGTGATTATTCAATTTTATTAAAATTGTAAAATTGTACAAATGTCAAATAGGATCCATTTATTTAAGTAATGATAGACTGAAAACCCATTTAAATCAATCAAGTAGTAACTGTATTATTTTAGGAATTGACATAACAAAAAAAAACTCGATACATTACACTACTTTCGAGGTCAACATAATTGCAAATTATCAAGTGAAATGATTTTAACATTAACACAATGCAAACCAATTAATTTAATGTAGCTATTATAATGTTTGGGAAAAAATAGACTTAGTTATAAGGTTAACCTCTTCTTTATAAAAAACCCTCTTAAAAAGTATAAATAATGAAATAACACATGTACCATATCACTCTCTGTTCTCATCACCTTCATTATCTTCCTCGCTTTGCATGATAACACTATTGTTCTCAAAAATATGTTTTGATCTAGGGTCATGTCTCAATACCAACTACCAATTCCTATCCAACACATCTGGGTAAAAAAACGCCTGGTTGCAGTGTTTGGGTAAAACATAAGGCTCCTTAGCTTCATTCCGCATATTTCTAGAGTTGATACATATCAGCCTAATATCACGATCTTCCTTTACATTATTCCGATAAAAGGTGTCCCACCACTTTCACCTAAAAATAACACAATGGAAACAGGAGAATTCCACTTTAACGATCTCTTGTATCTTTCCGACGTAACCTAACATCCCTCGTACTAGGTTTTGATCATGGTGGCTAGCTCAAATAGTTTGATCGAACTTGACTTCCACTCCACAGTCTTGTTTCATGTGTCCATCATCGGAATTTTCTATGTGAAAATGGTGTCCATGTGCCCACATAGATGGGAACAAATCTACCTATAAAAAAGTTAAAAAAACATAGTGTCATGTGTCTTATAACCCAACTGTTAAAATATAAAATATAGATGTTACATTTCAAAGGTAAATTATTAAGTTTAAAATGTACATAAGTATATTATTACCGAGTTGATGCACCCAATCCCTACATTTAGCACATCCCCAAGAAAACATGGGTAGGGACCGTTTGTACTGTATTTCTCTCTGACTTGGTCAACAACCCAACTGTTAGGCCATATAATTGGAATTTTTTATTTTAAATGATTGGGATAAGGCACGCTTCTACCATTAAACCATCTAAATTCTTTCCTATCACTATCCTATTTCATCCTCTTTTGTTCGTGCAATGCGACCTATGGTCGTGTCACTTCAGAATTGTAAAGAACAAATTTATTGATCGCTTCAATTTATGCATTCGCTGATGAAATCAAACCGACATATTGTACATATGAGATAAAAATATACATTATATTGAAGTTAAAAATGAATATTTACTTTGTGTAACTTTTAAAATTATAAGTCCATTACTCTTTATCAAGCACCTTTTTCCATTAGTTTAGAGAAGCTCCTCTTCTCTTTTTTCTTCATCTCTTTCATCGTCTCAAATCACCACACCTGGTGTGTTGTCGATATGCTTGATGTACTCACTATAATAATATAAATACTCATACGATATGTATCCCTCTGCCATAGACCCCTCCAGTTTTTCCTTTGTCAAGCAAAACCTTTCAATTTCTTCCTACACCTCTCTAAGAAGAACGTCCAACGACAAGAAACCACCCCAACTAATTCAACCTCATCTACTAGGTGGATTCGAAGATGAACCTGTAAGTCCATAAAACTCATCGGAAGTTCCTTCTCAAACATACAAAAAATCTCAACTATCCCTTGACGCCACCGTGGAATGCTAGCAACATGAATCTCCTTTAAGATGATCCAATGTAAAAATGCAAATACTTTAGATATGGCATGTCCTAGGTCTTGGGGGAATTCATGTTTCACACACCCACGCACAAAAAAATGATAATGACACTGCAAATTTATAAACACATACAAAATTAGTTGTGTTTTATGATCCCATGGGATAAAAATTATTAATATAACAAATAATGAAATAATTCTTTTGACAATATACGTACTCTAAGAATATTCAAATGTTCATCAGATTTTAACCCTGACAAATGGTTTTCCATGGTGAAGCAACGTTGTAGTGAAGACCCATATGAAGATAGTGCCCTCACACCCATTATAAATTCCTTTTCCAAAGAAAGATAATTTTTTTTAAATCCATGGGACATCACCTTCTTTGAAAGACCAATTAGAGGGACCAACCTCTCCTGTACTTTCTTGTCTACGCCAATGTTTCCTTTTATCGTTTTAAGTAATAAGATCTTTCCTAACAACCAATGTTTGATGATATGTTCCTCCATAAAAATGGTGAAACATTTTTAAATATATGCATGGGATATATTAAGTGGGAAATCTTAAGATGATCCCAATATGGGAGGTTATAAAAGACAGATTTTCTTTTTCATCCCAATGGGAAATTTCTCAACATAGGTGTCGATGAATTCTAGATCATCGAACATATGCTACCCATTTTAATCGAACATTTCTATGAACTCCTTCTCCTTCTCTCTCTCATATGCTCTTAGCCATTCAAATAGTGTCGTTATTGCAGGCCTTTGGGTTCTCTCTCGTTTACCATTGAAAGCACATGTTACCTTTTGTAAGGGTTTTCTTCTACAAGGAATAACCTAGAGAAATCATACACTGGCTTTCGTAGGTCTTTGGACCATCTAGGTTTCAGAGAAGGTCCAAAACATTTACATCCATAATATGCTTTTGTTACAAGACCTGTGAAATTATTGTATACAATATGCATGGAACGTTAAAGAATATCATGAAGATCATAAAAATTAAAACAAATTAAATTAATATGCGAAAGAATATAGTTACATATATAAACAAATCAATAAACATGTATTTTACCAGAGCAAACTCCTAATCCTAGATAATCATGTGTGGTGTAAGCACATATTCCATATAACGTAAAACTCCTCTCTGTTGTGATGGGTCTTGATACATCATATACACTTATACCATCCCATAATTCGTTACATTCCTCTACCAATGGTTATAAGTAGACATCCATATTCTTCACTTGTATTCTACCAGGGTCTATGAGAGCCAACATAAAATGTTCATTCTTCATGGAAAACCATGAGGGGATATTGTTATTTATCACTACTATAGGAAAAATAGAATATTCGGTGTTCTGTAGGTAATATGGGTTAACACAATCCATGGCTATGCTAAGTTGTAGACTTTTGACTTCATCCTTGAATTTTTCGGGTCATGTATCCTCTATATGCTTCATGGCTATTGAATCTATTGGGATTCACATAACTACCAACTCACTTCTGTGTGAGGAATGCCATCCCTATAACATAGGTAATTATTTGCAACGAAAGAGCCTTTGAATCCTCGGGATTATAGGCATGTGCCTTAATATTTTAAGAGGATGAAAACATGATTTTCCCTTCTTCTTTTTTTATTGTACCTTTCATGCCCACATTTCAGACATATCTCTTTGTCTTCATATTCTCCTCTATATAGAATACAATCATTTCGACATGCATGATATGGTATGTACTCAACACCCAACATTTTCAATAATTTCTTTTCCTCTTTGCAGTTACCGGGTAAGACATTATCACTCGGAAGAACCTTTTCTTTGAATAAACTGTAGTTGGTGGACAATATTAAATGTACAATTCTAGTTATTATTAACTTTCATAATATTGACCATTTGTTATGTTGATTGTGTAACAAGATTTCTCAAAATATAAGGGAATTTATGGTCAATTACCTCAAAAATTTTGAGAAACATGCATTCGACAAGCCAAACTTTGCTTTCAAGTTGTACAGTAACATCGTTGTCCCAACTGGGTAGACTCATCGCCAGGTCCAAAGAGAGGGATGCTGGAAGCATATTTAAGGCTTTCGAAAAAGGTATCAGCAATATGAGCATCATCCCCTAACTGATCATCGTTCTAGAATGCATCTAATAACATTGCCTCCATGGAAATCATATCCCTTAAGTAATCATCCATACCAACCTATATTTTATTTCCTCCATTTCCAGCTTGTGAAGAACTATTATTTTTGTAGTCATTCCTAATTGGTGAATCTGGACATAGTGGGAATTGAATAGGTGGTTGATTCAACCATTCTTGGTATCGTTCCTCTCTGTGTTTTTCTCTTAATCCATCCTTCTCTCAATTTGACATTGTCGTGGGGTATAACGGAATATGGTAGGTAGGTCGCTCGTCATCACTATAATCCTAATAATTCTAAAAACATTATTTCAACATGATTAGTACAATATCGATGATATCAATTAGTAATGACATCGATGCATGATTGATTGGTTTGACGTTGAAATAATTATATTTTACCAAACAATTATTACCATCATTGTCCCAGGATTTTGGCTAGAAGATGGCATATTATAGTTGGCAAGGTGAAGCAACTGTCAATTTTCATCTACCAACCATGCCTTGCGGTATGCTACTCGTGATAAGAGCTTCCAAAGTTTTGGAACTGTTTAAATATTTTGTGCATGTGACCTTGATTATCAATCTGCATGAACTTAAAAATTTGTATAAATTAATTTTATTCATATTGACATGGATAAAATAAATAAATTCAATTAGATAATGAAAATATAAATAAAATATGAAGTAATTGCATCTGCAGATGGATAGAGAGAACTCTGCGATGGATTTTGAGATATATTATGGAATGAGATGGATTTTGAAGAATTGTCCATTTGATATAATTATGATATTTTATCCCCCAATTTGAGCAAAATAAACAATAAATTTTGGTGTACATACCTAAAATGAATTTTGGTGGGTTAAAAAAGTAGTTATTGTTATCGGTGCTAATATATTATTAAATGCACCTATTTATGTCCCTTTTAAAAATTAATAATGCACCTTTGAAATGTAACATCCATATTTTATATTTTAACAGTTGGGTTATCAGACACATGACACTATTATTTTTTAATTTATTTATACATGCATTTATTCCAATCGATGTGGGCATATGGACACCATCTTCACACAGAAAATGTCAATAATAGACACATGACACAATACTATGGATTGGAATTCGAGTTCGATTAATCTATTCAAGCTAGCCACCACGATCAAAACCTAGTATGAGGGACATTAGGTTATGTTGGAAAGATACAAGAGATCATTGAAGTGGAATTCTCTTGTTTCCAATGTGTTATTTTTAGGTGCAAGTGGTGGGACACCTTTGATCGGAATAATGTAAAGGAAGATCATGATAGTAGGCTGATATGTATCAACTCTAGAAAGATGTGGGATGAAGCTAAGGGGCCTTATGTTTTCCCCAAACATTGCAATCAGGTGTTTTTTTTACCCATATGTGTTGGATAGGGATTTTTGGTTCGTATTCAAACATGAACTTATATCAAAACATATTTTTGAGAACAATATTGTTATCATGCCAAGAGATGAAGATAATGAGGATGATGACAACAGAGATTGATATGGTACATGTGTTATTTCATCATTTATACTATTTCAAATGGTTTTTTTTTAAGAAGAGGACTTAACCTTATAACTAATACTCTTTTTTCCAAACATTATAATATGCATTTAGAATTAATTGGTTTGCATTGTGTTAATGTTAAATTCATTTTACTTGATAATTTGAAATTATGTTGATCTCGAAAGCAATGCATTGTATTCGTTGTTCTAGAGGTAATATGGGTTGATGTCGTCTGTGGCTATGCTAAGTCATAGACTTTGTACTTCATCCTTGAATTTTTCGAGTCATGTATCCTCTGTATGTTACATGGCTATTGAGTCTATTGGGATTCACATAACTACCAACTCACTTCTGTGTGAGGAATGTCGTCCCAGCAACATAACTAATTCTTTGCAATGAAATAGCCTTTGAATCCTTGGGATTCTAGGCATGTGCCTCAATATTTTAAGAGGAGGAAAACATGATTTACCCTTATTTTTTTATTTATCGTAACTTTCATGCCCACATTTCGGACATATATCTTTGTCTGCATATTCTCCTCTATATAGAATACAATCATTTGGACATGCATGATATGATATGTACTCAACACCCAACATTTTCAACAATTTCTTTGCCTCTTCGCAACTACCAGGTAAGATGTTATTACTCAGAAGAACCTTATCTTTGAATAACCCGTAGTTGGTGGACAATATTAAATGTAAAATGCCAATTATTATTAACGTTCATAACATTGACCATTTGTAATGTTGATTGTGCGATAATATTTCTTAAAATATAAGGGACTTTATGGTCAATTACCTCAAAATTTCTGAGAAACATGCATTCGACGAGCCAATCTTTGCTTTCAAGGTGTACAGTAACATCCTTGTCCCCAACTAGGTAGACTTTGACTCATCTCCAGGTCCAAAGAGAGGGGTGGTGGAAGCATATTTAAGGCTTTCGAAAAAGGTATCAGTGATAGGAGCATCATCCCCTAACTGATCATCATTCTAGAATGCATCTAATAACATTTTCTCCATGGCATTCATATCCCTTAAGTAATCAGCCATACCAGACTCTACTTAATTTCCTCCTTTTCCAGCTTGTGAAGACCTATTATTGTTGTAATCATTCCTAATTGGTGAATCTGGACGTAGTGGGAATTGAATAGGTGGTTGATTCAACCATTCTTGGTAGAGTTCCTCTCTGAGTTTTTCTCTTAATTTAGCCTTCTCTTGATTTGACATTGTCGTGGGGTACAACAGAAGATGGTAGGTAGGTCACTCATAATCACTATAATCCTAATAATTTAAAAAACATTATTTCAACATGATTAGTACAATATCGATGATATCAATTATTAAGCACGTCGATGGATGATTAATTGGTTAGAAATTGAAATAATTATATTTTACCAAACAATTATTACCATCATTGTCCTAGGATTTTGGCTAGAAGATGGCATGTTACAATTGGCAGGGTGAAGCAACTATCCATTTTCATCTACCAACCACACCTTGCGGTATGCTGCTCATGATAAGAGATTCCAAAGTTTTGGAACTGTTTGAATATTTTGTGCATCTGAACTCGATTATGAATCTGAATGAACCTAAAAATTTGTATAAATTAATTTTATTCATATTGACGTGGATAAAAAAATAAAAATCAATTAGATAATGAAAATATAAATAAAATATGAAGTAATTACATTTGGAGATGGATAGGGAGAACTCTGTGATGGAATTTGAGAAATATTATGGAACGAGCTGGATTTTGAAGAATTGTCTATTTGATATCATTATGAGTTTTTCTCACTCAATCTGAGAAAAATAAACAATAAATTTTGGCGTACATACCTAAAAGGAATTTTGGTGCATTAAAAAAGGAGTTATTGTTATCATTGCTAATGTACTATTAAACGCACCTATTTATGTACCTTTTAAAAATTAATAATGCACCTTTGAAATGCAACATCTATACTTTATATTTTAACAGTTGGGTTATTAGACACATGACACTATGATTTTTTAACTTATTTATACATGCATTTGTTCCAATCTCTATGGGCATATGGACACCATTTTCACATAGAGAATGCCGATGATGGTCACGTGACACAAAACTATGGAGTGGAAGTCCAGTTCAATTAATCTAGTCGATCTAGCCACTGCAATCAAAACCTAGTACGAGGGACGTTAGGTTATGTTAGAAAGATAAAAAAGATCATTGAAGTGGACTTCTCTTGTTTCCGATGTGTTATTTTTAGGTGCAAGTGGTTGGACACCTTTGATCAAAATGATGTAAAGGAAGATCGCGATAGTAGGCTGATATGTATCAACTCTAGAGAGATGTGGGACGAAACTAAGGAGCCTTATGTTTTTCCCAAACAATGCAACCAGGTATTTCTTTACCCATATGTGTTGGATAGGGATTTGTGGTTTGAATTGGGACATGAACCTATATCAAAATATTTTTTTGAGAACAATAGTGTTATCATGCCAAGAGAGGAAGATAATGAGGATGATGAGAACAGAGAGTGATATGGTACACGTGTTATTTCATCATTTTTAATATTTAAGATGGTTTTTTTTAAAGAAGAGGACTTAGCCTTATAACTAATACTCTTTTTTCCAAACATTATAATATACATTTTGAATTAATCAGTTTGCATTGTGTTAATGTTAAAACCATTTCACTTGATAATTTGAAATTATGTTGATCTCGAAAGCAATGCACTATATCAAGTTCTTTTTTGTTATGTCAATTTGTAAGATAATACAACTACCTATTTACTTTAAATGGATTTTCACTATATCATTACATAAATAAATGCACCCTATTTGACATTTGTACAAATTTACAAATTTACAAATTTTATAATTTTATTAAAATTGAATCATGAGGATAAATACAATTACAATTACAAATTTACAATTTTACAAATTTACAATTTTACAATTACGGTAATCTAAAAATATTTAGAGTAATTTAAAAATTTTAAGATTATGGTTTAAATTTGACAATTAATTTACAAATTTACAAATTTACAAATTTTTCAATTTTAATAAAATTGAATCATCACAATACATACAATTACAATCACAATTTTACAATTTTACAATTTCATAATACAATTACAATTCAGTTACTATCTTACAATTTTACATACAATTACAATTACAATCATGATACATACAATTACAATTACAATTTTACAATTACTAATACATAATATTTAATAAATATCATGATTTAATATTAAAAATAAAAATCATGATCATGATAACCATCATACAAACATTATATTCTAAAATACACATTCAAATTCGCTTTAATCATTTATCATCGTGATCATGATCATCTAACAAAACACAAGAATTGTATAACATCATCAGAACACAAACATCAAATATACATCTCCTGTCAAATAACTACTATAACGTACACATCTCTCTGCAAGCACATTAAATGAACATATCTAACATGACCTAACAATATACACATCATGATGAACACCAACATGTAAATTAAGTACATCAACATGAACATAAAACATGCACCATATATATATATATATAATGTCCAAAATATACAACTATGATAGAACTAGCTATAAATGTCAAATATCTGGTGCTGCATGAACAATATTATAACTAGATAGATAAATTTCCTTCCAGATTAATCACATCATTAGGATTTGGTCGATGTTTAGAACCAACTAATGTGGCTCATGCTCAGGACAAGTTGAAAAATCCAATCGATATTATTGAATAAATAGTGTGGATGCATCATTGCTCGGTATTAGCTGAAGGAAACTAGTCGTTAAAAAACTAGTCGTTTAAAAACTAGTCTTTAATGAATTAGCTAATTAGTTAATTAAATATTTTTAATTAAAAAAAAATAATTTAATAGATAATATAATAATAATAATAATAATAATAATAATGTATTTTTTAATTAAAAAAGTTTAATTGGTTAATAAATATTAAAATAATAGATATTATAATAAAATTAAAATTAAAATGTATTATGTAATTTTTAATATTAAATTTTGTTAATTAAGAGATTAATAATTTATTAATAAGATACATAGGGGATTATACATATTAAAAACATAAAGGATAATATATAAGAAAATAACTATATAACATAAATAAGATCTTACTCAACTTCCAACCATCATCCCTATTGAGATTCGTAGCATGTCACTCAATCTCAATGGCTTCCCTCAGCTTCCTATGATGGAAGTGGTAGACCTTAGCGATGAATTTGGATTGTTCAATGCAAAAATGGTAATAATATTTCTCCATATGTTCTGTAAGATTAGATGTGTGGGATTTATTGTTCCTAATGTCTGCAGTATGCTCCTAGATTCTTCGTTTAATGGATCTTACTGTTTCACCAATATAGGGTGCGCCACATGAACAAGGAATCATGTAAACATCCTGCATGTATTTTGGGTTGATAGGGTCCTTGACATATCTAAGAGAATTTCTAATAGTACAAATGGGTTTGAATGAAGAGGAGACATTATTCCTTCTAACGACATGGGCAATCTTGTCTGTGGTTCCTTGGATAAAAGGGAGATGAATCTTGGAAACAGAGTCCACTCGAGTAGATTTTCCTTTTAATCCTTTATAGGCTATTTGAAAGGACCTATGGCCCTCATATCTACTATACTAATTATTTTCAAAAACTTCAAGAAGATGGTATTTCTCCAACTCCAAGTGGTTGTCGTCAAAGATTCTAAGAGCATGGGTAGAAAGAGTGCAAAGACCACCAAATTTTTGCGCAGGAAAATGATGAGAACCAACATGAATATAATGTTTTGTATGATTTTTCTTGCAAAAAACTTGGTGGAAAATGGAACCATCATCCCTTCTAGAGAGAAGTATATCCAAGAAATGAAGGGAACCATCAAACTCAACCTCCATGGTGAATTTGATGGAATATGACAAGGAATTTAGGTGCCCAAGAAATAGATCTAACCTATCCCTACCATGGGGCCAAATGACACAACTGTCATCCATGAATCTCTTCAATTTCCTAGGGTGAAATTGAGCTGAGGCCAAGGCCTTAGATTCAAAATATTCCATAAAATCTTAGAATCTAGTACTATAACTAGTCGAGACCTGCACTAATGGTGCTGCTCAGTTGGTTCCTGCTCAGATGGTGTCTGCTCAGGAGGTGCCTCGTCAGGAGGTTCCACCTTCTCATCTCGATGAGGTTAAGGAGGAGGAGGTGGAGTAACAGAATGATCACTCCCCTGAAGTTCATCATCTGAGTTATTTTGTGGCGCATCTCCATGGCGCCTATCATACTCGTTGTGATTTTCTTGGAAGCTCCGAAGATGTGATGCATAAGGCTCGTCATATTTCACATCATGTCCCTCTAGATATTTGTGTGCATACAATATGCATGGATGTCTCTGATCATTGTAGGTCAGACTCCCTCATCAACCAAGAGTCTACATAATCGGTTGCCTAAATCCATCCTAAGTCGTATGTCAACCCTAAGTTTCATGCCCGTGAGTATCTACACCTGAGGACATCAAGGAACAGGGGAAAATCCTCCCCTCTACTAGATAGGCCTGTCCATAACTGAAGGGGACATCAGGGAACTGGGGAAAATCCTCCCCTCTACTAGATAGGCTAGTGATAAAATACATGTCCTCCTTAGTGGGTTGGTACCACTGGTTAGCACCTACATAGAAAGGCTATCGATGAGCATCCCATCTATAGATCAATTGTACCAATAAGTCATTGTGCCCCTTCAGGGCTGTAGCCTCATCACAGAAATTAAGGAGGCCAACATCCCTCAAGAGAAACTGGGTGGGTGGCGTAATAGGGCGAGGGTACAAAATTCTCTCCCTATCCCTTGCCTCCCACTGTTGTATCATGTTATAATGGTCATCCTTCTGCTCATGTTGTTGTCTCTCTTGTCTCTGTTGGCATTGCTGAATAATTCACATATTTAATACATCATCCTCCCTCATACATAAAACATAATTTTTTTTATTAAATGACAAGTGTATTTACAAATATATAAATACAACTTATATTGAAAAAACAAAAAAAAGCATTCGATGCACCACAAAAAACAGTCACGCACTAGCAACAGTGCATACATATATATCACACACCATCAATAGTGCGCATAAAAAGTATTCATGCACCATGACAACAAAAAATATTAATTAAATAAATATTATAGGTGGTGCATTGACAAGCCATATCTACCTCGAGGCATTTATTATAGCTCAATGCACAACCCATTTGCAATATTTTACTACTGGCAGTGCGCTATCCAAACATAAAATTCCCGGGGGCAGTAGGTTTGACCAACGCACCGCACCAAAATAATATTTTTTTTCAATGGTATGTTGTCAAACGGTGTGGTGCGTTTACATAATTGAAACGCACTGGGGGTTTTTGTTTTATAAACATTGCACCAGTGCATAGCGGTGCCTTTCTGTAAACACACGCATTGCATCACACCACCAAACTTTCCATCCTTCCAATTTTTTAATAAAATTGAGTGTGATAAGTAAAACATAGTGCACCGGTTTGCCCTGTAACAACGACGCACTACCAAGCTAATCGTCACTGCTCAGTGTGCTTATAGAACACACTGCGTTAACAAAATATTAATGCTTCAAATGGTATTTTAATGCGGTGTGATCCCGTAATATACATGCAAGAGGTTGTTATGTTTATTTCTACATAATGCCTTTGTGTGTTCCGGTAGACCAACAAACCGCCTAATATAAAACAAATTTTTATTTTCAAAAAATTATAAATTGTCGGTGCGACTAGAAACTGACACGCACTGCAAAAAAATTATTGTTATTGCAGTGTAGTATTGTTGGTAGCGCACTGGGCTATCGCATTAATCACCCGATGCAGTTTCTGTTAACACCATTCACGACTCGACCTGTAAATTAACAGGGAGCATCGGGAACGGTGAGAGCCGAACGACTCGAACACATTGCGCAGGAATTTTTTTTCCAAAAAAAATGAATTCTAAGAAAATTTTCAAAATTAATCTAGTAATGGTGAGAAACATATACATTACCTACACATTTTCACGTCAAGGAGGCATGTTCCCAATGGAGTACTAAAAATGAAATTTTCCCACCATTTCACAAAATTTGAAGTCCACGCACTAAGAAACAAACAAAAGAAATGCTGGCAATGGGAGCATCGATGGTAGGGCACCTCATAGATGCAAAGGTCACACCAGTTCTTAAGAGCTCTATAGGACTACAAATAGAAAAAATAATAAATAAACACTTTTTCGATGTGCTCCTATATGCAACACACCGGGCGGTTGTATAAATTATGCACAACATCTATTTAAATTAAAAAATATATGGGTCGGTGCATTAGGGAACATCAACTGCCCCGAGGCTTTTTCATTAGATTATAGCACCGAACTTGGTGGAATTTTTTTTTTAACTTCACTCTTTTATGGTACACTGGATTACTGATATGCAACAGTTTGGTTTGTACAGAGCGCACCAGGCTAGTTTGTACAGATCGCACCGTGCTTCCTTTGAATAAAAACCCTATGCCAGTGCATCATTGTACCTAAACCGCACCGTTTTTAACATCACCCTTTTACGGTGCGCTAGATTACTAAGATGCACCAGGTTGGTTTGTACGGAGTGCATCATGCTTCCTTTGAATAAAAACCCCATGCCAGTGCATCGTTATACCTAAACCACACCAGGCCGTCATCGTTAGTGTGTAGCACCAAAATGGTAAAAATATTTTTTTAAATAAAACTCTCGTTTTGTGCTCTCAATTAATGAAACGCATCAGGCTGGCGATATATGACCATCATGGGGCATGTTATATAAAAATCATTATATATTTTGATTAAAGAAACACCCTGGGCATCGTATAACCATAACCGCATTAGGGTGTCGTTGTTAGATTATAGCAACACAATGGTGAATTTTTTTTATTAACTAATTGGTTGATGCGCTCGATTAATTAGAGGCATTTAGAATGCTATATAGTGAGTGTTACGATGTGCCATTTGATCGTACGCACCGCTGCACTTTATATAAAGTGCAATGTCATTTTTTTGAAAAATTTGTTGCGGTGCCCATCAACTTGTACGCACCGCAGCGTGGTATGTATGAAGTGCATCGTTGTTTTGTAGTACTTAAAAATAAATCTGTAACGGTGCTAATTTAGCCTCTACTATGCACCAATGCGTCACATATATATTAAGTGCATAGGTGCGTGTTGTAATTAGAAACACACCTTGAAAAAACATTCGCAAAAAAAAATCCGCCCACCAACCTTCTCCAGCAACCTCTGCTACAAACATATATCTGGGCTATTTTTATAAGGGGTTCCATAAAAACATCTACTAGAGGGTATTTTCCTTGTAGTGCAATATCTGTGTTTTTACTATAAGGAAATATAGGCTATTCTATATTTATTTCACATTGAAAAGCTTTCTTTTTTACCGAGAACAAATCTAGTATGTGCTAGATTTGTTTTACCCAGTAATGCTTTTGTTTATGCTAGAAACAAATGTAGCATGTGATAGATTTGTTTTTCCTTACAATTATTTTATTTTACTCTAAAATGATTTATGTTTTCCATTTCACTATATTATTTTTACCTCACAATTATTTTGTTTGGGCTAACCTAAAATACTTCTATTATTCTAGTCTTTTCATCCTTGACCACTATTTGAAACTCCATCCACAAGAGTGAAAACCTAGCCACTATTTCAAACTAAAATCATAGGATTGAAATTGTAACTGCTATTTGAGACCATATGAAAAGGAGTAAAACCCTATGATAGGTATGGAGGAAAATAATCCTTCCAAGGAATTCCATCAAACCCTTCTTAGATATTGGTAGTGTGATAGTTTTACTTGTTGAAGTTGTTGAGAAATAATCCATGTGATTTGGAAGGTATTTATTTGAAGGAATGTTATACAATTAACAAAAGTGCATGCAATTTTTTGAGGAGTATTAATAATTTTTTTCATAAGGTAAAATATTCTTCAATATATATCCAAGGGTCCATTCTTGATCTCATTCTCATCTAAGCCACCAGCCTATGAAAGGAAAGGCTAATCACATTACTTCAATAATAGTGTGAAAACTACTCATTCTATCACACCTTATAGTATATCAACTTATGAATAGCCTTATATCATAAGAGATGCCCTCTTCCACCTATTCAAATTCATGTAAGAGGAATATGTAAATACATATACCACCGATGGTTGAGATCAACTCATTTTCATCCCCTCACTCCCTCATAGATAGCTACATATATACTTGGCATTGCTCTTAAAAAATTAGAATGCAGGAATTAAATAAGTATTTAGTAGCAGGAGGAGAAAATGAAACCCGAATATAGATACCTTAAATATTAGTAAGTGAACAAGTTAGCTCAAGGACAAATACTTAGACCACAACATAGATCTATTGAAGTCATTTACTAGAGGGAATTCCTCCTCCATGAACACACATATCCAAGTTGTATTCATTTCACCTTTGTATTTGTCTAATAAATGAATGAAATGAATAGGGATTTATCCTTTGAAATTTAAACAAGGGAAATGAATAAAAAAATTCCAAATCTATGGGTGAATGATAATACAACTATGGAACACTACCTTCATATTTAATATTAGATCGGCCAGCCCTTGGAAAGAATCTATTAAGTAGTATTTTGTGGAGGGGCCCCCATTTCAAAGTATGTTTACAAGGAAAACCTTCATCAACACTAATTCATCCATGACTCTCCCTCAGGCTCATACTGAATTCATAAGTCCAAGTATTATACTTTGTTCCAAGAATCACAATCTTATGCAAAATATATCTTCAAATTATGTATATAGCAACATAATTATTTAAACCATTTTAACAGTTAAATATGTTTGTGTGTGTGTGTGTATGTACCTAGTTTTCCCATCTATTATCGATCAATGAATGACATTTATCCGTGGAAAATCTGAGTTTTGTGCTTTTGTTATCAAACCAACCAATTCTTCCCTACTTATTTGGGATCAACCTCTTCGGCTCCCAAATCCATAAGACTTCGAGATTGAATTTTTCTAGCCCCAATCCCTAAAATTCCATGAATAGTTCCCAATTATCATAGGTTTTCAAGTGAGTTTATGACCCTAAGCTCATTCCTAAAATTCTCTCCAGAAATAAATTCCCTTCACCATGCCTCTCTTCATATTTTCTTCAACCTTTCATCCAAAAGAACCCTGTCCCAACTTCACCCTATTCACCTTCTTTATATCAATGAGGCTTCTTCCTCTTCATGAAAATTTCTTGCCACCTCTCCCTATAATAATATTTTTTCTTCAATTCCTTCCTATCACCTCTCATCATGATGAATGGACTTTATGATTAGATGGAATTCGTTATCCTTATGTGTTTTAAAATATATTTACAATGAATGGTATTTATGATTCTTAGGTGGTTGTTGTCATTAGGTGTTTTAAAATATGTTTATAGTGAATTATATTTATGATTCTCAGGAAGCCCTTGTCCTTGGGAGTTAAAAATATATTTATAATGATTAACTTGATTATCATTTGGCTTTTTAAAATATATCCAAAACCAATTTTTTTTTTCGGGGGGAGGGATTTCTTGAGTCTTTTCTTAAGTACTTCTTGACTCTTTATTTGAACTAAAATTAAGGGGTTTAGTAATTAATTAATCTTTATCCTAGTCAATTGGTAATAGTAATTTATTATATTCATTAAAATTATTATTGATTTTTAAAATTATTATATTAATTAGCTTCTTAATGGTTAAGCATTTAATCTAGTATTTTTTATAATTAATTCATTTATACTATATTTATAGATTCTTCATAATCAATGAATAATTATACTAGTGCAATGAATGTGATGTATGCATATGTAGTTATCATATGCAAGCTAATAATCATATTTTTCTTGTAATTTTAGATGGGTCATTATATACACCCCCCCTTTAGAATACATTGTCCCCAGGCTATGGTTTATATAGTATATCAGTAATTACCTTAGTGATTAATATATTCATGTAAGGATTCCACTCCTTAACTGAATTGTAATATCTAATGTGATTACACTTAAAATTTACATTTTTAACATTCACTCATTACACCTTTGTAGTTCTACCCTTCCCCAACAGAGTTTCCAAGATATTATAGAATCCTATTATCCCTCCTAATGTATTCCACCCCCATCATATCAATCCTATACTATAATATGCCATGGCGTAAGCTATACTGACTTAATCATCCATAAAACCCCAAAGGTGGGAGAATTGACTAAATTGAGCTAACTTCCCTAGTAGGCATCTTTTATTCATCGTCACATGTTGAGGGGAGCATGATTCACGTAGTCATCCCATTGCTCTATATTTTGGAGGATAAATGGTGGGAAACTCCTCCACCCCTCATAGTAGGATCAGGGTCAATACCCTATCATGGAACCTCATTGGGGCCCAACTGTTCTTAGATTTTTTTCATCACATGGACGATTCGATAATGATATCATCTTCAATATTAACACTCATCTACACATTATAACATATGCATCAATATATTAAAACCAAAATAACGATATCATCTGCAATATAAACACTTGTCTACACATTATAACATATGCATCAATATATCCAAAACAAAAATAGATTAAAATAATCAATTTCCAGTATTCATATTTTTTGAGATCTGTGATATTGGCATTTGAGTTGATATAAGATATTCCGCTATGTCTAACCAATATATCTATAGTTAACTTTCACGTTTAGTAGTCAAGTTTAGTTAGTATAATTATATTTGTCTCATCTATTAGCACTATATAAATTTTATGCAGGCTCATGGGCGTTGCCAAATTATTTCATAGCACCTAAAATTTTGGTTATTTCATAGAACTCACAACTTTTATGATTTAGTAATGCCAACTTGCTAGTTACTGGAGCCAATGCTGTGAATGAAAAAAGTTGGCATTCAGCACAACATTTTAATAGGTATAGAAAATAAAAAAATAAAATTGAAGGCACTTTTGGGCTCTCGGGTCTATTTGTAGGTTTATAGTTATTTTTACTAAATAATTGGTGGGCCTGAGGCACAATATCCACTAAGTAATAAAAGTTTACAAGTAACTATTTCTTTCATGCTACACAACATATACAAGGCAACTTTCAAGTGCCTAGTCAAGCCACACAAGAGCAAGGGAGAGCCCACTAGGGACATATGTTATTCACAATGTGTCAACAGAAAATACGCGTATTGTCTTATATAAAGATTTGAAGACATGTTAACAATATGCATGTGGGATATGATTCCACTAATTAACCACAAAATGAATACTAAAATCGAATTCATGACATCATCTAACAAACAAAATTTGAATCGTAAGTTTGTGGTCAATTTTTATTTTTTTCATGTCATTGCCACAAGCTAAAAGCTAATATTCAAATTGGTCAAATTATAAGAATGATGCCCTATTGATTTCATGCCTATAGACTCCCGTGTCTTTTTCCAAATTTCATGGAATGAAAATCGAATGCCTTAGTTCACACTAAAGGAGCATACAATTTTTACTCCTAATGTTTCCCTAATAAGAATACACCCAACTCACAACAATCAAACAATCAAATTTCATATTCTTCGATATCATTTTGGGATCAAATCAATAACTGCAATATTACTTATCAAAAAAGAAGTAGACAAGTTCAAAATGTGGAAATCAAATCCATATAATGGATGCAGTTTCATATTTCACTGTACCCTTCAACCTTTCAACATATTTTATTATCTTTTCCAAAATAATTTTTTATTTGGATATGTTAGTTGATTTTTATTTAGTTTTTTTGTACAAAAATATTAATAGAGACATTTTTTTATTCTAATACTGTATATATTTCTTGATTTTTTAATAATCAGGGTTGGATCCTAAGGAATTTATTGGGACAATTCCTGTACCATTGTTTCTGAAAATTATTCAAATTATTTGGATCAAAAGTAATAAATCTTTGTCTATAAATATTGATGTGAAAAAAAAAATTCTCTCACTGATTTATTTATGGGAATGTATATATTTCCTTGTAACTCCATGTGAATGTGTTTGTATTCCTAATATTTTATCAATATGTATATTTCAGAATTCATCTATCAATTATGCTCTGTTCTATGTCATTAAATATTTCATTTATGTCCTCTGAAGCTTCAATGTAATTCACCCAATGTTAGGTTCTCCTTTGTAGTATATTTTATTTCTCTTTTCCTCCTCCAGCTGATATCAGATTTTGTCAAAAAAATCAATTTTTGACCTTGCCTCTATTAAGCCTTTGTTCCTTCAACCAAGAATTCAACAAACCTTTGGTTATATGAAAAGCCTGTGACTCCTTCACCCAATAGATGTTTCCCTTTCCAAACCAATCCATACAAATAAATAATTTTATTCTTTATTGAGCTATCAAGACATATCCCCCTCTGAGTTTAGAATGGCTAGCGTATAGACTCTAAAGTGATATTTTGGTTAACTCCGTTGTTAATTTCCTCCCAAATCCAAGGAAAATTTATGTGTGATAACATCATCCATAATGACAAATATGTAGTCTTTAAATTAATCACACATACCTAAAATTAAAACATAACATGTATGCATTCATTCATAACCTAATTCACATTGGTATCCATCTATCAACAACATGTACATCTTTAATTAAGAATACGTGAAAAAAACAATCATTTAAAATAGCTTTTCATTTGTAACTCTCCATATTTATAGATAAGTTCAAGATTATAGTCTTATGTGGCTTTCTAAATAAATTAATTATATACAAATTAAATTTTATGTGTTTCAAAAATCAAAACGGGCTGGGATAATTTGGGCATATAGTGTTTGAGTCTTCCCAAGTAGCATACCTATTACTATAATTGTCCCATTGGACCTTAATATTGTCCACCAGGTGGTTCCTGAGCTATCAAACTATATTTTTTAGTTATTGTAATGGTGTGACTTAAATAGTTCCCTTGTCTAATACATGTAGTTCCTTCGATTGAAGGCTATGTGATTCATTAAATATGTAGTGTCTTAGTACATACACATGAAAACAATTATGAATTTTATGCAGGTGAGGCATTACTGAAAGATAATAGGTGATAGGCCCAACTCCTTATATAATTTTAAATGGCCCAATAAATCGGGGTGAAAACTTTGTTCCCTTTCAAAACCGGATGGTGCTTTTGTTTCTCAAAATGTGGATAAAAACCTGATATCCTACTTCATAATTCCTATATGTGCTATGAACATTAACATATATTTTATTTATATCTTGTGCTTATTTTAACCATTTCCTAACTTTTTTTACCTATTATTCCATGTCTTGCATTAATTTTGGTCCCATTATCACTAAACCCTCTAACGTGTCCCAACTTAGTGGTTTTTTTCAAGGTATTCCATATAACACTTAGAATGGAGACATTCGGATTAAATTGTGGTAATTGTAGTTATATGAAAATTAAAGGAAGGGAAATTAATTTTCCCAATGTGATTTTTTCTCCATAACATATATCCTAAACCGATATTCAGTTACTTGGTTCACCCTTTATGTTTGTCCATTAGTCTCAAGGTGATCAGTGGTACATTAATTTAGTTGGGTTCCTAAAGTAGATTGCATGAAATTCTAAAACCTTTAATTGAATCACAAAGCCCTATATGATATGATATTCTTAGGAACTCCATGGAACCTCATAATTTCATTTATAAATACCTATGCTATGTCGAAAACCTCATAAGTATCTTTTACAAGAACGAAGCGAGAAATTTTCATTAGTTTATCCACCATGGAAAAAAATGCATTATCACTTTGTGGGGTAAGAAGTATCCCTACTAAGAAATCCATAGAAATCACCTCCCACTTGGTCATAGGAATTTTCTGAGGTTATAGAATATTGTTAGGTGATGATGGTAGAATTTTACCTATTGACATTCGAAACATTTTGCAATGAATGTGAAAATGTCACGCTTCATGCCTACCTAAAAGGAGAGTTTCCTCGTGCCAACACACATTTTATTTACACATATATTTGAACAATAAAATTCTATGTGGGATTCCTTGAGGTTCATGTTTCAAATATCTCCAATATCTAAGATATACATCCTTCCTTGGAATCACAAAACTTTGTCATTATCTATTTTTTATCCTTCAAACTTAGGTTCTCTTGGACCTTTACTTTGAATCCTATATCTTACTTTTAAATACCAATTATCTTCCAAATGATATTATCGAATTCATTCCCTGAAATCTACCTTAATGGGGAGAAGGAAAACATCCTTGGTCTTATACTTAGAGAATCTTCCAATACAATCTTCATCCCCTTAATGTATGAAATTCCAAATTCATATTCTCTTAATAATTCACTCCATTTACTTTGCCTAGAATTCAAGCCCCTTTGGCTAAACAAGTATTTCAAACATTGATGGTCGCTCTTGAGCAAAAAGATTCTCCATACAAGATAATGTCTCCATATTTTTGAAGCCAAGACTATAGTGGCCAAATATAAATCATGCACCGCATAAAGTTACTCGTGATGTTTTAACTTCCTTAAGGAATACATTATTACTCCCTTATCTTGCATTATGACTTGACCCATTCCTTGCTTGGATGCATTGGTATATACAATAAATTCCTTTTCCATGTCAGATGCTCGCAATATTGGTGCACTCGTTAACAATATTTTAATTTTGATGAATTCAATGTCACCTTCCTTGGCCCACTCATACCTAACTCATTTTCACTGCATGGTTGTGATAGGTGTTATGCAGAATTATGGATTATGGATAAAATGTTCTTCCCTAGATGTAGTGATCATATAGAACAACAGGTTAAATACTTTGCAGCTACTTTTCCTAACATTAAATAGACACACAAAACAGATCAAAGAACTTACTTGGAGTCCAAGTGTTTCCTATTCTCCTTCTGTCACTCTTGTCGTAGCTTCAAATTTGAGCTAAGTTGCAAAAATATTCTCTGCAAAGATGAACACTAAATAGAAAAATATAGCAATAATATAGATGTCTAATCAAGTTATTTAGTCAAATAAATAAAACATGAACCATATGCATCAAATAATAATTCATAATATGAAAGACATGAGCTTCTACAGATACATATGTGGGAAAGTAAGCAGCAATATTTATTAATGAATAGAAGGGGAGGTTACAACCCAGTGATTTATTTAGTGTCACCATCTCCAGCAGCATCCCAGCCTCATCACAATGCACATCTCTCCAGTAGCATTTCACTCAAATAAATTCCTCAATTGAAATTCCAACAGCATTTCTCTACTCCAATTCTTCCTCCTCAAACACTAAGATCTGTGCTCAATTTAAAGAGGAGTTGAACGTATCTTTCCAATCAATGACATTCTAATAATAGGCAAGACATGTTCCTAGTCTCAGAGGTATCAAATGGACACATGGATTTGAAGTTTGACACATGTGAACTCTTCTAGAAGGCACTGGCCAAGTGGAGATTCCAGAACAATGATAATTTCACTCCCAATGTGACCAACACACCCTTGAATTTCGAGAAGTGATTTGCAGAGCATCCTTGAGTGGGGTTACTTGCATATGAAACGCACTTAGTACCTTTAGAGGCAACGTTGGTGAGCTCTCATATGATATATTATAAACTTCAATTCTTGGAAACCTTTGCAGATGAAAGTCATGGATGATTTTTCTTGTTCTTTGTCTTAGGGCATATAAAAACTAAAATGATAGGGGATGATAGACCCTGTTCATTGGTCCAGGAGATGATGTCTAGTTAACCAGGTCATTGGGAATGGTGCCCAAATTGACCTATACCAATTTCCCCCTAAAGCATGAAGCCAGAATAATAATAACAATATTTAGATTGAGATTATTTACACTCTAATGGGCTGGAGATGAAGTGGAGTGGCGACCTGTATCAATATTACAATACATTACATCATGATATATCCTCTTGATCATAATTTCTGAGGGAAGGCATTCCCATACTCAGCACATAAACTTTCTAATAACATGTACACAATTTATAAAGTTGCCTACATTGGAATGTTGCCCAATAAAGACATGCCTACAGATATAGGCCCATGTTCAGATGACAATCTATATGTAAGGTCACCGTACAGATGATGTTTACAACAATCTTGAAATCACAACCCAGAGGAATGAAACTAGATCCGAGGAATTCTTATCTTGTTCACTCGATCATTCGGGTACAAGTCTAGCCATGAAAATATATGATTTGTAGTCGAATATGGTAAGACATCGTTTGATTACCAGCCAATGATTAACAAACACGAGATAATCATCATTGATATCAATGGCCCTCAAAGTACTGCAGTACATTTCATAAGGCATGAATAGATGATTTGATGTCGAACGCCAAACAAAATCTTTTGGTCAAAAGTCTGGAAGCGAGGATCTTGTTGATGCTATAACAAGCCTCATGGTACTAGAATATAATGTTTCTAAGTGAACTTCCTGGATAATGATTTGTCATCAACAGGAAGCCACCTTATTGCAAAATGGGAGTTACTGATTTCGAAGAAAGGTATGACTTGATATATCAATGTTTAGGGATGACTGTTATGAGAATCAAGGTTTATGAGTATTGTAGAAGGATGAGTATTCACTGGATGACTTCTCTTGAACATATCGGCGACACTGAGATGAGTTAGTAGCATTGACACTAAACGGAAGTGAAGGTATGAATGAACCGTCAAGAATATTACCCAACCCAAACAGTCACAGTGATGGAGTGAAGTGTCATGTTCAAGAGCGACCTACTACCGTAAAAAGTTTTGTTCACTTTCCCAAATTTTCCCCGATCATTTATCGACCAGGATAACATTTTCTTGATCTATAATTCAACCCTTCGGAAAAATAGCTATTTAATAATTTCACGAGTCTTGCGATGAATGAAACTCGATTCTTGCCATGATCGACAAGCCCATCATTATTTTATGTTTTAACGAGCTTAACGACAATGACAGCCCGATTCTTTTTCATATTTAGAGAGTTTGAAAAAGAGGACGAAAGAAAACTTCATAAGTAATTTTTCGTAAAGTTGTCGCTCAGATCCAAAAAAGTGTAAAATAATATCTGAGAGAACCTCTTTAGTCATTTTTGACCAAGGTATTCCTTTTTCGTAAATATTCTATCTCGGTCCGGAAAAGGGTTAAACTTATACTGAGTAGATATAAATTCATTTACTTTTATGAGCTCAAAAAGACAAGTGCTCGGCAATATTTTCACATTATCGGAGTCTAAAAAGAGCTGAAAGAAGACTCTAGGGGTTCCTTTTTCACTGTTATCGAAGCTCAAAAAAAAGATAAAAGTATGCTTCAAATCCTTTTTCGTTTTTAACAAAACTCGAAAAATAAGGATAAAAACTATGCTTTGTGGTCAAATCATTCTCGAAATAAATCTGCACGACTAATCTTTTCATCAATTGTAAGACCTATTCACAACAACATCAAATGGATTAAAAATACCCGTTTCATGATAAAAACCATATTCATAGCAACAAATATGATTTTCAAACAATTAAATGACTATATAAAAGAGCTTTACTATTAATTTTTACCATTCACTAGTTACCATTTGCATTTTGGAGCTCTAAACCTGTTTTTCCCCCTAAACTTCAGTGGCTGATTGGGTGCAATAAGTAAGAATGTTTTGAATTCCCCATGCAAGAGCACGTGTCGAATGCCCCATACAGGAGTAGGTGCTCCCCAAGCTTCATTTCATTCATCTAAGTAGATTGCTGGTTACTAGTAGTTGGATGGAATGAAGGTTCATTATAGGGGAGGATTTGTTTCATTTTTTAACGAGCTTGACACAGGAAAAGAACTATGCTCATGACCTGTTTCATTTTCTAACGAGGTTGACACTGTAAAATAACTATTCTCATGGACTATTTCATTTTTAACAAGGTTGACACAATAAAAGAACCATCCTCATATGCACTTGTTTCATTTTTTAACGAGGTTGACACAAGAAAAGAGAATTATCCTCATAGGCACTTGTTTCATATTTTAATGAGGTTGACACAAGAAAAAAGAACTATCCTCAATACCTGTTTCATCTTTTAACGAGGTTAACACAGTAAAAGAACCATCTTCATAACCTGTTTCATTTTTTAACGAGGTTGACACAGTAAAAGAACCATCCTCATTGTGCAGTTGAACTAGTGGGTGTGCTCTGGAAAATACGTAGTCTAATGGAGTCATCATTTAAGGATTTTTATGAGAACCACAAATGATAAGTTATAACATGCGTTGACGGGTCTTCTCCAGGGTTTTCATTGAATTTTGGAATTTCAGAGGGTAATTTCTATGAAATCACCGGTTACCAAGGAGAATAACTAATTGGACTAGCTTGATATTGCACTGAAGATGTGAATAAAGGATCAAGTCATTCAATACTCATAAGGGAGTAACCACATAGGATTCCAGATGATGACATCGATGAAGTCAATGGACAAAAAATCAAAGATGAAGCAACAATAAATGTTGTCACAGCTGAAATAGATGGTTCAGTCTGGGATGTTATCTCAGCCATGGTCAAATGACCCAATGTATACCCTATAGAATCTACGGGAACTCGAAGTGAAACAGGATCAACAAAAGCAGAGGAAGGTGATTGAGGAAAATACTCATACAGGTAAAGCTCCTACCGAAAATGTGTTGGAGTTAAAGGTGTCTCGTCTTGTGATATTTCTTCAATCGAAATTAAACCAAGTGGTAGTATTTCACTGTCAGGCCCAAAGTATATTTCAGGTGGTTGACTATGTGATATGGGATACTCAATGGCTACAAAAATTTATGGGATGACCAATGCAGGAACAACTTTTAGTTGTTCAACTATGGGATTCAGATGTTTTGGCAAATAGGAGACAGGATCTGGATCAACTTCTGGTTTAAAAACGTCGGGTCCAGGAGGTATGGTCTCACTAATTGGATGGATCGTGACCACAAGTAGTTGTGAGGACTTTGTTTCGAAAACAATAGACGAACTGGGATGTGTATAAACAATAGAGGTATAAATATTCTCATGATCAATTTGATTGTGTTTTTGCAAAGCATGATAATTTTACATGCTTAAATGGAAGAAAGTTTTGTTGTACATATTGTGGTGGATTTAACCATGTTGTTTCGAGATGTTGGATGAGGAAGAAAGCATACAGGAAGCAGATTTGGCAAAGACAACTTTCAAAGAAGGTGCATAAGTTTTGCACATATTTCCAAAAGAAGGGACATGATGTCTCCCATTGTTGGACTTTGCATCCAACTATTTGTCCAAATCACATGCAGCAAGAGGACAAAAATATTGGCGCCAATGGAACTATGGATTCTATTATCGATGTGAAAATGGAAGATTCACATGAAGAAGTGTTGCAGCAGCAAAAGTCGCCATGGAGGTGGCTTGGAAAGAAGTGGATGGAATTCTTAACACAGTAAGAAATACTCCTTTGTAAATATGCACATTTTGGTTATATGCATGTATTTCTGTTGAAAATCTTGATGCAAGATTGCATATAATTGCAGTTCAGTTGAAGGAATTTCTTCGTTGTTGCAAAATTTCACCGTGGAGGGGTAAAAGATGAGTATGATACTCACTTATATTTCAGAAATATCTTTTAGTGCAGCTCTTTATCCACCCACATTTTTTTGGGATTATGTACTTGTTGGTACTTGAAAGGAAGAGTTGAAGGTGTACATGTGCATGGAAGTTGTATTTGTAAATAGCGAACTGTAAATAGGTTCATTGTAAATTGATACATGCACATGTGGTTTTCAAGATGTATCATGTTGTTTATCGACTTGTGTCAATTGTATCGCACATGTTTTTCAACTTGTGTCGATTTTGTTGCACACTTTTTACATTGATTTTGTGTCAATTGTTTAGCAAATTTGATGACGACTTGTTGTTGATGTCGCATGTTGCACATCTTATGTTTGAGCCACCTTGGATCATTGATCAAGGCAGCAATGTACAGTTTCCTTTTGCAAATTTATTGCCAGAAATTTTCTAAGTGAGTGCAAGAAAGGCAGCCTCTTGACAGGAGGATAAGTGCATCGAGGAAGGGAAGTGTGAATTGCTTTCTAGTTATGGTTAAAAATCACTAGCCATGCAAGGCAAGTGTTTGTAGGCTGAAACGAAGAGGGTGTGGTACTCTCATTTTTTGTACATATCAGTTTTAGTAGTCCAAGAGAGCTTTTGGGGTCCAAAAGCTTCTCATTTGGGAGGTGTGATTAGAACTGGATCAAGGACCTAAGGATTAGCTGAAATTTCAAAGTTACAGGATTGGCTTGAAACCAAGATGGTTGCATAGGTCTCATCTTCCTAATTCTGGTGCCATAAATGGTTCAAAAAATGAACACCATATGAATAATTTATTGCACTTTGAATCCCAAGTGGGTTTGGCAGAGCATGGAGGGGCCAGCCTTCCTCCCGTGGAACCTCGTCATATGACCAGTGTGGGAGCTTAATGTTAAGAGTACTTAAGGAGCCTAATATCAGGTTTAATATTTAATTAAGCTTCAGTTAAGTGGAGTTTAATATGGCGGAGATTCTGGAGGCGCTCCCAAATTTAGGCGGACTTCCACTTTTAGTGGCGTTAACTCACAGTTGCCCCACATTTAGTGGAGGAAATTGGGGCAAAGTTGTTTTGGTCATAACTCTCTCATTATTAAACCAAATTGGATGAAATTTTAGTCAATTTTGGGTCTCTTTGACCTTATGAAGAGTTTAGGATAGGTTTCAGGTCGAATGGAGGTGATATTCAGTAACTTTTTCTTCAGGTAAGATGAAGGAGCCATCAGGGCCACCATGAGACAAATTTAGTTTGAGGCCTAACCAGGGGAGTTAGAGTCCTTTTCTAGAGTTCCAATAGGCTAAATTGGATAATTTAGATGTTTTTTATTTTATGAAATGGTTTTCAGAGCCTGTAGAGAGCATTAGAAAGCCGAAAATCTTCATTTAAGTTCAAGAGGCCATTTTTTCCTGCTTTTTCCAACAGCAGTGCAGGGCTTAGCCAGAGCTACTTAAGACCATTTGCAGCAAAAAAGTGGTAATTATTGACTAAAAATTTGATTTTGAATCTAATGACATAGGTTTCAGAAAGTTGGGATAACTTCTAGAGGTCAAAAACTCAGCAGAGAGCTTTTCTTTAACCTTAGTGCCGAGGGGTGCCGACAGTGTATGGAGGTGAAACCAGAGAAGCTGAAGGTCGTTTCTCATGAAAATATAGTCGAACCTGGCTATTTTAGACATTTTGGAACCAACGGATGTGGTTTAAGAACATTTTAAGAACTTATTAAACTCGAGAAGTTGATGGGAAGGTTTGGGCAGCCCTGGGAAAAACGTGGAGGATAGCCTATTTTGGGGATGTTGTGCTTGATTTAAGCAATTTATCAATTTAAATTTGGTGTTTGATGTTTTTTGGATACATCAATAGTGGTTTCAGTGATTTAAACAGAATTCTGATGGATTTTGTGCCATTTAGAAGCTCATAGAAGCTTAGTGCACCGACATAAGGAAATGTGTTAACAGGAGCCTAAAGCTGTTTGCGGAATTTGGACAGCCATTAGAGGGATGTTAAATGGTATTCTCGGCCCTTTGATTCATTTTTTTATTCAGTGGTGTTAAGCATGAAACTTGTAAAATAACAATTACGTTAATCCCAAAGAGTCGAGTCTAGTTGACAAGACTCAAAGGAGACGTGGCCCATGAGATTTTGGGTGAACTCCTATATTATATTGTTGTTGTGCTTAATGGTATTATTAATGAATTATGTTTCTGTTATACATGTTAAACTATAGCAAGAACAAATAAACTTAAGACACATAAACAATAAAAAAAACATACACCACTTTCAAGCCAAAATTCCACAAAACGTCAAGTTCAAGCCAGATCATTTAAATTAAAACTAAGTGGTAGGTTCTTGAACTCCATACAAGTTATCCAGACCATTTTCAGATCAGGGGCGACCGATACAGGAAAAAATTCCATTCGTTCGACTTCGGGATGCAGATGTTCTAGCAAAAAAGAGACAGGATCTGGATCAACTTCCTGTTGAACAACGTCAGGTTCGGGAGGTATGGTATCATTGATTTGATGGATTGTGACCACGGGTAGCTGAGAGGAATTCATCTCAACAACAATAGACAAACCAGGATTTGTAGAAACATCTTGTGTCGACTCTGGTATATGTGAAGATGATGCTTCACTAGAGGTACTAATGGTACTAGTTTTGGTAGAGCGATGTAGCCTTTGCCGACCAGAAGTGACTTCTGGTGGTAAAGGTGTTTTCAATGCAAGTGTACGCGAACGAAGGGGAAAGGGATTTTCTTCCTCCTTGATGACTGATTTATTTTATGACCAAAAAAAATAAACAAAATAAAAGGGCAATTCTAGGAAAAATGTTTACCAAGAAACTGTGAACTGCAGAATACCTCCTGGCAAACCAAGAAGTACGGGCAAGCAATCTCCCCGAATGTTGTGTTCGATGTATCACAATTTATAAGGCGGATGACTCGGTTCACTATGGATGGATATCAACCTAAATTTTTCCTCCCAAATATACCTGAAGGCACTTGGAGGCCCAAGTCCATATTAGCGATGTCTAATGTGAAACTGCACAGTGAGAGCACCCCTTTATACTTTTCGTACTATAACACCGCCCGATATACCCGAAGGTACGTGGACGAGCTACGATATACTTATGTACATGGAGTGAGGTGTCACACTTGAAATGTATCATAGATAATTAATGACAGTTGCTATGTTTTACGATTCCGGAACACGTCTCTAGCCTAGACCTTATAAATGTTATCGTCATGGTTCTAATGCTTTTTTAGGTAAAGTGATGTAAATTTTAAGTTGATGTTGTTTATCAATTTGCCTCTAAAGGTTCACCGCGATGATATGATGGAAATTCCTAAAATGCAACTAAAATGATAAGCAAACTTTTCAATTTTATCTTTTTCAATGAAAATCATAGCTACTAAGGGAAAGAGAAATCAATTTTGAGAGCAAACAACAAAGAGCACAAACTAATATGCAGCTTTCCTAATTTGTTCCTATGCAAAACACACAATTCACTATATGCAAATGCGGGTTTTTCTTTTCAGTCCCCTTAATGTGAATGAAGAAAGGAAACTATATGCATCAAATCAACAAAAAACAAATTCTTTCTTCTTTGAGAAACGATGAATTTAACAACAATTTCTCTTTTAGGAAAAACGAAGAATGAAACTACAATTTTTCCTACAGGAAATGAAGAATTTAATGAAAATTTCCTTTACGAAAACAAATGGATCTAATGCAGAAAATAAAACACTTTGAATTTTATTTGTTAATGATAAATAAAAACACTTAAAGAGACATTGAACAAACTTACTTTTCAAAGAAGGAAGAATTAGACAAATTCACTGGTCTCTATGAGGTATCAGACAATTGAAAACATAGCAAAAAAAAAGCTGAGTATGATTGCAATGAAAAATTCAAAGGGAATTTGGTTGGCTTAGGGGGAAATTAGTCTCTAAGGGGAGATAATGTGTTGCAAAGCACCACTGAGTGGGAGACAGTGCTATGAAAAACACTGTGTCTTGACCAACGGTGCATTGGGCGCAACAGAGATTCAAATTTCAAGCTACTAAACACACTTCTAATGCAATTGTTTGATTCAAAAGTCTAATAATTGACAGTAGATGCTACTGGGAGGATAAGCATTGGCAAAAACACTATGAATGAAGGGAAAAATCCTCAGCGGAGTCACCAATTTGTTATGCGGAATTATGAATTACGGATAAAACACATTCCCTAAATGTGGTGTTATGCATTTAGAAAAGCAGATCAAAGACTTTGCAGACACTTTCTCTAAGAGTAAATAGACACACAGAAAGATAGAAGAACTTACTTTTGATCCAAGCACTTCATATTATCCTTATTTCTCTCTTGTTCTAGCTTCCAATCCAACTTTGATCGCCAGACTAGTTCTTGCAAGTATTAACACTAAACAGCAAAGAGATTGCAATATACAGATGGATATTTATATTAATAAGTTAAATTGATGAAACATGAAACATATATATCAGTTAAGAATCCATGATATGAAAGATAGAAACATAAACAAATACATATATGGGAAAATGAGAAGTAATCTTTATTAATGGATAGAAGGGGGGGTTACAACCAGCGATCAATTTAATGTCACCAGCTCCAGCATTCATCCCAGCCTGATCACAATAAACATATCACCAGCAGCATATCACTCTTATCACACACTCAATTGAGAATCCAATAGCATTTATTTACCAAATTTCTTCCTTTCCTAGCACTAGGATCTGTGCTCAATTTATAGGGCAATTGAAGGTAGTTTCTCAATCAATGACTTTCAAATAATAGGAAAGACATGTTCCCAAGCTTAGACATGTTAGATGGACACATAGATTCAAATTTTGACACATATGGAATCTTCTAGAAGGCACTAGCCATGTAGAGATTCTGGAACAATGATAATTTCGCTCCCATTTGACCAATGCACTCTTGAATGTCACGAAGTGATTTGCAAAGCACCCTTGAATGGAGGTAACTGCATATGCAAAGTAGTTAGTCCCTTGAGAGGCTACGTTGGTGAGCTAATATGTGATATAACGTATACCTCAACCCTTGAAAACCTTGCAATAGAATTCATGAACATTTTTTTCTTGTCTTAGGGCATGTAGAAACTGAAATGATAGGGGATGATAGACCCTATTTATTGGTTTTGGGGATGATGTCCAGTTTAACCATATCATTGCGAATGATGTCCAAATTGACCTATAACACCTGGTGCACAACCAATATCCAAGAAACCTTACAAGATGACATCCCGAGAGCTTTGTGAGTTACATATGCAGTTAAAAGAGCTTTTAGACATGGGATTTACTAGACCTAGTATTTCACCTTGGTGTGCACCAGTGATTTTTGTCCAGAAGAAGGATGGTTTCTTAAGGCTATGTATATATTATAGGGACTTGAATCGAACCAAAATAAAGAATAGGTACCTAATACCTAGAATAGATGACCTATTTGACCAAGTGAAGGGAGAAGTCATTTTCTCAAATATCGATCTATGATCTAGATACAACCAATTGAGGGTTAAGGAAGGTGACATACCAAAAACTACATTTTTGACTCAGTTTGGGCACTATGAGTTCGTAGTTGTACCATTTAGTTTTACCAATGCACCAGCAGTATTCATGAGTCTCGTGAATGGTGTGTTTAGAAAGTATTTGGACCAATTTGTGCAAGTATTTTTTGGACGATATTATTGGGTATTCCAAGGATGAAAAAGAGAATGAAGACCACCTAAGGGTTGTATTGACCTACTTAAGGGAAAAACACTTATATGGAAAATTTTCAAAATGTTCCTTCTTTCAAAGGAAAATTCATTATCTTGGGCGCATCATTTTGGGAGAAGGGATTTCAGCTGACCCATAAAAGCTAAATGCCATAATGGATTGGCCAGTGCCGAAAAACCCTCATGCGATGCATAGCTTCATGGGGATAGTACGTTATTATTTCAAATTTGTGGAATGTTTTTCAAAGATTGAAAAACCCATCACCACATTACAGCGAAAATGGGTTAGGTATGAATGGACATATGAATGTGATACAGCATTCACCAAACTAAAGAGGTTACTAACTACTGCGCCAATCCTTTGAGTGTCTGACATGGAAAAGGACTTTGTTGTATTCATAGATGCTTCAAAGCAAGGATTGGGAGAAATTTTGATGTAATAAGGTGGAGTAATAGCTTATGCATCTAGAAAATTGAAGAAACATGAAGAGTTGTATGCTACCCATGTATTAGAGTAAGAAACGGTGATGCTAGCTTTGAAACTATGGATACACTACCTTGTTGAGAGAATATTTGAGTTAAGAACTAAGCATCAGATCTTGAATCACCTCTTCCCTCAGAGATATTTGAATGCTAGACAGAGGCAGTGGAGTCAATTCATGAGTGAGTTTTATTTTGGGATCTCATACATTAAGGGAAAGGAGAATTTGGTGAATGATGCACTAAGTAGGAGGCCACAGACCTTCTCTTTAGTACCCTTGAGGTTTAATTTGAGGGAACGTGTGTTGGAAAAACTCTTTGAAGATAGTTGGTATCTAAATTTTATATCAACACTCCATAATGCGAAGCAGATAGAATCAAAGTTTGAGGGTTATTTCCTTGAACCAGGTGGACTATTGAGATTTCAAGGGAGATTGTACATCCCTAAGGAAGAGGGTATAAGAAGATCCATTCGTGACGAGTCACATAGAGCACTCTATTGTGCACAACCTGGAGTGAAGAAGATGTATGCTGACATGAAGAAACCATTCTTTTGGGGAGGCATGAAGCATGACATAGTCCATTTTGTTGGAAAATATCTTGAATGTTAAAGAGTCAAGCCTGATCATCTCCATCCAGCAAGACTCCTACAACTGCACGACATCACTATGTCTAAATGGGAGGTCATTTCTATGGATTTTGTTGTAGGTTTTGTTCAGCATTGGAAAAGGTATGCATTTGCCATGTATTTCTTTATCTTTTTCCTTTTATCATGACTCCTTTATTTTCTATAATGATAATATATTAAATAATTACAATAGAATTGAGGAGATTAGTGCTTATTGTGAAATTAACTAAAGATTGTCTTTTCTTCTATATAGGAACTAAATGAAGTGGGAAGCCACCATTCGAAAGGAAAAGATAAGGCAGATGTAACTGTTTTCCCTCCAACAAAAGGTCATCGCCAGACAAGAAGACCAAGATCAGAGCGCACAGTCAAATTAAAGAAAGGAACAGCACAGCACCAGCGCAAGAAGAAAAAACGATAGCCGAGAAGGAAGATAGAGCGAATCCCTCAGGATCTCTCGATCCTGAGGGATCGCTGCTCAAAGTTATATATACTTCTTTTTTCCTCTGTTGGTTGTTATAAAAGAACAGGGCTTGTAGAAATGAAGGGATACCTCGTATGATTATTCATATTTCCTTTTGTAATTTTCAGAATTGTTCATCGACTCTTGTTAATTAAAATAGAGTATGATTGCTTGTAAACTCTGCGACATATGATTAATACATAAATTCGGTTGTTGTTCCGTTAGTTGATACTGGAGTAATTCGGTGGTGCTTCACTAGGGCTAAAGGCCCGGCCCTGGTCGATCCACTTGCTATTTGTACCTTTAATTTCCAATTTCAGTCGTGTGATGGTTTGCATTAGTTTTCATTTCCTTTAAACTGCATTGCTTCACAGTTACCTAGTTTATATGTTACTGTTTAATGATTTATGAAATTGGTGTGTTGCATCAGTGAATTGCGTTGTTGTCCCTTTCCACATAACAAGAGTATTTATTCTTTTATAATTTGTATTGTTATTCTTTGCAGATACAGAGTTTCGCTATTCAGGATTTTTGTTCATTTCCATTAATAGTTTGTTGTTCATTTCCATTCATAGATTGATGTTCATTGCCATTAGAAAGAGCTTGTTGTTTATTTCCAGTAAATAGATTTTCTATTCATTCCTATTAATTAGCTTTACTATTTATTCCTTTTTACAAGAGTTTGGTTTTGCTTTGGTGTGTTATTACAAAAATCTTGTTTAGTCAATTTTCATTAGCAGCATTAGTGATTTAACATAGTTACCATTTCCATTTAATTACTTTATTGTGGAATGCAAGATCATCAACTATAAAGGACATTGGTTATTACTGCCTACATTCTCAGATTTATTACCTTGTTCATATTTTATTTCATTTACATCAATTGACAGAGGAAAGAGTTATTACTACTGCATCCTTGACTGATGATTTTTGAGTGATTGTTTGAACTATATAACATTGAGTTTCATATTGTTGCAATTAGATTTCATTTTCAGGAATCCGTTTACTCTTGTATTTAAGACATTGTACTACACATTGAAGAACATTACTCTTAGATTAAATTTCCGCCTCAGACTGAGTACACTCTTGAGATAAAAGTCGTACCTGGATTGATAATTAATGTAGGATAAACAAGAGTTAAAAATACACCTTTTATACCTCAACATTTTGGTGCCATTTCCGGGGAGAGTGTAGCTATTTAGAAAAGAGTGATGTACATTTGATTTTCTCTGCTAGGGAAAAACGAGGTATTAAAAACAAAAGGTAAGAACCTGCGTACCGAGCGAGGAACATGCTTGTTCATCTGCCTACTTCACAGCAAAATTGAGTGAAAATTTAAGGTAGGAATGAATGCTTGCTTTTTTTTGAATGACTAGAAAATTTAAACAAAACGAAATTCCTCCCAGACCTGAAAAATGTAAGGGGTCGGTAACCCTTGGGCGAACAAATTTTATCAACAACATCATTAAGAGAGTTGAATCTCAGCCATTAGTAGGCCCTAGAAAAATTTCTTCTAGACAACCTACTAGTTCCCTTCGGGCCACAGAATCACCATCTGTATCTTTTGCTGAGGTGCATAGTCAAACACGAGCAATATTCTAAAGAAATTGAGAATTCTCGCCCAATATCTTTACAAGAAGAGAACTCTAGTAATCTCCGGGAAGGGGAAGGAGAAACAGGGGAAAGAGAAAAACCAGGATCCCCTCTTGAATTAGTCCAAACACTAAGCAGCCCAAATAATGGAAGTATTGTCAAAATCATCCAAAACAAAGCTGAAGAACTTGAAGAACAAAAATCCCCTCGGATAATAGTTCAGTAAGGGACACTCATTATCCCAGACCAAGGAAGTGTTGTTAAGGTCATCCCTACTCCTTCTAGTCAGTCTAGGAATAATTCTCTAGAAATCCCAGAAAGATATTGGCACATATTTGATCAAATGGCCCACAACCAGCAAACACCCCAAACTTCCACACTGCAATATCCCATTGTGGACACTGCAGTTAATGCACCAATGAAGGTCATTCCTCTCCAGCATATTCCTACATTCCATGGCTTAACATCAGAAGATCCAGATGCATTTTTGTTTGAATTCGATGTATTATGCAGAGGGTACGACTATACCACCGATCCCCAAAAGTTAAAATTATTCCCCTCCACATTAAAAGGAGCAGCTCTACAATGTTTTATGCGGTTAGGTGGAGGTGTTATAAATGATTGGGATCAGATGAAAGATGCTTTTCTAAAGAAATATCAGGATTATTGTAGGTCCAGGGAATTAAAAGATGAAATATTTCAGATGACAGCAAAACCTAATGAAACATTGGAGGAATATGTAGAACGCTTTCAATACAACCTCCAGAGATCACCCTATGCATCTTTACCCTTTCCTGATAATGTGTTAAAAACTACATTAATTAAAAGGATGAAGGAAAAATGGGTTGAAACATTAAACATCATGGGCAAAGGTGATATATATATGTATCGGGAGTTCAAGAGGCTGCACAAGACTAAAACCAGCAGAACGTGACATGACCACAAGGGATAGCAAGACCTCCGGTGGAGGTATAACCTGCACAGAAATTGGCAATCTACTAGAAGATTTCAAAACTGATATTCGACGGACTCTGACAATGCAGCTTGATATCATCCAAGCTAAAAAAAAGCAAGCAGAAGCAGAACAAAATTTGGCAATATTCTACCCTAAATGCAAAAAGAAACATAGCCATAAAGAGTTCCCCTTGGATACAGTCTGAGTCTGTGCCATCTGCACGAAAGATCACTCTACAGAAATTTGCCCCTCACTGCTGAGATTGAAAGCAGTCTACAAAGAAGCGGAAGAAGAAATAGAAATGGTATATCTACTCAATCAGTGCCATCAATGGCAGGCACGACAAACAAGTATGCCCATTGATCCATCCTATTATTTTCATTCTCCTCAGTATAATGCTCAGAAATATAATGGAATGTGGAAAAATCAGCAACCCTTTCCTAGTTGGCCACAGCAGCCATTTCCTACACCACCATGGCCAAATCAAAAAAATCAAACCAATTGGCCAAATTTTTTGTACTGTCCACCATTTTGGAAAAATAATACATATCCAACACAATGGTCCCCCTCCACCTCACAGAGTCAGACCTGGCAGTCGAACTAGAAAATATCTATGAATCAACCAGCTGGAACGATTCCTTTCCCTCCACCTACACTGCCAGCACCATATACATTGCAACAAAATCCCCAGACCAACTTAAGACCACAACTCCTAGCCCAACCCAACCCAAACCCTAATAATAGACTAGTTCAATCTGTTCAAATAATTGAAGCACCAGAACTAGAAACCGAGTTAAGGGAGTGCAACGACCTTCAACTAAGGTCTGGGCGCATAATAGAATCAGAGGGAGACAAAAATGTTCAAGTTGAAAATCCATTACCTTCAGAACAAACACTGCAAAAGGAGAATGTGGTTATACAATAAAATCATGAGCAAGCAACCACCTCTTATCCACCATTCCCAAAATGATTAATCATATCTCGTCCAATAGAACATCCTGATTTTGATCTTCTGGGAGAACTGAAAAATTTGTGTATGAAAATGCCACTCCTCCAAGCTATCCAAGGTATTCCCATTTATGCAAAGACCATAAAAGAACTATGCATAAGAAATCCAAAGAGGAGAACAACAACTAACCCAACCGTCCAAGTAGTTGGCACTCTATCTGATTTACTATCAGGAAGAGAAGCACCTGTAAAGTATGAGGACCCAGGAAATCCTATAGTTACGGTGAAAATCAATGGACAATCATTTCCAAATGCCTTAGTTGATTTGGGAGCTGCAATTAATATCCTAACAACCACCACTTGCCAAAAAATTGGCATTACATCATTAGATCCAACAACAACCTTATTGGAATTGGCTGACTGATCAGTAGTCAAGCCAGAAGGCACACTACATGATGTAATGGTATCTGTAGCCTCCTGGGAATATCCTGCCGACTTCTTGATTATCAACCCCAAAAACCGGCTAGATGGACACCCTTTAATATTATGTAAACCTTGGCTGGCAACTCCTGATGCCTACATTGGCTGTTGGCAAGGCAGCATGACTATAACTAGAGGGAGTTATGTCAAGAACTTAGCTTTATACCCTCCAGCCCAGCCAAGCCTAACAATAATAAAAACAAAGAGACAACCTGTATCATATCTCATAGAAAAAATTAGATCACCATTAACCATATAAGATGCCCTCGACTTTAAAGACTAAACAGAGGATGACATCATTAACAGTTTCATTAACAAACCAAAAACCAGATCCCATTTGCAATGTCACGTGATCAAGGCAGCATTTGATAATGAAGAAGAAGAAGATCCCCTGAAAGAAATCCAAGAACAATCAATACCTACCACTTCTGTTTACAATAGAAAATCTATAGAAATTGAGCCAGGAAAAACTCTGAATATTAACAAAAATCTGATTGTTGAACAAGAAGAAAAATTGGTCCAACTACTAAAAAAATATAAGGGAGCTTTTGCATGGGATTACCCAGACATGAAAGGAATTGATCCCCAGTTATGTACGCACCACATTTATACAGAAAAAAAGATGATATACCCATTCGCCAACCTCAACGAAGATTAAACCCTCATCTTAAGGATATTGTGAAAGCTGAATTACAAAAACTTTTGGATGTCAAATTTATTTATCCAATATCTGAAAGCAAGTGGGTCTCTCCACTAGTAGTGGTGCCAAAGAAGAATGGGAAGTGGAGGATATGTGTAGACTACAGAGAACTAAATAAAGCAACCCAGAAAGACCACTTTCCCCTTCCTTTCATTGACCAGGTATTAGATACATTAGCAGGGAAGAAATTATTTTCTTTCTTAGATGGCTTCAGTGGATACAATTAGATTCAAATTGCCCCTGAAGACCAAGATAAGACTACTTTTACCTACCCTTGGGGGACATTTTCTTACAGGGTTTTACCCTTTTGTCTATGCAACACCCCTGCCACATTTCAGAGGGCCATTCTTAGCATCTTTTCAGATATAATAAATTAAGGGCTCGAAGTATATATGGATGATTTCACACCTTATGGAGATGATTTTGAGCCAGCATTAGAAACATTGGAAAAGGTGTTGCAAATGTGTATTGACACCAGACTCTACTTAAGCCATGAGAAGTGACACATGATGATGACCGAGGGACTCATCTTAGGTCATTATATCTCAGCAGCTAGAATACAGGTAGCTCCAGCTAAAATTTAGATACTTTTGTTAATACCTACTCCTACCACACAAACAGAGGTACGTAGCTTTCTCAGATTTTCTGGTTATTATAGAAGATTTATAAAGCATTATTCTCAAATAGATGCACCTCTATACACACTAACAGGGAATGTTGATTTTAATTGGATAGATAAATGTGACCATGCTTTTGGGTATCTGAAAAAGCTTCTATCAACAGCCCCAGTGCTAAGGGGCCCAAATTGGGATTTTCCATTCCAAATTTCATCTGATGCCTCAGACACAGCGATTGGAGTAGTCCTTGGGTAGGAAGAAGATAAAAAACCATATGGAATTTATTATATTAGCAAGAATCTATCTCCTGCTGAATTAAACTATACTGTGATTAAGAAATAATTTTTAGCTGTAATACATGCTGTAAATAAATTTAGACATTCTATAACTGGGTATCTTGTAGTTTTATATACAAATCACTCTGTCATAAAATTTTTAGCAAATAAACCTGTTACAAATGGTAGAGTAACAAGATGGTTGATTCTGTTGCAGGAATTTGACATCACAATAAAGGATCGATGAGGAAAAGAGAATCTTGTAGCTGATTTTCTCTCACGAATGCCAAAACTAACAGACGCAGCAGTAGTCGAAGATTAGTTCCCAGATGAACATTTGTTTGCCGTTACTGCCAGAACCCCATGGTATGCTGATGTTGCAAATTATTTAGCAGTAGGTAAATTACCTAAGCATCTAACACCCAATGAATGAAAACAGATAGTGCAACGCAGTACCCGTTTCTCTTGGATTGGGGGTTACCTATTTAATACCGGAGCAGATATGCACATCAGAAGATGTGTCCGAGAAGGCGAAATATTTGACATCCTAAAAGCATGCCATGATGGGACATGTGGCGGACATTTCGCAGATCGCAGGACCAGTCACAAGGTTTTACAAACAGGCTATTACTAGCCTACAATTTTTAAAGATGCTAAAAAGTTTGTACAAGCCTGTGATAGTTGCCAAAGGGCAGGATGCCCTAGACAGTTCGATGAAATGCCTTTGAACCCACAGTTCGTAATCGAGCCATTTGAGCGTTGGGCGCTTGATTTTTTTGGTCTTATTAACCCACCATCAAATCAGAAAACATATATACTAGTTGCAACAAAGTATGTTACTAAATGGGTTGAAGTAGAGGCACTTCCAAGAGCTATAGAGGACTCTGTAATAAAGTTCCTTTTCTAGATATTTGTGCGATATGGCCTCCAAGGGACGTAATTACAGATGGAGGACCACAATTTGTAGGTAATAAAATCGCTACAACATTAAAAAACTACCACATTCAGCACAAAATCACGACCCCATACCACCCACAGGAAAATGACCAGGTGGAGAGCACGAATAAGGTAATAGAATCTATACTGAAAAAAACAGTTGCATCACACCGACGTGACTGGGCTTTAACATTGTCGGAAGCCTTGTGGGTGTACCGAACAACATGGAGAAATACCACTGGGTTTTCACCATATCAATTAGTATTTGGAAAAGAACCCATCTTTCCAATAGAATTTCAAATTCAAACATTAAGAACAGCCTAGGAGGTGGGTTTAGATTTAAATGAAGCCCAGGTCAACAGATTACAAAAAATCAACGAGTTAGATGAAATTAGGCTCTCCGCCCTCCAGCACACTGCATTAATTCAACAACAGAGAGAAAAATGGCACGATGCCCTCATTAAAAAGAAAATATTCCACAAAGGAGATTGGGCACTCCTATATGACTCCAAGTTTTAGGATTTCCCCGGAAAACTCCAGACACAATGGCTTGGACCTTATGAGATACAGAAATTGCATGAAAATGGCACCATTACATTAACTACCATTGATGGATTTGGACATTCTTTCAAAGCAAACGGTCATTGACTACGACTTTACCATAAACCGCTTAATCGGAAGTCCTTTTACCATCAATTATGGGGAGATTCTACAATGTGGATTCTTGTTGAGGAAGATAATTCCTCCTCAGCACTTATTCACTGATTAATTCATTTATTTCTAAAACTTGTACATAAGATTTTCTTTTAAATTCTGCCTGTATAAACTATTTTTTTGTACAGACTTTATTTTTGTGTTGTTCCTCTTAAAGGAACATCAATATTGTGTGCTTTTATTTTTTGTGCTATTCCCCTTAAGGAACAGTTGTTGTTCCTCTTAAGGAACAGTAATCATTTCTCTTAAGGAACAACGCGTCTGCGTGTTCATCTTTTTGTTGTTCCTTCCAAAAGGAACAACATTTCTGCTAATTGTTTTTGTTGTTCCTTTCAAAAGGAACAACATTTCCGTTGAATGTTTTTGTTGTTCCTTCCAAAAGGAACAACATTTCCGCTAATTGTTTTTTCCGTTCCTTTTAGAAGGGACAGCATTGTTGCTAAACGTTTTTGTTGTCCCTTCCAAAAGGAACAACATTTTTACCGATGGATTTCGTTGTTCCTTTCAAAAGGAACAACAATTCCGATGATTGTTTTTTTTGTTCCTTTCAAAAGGAACAACATTTTTTTTCTGATTGTTTTGCTGTTCCTTTCAAAAGGAACAACATTTCCACAAATTGTTTTTTTTGTTCCTCCTAAGGAATAGCAGTTGTTCCCTTCAAGGAACAACACTTTTTGAGTGCATTTTTCTTTCTTAGAACAATATTTTGAGACTTTTTTTGAGAATTTTTCATGATATTTTTAAGGAAAATATACAAATTTATGAAAGGACAAAAAAATTAGAGGTTGCTGGAATCAACATATCAAAGAGAAATTGTAATATTTAAAAAAAATTGCTTTGTATTGATAAGAAAAAAGGAAAGGACACAACTATCTATATCACTTTTATGTCTTTATTTTCACTACAACTAATTTGATTGATTATTTTTATCATGTTGGTTCTTCCCTAATCCTCATAATTCTCTTTGACTTTTATTATTGAATAAGATAAGAGCATACTTTCCTATATTGAGATGTTCAAACTTCTTCCACCATCCCTACTCTTAAGGAGCGTTGAGCCATCCTTTATACATCAATAGGAAAGTGTTATATAAAAGAAAAAGAAAAGAAAAAATACATCTATGCAACAATTCTATGATATGTCAGATGGAGGATAGGGGGTCTCATTATGAGCCAGCCTACCACGATCATAAGGAAGAAGTGAAGTGGCTTTCCCATCATAGCCACCACACCAGGGATATGATCCAATGGGAAACTCAAAAAAATAAACAGTCCTTGGAACAGGAGGTCTCATCACGAGCCGGCCTACCCACCTTTCACTCCTTCCCGGTGAATGGCATTATGATTCATCTGGTTCCCAAACTAGCACAATGGTCTCCATCATGACATCATAAAGCACTTTCTTACGTATCTACGAAGGATTATGGTTCCAAGGGTGAAAAAGCAACTTTGTCAAGGTTATGGACACCTATGGGCAACAGAGCTCTGCTGATGGTATTGGAGTCATATTTTTCACAACTCAATAGCAATTATAAACCCTTTTCTTATATATTTATCTTATATACAAATGAGATTATGATCCTAAACCCCTTTGATTGAACCTTTATACATGAAATATTGCTTATCAATCAATCATAATGGTTTAATTGAATATTGACCGCATAAGCACTTTTATTTATGTCCGCTGTCCTTTCCCTTATTTTCAAATCATTACATAGCATTTCCTATCTATTCAAGATTTCATAATATGCCTTGATTTTAGTAATTCGATAATTTTTGGATCATATCATAAGTATGTATGCCTTTCTATAATGTACAACTACTTGCGGTACGTTGCTCCTCCATTTGACGGTCAAGGGTGACCTATCATATTTCAGGGGGGCGTGGGTGATGCTTGCATACGACTCAATTCTCTATGATCATCAATTCCCGGAAATAGCAAGCTTAACGGTATTTATTTCAATTTGCACGGGGAGTTGTTCCATTTCCATTTCTGTGTATTATTGTGAAGAACTAACAATGTGCAGGATTTAGATGAAATGGGAGGACGAGCCATATGTAATGAACCTCTAGTACTAACAGTTTCTGACACTGCACGAGCAATTTTGGAGAGAGAAGGGTGGATTACATACCTTACGCAACTATAGCAACCCCATGAAACTGTGGCTATCGAATTTTTGCAGAACTTGCAGGAGAGTTATTCCATGGTAAGAGGTAGGAAAATAACAATGACAGAGGTAGTAATTTCCGAGGTATCTAGTCTACCGACAGTTGGACCCATATGGACCCATAAAAAATTAAAGCTTCAAGAGGCCATGAACATCTTTCGGGACGAAGGACAGACCCTGATCGTCAAAGGAAAAGGAGTCCAACCAGCAACTATGGGAGAACCATTGACAAAACTAGCCAGAGTAGTGTAAAGCTACATTACATGTGACGGAAGAAAGGATGTGGTAAGACCACGCCACCTTAAATTATTAGCAGTACTAAAACAGAAATGCGCTGTGAATTTTCCTACATTTTTAATTTTTTTACTGCATGACGTTGCTCGGAGCATAAGGAAATCCCATCATACAGGGATGGTAGTAAGCCACCACTATCTAATTCGATTAATAGTTAGTTACAGTCTGGCCCAGCAACAGAATGGGAAGAATTTGTATTCTCAATTGACAGAGGAACAACCTTACCTGCCCCAAAACGAAAAAGAGTCACCATCATAGCAAACGAACCTTTGAAACGTAGACAGTCCTCTAGATTAAGAAGAAGTACAGGAATGGTGGGAACCCTTCAGGGTAGTAGCAGCCAACCCGTGGAATTACCTAGTTCTGAAGAAGAGAAACCCCTGTAACTTGAAGGAGGAGAAGATCAGGAAGAAGATAAACCCCCACAACTTGAAGGAGGAGAAGAGCAGGAAGAAGAAGAAAGTAACCATACTAGTGAAGAAGAAAGGGAGGAAGCAGAACCTCCCGTAACCTCCAGTGCAAGCCCACCGCAGAATCTATTACAGGAGGATGAATTGGCCCAAATTTTGGCCAATATGAGTGAATATATATAGCCCCATAGTCCGCTCAATCTCAATATTGAGATAGAACAATTGCAAGAACATTTTGTCATCAGCAAGGACATGTTTGAGGAAATGCATGTTGAGGAGGCAGAAGAAGAAACCCCTCAGAAAACGGCAGAACCAACTAGGGTTACTTCCCCTGAGGTACCTAGCCTGGAGAATGTGATTACTAAAATCATAGAAGCAAGCCTGGGTGAGGGCATGGCCACTGGAGAACAAACCCTAGCCGAGCAACCAAGTAAAGAAAAAGGAACATTTGTTCCTTCCAAGAAGAAGAAGAAGACAAATGAACTTGGGAAGCTGCAGAGGGAACGGAAAAAGCTCCAAAAACTAGTAAAACAACTCAGGCAGAGAATTAGGGTGCTAAAAAAGGGGAAAGTCTCTAAAAGAACCCCGAATATGAAGAATGCAGCCATCCAAACGGAACCCCATAATACAAGGGCCATGGAGACTCAAACCGAGCCCATATTCATTCAAGATAACAAGGAACAACAAACAGTTGTTATGGACGCAGTTTCCCAAACTGAAATTGTACAAGTCTATAATAAAGATGTTCAAACCGAGGCATTTTCCTCTAGTAGTATGGCCAGCAAAGAGACACAGACTATAGGCACTCGACATTGTAATAAGAAAAACCAGGTAGATCTTCAACCCAAAAATGTTTTGATAAAAGACCCTAGTATAGAAAAACTCCAAGAGGATCTCGAACAGGCTCAGAGGGCTAGAGAAAAGCTCGAAGAAGAGACTGTTCCCAAAAAGAAATACCAACAGTTACAGCAGCAATTAAAGGACATCAATGCATCAGAGGCAGTTCGATAGATGTCGAAAGTCAGAAGAGAAAGTTGAAGAGGTAAGTAATAGATTAAAAATGGTCAGGAATCAAATGGATACTCTCTATTCTTTATACACAGATGTTCTAGCATGTAGGTGCCCTGCCAAAAATTATGCTTTGTTTTTATTAGAAAGATATTTGCAGTTAAAAATTAAGGCTGTTAAGGCAGGAAAACCTATAGAATTAGAAACTGTAGATGATTTTATAAGCTGCTGCAAACTCTATGGAGTAAAAGTCAAGCGTCTACTCTGTGAATTTTATTTGCACAATTTTATATTGGCTGAGGAAACAGAGACAAATGCAAGTCCTTTTGTGGGTGATATCCAACATCAAGCATTCATTTCATTTGTTGTTAACTAGTTAAAATGGCTCAAGGCCTATAACACTTTTTAGAGCCAAGAAAATGGGTTAGACCTTTGGGTTAGGGGTGAACCAAGACACCCATTACAATTGTGGGCTAGGCAGAAAAGCTTAATGACAAAGGAGGGTGTGATCCAAACATTGGGACCCATACACAAAACAATCATCCTGGATGGGGTAGAATATTTTCTATCCATCAAAGACCAGGTCGTAGTAGCAGCTAAACTCCGATGGAAGATTTCCAATTGGAATATTCAAGGTAGAGAGCCATTCAATTACAAAAAAATTGAGTTAGCTGCCAACCGCCTGGTTATCTATAGTAATCTCATCTTGAGGGAAGGCCCGTATTGGCTAGGTTGTAGATATCGCATCCCTATTATCTAGTATCATGCAACAAACTATAAGGCCATATATGAATTACCTGAAGGGCAGACAAGGCATGTTTTTGAAGTTTTAGCTGCAAATCATGGTTTTAGACCACTTAATAAAAAACCCTCTCTAGCCTATTCTCTAACTACTTTACATTTAAATTATGGTTTTCATGAGGACATGAAAAAGAGTAAGCAGGGGGGTGTGTTGAGCATTGGAAAAGGTATGCATTTGCCATGTATTTCTTTATCTTTTTCCTTTTATCATGACTCCTTTATGTTCTAGAAAGATAATATATTAAAGAATTACAATAGAATTGAGGATATTAGTGCTTATTGCGAAATTAACTAAAGATTGTCTTTTCTTCTATATAGGAACTAAATGAAGTGAGAAGCCACCATTCGGAAGGAAAAGTTAAGGCAGATGTAACTGTTGTCCCTTCAAAGAAAGGTCGTCGCCAGACAAGAAGACCAAGATCAGAGCGCACAGTCAAAGTAAAGAAAGGAACAGTGCGGCACCAGCGCAAGAAGACAAAACGATAGCCGAGAAGGAATATAGAGCGAATCCCTCAGGATATTTCGATCCTGAGGGATCGCTGCTCAAATTTATCTATACTTCTTGTTTCCTCCGCTGGCTGTTATAAAAGAACAGTGCTTGTAGAAATGAAGGGAGACCTCATATGATTATTCAGATTTCCATTTGTAATTTTCAGAATTGTTCATCGATTCTTGTTAATTAAAACAGAGTATGATTTCTTGTAAACTCTGCTACATATGATTAATACATAAATTCGATTTCCGTTCCATTAGTTGATACTAGAATAATTCGATGGTGCTTCACTAGCGGCTAAGGGCCCGACCCTGGTGGATCCACTTGCTATTTGTACCTTTAATTTCCAATTTTAGTTGTGTGATGGTTTGCATTAGTTTTCATTTCCTTTAAACCGCATTGATTTACAGTTACCTTAGTTTATAGCTTAATGTTTAATGATTTATGAAATTTGTATATTGCATCAGTGAATCATGTTGTTGTCCCTTTCCACATAACAAGAGTATTTATTATTTTAGAATTTTTATTGTTATGCTTTGCAGATACTGAGTTCCGTTATTCAGGATTGTTGTTCATTTCCATTAATAGTTTGATGTTCATTTCCATTCATAGATTGTTGCTCATTGCCATTAGAAAGAGTTTGATGTTTATTTCCAGTAAATAGATTTGTTGTTCATTCCTGTTAATTAGCTTTATTGTTTATTCCTTTTTGCAAGAGTTTGGTTTTGCTTTGGAGTGTTATTACAAAAATCTTGTTTATTCTATTTTCATTAGCAGCATTATTGATTTAACATAGTTACCATTTCCATTTAATTACTTTAGTGTGGAATGCAAGATCATCAACTGTAAAGGACATTGGTTATTACTGCCTACGTTCTCAGATTGATTACCTTGTTCATATTTGATTTCATTTACATCAGTTGACAGAGGAAAGAGTTATTACTACTGCATCCTTGACTGATGATTGTTGAGTGATTGTTTGAACTACAGAACATTTAGTTTCAGATTGTTATAATTAGATTTCATTTTCAAGCATCTGTTTACTCTTATATTTAAGACATTGTACTACACATTGAAGAACATTACTCTTAGATTAAATTGACGCCTCAGATTAAGTACACTCTTGAGATAAAAAGTCGTACCTAGATTGATAATTAATGTAGGATAAACAAGAGTTAAAAAGACACATTTTATACCTCAACAGGTTTGACACACACTTCACAGAGGCATAATTCTATAGTGGATGTAGTTGATAAATTATCCAAAAGTGACCATTTCATCCCAGTGAGAGATAGTTATGATGTTACTGATGTGGCATGAATTTTTATAAGTGAAGTTATTCGACTACATGGGTTACCCACAAAAATTATTTCTGATAGAGACTCTTGTTTTACATCTAGGTTTTGGACAAGTTTGTAGTCAACATTGGGGACTCAGTTTAATCTGAGCACTGCATATCATCTAAAAACAAATGGACATAATGAAAGAGTAAATCAGGTTATGGAAGACATGCTCAAAATATACGTCATGGATAATCAGACTCAGTGGGAAAGGTACTTACCATTGGTAGAGTTTTCCTATAATAATAGTTACCACAGTTCCATTGAGATGCCTCCTTATCAAGCTCTATATGGGAGGCCATGCAGGACAAAATTGAGTTGTGAAAAGTTACACGACCGAGTAATAGTTGGGCCAGATTTGGTACAATAAATGGAGGAACAAGTAAGACAAATTTGGGAAAGTTTAAAGGAAGCACAAGATAGACATAAGAGTTATGTTGATGCACATAGGACTAATCATAGTTATGAGGTAGGGGACCAAGTTTTTATTCGTATTCGACCCAAAAAAAGCACCATACGGTTTGGGAAAGGGACAAAGTTTTCACCCCGATTTATAGGACCTTTTAGAATCAAGGATAAGATTGGACCGATTGCCTATCGTCTTGTACTACCACCCCATTTGCATAAAACTTATGATGTTTTTTATGTATCTATTTTATTATATTACATTTCTAATGAATCTCACAAACTATATTGGAGGAAATTGCAGGTCTCTGACATGGGAACCGTAATGGTTGAACCATTACGCATATTGGACCGTCACGGGTTCGACATATCAGGTGTCACATGGTGGACTAGGTTAAAGTCTAGTGGGACAAGTATAGCCCGGGATCTGCTACCTAGGAGGATGCAGAGATTATAAGTCATGATGACCCCTCACTTTTCAAGCATCTATGATGCCCATTTTTACTTAGATAGCTACCTATGCTAAGACTTGATTTGTTGTTCTGTGTTATTTCATTTATGAACGCTATGTAATATTGTTGCATTTTAGTTTGGAAAAATGAAACTACTTATATAAATCATTATATATATTAGGTATTATTGATTAAAATATTTGATGTATGACTTACTTGGCTATGATTTATATAGTGTATGACTTCTAAGAGTTTTTTTTGTTTGATGTATGTCTTAAGGGGATATGATTTATCTAATGAATGACTTATCAAAATTGTGATTTATCTAATGTAATATTTATTTCTAGTATGTTTTTTATGAAGTGCAAAATTGAGACATGGATGTTGGACATAATAACATGAGGATTAAGATCACTTATCTATATATGTTTTTGTTGTTATGTATATTCATGAACGAGAAGTAACCTGTATATTGGAATGAATTATATGATAACTAAGATCTATGCTTCCGATGGGAAATGTAGACATATCCAACAAGGAATGGTATGATGTACATTGTTCTATTACATTTTTTATCTACTTGATATGCACTATTATGACATGGGTAAAGTGTAAATCATACAGATGAAAAGAATACCTGACTGGATTATTCGATGACAACTATCCAATCAACTTCGTAGTGGGGTCCATATTAGGGTGTTGACCCTAGGTTTGAGGAGGGGTGGAGTAATTTCCCACTGTGTAACCTCCAAGCCTAGAATCGTGGGAGGGTAGTGATGGAAATGCTCCCCTAGACGTGTGATGACGATTGCCAGTTTCTTGTTGGGTATATTGCAACAGAGGACGGATAGGATGGGAGAGGAAGTAGGTTAGGAAATATATGAGGTTATAGGTTAGATTGGATACTCTTGATGGGAGGCAGTATCATTTCTTGACTTAATTTGACTACTATATCTCTCTCTATTTTTTTATGTCTTCTTTTAAAATTATTTCAAACTCCTTGTGTCATTTTCACTCTAAAATTGGGAAGAAGTTTTCTGAAGGAGGGGTGTATGTCATGCCCCACTTGATCCTATAAGGCAAATTCTGATTAGTGTTTGATTAATCTGTAAATAATGACTTATAATTTTTTAGTAATATCTACACTTACGAATTTGTAATTTTATTTTATTTTTACTAATATGTCTTTTATTATTTATTATTTAATTTCTAATATGTCTTCTCAAATCTAATTTTAGATAAGGTGTGGTCTTCTCTCATTTTTTCTACATCAAATATCTAGATTTGTGTACCCAAAATGTCTTCTCAAATCGACTTTTAGATAAGGTATGGTCTTCTCTCATTTATTTCTAAATCAAATATCTAGATTTGTATACCCAATATGTCTTCTCAAATCTACGTTTAGATAAGGAATGGTCTTCTCCCATTTATTTTTGAATAAAATATCTATATTCATATCTACTTTTGGATAAGATATGGTAAGAAAGTCAAGGTTAATAAATTAAAAGGATGAGGGGGTATTCATGGAATTAATGGTAAGTAGTTGAGGTGGATGAGAGGAAGAGACATAAAAAGGAAGGAGGATGAGAAGAGAGGGGGAGATCCTTGGTCTTTGTTTTGGAATTGGAGGAATTTATTTTGGAGGAGAAATGTGGAGAAAGAGAAGGGAGATAATGGAGAAAAATTGTGAGGAATCAAACTTAGATCTATTGGAGGGTGTTGATTCTAACTTGGACACACTACAACTGGTTGGACTTGGGCTCTGAGGGCTACGGATCCTGTAGAGGTTCTTTAGGCTAGGAAATCATTCCTAGTTGGATGGGAGGTAAATCCAGCAGAAGCATCTCAACATAATCGGGAGCATCTTAACCAAGATTTTGATATAGGCATTCTTTGATTGTTTATTACTTATGTAAATTGCTGCAATAAAAAATCATGCTTGTTCAATATTTTGCAAATGAATTTTAGCTGTATGTTATCATCAAATAAATATTGAGCTAGTAATAGACTATTTTCCTTCTTATTGTGTTTAATTGAAATGATAATTCTGTTGGGTGTGGAGCTTGATTATATTGTTTATTTTTTATCACAACGTTGGACCCCTGTACCTTAATGGGGCAGCAACGCCGCCCGTAATTGTACGCTGCCTGGGGGATCCAAGGGGGGGCGGCTGCAGTTTATGGATCCCCCCCCTGGAGGGGGGTTTCGTGGGCGCTGCCCCCAAAGCTAAAAACAGATGTAAAATTGCCTTGTAAAAGTATAATAATTTCTAGTCAATCTGGGCTGTTCACTAGGCGAATGATCTGAAGATAGAAGTTATGTTTAGTTTAGGGTTTTTTTCCCTAGAAGGCAACCCCTCGCATGTATGAGGTTATTGTATTGCAGCTGTGCATTGTATGTGTATTTTTCTCAGAGCGAGAAACAGATAGGGAGACTGTGAGAGAGAACAGAGGATATTACAGGGGATCTTCTGTAGGTCATGTCTCTTCATTTTGCTGGATAATAGAAAGAAAGGATTGGTTGTTCAGGGTGGACGTAGCCCAAACTGGGTGAACCACGTATATCTGTGTCTCTGTGCTTTTATGTGTTTTGTGTGCTTGTGTTTTCCCCATATTTTATGTGTTGCATTTCTCTATAATATATAATTTTCTAACAAATTCTACGTTTAGTTAAAAGATCTCAAATTTAGGTCCTCACACCTCTCTAATTCCATCCACATTATAATCATCTCCAAGAAAACACATCATCGTCTGATCATGCAAAAAAAAAAAATTTCTAATGGAATATTCATTGAAGGTTCATCTATTGTGATAAAAGTTGGATTCTCCTTTCATAAAAGTCCATTTTTCCATACCTACCCTTGCCTTTTCTCTTTCTTCGTTATCTTTTCTATTGTTTGTTTTTCCTTGATGTATTTATTTTATGTATACAATGGTTCCCCAAGTTTAAATGGATGAATATATTTTCTATATACAATGGTTCCCCAAGTTTAAATGGATTGCAATTACAAGGAGACAACAATTATCATCCAATCGTAAATAAAGATATAAATTGTATTCTAGTTAAAACAATTTCCTCCAATTATAAAAGACTTCAAATAATTTCTTTCAATATTACAAAAAAGGACAAAAATTGTCTTCCAGTTTTATAGAAGATAAAAATTCCCTTACTCCGCAAGATAAAAATTGTCTTCAAATTACTCAAATTGCATTCCAATTACCAAAATTTTGTCTTATAGACTTTACACAATAAGATAAAAACTTGATTCCCAATAACACAAACAGAAAAACAATAATTCTAATTAAACAAAAACACATAGCAATTTTTTCTTTTTCTACTATTTTTTTCTTGTTTTCTAGGTTTTGTTTGGATGTCAAGCAAGTGACAAGAATTAATGTTGGATGGAAAATTACTAGAAAGAACGTCCATATGTTCCTAAGAAAATATCATATGTATTATTAGGAACATGAACATATTATTAATACTAATGCCCATAATCATAAATATTGGACTTACATTTCTACCTCACCCTTTCACATTTGTTTGATGTTGGCAGGATTGTGTAGACATTCTAAACAGGGAAAATTTTAAGGATGAAATTTTATCTTAAAGTTTAAAAACCTTGGCGAATATTACTAGTCCTTAATAACCAAATTTTAAAATGTTTGATGTTAATTTTTTAATTAGATTTATAATTATTTTATATTAGACAATATATAATTTTGGCGATTTTTAAGGTAAAATAATTTTATACTATAAAATTTGTGTGAATTTCATTTTTTAGAAAAATGGAAATTGGTGAATCTTTTTTTGGAAAAAGCATGGAATATTGGCCCACCTACGAATATTAGCCCCTATAATTTTCCCTGATTCTAAAATGCATTTTCACTTTTGTAACATTATTATTCCACCTTATATCTACCCCCTTATCTCCCATCATTTCTCCCTCTTTCTCACCCCCTGATCTTCCCCCTCCTTTCTCTATCTATCTCCCCCTCTATCCCTCCCTCATTTCTCCCTCTTTCTCCCCCCTCCAATTATGTCTCTCTCTCTCTATGTCATCTACCTCTCTCCCTAGGTACTTATCTCTCTCATTCTGTCACCCCCTATGTCTCCCTCTCTCTCCTCCCTTCAGCTATATATTTATCTCCCTCTATCCCTCAATGCTTCTCTCTCCTTATCTCACCCATTCTCTCTTCCTATCTCTCCTTCCTCCAACTATATCTTTATCTCCCTCTCTCCATATCTATCACTCTCTATCTCCACCTCTATCTCTAACTTTATCTCTCTTTTATACCCTCTCTATATATCTTTTTTCCCCACTCTCTCTCCCTATATATCCCCCCTCCAACTCCAACTCCATTTCTATCTTCCTCCGCTTATTCTCTCTTTCCTCTCTCTCTCTCTCTTTCTCCCTCCTAATTATCTCTCTATCTCCATATCTATATTTGTCTATATTTCCTTCTCAATTCTTCCCTCTCTCTCTCTCTCTCTCTCTCTCTCTCTCATCATACCTTTTCTCTCGCCATCTCTCCCTATATCTCTATGCCTCTCTCTCACCCATCAAGCTTTATCTCTTTATCCCACTCACTCCTTCCTTGTATTTTTGTATCAGCTCCCTTTCTCTCTCTTAATATATATTTATATATATAAGTCCCTACCACTTCCTCTTTCTATGTACCCATATCTCCCTCTCTGTATATCCTTCTATCTCTTTTCTCTCCCTCACTCCCTCTCTCTTCTTTACTTCTTGACACTCTCTCTCTATCTCTCCCTAATCACTATACGTGTGTCTCTCCACCTCTCTCTATATATATTTCTCTTATTCACACTATGTCTCTCTCTTCCTCACTCTCCCCTCCCCCCCCCCCCTCTCTCTCTCTCTCTCTCTCTCTCTCTCCACCACTCTCACCCTATTTCTCCTCCCTCTATCTTTGTCTCTATATCAATTCCACTCTTCTTCTCTCTCACTTTCTCCACCTCTATCTTTCTATATCTCTCTTCTTCCCTATCTATCTCTCTTCTTCCCACTTTCTCCCCTTGTCTCTATCTCCCCCCTAAAAAAATTTCTCTATCTTCCTCCCCCCCTTCTTTCTCTCATTCCCCCCTCTCTCTCTATATTAAATCCTATAATTTTATCTATGTATCCCTCTCTTATTCCATCTCTTCTTCCCTCTCTATCCCCTCCCCACCTCAATTTTCACTATGTCTACCTCTCTTCTTTCATATCTTCTTCCCTCTCTATCCCTCTGAATCCCCTCTCCATCTCTTTATATAACCCTCTTACTCTCTCTTTTTTTTGTCTATTTATCTCACCCCCTACCTCTATTTTTATATATATCTATCTCTCTCTCCCTTCCTTTTACTCTCTTCCCACCCCAACCTCACTTTTCTCCCTTTGTCTTTCCTACTTCCATTTTCCCCTCTCCCCACCCCCACCTCGCCTCTCTCCTTTTATCATTGTCTCTCTCCTTCCTCGCTCTCTCCTCTCTCGCTCACTCCCTATGTTCTCTCTCTCTCCCTCCCTAACTACCAACCACCCTCCCCCCCTCCTCTTCCCTCCCTTTCTCCCTTAATCCCTCCTTCATAATGACCATTTTTCAACTCTCTCTCTCTCTCTCTCTCTCTCTCTCTCTATATATATATATATATATATATATATATATATATATATATATATATATATATATATATATATATATATACCGTCTTCCCTCTCTTTCTTTCTCCCCCCTCACTCTATATCTCTCTTCTTATCTCTTTGTCTCTCTCCCTTTACCTACCACTCCCATCTCGGTCTCTATCTTCCTCCCTCTCTCCTTCTCTCTCTGATTCTCTCCCCCCTCCAACTATGTCTTTATCTCCCTCCATCAACTCCTCCTTCACAAAAAACCCCCGCCAACTCTCTCTCTCTACCCATTAGCTTTTTCTCTATCTCCCTCCCTTTATCCTTTTCCCTCTCACATCTCTCTCTCTCTCTCTCTCTCTCCCCTCACTCCCTCCCCCTCTCTCAGTCTCCTTACTATGTACCCCCTACCTGACCCCCATAATATTTCTATCTCTCGCTCTTCCTCTCCGCCTCGCCCTTCCCCCCCCCTCTCTCCATTTCCCTCTCTTTCTCTACCCGCACCCCCCCCCCCCGCCCCCCTCTCTCTCTCTCTCTTATGTTTGTCTCTCTATGTCCCTCCCTTATTCCCTCCTTCAAAATAACCACCTTCAAACTCTCTCTCTCTCTCTCTCTCTCTCTCTCTCTCTCATTTAAATTTTTTCCTTGTAGGAAGTTTATGTGCATGAAGAGTTGATTTCTTCAAATATAAGTTTAGAATCAAATATGTTGTGGTTTGGGTTGGGCTATAAATACATGAAAAACATTAGAGAGAGTCATTGTTGATGAAAATACAAACGCATATAAATAAATATATAATTTAAAGAAATTAATGATGTTTACTATTTTTAATACATTTATATCTTGACATATATCAAAATCTTAAATGCACCCCTTGTTTATTTTCATTGATTTTAACTATAACGTTTTTTTAGCCCTAACCATTTGAAAACAAAACTATGGTGCACTAGAGGACATGAGATCTACATTATTTAAAATAATGTGTGTGTGTGTGTGAGCGAGAGATAATATTAAGGCCATTTTAAGTCACACTAATTGAAGGCCTTGTAATTGCAAGGATATAAGGATTTTTCTAATTTTAAAAAGATATAAAATTAAGCTTATAAATGTTGAAAAAATATTTGTGTATGAGAGCAATTTGTTCTCTACAACTCTACAATTTTTTGCAGTAAAAATCCATCATTTAGGTACTCAAAAATTGCACTAATGAAAACATATGCATTATGTTTTGGGTGATAACATACCAATGTTAGGAAAACTCAAAATTCACACAAGAAATCGCAATTTATATAAATAAAAATCATTTATTTAAAAAGATAATTCATTTTTCTACATTTCATCTTTTTACATCATCTTTAATTTCATTACTTAAATTCTCTTAATCATCCCCAAATTAATAAATTGTTATTTTTCTAAATTTAAGTTACAACTCACTTGTAATAATAATAATAATAAAACTTATCAGACCCACATTTGTCAATTCCTAACCCCCCTTATTAATATTAATAACATCTTATACATCATTTACATCAAAATATTACCACCTTCATTGTTACCGAATACTACTTATTTATGTTTAATGTACCTTTTATATCTCTTATTCAAACTCATATTTGTATTCTATACCACAGAAAGATACCCAAACGAAATCCCTTCTTCCATGACTATGCATTTAGTTGAATGTATCAAATTCATCTCATTCTTTCCATTTAATTTGTTTAAAAATAATAAAATTGGTTACCTAAAAGATACCAAATAATTTCGAAATCCCTTCTTCCATGACTATGCATTTAGTTGAATGTATCAAATTCATCTCATTCTTTCCATTTAATTTGTTTAAAAATAATAAAATTGGTTACGTAAAAGATACCAAATAATTTTTTAATTACACTGGGAAAAAAACACCCATCCATTTTAAAGAAATTCGAAGGTTCACTTACTTGACACAAGAACCGGCTTATGCCCAAACAGAAAGAAACTCAAGAGCCCTTGAATGGTTCTTCCATCTATGAGAACCTCTTGGAAACACAAGAATATCATTTCCATGTTACTATGTGAAAGAATAAGATACTTTTGTGGAAGTGAGAATTGAACCCAAAGTGATGAAATGTATGAGAAATTTGTTGTATGTATACATGGAAGGTGGGAGAGAGTATATGGATACGTGTATATTAAATGTATGAGAGATTTGTTGTATCTTTACAATTTTATTTTATTTTCCAGAAAGAAAAAAACGTTGTATATTAATAACAGTACATAATTCAAACATTACATAAGCAGCGAGAAATCCATATCATCAATGCCGTAGTATATAAGACAGTGCTTTCTAAGAAAGAAAAATTCCAAATACTATGACATATACAAATCCGGAGGGCATTATACCGATCCATACATAATTATCAGAATCGTATCTGTCAAACATCAAATATCCCTGCAAACATTCATAACATTTGCAGAGAATTAAAATTACAATAGACCTCTATGGTATCATTGATACGAATACCTGAACCAGTCAAACCACCTATAGGATCATTTTGAGGAGAATACAGGAATAGAAATCAAGCTCGCTTGATCGCAGCTTCCCCATCATCAGAATAAGACAGGCTCGCTTAAGGAGATCGGATGACCAAACAGCAACATCAAGAATTCTTCATCAATGATAATAGCAGGCTCGCTTGAAAAGGTATCAGGCTCGCTTGAGGTGGTACCATGCAACAGATAACAGAAGTAGCATCGTCCATACATTAATAACAAAAAAAAGCACCAAAAATGTAACCTGATGACAACATCAGCAGACTCGCTTGAGATAGTAGGTCATAGGAAAATATAGAAAAACAAGCTTGTCCAACTGCATGTAGAAAAACATGTGTAGGTAACCAGCTTGCTTTCAAAACCCCGAAGAATTCCAGCTTTGTTACGGGCTGTCAAGGAATGGGGATGTCTGTGGCCCATATACGGACATTGTTCTGATATTGTAACACATTCATGATACCAAATTCCATACAGAGGCCTTTCTTAGATAGTCTATCAGCTCTGGTGTTTAATTCTCTGTATATGTTGGCAATCGAAGGATGATTCATTTTAGCCCACAGATCTTTGGTTCTCAGTGTCCAACCCATAGCAGATGGAGCCGATAGAGAATGGGCACCATTAACCACCCCAATAATGACCTTAGAGTCTCCATAAATACAAGTAATCTTAATCCCAAGATTATATGCTACATACAAACCACACCAAAGAGCCAATAGCTCAGCCATTGTGTTGGAACCCGGTCCAGCGTTCCAACAAATGTGAAATCTTTCAGAGTGGGATACTTTTATCCATGCCCCACAACCCATCATCCCGTCTTGGCAAGCCCTATCAAAGAAGATTGTTGGCACAATGATGATATGGGGTCTCAACCTAATAGATTCATCCACAATTGGATTGATAAATACCTCACGATGGAAAATCCATTTCATTATGGGACTGTGATTGGCATGAACAGAAAAACTGCCACCTTCAAATATAATTCTGTTGCAAAACATCCAAATTTCCCAAATAATGAAGAAAGGTGACGATTGAAATGTGCCTCTAATCTTGTCCCATATGTTCGCACCATCCATAAAGTCAGTTGGAAACCATTTGGAATAAAAAAAATGTGGGGTAAACAGGTTCAGCGACCGGGAATAAGAAAAAAAGATGATTCACTGATTCTTCATGATTTCTATAGAGGGCACACCAACCAAGGCCCTGAAAGCCACGATGCCTAAGCGAATCCCACGTGAGAATCCTCTTTCTCCATACCAACCACCCAAATAATAAGATTTTAGTGGGGATGCGACGATGCCAAAAAGGCCAGAACTCAGGGGACACATCAACTTGAAGGAAGGTGGGAGAGAGTATATGGATACGTGTACATTAAATGTATGAGATATTTGTTGTATCTTTACATGGAAGGTGGGAAAGATTATATGGATACGTATATATTAGTTATTATGAATAGGATTTGTCTTTAGTATGATTTTTTGGAGTTTTAGGTGTTGGAAATTGGTGAAAAAAATTGAGGTAAAATCTTGGTTTTTGTTATTTAAACTGGTTTTTTTTTACTCTATATATAGATTCAGCACCCTTAAAAACCCTAGAGCACTTCGATTGTGCAAGATTAGCAATCAAATTTCTCTTTTCAATGAATTCCTGCCAGATTTTAGAGAAATTACACAAAAAGTCCCACTAAAGACTACTCGTTGTGAATTAGATGAGAGAGTATATGGATATGTGTACATTAGCCATTGTGAATATCTATAGGAGTTGTCTACCCATCATATAGAATAGTCTCGACGGCAGTTTTTTTGCAGGAATCAGGAAAATAAAATTCAAAAAATCAGGTAGTTGGAGTGTTTGAATTGCATTTTTGATAGTGGAAATAGATTCAACTCTATCAAAACCCTTAAGACACCTAAAATACTGAAGTTTAACAACATAAATCTTTGCCAATTTTTTTCAAAATCTCCACTGGGTTCTAGGTCATTCTGTAAGCTGGGTAGACTACCGCATATCTATATGCAACGCAGTGGAAGGCACTGAGCGCTCAAGTTCCCATCAGTCCTACAAACAGTGATAGTTGAATGCATGGATGAACACTAAGGACTTCAAGTTGTAAAACATGGCAACCAATATTTCCGCTGCTATCCCCCATTAATGCGGTGGCAGATACACTGCCCACCATTAGATTTAAAATTGTCTAAATCTAACGGTGGGCAGTGTATCTGCCACCGCATTAATGAGCGGATAGCAACCGAAATAAGGCTCGCCGTAAAGCATTGTCATACCATGTGATTTTCAAACCCAGTCATCTAGGTGCAGCGTATAACAGATGTACTGTTTCAAAATGTATTAAATACTCTATAGGCGGGTGGATAATATTTGTTTTCCCCAAGTTATTCTCGTTTAAGGGTTCACCGTAAACCATACCTAAGCTATAGAAATCATTCGAAGGCTTTGAATCCTTATCTGCTGATGTCATTAACGTACATCCGGATTCCAGGATGACCGATGTTTCGAGATCTGGGACCTGTGCACACAATTCAAAAGCCTTTTCTCGATATTAAAAGAATAGATAAATGCAAGTGGTCTTTGATGATTTTGAAAGTGACATGTAAAGGAAAACCGTCGGATGTTGAAACCATTGGCTGGTAATTGCAACCATGGTCGACCCAAAAAATTCTTCAACTTTTTGGAAACCATGACCTCCGAAGAGAAGGTTTACCCCCAGTTTTGAGGAGCAAAACCACGTCCTCCGTAGCAACACTGCTTCTTCCTCTTTATAGCTGCTCTCATCTATATCCAGATTATTGCATTCTTTCACGCAATTCTGTCGAACAGTCACCTTAATTGATCAAATAGTCTGTGTCTCTATCTTCTCGCACAGATACCGAATTTAGGAGCCGAGAAAAGCCGAGGCACCGTAGGAGAATGGAGCCGAACAAGGAATATGCGAGCGGCGTATCTGTTGTTATGTTACGTTACAGTAGTTATGAAGCAGGAAAGCTTCCGGCTATGAAAGATGCTATCGGGCCGATGGCGTCCTTAACTAGGAGAGTGGAAATGGACGCGCTCAGATCGAAAGACTGGGCGTGCAATGTGTCGAGGATAGCCAACACTGCAGGGGCGTGGCACGCCGCTGTTCTTCCAGCACAGAGATCAACACTTCCGCCGCCTCCCTCCTCCTCCACCACCACCACAAGATCACAATACCAATGTGGATTGCAACAGAAGAGAGCTGTTCATGGCAATCACGCGCCTGTAATGGCGATGACATTGAGCTGTTGGGTACCTACTTAATTATTTTCTTCTTGATTCCTTTCCCAACATTATTTCATTTTCCCTCCCAACTTTGAGCCACTGTTTCACTCCCAAAATATGCTCAGAATGGGTGGCATGGAGTAGTACGAGTTGTTTTCAGTCCCATTGGCCTTTGAAAAAATACTCGGTGCAAATTGTAAATTCTATGATAAAATGGATCTGTTGATAGTTTTCCAAATGCATGTTTATTGTCATCCCATTTTATACTGTGCAATCCTCCAGAACACCACACGGATTACGCTTGTATCGACAATTTACCTTTCATATTTGTACCGATTAAATTCTTCTGCCTAATATCGATATTTAAAATTGTATATTTTCAAATTGATTTCTCCGTCTGATATTTACTTTAAGAAACGATTTATTGCCACATTTTACTTGACCACCTCTGAAAATCCTTAATGACACGGTATAGCAAACGCAGAACTCATCTCCAAAGAGCGGAGCAGTTAGAAAATAATGGAAAATAATGGAAATTTTGTCATGAAAAAAAATATGGCAAAAAGTTTTGAAAAAGTAGATGAGGTATTTGAAAAGCTTTTAATGGCGTTGAATTTATTAAAAAATTATTCAAACACTTCAATTATCTTATCAATTATCTGATTTTTAAATTTATTTTACATATCAAAAAATTATCATCCAAACTATTTTGTGGTGTATATAGACAACCCCATCTCCAGTGTAGGTTGCTCTGACCATTTCAGCTATCATTTTTGTTCACATTGCCCAATTATTTTTGCTATTTTTATTTCACCCGAAAGCTTTATTTTCTGACATATGCTACTTAATTGTTAAATTTAAAAAATTTAAATCTAACTATGAACAATATATACCACAACACATTAAATTAAATAACAGATAATTCAGGAAATAAACTTTATTTTGCTCACATTCCATGTCATTATTGTAAAAAAAATAAACTTCTTCTTTGCAAATCATATAGATTAACATACAGACGCGGACCAGTTCATTTGAAATTGGAAAGTCTACCCTATTTGAAATTTCAAAGTCTATAATGTCTTATTCCCTCTCTCTACTAGTTTGTAACAACCAGCTCAAAATATGCACGAAATTAACGGAGGTTTTTTCTACACACAGTGATTTGAACAAACATCTTTCCCACTCCGTGTGTTGGTGAATGCCAGTTCGTCAGTGCCGATTTTATTTGTGGCATTCTAATCATTAAATTGCTTATTTCTGCTTTTCGTTTATGCGTCGTTCTGTATTTTTCTCGTTATTATAAAGACTTTATGTTTTTATGGTTTCTGGTTTATAAGCCGTTCTTATTTCGTGGTATTACAAAGAGTTTGTTCCTGCGGGTTGGTTTGGTGTTTTGGTAATATTATAATCAGTTTTCTCCTGTCAGTTTTTTAACTCTAAAACGTAAATACTTATTTCTATTTTTAATATTTTTTGCAGCTATTAGCTACGGTGGTTATTCCCGAGCTATTCCTTGCCTTTTTAAAGAGGGTGCATATCAGTTTTTTTTGTGGTATTACAAAGAGTGTGTTCGTGATGTTTTTTTTTGGTTAGTATTATAAATAAATTATTCCTATATATTTTTGTTTGGGTATTATCATAAACAGACTTTTCATGTAGGTGTTTTTCGGTATTCTAAACAGTAAATAGTTTATTTCTGTTTTTAACGATCGGTTACTCCTCGTCTTAGAGGGGCCTACAATGTAGGAAGGCTCCAAGTTATAAATTTGTTATTATTTTTTTCATTTGCAGATTCATGTTTTAATGTAATATATATATATATATATATATATATATATATATATATAATAAATTAGATATCGGAGTTTTTTTTAATTGTGAAATATGTAAAAAAAATTGATTTATTATTATTACTTAATTTTAAGTTTATGGTGAGACTTTCTTTTTTGTGGGATATATATACTCTATTCTCTCTAATTTTGAACATGTGACTTTTTAGAAGGAAACAAATGTTCTTAATCATTAGGTCTCATTAGGTGTCTTTACTTTGATGTAGGAAATTAAAACAAATTCAGATGACGATATACAACTTTGTAAGAATGTAAATAAATAGATTTATGTTTTTAAAAATGTACTCTTACATTGAAAATTAAATTAAAAAAAACATTTATGAAAATATGTACTTGTGCAAGAAAGTAAATGATTAAATACAATAAATCACTAATTTTCAATTAAATAACTAATTTTTTTTCCAATTTAAATCAATATTTTTAAATGCCAAAAACTGTAGATTTTTTGTCCAAAAAAATTCGGGAACAACATTGTTAAATATAAAATCAACATTATTAAATATAAGTCAACTTGGTTGGGCCATATTGAATCCTCCATTAAATTAACAATGAAGATATACACTCATCAACAAATTTATTAATTCTTAAAGATATTATACCATATATATATGACACGCTATTCACATGTACTTTTGACCAATTTATATACATTTTCAATTACTATACATTATAAAATTATCTAACATGTATTAACTATTTCTAACTGGAGGCTATCTAAAAATTAACTATAGCCATTTAAATATTTATTTTTTAAAAACTTATAGTAATTTAAATACTCATTTTTTAAAATCTAAATTTTATTTATAGATAGACATTATTAACTATTGGTATGTCCTTTGGGAAATTAAACCAATAGCATAAGTTGAATTTTTTAGGATTGTATATTCTATTCCAATATTTTCTCAAATTGTAAGTAAGACCACAACATAAAATAACACGACTTGATAAAGTTGAAAATGACTATATTATGACAAATATTCTTCTTCAAATATTTGGCTCCCTTGATCATCATTTAGTTGGGGAGTCCATCTGAGTTTGAGGCTGGAGCTCATTATCATTGTTAGAAGAGGAGAAGTCAAAGTTTGTCGAGAATAAATACCTTCTTGTTGAGCCTATCCACCTTGTCCAATAATTTTTCCATGCAGGTGGCCATTTCATATTGAGAGTTTGCTCTACCAGTAAGAAATTTTCCCACGAGTGTTTTAGTATGCTAGTAAATAATGACATGTAGGAGGAGTCACATGCTCTGGTAGATTTACCCACTTCAAGTACATCCATTCATTGGTTTCATGGTCCATTTTCCTATCTCAAGTAAACCCGATGGCTTCTCGGGCTTGTTGTAAGGTCCCAAACGTCAAAACATTTAATAGATCTAGCACATTTTAGTGTTATAAATAAAACGTTTTCAATAAGAAATCGGAACACAAAAGAGATCTAGAACTGCAGACATTTATTTATTATTAATGAAAGAAGATAGTACATGTCCATACATAAATATCATAGCCCTGCAATGGCATGCATGACTGCTCATCAAATAAGAAAACAAGAAACTGAAGCAAAATCGTGGACCCTAGATGGATCCACTTGAAAAATTCACCTACGGGGTTTTCGTCGTTGGGATCAAACTAGAACTAGCCTCGTGAACCCTATATGGATCCACCTGACAAATTCACCTACAGGGTTTTTGTCCTCGGGATCAAACTAGAATTAGCCTCATCAATTTCTCACCATAGATAGATAACTCAGGATGATCCAAAGGCATAGCTCCTATCCCCTTTAATAGGCTTGATGGACTGGCTAGAAATCTTATATTATTATTTTCCCTCGAAAAATGAAGGAAAATACCATGGGCAGATCCCATTGGAAAATACCAAATACCATGGGAAAATTTCGTCCATTTTGACCATATCAAGAAAAGGGAATATTACAAATCCTCCCGCCCAAATATTGTTTTCCCTCAACCAATCCACTTCCATCAGCAACATAAGCATTTTTACATTGATATCAGGATCCCATACAACCTAATGTGTTATTCCATGCCTCCATGTTAAATGATCCTAAATGGATCCTTCGATACCTAGATCCTAAACAATCCTCTGACCAATCCTTCCCTTGATAGATTCATGTGGATCCAACACAATCCTCTGGCCAATTTCTGCTCCCAATAGATTCTCCTAGATCCCAATGCCACCTAAGTTGTCAGACCTGTGGGTTCTGATAGCATCTCAAGCCTCCATCACTGCCTTTCCTTAAGGGCCTAAGCTGCAATATGCCCTTGGATAAGGGTATCCTCCTAGGAATCATCCCATAAATAGAGTTCCAATTCATAATCTCTCACCAATCCATTCGGTGGGAAGGATTTAATGCATGAATTATTGCACATGGAATAATTCTACTATTTTGATGTTGCCTGATGCTCAACGTATGTTGTTCCACTTGGTCAGCCAACATGATCCATTTGGAGAACTATTTCGTACTCTCCCCAATGTATAAAGACAAGTTGGTAGTGTTGCAAGCTTTATTTATGTACTCTAGTAGAGGGCTTCTCTGGAAATCCCAACTGCACTCCTCTTCATTCCTTATGAGAGACTTTAGTCATTTATCAACACTAGACAGTTTGGTCTTTGATTCGGCACATACTCCTATGAGTTCCTTAATTTTCATATTCTCCTGTAAGACAGTGCCTCAAATTTTTGAGATTCTTCACTTCAACATCATAAGATTTGTCTTGAAATGCACGATATTTTTCCAAAAATCCTCCACTGACAATTTTGGTTCCCTGTTGAATTTCTCTATATCTATCTACACCAGATGCTCAACTATCATAGCTCTAGCTGGAACCTTTGACCAATTCTCTAGAAATGGATGATCATGCATACTATATTTTTCATATTTCTCCTAATGATCATGCTCATCATATCGGTTTACCACTACTGGCTTGTCACTTAAGTCTCCTTGTATATCTTATTCCTAGCCTTCTCCACCTGTGGGGATAATTTTTTGTCCATCCTCTCTAGTTGTCAAACATGGATGCACTGGTGGAATCTTATTTACACTTGGTTTCTCATAGACTTCATGGATGTCCTCCTTGAGATCTATGGACTCAGTTCCATGAGAGTCTACCACATCATTAGGAAGAATTTTCTCCCTCCTTTCCCCATGTACTTTTTCAATCTGGATGATTATCATCAGTTTTTCCCGCAAGTTTCTTTGAAAAACATTGTGTTGTTGCTCACCATCCTAAAGTTAATACCCAACTATAGAAGACTCCCCATGATTTGAGGGAATCTCCTCTTGTTCGATCCTTTTTGCCTCCTTCCTATCACCTGGACATGAATGGCCAAGTACCCAAGGTTCCTTGCAGATAAAGCATAGTCCTCTCATTCTTAGTTCATTCTTGTTGTAGGTTTTACTACCTTTGTTCTTGCTTCCTCCATCAATCATTTTTGAACTCCTTCTTAGTAAGCACCCTTTTGAGAAAGTTTATGTTTTTCATAACCAACTTCTAGACTAGATCATATGTGGTAGGTGATACAATTAGTTCCTTTATCAGTAAGAAATTTTCATATTGAGAGTTTTCTCTACCAGTAAGAAATTTCAGGTGGCCATTTCATATTGAGAGTTTGCTCTACCAGTAAGAAATTTTCCCACGAGTGTTTTAGTATGCTAGTAAATATTTACATGTAGGAGAATTCACATGCTCTGGTAGATTTACCCACTTCAAGTACATCCATTCATTGGTTTCATGGTCCATTTTCATATCTCAAGTAAACCTGATGGCTTCTCGGTCTTGTTGTAAGGTCCCAAACATCAAAAAATTTAATAGATCTAGCACATTTTAGTGTTATAAATAAAACGTTTTCAATAAGAAATCGGAACATAAAAGAGATCTAGAACTGCTGACATTTATTTATTATTAATGAAAGAAGATAGTACATGTCCATACATAAATATCAGAGCCCTGCAATGGAATGCATGACTGCTCATCAAATAATAAAACAAGAAACTGAAGCAAAATCGTGGACCCTAGATGGATCCACTTAAAAAATTCACCTACAGGGTTTTCGTCCCTGGGATCAAACTAGAACTAGCCTCGTGAACCCTATATGGATCCACCTGACAAATTCACCTACAGGGTTTTCGTCCTTGGGATCAAACTAGAATTGGCCTCGTCAATTTCTCAACATAGATAGATAACTCAAGACGATCCAAAGGCCTAGCTCCTATCCCCTTTAATAGGCTTGATGGACTAGCTAGAAATCTAATATTATTCTTTTCCCTCGAAAAATGAAAGAAAATACCATGGGCAGATCCCATTGGAAAATACCAAATACCATGGGAAAATTTCGTCCATTTTGACCATATCAAGAAAAGGGAATATTACAAATCCTCCCGCCCAAATATTGTTTTCCCTCAACCAATCCACTTCCATCAACAACATAAGCATGTTTACATTGATATCAGGATCCCATACAACCTAGTGTGTTATTCCATGCCTCCATGTTAAATGATCCTGAATGGATCCTTCGATACCTAGATCCTAAACAATCCTCTGACCAATCCTTCCCTTGATAGATTCATGTGGATCCAACACAATCCTCTGGCCAATTTCTGCTCCCAATAGATTCTCCTGGATCCCAATGCCACCTAAGTTGTCAAACCTGTGGGTTTTGATACCATCTCAAGCCTCCATCACTGCCTTTCCTTAAGGGCCTAAGCTACAATATGCCCTTGGATAAGGGTATCCTCCTAGGAATCATCCCATAAATAGAGTTCCAACTCATAATATCTCACCAATCCATTCGGTGGGAAGGATTTAATGCATGAATTCTTGTACATGGAATAATTCTACTATGTTGATGTTGCCAGATGCTAAATGTATTTTGTTCCACTTGGTCAACTAACATGATCTATTTGGAGAACTATTTCGTACTCTCCCCAATGTATAAAGACGGGTTGGTAGTGTTGCAAGCTTTATTTATGTACTCTAGTAGAGGGCTTCTCTGGAAATCCCAACTGTACTCCTCTTGATTCCTTGTGAGGAACTTCAGTCATTTCTCAACACTAGACAATTTGGTATTTTATTCGGCACATACTCCTATGAGCTCCTTAATTTTCCTATTCTCCTGTAAGACAGTGCCTCAGATTTTTAGATTCTTCACTTCAACATCATAAGATTTGTCTTGAAATGCACGATATTTTTCCAAAATTCCTCAACTGACAATTTTGGTTCCTTGTTGAATTTCTCTGTATCTATCTACACCGGATGCTCAACTATTATAGCTCTAGCTGGCACCTTTGACCAATTCTCTAGAAATGGATTATTAGGCATACTATATTTTTCATATTTCTCCTAATGATCATGCTCATCATATCGGTTTACCACCACTGGCTCGTCGCTTAAGTCTCCTTGAATGTCTTCTTACTGGCCTTCTCCACCTGTGGGGATAATTTGTTGTCCATCCTCTCTAGTTGTCAAACATGGATGCACTGGTGGAATCTTATTTACACTTGGTTTCTCATACTCTTCATGGATGTCCTCCTTGAGATCTATGGACTCAGTTCCATGAGAGTCTACCACATCATTAGGAAGAATTTTCTCCCTCCTTTCCCCATGTACTTTTTCAATCTGGATGATTATCATCGGTTTTTCCTGCAAGTTTCTTTGAAAAAAATTGTGTTGTTGCTCACCATCCTAAAGTTAATACCCAACTATAGAAGACTCCCCATGATTTGAGAGAATCTCCTCTTGTTCAATCCTTGTTGCCTCCTTCCTATCACCTAGACATGAATGGCCAAGGACCCAAAGTCCCTTGCAGATAAAGCATAGTCCTCTCATTCTTAGTTCATTCTTGTTGTAGGTTTTACTACCTTTGTTCTTGCTTCCTCCATAAATCATTTTTAAGCTCCTTCTTAGTAAGCACCCTTCTGAGAAAGTTTATGTTTTTCATAACCAACTTCTAGACTAGATCATATGTGGTAGGTGATACAATTAGTTCCTTTATCCAAATGGCCAAAATTTTGGATCTTAGTGTCTTACAGATGTCTGCCTCTCCTTATCAATCAAGGACATAATATTTTGCATGCTTGTTTTGACACAATTTGGATGAGCTGATGTAATGTTGTTGTAAAAGATCTAGAACACCTGAAATATTATGTCATGACATTCCAGATTCAACATGAATGTGCAAAAGTTGAACTCTTCCATGAGTTTTAAGATTTTGTGTCTCTCTTGAAAGGTAGGAAGCATGATGTTTTTCAGCCCTTGAACGACTTCTTCTATCGGCTACAATATCTCCCTCATGAAATCATTATTGTAAGGCAGTAGAGGGGATGTTAAAGATAGGATCCTATTGAGAGAAGAGGCAACTGTGTTCACAAGGATCCTCCAAGGGTTTGGGTTGTATCAATGCAAGCATGGATGGCTTGAAATCCCAACTGAGTTTCTTCAATTCTAGTTTTCCCACCCTAGATAGACATGTGTCTAGTTCCTACAACTTACAAAGGTCCATGAATGAATTTGTTCGTTGTAATTTAGATCCAAGTGCGAAGAGACACTTACTTTTTACATCTTCCTTCCAGATATCTTTTGACTGTTGAAGGATAACATGGACCTTCCTAGAGAAATTCCTATTGTTATGTTCTTGCTTCTAATGTGTAAGTTGTTTCCATCTTTTATCTGCAGAAGTATTGGAGCCCAAAGGAATAGCTAATGTATTACCATGTTTATTCCTAAGGCTTTTCCAAAATTAAAGTGATGAAATTATGGCTTAGCCTTCTCTCTCCTTGGCTTTCTTGTAAGATTCCAGACAATAAAAATTTTGATAAATCTAAAACATCTTAGTGTTCTCATTTAATATAATCTTTCATCAAGAACCAGAACATAAGAAATGCAGCCATTTATTTATATTATTATTCACTGAAAGTAAAATACATGCCCAGACCATAAAATCCTACAAATGGCATGCACAGCTGCTTGACAATGACAAATATAAGAAATTGAAGCCCACTTGTGAATCCTGGATGGATCCACCACATAAAAATCACTGTGAGGTTTTCGTCCCGGGATCAATTATAGAACTGGCCAGGCCAGGTTCTCAACCCAAACACAATAAGATAGATAATCCAGAATGCTCTAAATGCCTAGCTTCTCTCCCCTTTTATAGGCTTGATGGGTCAATACCAACAAGAAATAACATGGGTCAATACCATGGGAAAATACCATAGTAAGTACCATGGATCGATTCTATCCACTTTGACTAGATCAAGAAAGGGAATATTACATTTCTTCAATAAAATTGATTTACACCCTTTTGATAAATCGATATATACTGGGCTTGAAAGAAAACAAATTATAAATCTTCAACCTCCATAAGGAAATTAACCACTTGCAAGTAATAGCAGAGAAAATAATAACCCAGTGTACAATAGTTGGTGTAGATGAATTTCTGATATATACATGCTACCTAGAATTTATGACCTAGTATACATATTTCAATATAAAACAAAGAATGAAAGCAGCTATAGGTGACTTCTTTTCAAGGAAACCTCGATCTGTCCTAATTACAAGATTGTTGGATATTTGGTCCTCAACTGTAAGTGCGAGTAGATTCAACCCACAATTTTTGCACGAGACAACTCAAAAAGGTTGTTGAAGATAATGAAATTTTGACTTCACCCTTGTGTTGATAAGTAATCCTTAATTTTATCCTCAGAATTCTGAGACAGTTCAACACTTAATGAGGGAATTTTTTTAAATGCATCAAGTTGATGTCAAAACTAGTACCAAGTTGATGCAAGCACAATTTTTTAATCATTCAGGTTTCATGCACTCCAATGAGGTATTTCCCTTAATAAACAACCATTTCCCAATTCATGGGGTGAAATTTGAGCTTATTAAATTTGATTATTCAATGGTTACAAGAGAAGATTAGAGGCATAACCCAAGAACATATCAATGAGAAAATTACAGAACCTAACTCAACCTCCTTAAAATAAACTACTACAGATTAACACCAATTTGTTCTGCCTTGAAGGGTAGCTAAATGTGACTTCATGAATGAGACTGCTACAAGCATAAAAAATTTTCTTAAAATTTGGTCTTAATATCTGGAACAACAAATGGATTCTTATCACAACACCTCCAATAAGTCAGCCTTTGTGAACAACATTGCATATAAATACCGAGAGCAACCTGCTATAGGATTAGAATGCATCCCACCAATGAAAACAAGACCAAACATTTCCATTTGAATTCCTATTTAGACAAAATTGCACATGAATAAAGGGAGCGACCTATTAGAGTATTTAGAATGCGACCAACCAAGGAAACAAGGTCACACAATTTCAGTCAATTTCTTATGAAATGTGGTCCAATAAGATCGAAAAAATTCCATTATGAGGCATTTATAACATGGTTGTGTAGGGAAGGGACCCCACGAGCTATAATGATGATGAAAATTCGACCTAGAGTGAATCGTTTACATCCTCCCTTTGAAAAATTGAGAATAAAACCAAATTATCAACAAAGAAGTCATGATATAGAAAACATGACAAAAAATTTGACCACATATATGGAGTGTATTTTCAAGACGCCCTCCATATAAAGTTCAAGTTCCAAATAAAAACAAATTATCCACCTTTCATTCAAACCTAACGCCAGAGACTCTCGTCAAGTTTTAACCACGGTATATGTTTTATCACTGCTCACGCATACATCCAAGCTATGATGGAGTAAAACACATTTCATAAGTTCTTGTGTTATTTAGTTATAGGTTTATATTTTTGTTTTGTTATCAGAGGTAATTTTATAATTGTTGTCACTGGAAATCAAGCAAGCAAAAGACATCATGAAATGTCAAGCAGAATGATTTGCAGGGCTTAGAAACATTAGAGAATCTGGAAATTTTTTAAAATATATGGGGTCAAGAGGAAAAATTATCAAATTGCGCACAAAATATATAGGAAAAGTGCGCTCCGTGCGCATTTTTCTTCGATATTCGCGTTGGTCTGTGTGGCTTTCCCTCAGTAAGCCGCGCAGTCTTGAGCATGGCAGCAAGTCACCATCCAGGACTACTTGACACACTTCAGGAGAATATTCTCCACTTGAGGCCGCCCAAGGAAAGCCACCTAGATCCACCTTAAGACCTCAAGTTAGCACACAATGAAATCAACCCCCACTCTTGGGTCACTATCCATAATTGTACAAAGAGTGGGAAGAAGGATTTGAATTTCCCTATAAAGAGTCACCATGAGATGAAAAAAATTAGAACAAATTGTTATGTTGGCCAAATTTCTCATGAGAAAACCAGCAGTGTGTTGTCTGAAGCAGCAATAAAATGAGTGGATTCAGTTGTTGGCCATCCAACACCTCAAATCCCTAAGGAGAAGAGAGAGGCCTACAGGACCAGCTCAAGGGGAAAGCCCTCGTTTCCTTGGGTATTAGAGCTCCATAGATCTAAGGACCCACTGCAAGTGTGTAACGCTCTACTGCTTCTTTAATAATAGCGGCTAATAAGAGGATATTAGTTCTCCATCCAGATTATTGGCTTGTTTGACTCCATTGATCTTGTGTTTATGTTTTATTTTTATTTGTTTTCTCTTCTTGTTTGTAGCATATTATGTTCCATAAACTAATTTTCTTCATGTTAGTATGTTTCCACTAACCATCTAATAACTCTTTTTGTCTGTGACCATTGCTTGTAGGTTAGCAATCACTCCTATCAAGCATCGGTGTTTTAGTACAATCGTGCACTAAACACACACACACAATATTGACGAATCCACTTATTTTTCCTCTTAAGCTAAGTGGTTGTGTTTTTGTAGAGCCTCTTTTCTGCTCAGGATTGTTGCAAGACCATCTCTCCTCCTCCTAATGTTCTCTCATTCACCCTCTATGAAGAGATTCAGTTAAGGAGTCTCAGAATTTTTTTGCGCTGGAAAACCGCGTGCATTTAGCACAGACAGATGCGTCAATCTGCGCGTGCTTAGCTCAGAAAAGTGCACAAATTCACGTGCCTGTGTAGAAATATTCCTCGCGGAAACCAGTGAACCATTTTTTCATGAGTTTTATGCATTTTTTGCAAGTGTAAAGTGACTGGAAACCCAAAATAAATCTGTGAGCATTGTGTTTTGGTGTCTCTTGACTGTTAGGACATGTTTTTAGCTGCACTTTATTTTATCTATTTTCATAGTTCTAATTTTTAGTTTATTGTCACAAATTTACAAGTTTAATTAGGAGGCAAGTAAGTGGCTAAAATCCACCTAGTCTATCTGAATGAACTTATTTAGTGATAATAAACATCAAACACGTAGGTAATTAGCAAGGACTAAGTGGCCCATATCCATGCATGCTTAGTTAGTTTCCATTTGTTTTTCCCTAGTTGTTGCATTAATTTTAGTTTAAAATTTTCCATTAGGAACTGGGACTAGGATCAAATTATCTAAGAGGGAAAATAATCGTTGTCGCCGTTGCACTTTTTGGTCACCCTGGGCATCCATATGAACACTCTCTTTTGATATTTTTCCATCTCCCTTTAGTCCAACATTTAGTTTAATAGGAAAAATTGTAAGCAGCCCATTATCCGCATATCATTTTATTTTTGAAAGGAACAATCAAAACATGGTTTAATAAGAGGGAGTGTAAAGGATCATCGCATATCTGCATTCTACAAACTTTGTGATTGTCCACTTTCTCACACACATTGCCACGCCATAAGCAAAGTAAGCCACCTTAAAACAAACCATAATTGAACTCATTAAATCTCCCCACAGAGGCTACAAGATAATTAATAGTTTAAGTTAGGGCCATTGGGGTAGGCATCCAATAAGCCGTCATGGTCAGTTTACATTCTTGAAACATAAAATTTGACATTATAGGGAACTTTAAATTTGTCTATCCATCCACAAAAAATAATACCCGAGTGCTACAGAGACCCGATTCAGAGGGGGTTAAGCTTAGGCCTAGCGTGTGTGGTACTATTTGGGGCTACCTGACCCATATAGTGCTCAGTACTGGTAGCTAAATATCAAGAAGCTCAAGAATAGAATGCTCACCTGGGACAACAGTACTTGGTGGCCAAATCTAGGGCATCATTTCCTATAGGTGATGGTGCAGATAGCATTAGATCCTCTTTTCATTACTTTGGTCAATTCTTCGGCTACTGGAAAGCGTCGCCAGTTCTTTCGAGACGTTAGCCCCAGTAACCACTAGAAGATATCTTCGAAAGACCAAGTTACAATTGAGATTGCGAAGACGATTATGTCTTTTAGGATTTTGAGTATCACACACAAAACAACAAAAAACATTTTTTGATTGACTGATCACATAGGATTAATATAAAGGAAAATTAGCCTTTTGTTTTCGCTTTGTTTTATATATACGATCACTTTTTTCTTTGATATATAATCTCTCCCTTCTCATAAAACTAAAAAATATTTCCAAAATCAAACCTAGTCGGCACCATAACAGACCCAACGAGACCTCGTCGATCTAGACATTTTTTGGACCTCCCCTCATTAGAGGGAGGAGTTCTAGGTCTTTCGCTATTCAGGCATAAAAGAGAGAACCCAACCACCCTTATCGGTTCATCTTTTATCGAGGCGTCTTTAGTTTGGAACCCCCAAGGGTCACCCAATGCCAAACCGGTGGGAACCCCCTCAGGGTCACCACACACCACTCCTCCCAAAACTCCTAGAGGAAAGAGGAGCGCTACTCATTCGAGGATCCACCAGAACACATAGGCGGGTACGTCACAAACAAACCCCATACATAACCATAACCTTGTGTTTTCACAGTCTACAATGGCGCTCAACATTTAGTTACCTTTCTTAGCATATTTAAACTTATCTGATCTATCAAAGTTAACAAATGACCCCATTTCACACAATCCCACATGCCCCCCCATGCCGACGAAGCTCAATTTGGATATTCCAAATTTTGAAGGGAAGCAAGCGAAAGACCCTGGAAACCATGTAATTACTTTCCACTTATGGTGTTCTTCAAAAAATATTATTGATGATACTATTCGATTAAGACTATTTCAGCACACCTTAACCAGACCAACCCCGAAATGGTGTGTGGAGCAGCCTTCTACTTCACATGGAACCTTTAGCACCCTCGCTACTACGTTCCTCACTTATTTCAAATTACCATCCACCACGATTGAGGAATGGATTTACTGGCGCATTTTAGAAAAAGCAAGTCGTCCATATCTCGTACCATCTCCATGAATGGCGGTGACGTCGAAGTTTGTGTAAAGCCAAACTCAACGATCGGTTTTTACTAGACCTATTCCTAAAAAATCTCACAACAAATATTTCAAAGGATGTGGCAACTCAAGCACCTACTTCTGAAGAGGACGCCATTAGAAAAGCCCAGAGACTTGAGTTGATATACACTCAATCAGGATACATCTATAACATCATGCCTAACGCCCCGTGCCTATAAACTTATAAAGAATTTCCAGGCGCATTGAACACTGTATATGGATTAATAGGGTCACCGACCCAAAATCACCTAGGCAACAATAATCCGTACCCATGTTACGCATATGATCCTAACCAGAACATCGCACAACCAGGATACCACTAGATTCATCATGCACCTCTGTAGAACATGACCAATAGGGTGTCGTCATACCATCATCAGCAAGGAGGATCATACCTTCCCACACAGGGTACCCAGTACGCAGCTAGAAATACTGACAGAAGAGCACCCCCCCAACAGTCATTTACAAACCAGGGACAGGGACCTGAATATCCCCACTCCCTAGCACAAAACCAACCAATGCAAAATAATGCACCAGTAAACTTTGTGCAACCTTCCCAGTCCCACCCATGCTAATCATACGGCCAGGAGAATCCTATTTATCCTCCTAACACAGCAAGGAAAAATCAAAAATATAAACAAAATGGAAATCCTTGACATGGGGGAAATAACCAACAATGCCCTCAACTATCTTACTTAGATCGTGGGGAACCCCAACCGAAATTAAAACCAAGAGCCAAGTAACTCCCAAGGGAAGAACAAGAGGGATAATCTTCAGACCAACCACTCTTGCGCGATTTGTGGTGAGTATGGCCATTAAACTCATCACTGTCTTGAACTCCTTGAGCTGAAGAATCTTCAGGGTAACCGAGGACAATGGGGACCCACACAACAAACAACTATTATGCAGGAGCCCTTCCCCCATCAAGGGATAGATAGTACCCAACAACGAAAAACACCCCCTGATGATTCCAAAAAAAAAAACCACAAAATCTATATGACTGGTGAGGAAATGTTCTTTCAAACACAAAATAGAAGTTATGATACCCCGCCAGACACTATTTTGTCAAGGGCTAGCATGAGTGCACCTACAACACTATTGACTATATCAAAAATACCTATTGAACCTTTTCCAAAAATGGCTAAGGGACCTACAAGGCGATAAGGACATCACTCTAAAGAAGCCCATAATTATAGCATCGTGGACGATTTAGCTCAATCTCCCACTGCTATGTCAGCTTTGGAAGTCCTGCAATCTTTCCCAAAGAAAAGGAAAGCCTTACTTTCCACGTTAGGCGTAATCACCCCTGCTGATTCACGCCTAATGTATTTTTTACTTAGATAAAGCCACCTCTAGGCTTCCTTCATTAGTCACCTTCCATATACCGGTGTCAATACAAAACATAACTATCCATCGATGTATCATTAACGAGGTTGCATCCACATGCATCATGTCAGAGAGCATTGGGTAGAAGTTAGGGTCTCCTGAACTAAAACAATCAGACATCATGCTCAGAGCATACAACGGGCGCCCTTCTGCTCCCATCGGTCTCTATCAAAATATCTCAGTTTTCTTGGCCAGAAATATGGTTCTTATAGACATTGAGATCTTGGACGCTCAGGTAGATTACAATATACTCCTTTGGCAGAGGTATATGTATGCCATGTCTGCCATAACATCCTTCGTCTTCCAGATCATGATCTCCCCCATGAGGATCGCATCATCACTATTGAATAATTAATGTACCATGACAAGCGACCCTTGACGAACATCGATGTAGTTCTACCCTATGTTGAGACATCTAATGAAATGCTCACATAGTACCAAGGATATGGCCCTGGCCAATTAAAACCGTTGTCTATCCTTGGATCATTCCTAGGAGATCCCCTTGTCATACCATAATCATTCACTAATATCATAGGGGCTCTGGTGTGCATGATGTCTACATCAAGCACCAAAGATATCCAGGAGACAGAGACTAGTAGTAACAAAGCCGAGGCCTCGAGCACAACGACTTCTCTATCCTACGTCATCTCCTAAACTCATTTTTTATACCCTCCACCTGTTTTTGTGTCACAACAAGTGTTGGAAACGGTAGTGTTTCCAAACATATCTTTCGCAATACCAGTTTGGTACTTGCTCCCACCTGCCATGTCGAGAAGCATGGGCATCACCTCTACAGTATTAACCCCCCTCACTCCTAAGGAGTCCCCACCTGTTAAGGAAACTGCCACAACCATACCATTTAATAAAACCCCCATCACAAAGAAGGTTATAGCGACCAAGAAAGCCCATAAAAAATGGAAAAATATATAATAAAAAAACCATCATACCAAGGGAATTACATACTTGTACAGTGTACGACATAGTAGGTCACTATAGCCATATCTTCCCGAAGCTAGATAAATTAAAACTGCTCCTAAGCTCCAAAATAAATATCGCAATGACAAGTTCCCGTATAAATCAGCCAGCCACGAAAAACCAAGGCAAATCATTGCATACCAACCATGCATGCGCTATCTGTAACAATTATGGGCATTACACTCATCATTGTCTCGAAATACCACGATATAGGGATTCCTTACATGCCCTAGAACAATCGTATCAAGAGGATACCGCCATTCAGTCAAATGGAGAAGAACCTCGAGTCGTATTATACCTTCAGGAGGTACAACAGTCACCAGAATGCCTAAAGTCATATTATACCTTCAGGAGGCATGGCAGTCACGCCTCTCATTCATCTTCTTTCCTCCTATCCTATGTTGTGCACTCTGCGATGAACATGACCATTTCATCGACGACTGTGCAAGCATGCAGCTAGTCCAAATATGGTATCCAATTGACTATGTGTATTATGTTTTCCTGTGAGCAACCCAATATTCATGTCATGTATGTTCTTGAAGCCAGCCATTACAACATTGTCATTACATCCCTCGCTTTCTCTTAGCACTAACCAATCTACGCATGGCCATAGTTCACCTCTCCCTAGAAGATGACTCAGACACAAAATCCATGGATAGCTCGACAATATAATAGGATGTGACAAGCAGGTCCATTCTCTTCCTATCAGTAGAAAAGTGAACGTTCAGGGAGCCCTTAGTCACCCCCACCCGCCCTACACGGAGAAGACCAACTTGTGCTTTGCGTAACACACACAAATGATTTGGTCACCAAATGCCCAGACCTAGAATTTCTACGCAGATGGTTCCCGATCACTTTATCAACCAAGCTGGAAGAGAATACCTAAGAAAGACTTTTTGTCTATTATTTCAAGGAAACCATTAGGCTTATTACTTTACTTATACCCCTTGAGTGTGCCCCCTAATTGACATCATTTGTTCATTAGAAATGCAACAATTAGATATCGTCAGTCCAGAGCTTGGAGAACCTAATGTAAGGCAGATTTCCCCGAGGTATCCTACCCCATTTCAATGCCAAAACATTAGGTGACTCAAAAAGACGCATCGACCTAACAGGACCCATGTCCAGTCTAGGATAGCATGCGGGCTATGCGACAGAATCGAACACTAGGTCAATCTATGTAAAGAACTAAAGCACCTCACGAACAACCTTCACATGGTATCCCCTATCCCTCAGAAACATCTCTCTAACCAAGAGAAGATCGCACACTCCTATTGCAGGATCTGCTCACATTTCCACCATACAATGAAATGTGAGCACCTCCCAAAGCTTCGAGCAGCAAGAGCAACGTTAATTCTACACTCCCCAAGAGAGCTAGATCTCCAGAAACCAAAAACTCGGAAATGGTAGCAGTGGAATCTCTCCCCTACTCTTGATCCTTTCCAAGCGTCCACTTTAGGGACGAAGAGTAGTGTTGGTTCACACACCATCTACTTGATAGGAACAGTGGTATTGTACACCATTTGCACTAGCCATAACCATGAAACAAAGGCATGGCCATTAATGGAAACATTCAGGCACCTCTGCACCAAGTACAACTTCCAAATCCTGGAAAGTGCCCATTCTCTTAGTACACCTTATGAGGAACCTAGATTTCCTCTCACACAAGATGCCACAATGGAAATTCCTCCCCCATCCAACACCGATGACACGATACACCATCTACGATTCATATCATCGTGTATCAGAACCATGACTCGGGCTATCTTCTCATCAGTCATAAATTTCGAATCATCTGAAACTAAGAGAGTAGTTCTACCAACAACAGTGCCAACCCAATCTATCGGCACCTTGTCGACCACGTCTAGTTCCACCACATCAACGATGGAATCTTAGTCATGTCTGTCGACTAGCTCTGTTAGGACTGAACCACTTCCTCATGGCCTTGCGCAGACCCAATCCCCTTTAGGATCCTTATTCCACTCATATGAGGATATTATTGAGGCCATAATGGAACCAGATTATCCGTGGGATGTGATGCATCACCGTTCATTTTTTCTGCCTGAAAAAATGTTCAACCCTAAAAAAACAGGAAACCAAGAGATTTATGCAATCAAATCAAAATATTTCCTTCCATCGGGGAAAGTCTATTAGTTCAAAAATCCCATTTTGACACCCGATGGGTTTGAAGAAGGGAACATGTCAAACATTTCTCCTACCATCAAGGTGAATATCTCTCGAAATCCTAAGAAATTTGAAGAAATTTCACTGAGGGCAACATGTTCCCCATATGAGATAACCTCTTACACCCATCTATTGCAAGAGTACCGAGATATCTTCGCATGGTACTACTCGGAAATTTAAGGACTTAGTCCCACTATTGTAGAGTATAATATTGACACTTGGCCTAACGTACCACTAGTATGCCAGAAACAACGTCAACTGCACCAATCCAAGGTAGAAGAAATTAAATGAGAAACTGATATGCTTCACAAAACCGGGTTCATCTACCCCATCGCTTACGCATCATGGGTTTCCAAACCTGTTCTCGTCATGAAAAAATAGGGCACCATATGCGTTTGTACCAATTTCCACGATTTTAACAAAGCCTGTCCAAAGGAAAATTACACTACCCCATTCATCGACCAAGTCATCGATTCTTGTGTGGGACACATGGCCCTCTCCTTCATGGATGGTTTATCTAGGTATAATCAAATCTAGATATGTCACACGAACCAATAGAAGACCGTGTTCACCACCCCATGGGGCACATTTGCATACCAGGTGATGCCATTCGGCCATAAAAATGTTGGAGCCACTTTCTAGCGGGCCATGAATTATACCTTTCATGACTTAGCACACCTCATCCTCACCTACTTGGATGACCTTACTGTTCGATCCAAGAAGCGATCTGATCGTCTCGAGGGTCTACGACTGGTATTCCAACGATGTTGGCAATATGTTTTATGTTGTGTCCCAACGATGACGAATTCTATGTTTTATTGTGTCTCAACAAGGAATTAGAGTGGACCCCCTCAAGGTCAAGGCTATCAAAGAGGTACCTCCACCTCGAACCCTGAAGCAACTACAAAGCTTGTAGGGAAAGGCCAATTTTATGAGACGCTTCATCCCATACTACACCACTTGCGCTCAAGGATTCCTATGTCTCCTTTTTTAGGAAATCCCTTTCAAATGGGACAATCAATCCCAACAATCATTTGAGGCGATAAAAGACACATTATCTTCAACACCATTGATCAGTCCCCCAAACTACGATAAGGATTACACCCTGTATCTATCAGCATCCGAGACCACTTTGGTCGAGGTGTTAATCCAGGAAGGCCCCGACAGGAAAGAACACGTAATATATTACATTAGTAAAACCTTATCAGGCCCCACTTTAAGATATGAGCCCGAAGAGAAGACTACCCTAGAATTGATACACGCAGTCCAAAAAATTCGCCACTACATTATCTTAAGGACTAAAATAGTCATCAAAGCTATTAACCCCATGAAATACATGCTCACACGCCGTTTAATGAACCATAAGTATGCTCACTGAATACTTATACTGCAAGAATTTGACTTACATTTTCGCTCCCCCAAGAGCAATAAGGCTTTAATTTTAGCCGAGTTCATCGCGGACCTCCCAAGTCATACCAAAGGATCACCAATCAATGATTTGCTATGGGACGAACATCTCTTCCTACTGACAACTGACTACCCTTAGTATGGAGATATTCTCCTATTTTTACGAACTCAAATGTTTAGACCCAGGCTCACCCGTGACAACCATTGAAACATCTACCACCAAGCCCCCCAATACCTCCTTATGGGAGATGTCTTATACCGACAAGGCATCGACACCATCTTAGGTCGATGATTCACCCACGACCAAGTTGAGAAAGCCCTTAATGACTATCACATCGGAGCTTGCGGTGGCTATCTCTCTGGAATGGCCACTGCCCAAAATTCCTACGGGCAGGATATTTTTTTCCCATGTTATTTCGAGACTACATTTAAACAGTCAAAAGGTGCGAGTGATGTCAACGATTCGCTCACAAGGCAAGAGCCCCTCCCGCTCCCCTGCACCTTGTCATAATCGCTGGTCCCTTCTGAAAATGGGGGATCAACTTCATGACTTGTAATACCACATCTTCTAGCAATCGTAAGTACATTATTTGGGTCGTTGACTACTTCACCAAATGGGCAGAAGCCATGCCCACATACAAAAACACGGCAAAAATCGTTGCATGATTTATGTTCAACCATGTCATCGCCTATTTTGGTGTGCCCAAAGAGTTAGTATCTGATCATGGAAAACACTTCGAAAACAAGGTCTTCTAAGAGCTATCTCATCACCTCGGATTCACACATGAATCCTCTTTACCATAATACCCCCAATTGAATGGACAGGTAGAAGTTGTAAACAAAGTACTCAAAACAATGTTACAACGCATGGTGAATAACCACAAAAAAAGATGGCACCACATGCTTTTCTCCGCCCTGTGGGCGTACTGCATGATAGTGAAAAAATAGACAAGGTTCACACCCTTCCACTTAGTGTACGAGGTCGAAGTCGTGATTCCCATAGAACACAAGATTCTGAACTTACACGTCATCATCGAACTACTCGATGACACCCAATGTCTAGAGCAATGCTTAGTACAACTAGAGCTCTTCGACTAAAGTCGCCCACAGTCGCTCCAGCACAACGAGGCCCATAAAAAATGGGTGAAAGCATCGTTCGATCACAACATCACCCCTCGATCATTTACCGAGGGGGAGTTAGTCCTCCACTATGATGTCGCGAAAGAAGCCCTAGGGCCAGGAAAATTTGAAACCTTGTGGAAAGGTCCCTGTGTCATAAAACATTATCTCCTAAAGGGGGCATACAGCTTGACAGAGCCTGATGGAACATGCCTAAGAAACCCCGTCAATGGTCTCTACCTCAAGAAATTTTACCAATAGGGGTCACAAGGGTTCAACCCTAGAGATAACATGCACATAGAAAACTTTTTTTTTATCACAAACTTGTTCCAAAAAGCGCTCTGGTGTCACAAATGGATCTTCAACCCAACCATTATTTTGGATTCACTGATGGAGCAGCACGATGGTCTCAAAATTTAGCAGCAGCCGCCTGGGTCATATACTACCCTGACCAATCACCATACATCACCAATAGAGTATGAATAGGATCAACTACAAGCAATCAAGCACAATATGATGCCGTCATAGGGCTCATGAGATATGCCTTCAATCAAGGCATCCACCACTTACATATCTACCTCGATTCCCAGTTATTGGTTTCGCAGTTAAACCAAGAATTTGAGGTAAAAAATTCACAACTGTTTAGAAAATATTTGTGTGGAAAAATACTAAGTTGTCAATTTGATCATATTACATTCACACATTTACCAATAAATCAAAACCAAACAGCAAATCCAATAGCTAACCACATCCTAGACTGGAATGCATCTTGTATAAACCATTATACATAAAAATATAGATATCCATCAATGATACACAACATCCATGAAAACATATAAACAATAGACACACCATCTAAGGCCACAAAAAATACCTCTCACATATACACAAAAAAATATGTGTGAGTACAAATAAAAATTCATTTATTTGACCCGCAGGTCAGCCAAAAAATACATATACACGTGTCATCAAAAATAAGGGAAGCATCCTCATAATAGGTGCTTTCCCTGTGTATAAGATATCTCTAGGGTTTTTCCTCGCTAGGTTGAGCATCTGGACCCACGGCTGCAACCAGTGCCAGTACTGAGGCAGTCGCTAAAACTGAATCTGCCATGCAGCGCAACTTTGGATGATAGCCCCTCTCTTAGGCCATTAATGTCTCCAACCAGACATCATCTAGGTCATCGACAAACCCACAGGATGACATACCATGGTTCAGCCTATCCACTTGGCCCCAAGCATCCGCTAATTCAGTGGCTCGAGCCTTAGATGTAGCGAGCTGCTCCACCATCTCCTCTATATGGGCCTCCACCGCTTGGGCATGAGAAATCGCCACAGCACACTCGACAACAGCAGAGTTGATACCCTCTCCTGAAGGGCCAGCTCCATCACTAGGTCCTCCACCCTAGGGCTGCCCCAAATCTTGCCCCTACCCGCCAGCCTGGGGCTGAGCTCCTCGAACCCTACGGTTGGGTTGGTGTCCTACCAACTGAGCAGTGGTTCGCCATACCTCTCCAACATCTGCAAGGGTAACAAAAATAATTCCAGTGTCATCACAATACACATGTAAATCATAAATACTCAACAAATGCATAAAAAGTACAAAAAATCATACCTACTGGTCCCCAAGTGTACACAGTAGGAAGACACATATCTGGATCTCCCTGATAGTCCATCCCAGAGTATGGAAAAAGGAGGAACATCTGATGGTTGGCCTCAAACCAAGCCTCGGCGGTCATGTTCCAATAACTCCCCAGCTCACCTCCCCCACTACGAGGCATCACTGGGGCCCATCGCCTCATATGAGGGTCTCGATGACCCCCCACAGGCATAGCCACTACAGGTTGTAACAACACCACTCTCTCAAAAATAATGCTACAAAGGATGCTAGCCTATGTAAATAGCTTAGATACGCCTCGAACCTTCACTAGTTTGGAAGCCATACCATCATAGAAATGATGGGCAAAGTCAAAGAAATTCCCAGCACGAAGCCGACGCAGAACACCAATATGTGGCCCTGACGTCATGTGTAGCAACTACAAGCCCGTTAGTCTCACAATAATATCTAGATCACACTGCTCAGCTAAATCAGTCACCGACAATATCAGAATTCACCCCTCCAAAAGAGGCACCCCGCCACAATGAAGCTCCATCCAGTGCTAAAGAACTACCCTCCTAGGCGGGAGTGGATAGGGGACTGCCTCACCCTAAGGCAGCAGACCGGTCACGAAATAAATATTCGTCTCTGGATGGATAGGTAGGCCATACCCTTGCAACACGTTCACTTTGCGCCGCCTGTTCCAGCAACAGACCAGGTAGCGCAGTAATCGAGCCTGTGACCTCAAGAGGTCATTCTCAAGGAACTTGAGAAGACCCCACCGAGCTAGCTTTTGGTGAGCATTGGAATCTTCTACCACAACCATACGAAGGTTGGCCAACCTCTCTCTCTCTCTCTGTAGCATCCTATCAACAAATAGACACACATCAGTGACATCAAAATACCAAAAAATCTAAAAATTTCCTAATTTGTTTTCAAAAATTCACCTTGCCTTTTCGATGCGCCTGTTTCTCAAAAAGGCGCACTAACCACATGTCTATATCTCAGACAGATGCAAAATCCGTGCACAAAAAACACCCATAGGCGCGAAATCTGCGCGGAAATCCTCAGTGTTAGGCAGAGATTATGCGCCTATGCCTTAATTGCTCGTGCGGACAAGGCAAAAAATGGATAGGGTTTTGTACAAACCTAATTTGTATGCACACCTGCCTTGTAGCACTGAAAAAATTAAAATACAGGACATTCTGGGGCCTACCTGACACAAGCAGCACGAATTTGGGGTGCGCAGCCTGACCGCAATGGCAAGAAAGGCTCAACAGCAAGCTCTGACCTCTCAAACTCTCAAACACTCAAATGACACAAATGAGATTAAATGAGCCATATCGGCTTATATTTTTCCCTTTTCAAATTGTTTGAAGGACCATAATGAGAGCTCAGAGAAGCCCAATTGCAGAACCGAAAGAAACATAGTGATCAACACCTCATAACGCCCAAATGAGGATCCACACATTCACGTCTCCACAAAAAATATTTTTTCAATTCCAACAGGTATGCCCTCTCTTATCATCTTTTCATTCAACACATTTTCTCAATATATTTGAATGAGAAATATGCTTTCACTTGGGGTATTTGTTGCAGGTATTATATAGTACGACAAACCACCTATTGCTCCATGCACCAAAGGTTCTAGAGTAGGTATCATTCTACCCTCAGCATGATAGAGTCCCAGAGAAAATTTGCATATCCTGACATCATCTCTCCACAAGAAATCAACCATAAGTTCCAAACACTTGACTATGCTTATCTTCTCCCCACCTTGCACATGATAAACATCCTCGTTAGTCGATAGAGCCTCCCCCTCCATGGCGTCCATCACTTAAAGTAGACCATGCATCAAAAAATATGACGCCGTGGCCATATCACCTCAGTCCGGGACGCACTTCACAATCATTCATCCACCATGCATCAAGTCAAGTTTTACCATATCTAAATAAAAACCCTTTCCCAGACTACCATTTTTTGCAAGCAGATCGAACATGCACCGCCACATCTTGCATTTGGCCTACCATCCCTCCATGAGCATAGCCCATCTACGGTAGTTTCCATCTTCTTCATCACCGCTACATTGAGACCAACTAATGGGTTCCCCACCCTAAGAAAAAACACCTTCCTCACATCATTAGTGAGTGATCATTTTTATGTTTTTGGGGCACCCATCTCCATTTTTTGTACAATCCAAACCCATTTTTTATTCTTTTGGCCGGTGTAAAAATAATTTTTTTAGGATAACATCCCCCACCCATCCACCCATTTTTCTCCCATGGCAGCAGTCCCTAATCACCCTTGGTCAGGGCATCACACCTTTCACGCAAAGCCACCATGACATTTATAACCAAAATACACCCACCCTGGACGTCCTAACGACTCCAGGGCTTTCCTCATCAAAAATAGTTATGACTGCCGCCAAACTACTTTTTTCAAGCTCTGACCTCAGGCCACCGAACTCCCATCATGATTTTTCAGCTATTTTTCACCATCATGCCTATGTTAAACCTATCATATCACAGACCCTGGTCCCTTCCATCAGTATCTTTCTCGTTCAATTACAGCTTCTTTTTTTCGACTTCAACAACCATTCTCCAAAAAAGAAGCAGTACCTTGGATGGCTACTCGTCTTAATAAGGGTATTATCAGGTGGCACTATGGGAATCATCATTTCCCATAGATGTCATCGATCCTCCATACATTCGACTACAACACAATCTTTCATGTCAAGATGGTATCGTACTTCACAACCATTGCACTTTGCCCAAATTCGTTGAAGGCTTGTGCTATTATAAGCATCTCTTTCAACAATGCTTACATGGGAAGGTCTGAGTAATACACCCATGCATACAATGAAAATTTATATGTCATACCAATATTATGCATGTGGACACCACATTCAACCTATTTTCAAAGACAAACGCCCTTACGGGCATCAACAATTTTCATCATCAACCAAATCAGCAGATCACTATCATATCAGTGACACATATAGAACCTTTATCTGTCATATACGCTTTTTAACTAGCCAAAGCATCACGAGCATGGGACATGCCCGCCTCATAGAAATATTGTATTTATTGCATCATACTATCTCTTGCAGGTTTCTCACAAAACATGATCCCTCTTTTACCCATAGTAAGGGGTCTCCAACCTTGGGCTGCACGCAGGTCTCTCTCTCTCTCTCTCTCTCTATACGGGTTATACAGAACAAAAACTATAATGTATTTTAGATATATAGTTCTTCCTAGATCTCACACATTAGGGGGAAACTGTTATCACTTGAAAATAAGAGAAGCAAAAGACATCATAAAATGTCAAGCATAGGGATTTATAGGGCTGAGAAACATTAGATAATCTGTAAAATTTAAAAATCTCTAGGTTCAAGAGGAAAAATTATCAAATTTTTCACAGAAGACATAGGCAAAGTGCACTCCGCGTGCATTTTTCTTTGATAGTCGCGTTGGTCTACGTTACTTTACCTCAACAGGTCGCACGGTCCTGAGCATGGCGGAAGGTCACCATCCAGGACCACTCGACACACTTCAGGAGAAGATTCTCCAGAAAAGGCCACCCAAGGATAGCCGCCTAGAGCCACTTGGAGACCTAAAGTGAGCACACAATGGAATCAACCCCCACTCTTGGTTCATTATCCACAATTGTACCAAGACTGGGAAGAAGGATTTGAATTTTCTATAAAATTCCACCAAGAGAAGAACAAAAAGAGAACACATTGTTATGCTCACCAAATTTCCCATGAGCAAGCCAGCAATGTGTTGTTCGAAGTAGCAATAGAGTGAGGGGATTCATTTGTTGGCCATCCAACACCTCAAATCCATAAGGAGAAGAGAGAGGCATGTAGGACCAGCTCAAGTGGAAAGCCCCCCTTGCCTTGGGTATTAGAGCTCCATAGCTCTAAGGACCCACTACAAGTGTGTAATGTTCTACCGCTTATTTACTAATAGTGGCTAATAAGAGGGGATTAGTTCTCCGTTCAGATTATTGGCTCGTTTGACTCGATTGAGCTTGTGTTTATTTTTTATTGTTGTTTTGTTTTCTCTTCTTTTTTGTACCATACTCTGTTCCATAAACTAGTTTTCTGCATGTTAGTATGTTTCCACTAACCATCTAACAACTCTTTTTGCCTGTGACCATTGCTTGCAGGTTAGAAATCACTCCTATCAACCACTGGTGTTTTAGTACACTCATGAACTAAACACACCAACACAATAATATATGTAATTTATATTAGTTTATTTCTATTTTAAATTAGTTTATTTTGCATATCAGTAATAGAATTTTCTTAGTGTTGCAAGTGTGATCATTCAGCACTTGATTAAAGATGGTTATATATATTAGCAACAATTTTCAAGAAGTCAACTTATGACGAAATATTATGGGAAAACTAAGATAGATATCAAAAACCTAAAACATGGGTTTTGTGCAGAATTATCCCATTTAGGTGACCTTGAAAGAATTTCTTCAAAATGGTGACTAGTTTTGGAGATATGTTTGGATATTTCTAATGAATTTTCCTTAATTTTTTGTTGTGACTAGCAAATGTAACAATAAAAAGAAATTATTTGAATTATCCTTTAAATTGAAGGGGAAATCATTAATTATCAACCTAAAGAAATATAGTTGTTGTATTCATCACAATTATCTAACAATTAGCTAATATTTTTAGTTAAGAACTAATTTACATTACAGTGATCACTTAGTTTAAGGTTCGATATATTTACTTTTTAATACCTTTAAATTCTTGTCATTTTAATTTCTTGCAAGTGTGAACAATGCAGCAAGTGTCTATAACTTTATAAGTGACTAGATATTAATGATTGTAATATAACAACTCTACTTTATATGCAAAATGATCTTATTGAGTAGATTCAATATAGCTGCCTTCATAGATTAAATTTCCATTGCTTTCATTGAACAATATTTCCTTTGCTTTCCTATATTAATATTCTTATTGCTTTCTTCGATTAAATTTTCATAATTTTCCTATATTAAGATTTCTATTTCTTTCCTAGATTATGTTTCTAATGATTTTCTAGAATAATATTCCATTTTATTCCCTTTGACAGAGTATAAATTTCTTCCATTACAATTTGTTTCCATTAGAATTGAAAGTTAAACTCCTAGCATATATTGTGTCATATACTTCACAAGTTTACTTTGATTGATAATTTAATGTAACAAAACTTAAGACAGTTAAATTGATCGACGCTTACACAAAGTATTTTTGATGCATGTGCCTGCTCCATAATGCTCCCCTTTCCATGCCTTGTATAAATTACAAATATGTGGTATCTTGTATTTTTTGTGTGAAATACACAACCATTGAAATACATATGTGATTTTGAAATGGCTATTCCAACCATCTAACCAAATCCATTGCTCATCCATCCTCTATATTATTCTTCTTCAAGTGATTGTAGAAAAAATGAAAGTAATGTCGTACATAAGCTAAGCATGGAACTTATCATCGCTTTTGTAGAAAGCATACATCTTCAATATAACCCTATTGTCTTCACTATTATATGGTTGTAATATCCCAAAATAGGGAAAATCTACAACAATGAGAATATCTGAAGATATTCTAAAGTTGGAGCTACAACAAGCAATCAACTCATAAGAGTGTATGGAACATATATCCATCATATTACAACCACATCAGCAAACTATGCCTTCATACAATGTCACCAAGTGGGGAAAAGCAGCAATATTGGCCATAAAAAGGTTATTTCTTGAAGATTAAGTTATAACAGTGGAAAATAAGGGTTGTGTCCCTTATAATATGTAATAAGGGCCTTACATGCAAAGGAGTTTCAGAAAAAAATGTCTTTTTCCTAGTTAAACAGGCCTCCCATGCTCAAACAGCTAAAAAAAATGATGAAACCCCAAGACTGCAACACACAAAATTTACTGCATAAAGAGATTGCGAAATTTATTTGAGGGTTATGCTCAGAAAATGGAGATAAAAATCAGATCTTCTATTATATTACTCAATGAGGCATAAAAATAGAGATTTAGTCTCTTTTTACATAGATCCAAGATGACCCGGCTAGGGTTTCTTGACATAAATGATATACAAGAAAGAACTCCCGCAGATATATGACTGAATCATGCTGTCTAGCTGAATATCTGCATAAAAAATGGCTGAGCATGCAAATAAACTGTTGTAGACTCTCCCACAAGCTCTCAGGGAAAAAGGCTGATCCTCCTCCTGGGAAACTAGCTCTCAAAAGTGGGGTTTTGACCTCTCCCACTGCACACCTTAATAAATAACGCAGTTTCTTGAAGGGACTACATTTCTACTGAAGGTAAATGCTTGGCCCAACACCAGATAGTGGAAAATGAAGCTCAGAAAGCTCCTCTTAGATTTCTTAAACAAGATCTCCAAGAAAGAGTAGGGAATCCCCGCATGGGAAAACCCTTGCACTAAACAGTGCATCAAACTTAGCTAAATAGCCAAAGTATGCAAGAAGTCTAAACAAACCACATACAATATAATCTCAATCATGCCCATGGTTGCCATCTCCTCCATTATATAGTTGATGAGCTTCCTCACCAAGGCTCCCACCCCACTATGAGGTTGCTTCCATGCAAAGGCTCCTCTACCACAATTACGTTGTCTCTATGTACCTTGCTCATATTTTTATAGCGTTGTTTGATTTAGTCAATCTTGACTGGATCTTCATGCCTTGTCTCCTTTCACACTCAAGGTGTCTTCCTTTTGACTAGCTAGATTGATCTTCATTCACATTGGGTTGTCTTCATTTAGGATCCACTCCTCATATAAAAATGTTGTTGACTTGGTCAAACTTGACTTTTTCCACACATTTTAGACCTTTTTCACACATGTGTATTCTTGATATAGTTATTACATAATCCCTTTTCACATTATGAGGGATTTTTATTCATACTTAAGCAACTTATGAGCCTCCTTGCCCATTTATTCATCTATCTAGATTTTAAAAGAAAACTTAATATTCCTATTAGCTGCATGCTAATTTAGGAATATTACAGTCTTCCCCTCCCAAATGTTGCTTGTCGTCAAGCAACTGCAAGGGTGCTGCAAAATCTCCCCTCCTCCTCTTGTGGCCTTCATGTACAATAGTTCCACCATTGCTTAATATATTCTGCAATAATTCTGTCTCCCAATGGTTCCTTCCAGGTGTGAAAGTGGGCCTTTGGTGGATAAACCAAATGGCTCTCATCATGGAAGAAAGGAAGGTATACATGGAAACCTTCTTGCTGATCAAGGGCCTCCTCAAGATAGAAGTGATGACAATCATGGGGAATTTTATCATCAATGAAGGTCTCCCACCTCCATGCTATCATCCAAATGAAATGAATCACCTCCCAACTTGTTAATTCGTAGAAAATCTCCTCCCAAACACTCATGAGAGGCATTTCTCAAGTGCTCCAAACAACCATATGGCCTACCTCATGAAGAAACAAGTGATTTACTATGGTAGCCATATCTTGTCTCATGCTCCCCTTGAAGCATGTAGTGCAAAAAGTGTGGGAAATTTCTTTCCCCAAGGACACATCCAACCAATGTGCCTCTCCTCCAATCATGTCCCCAATAAAGATAAGAACATCTTCAGCATATGGAATCATAATTGAAATCATGCTAGCTGCCATTTGAAATAAAGGAGAAGGATAATGGTTTCTCATGTGCAACCAACGCAATTTTACCCCCAACTGCCATAGAATATGATATGACAAGTGTTCTTCCCAATACTTGTTTGTTGCCCCATCCTTCTTGCACCCATAGGAAAGAGTGCCCCCTCTTGGAGCCAAGACCTGCACATGAGTGTTAAGAAAATGCAAGTACATAATAAATATATCATAATGTTCAGCAATACAATGTTTATCATATACTTGGTTTTAATTCAGCAATGTAGCTCATGGATGAGCTCCTTCTCATACTCAATGAATAAGTAGGTGGTAATGATAACTCTTCCCAAGAGCTATGTTCCTCCTTAACCAGCAAATGACCCATGCACTTACTCATATGAGAGTGCATCTCCTCTTTGAAGTTTTCCCACATGAATCCATCTAAGATAGTATGATATGTTCTAATGAAACCAGTGGGTTTTGAAAGCAAGACCTCATAGGTTGTATTAAGTAGTTCATTCTTGAGTTTGGAATCTTTAGTTAAGTAGATCTGATCATGAACATAAATGATTCCATTAACTACCTTATACTTCCCATCCATTACTTGCCCATCAAGAACCTTACATGTGAAGAGGTCCTTGGAATATTCCATCAAGAGTTGGGACTCCCAATAAGGATCTAGGCTTTCCAACATTGATAGCGTTGTAGAAGTCTGAAATGACGCATATGTCATATGATGGCTCTCCTCCTTGACATGCTTGATCTCAAAGTCACATGTTGGTGTATTCCCAACTTTATTTTGCTACCTCTCTTGCAGCTAATCCTTATCAAGACAAGATTGAAGTTTAGGAGAGTTATCCTTCTTTTGAAAGGTTGTCCTCCTCCAAAACTTCCACAGTTTTGCTCCTGCATACAAGAATGGAAATACCTTCTTGTTATATTCAGAAATTTTCATCATATATTGGAGTATCTTTTGTTGCTTCAAGACTATGGAGTGGCCTTTTGATACTATGCTCATATCAACACAGATTTTTGAATCTCTCCTTTCCAGTGAAAATATATGAATGGAAGATAGCAAAGTCAATTTCAGAAAATTTCTTAGCTTTCCATCAATGATTCTCAGCGTTGTAGTAGCTCCTTTCAAGGTTCCCTCTTTAGACAAATATTTTGCTGCTGCATATATTTGAGAGAACACTTTAGCTTTCTTCCAATCAGGGGGTCTCCCTGGTGGAATGCCTCCATGCAAAGAGACATCAAGGCATAGAGTAGGATATATAGATGTATGGATTAATTTGTCCTTGCCTCCATTGCATAGACCCTCCTTCCTTCTTTGTGCATCAATCTTTTGAAATAAAGAGGGGTGTATACTTCTCATCATATGATGCTTTCCCTCCCCTTTATCTTCTGCAATATTCATATTCTCACCATTTGATAATGATGGCACATGCTGCACATGGATTGTGCCACAACCTCCATATGTGAGATTCTTTGGAACTTCTTGCAAGAGTGCAAGAGTTTCTCTCCTTGGAGAAATTGCTTATTCCTCCTCTCCATGAGGTTCTAGATGTGATATTGTCATGACTGCGCTGTTATCCCCAACCTTCTCTTCCTTCTCCTCAACAATTGAAAATACCTCATCATCAACAAGAGACCTTAGATCTTGGTCTTCTTTTGAAGGAGGAGTCTCCATGTCTCCTTCTTGAGAAGAAAGCTCTTCATTTAATGAAGATCTTGCCCTTGGCAAGGTATCAGACAAGTTTACATCCTCTTCAATAGTTTTCAGAAATGGAGTTGGATTTATAGATCCTCCTAACTGATGCAAAAGTTTTGTTTGATATGGTTCGATAGCCTCCAGATAAGGTGTTCTACATGATTCTCCATCAAACCTTTCTACTATTCTTTCAATGAACTTTACATAAGTATATTTATTTTCATTTTTTATGGAAAAAGATTCAAACAACCACCAAGCATAAGCCTTACCCTCAAAATGTGGTGTTGCTACTTTGATGGCCTCATTTTCTGAAACTTGATGTTGTTGCACATAGGTGTCTAGCGCCTTCACCCAAGCCCTAGCTGGACATAGAGGTGACCCATAAAAAGTATATAGAAATAATATACCCTCATTGCTTCTTGCTCCTTGTGCTCCTTTCCTCTCTAATCTTGCAAAACTCTTGGAAGTTCAAGTGATCTTTGAACTCCTTAGATTGAGCTTCATACTCCTGCAAATAATCGCCAAGAGTCTCTCTCTTTTGCACATATCCTTTTTTCCTCTTCATGAAGAAGTTGTTGATAGAACGTTGTAGATCTGATGAAATGGCTGAGTGCTCATATCCATAAGATGAGGACTTAGAACCTTCCTCATGTATATATCTTACAGATCTTGTTGATGGATCTTCATGTCTTTCCCTCCTCATTTCCTTGATGCCTTTGCTTCTACCCTGCATATTTGGAAAGAAAAGATTTGAGAACCTCTTTTCTCCAGAAAATAAGGGTTTTCTTTGATCTCTCTTGAAAATATTCTCCTCCCCATGAGAAGACTCCATAATGGATGAAGAACACAGGCTGAGCCAATATTAGAGCTCTAATACCACTATAATATCCCAAAATAGGGAAAATCTACAACAATGAGAATATCTTAAGATATTCTAAAGTTGGAGCTACAAAAATTAATCAACTCATAAGAGTGTATGGAACACATATCCATCATATTACAACCACAGCAGCAAACTATGCCTTCATACAATGTCACCAAGTGGGGAAAGTAGCAATATTGGCCCTAAAAACGTTATTTCCTGAAGATTAAGTTATAACAGTGGAAAATAATGGTTGTGTCCCTTATAATATGTAATAAGGGCCTTAAATTCAAAGGAGTTTCAGAAACAAATGTCTTTTTCCTAGTTAAACATGCCTCCCATGCTCAAACAGCTAAAAACAATGATGAAACCCCAAGACTGCAACACATAGAATTTACTGCATAAAGAGACTGTGCAGCTTATTTGAGGATTATGCTCATAAAATGGAGATACAAATCATATCTTCTATGAGATTACTCAATGAGGCATAAAAAACAAAGATTTAGTCTCTTTTTACATAGATCCAAGATGACCTAGCAAGGGTTTCTTGACAAAAATGATATACAAGAAAGAACTGTTGCAAATCTATGTCTGAATCACACTATATAGCTGAAGCTCTACATAAAAAATGTTCGAGCATGCAAATAAATGGCCGTAGACTCTCCCACTAGCTCTCCGGGAAAAAGGCTGATCCTCCTCCTGGGAAACTAGCTCTCAAAGTGGGGTTTTGACCCCTCCCACTGCACACCTTAAGAAATAACGTATTTTCTTGAAGGGAATACATTTTTGCTGAAGGTAAATGCTTGGACCAACACCAGATAGTGTAAAATGCAGCTCAAAAAGCTCCTCTTATATTTCTTAAACAAGATCTCCAAGAAAGAGTAGGGAATCCCTGCATGGGAAAACCCTTGCACTAAATAGTGCAACAAAATTAGCTAAACAACTAAAGTATGCAAGAAGTATAAACATACCACATACAATATAATCTCAATAATTCCCATATGGTTGCCATCTCCTCCATTATATAGTTGATGAACTTCCTCACCAAGGGTCCCACCCCACTATGAGGTTGCTTACATGCAAAGGCTCCTCTACCATAATTACACTGTCTCTATGTGCCTTGCTCATCCTTTTACAACGTTGTTTAATTTAGTCAATCTTGACTAGATCTTCATGCCTTGTCTCCTTTCACACTCAAGGTGTCTTCCCTCTGACTAGCTAGATTGATCTTCATTCACATTGGGTTGTCTTCATTTAAGATCCACTCCTCATATAAAAATGTTGTTGACTTGGTCAAACTTGAATTTTTCCACACATTTTAGACCTTGTTCACACATGTGTATGCTTGTTCTAGTTATTACATGATCCCTTTTCACATTATGATGGATTTTTATTCATACTTAAGCAACTTATGAGCCTCCTTGCCCATTTATTCATCTATCTAGATTTTAAGAGAAAAATTAATATTCCTATTAGCTGCATGCTAATTTAGGAATGTTACAATGGTCCATGCCTATATGTGATATGGACCATTATGCTAACCTGCAATGAGGGATAATATTTATTTCAATCTCATTTTGTGGTTGAAGAGTGTAGTTCTCTACAAAATCTACCACTAATTACATAGTACCAATGGGAAAAATTTCTCTATGATATTTAAAATGCTTATCTTGCCACCGAGCCAAATGACCATGATGCACATATTGTTGGGTATTTTCCAATAATTAATTAACAAACTCACATAGTTGTACATATTAGAACATAAATAAAGGCATATGTAAATACATTGTTATAAATAAAAAATGCTACAATGTTAAAATCCTAGCATCAAATTGCAATGTGAAAGAAAATATATTATTTAAGTACATATTACTAACTAACTTGGCTAGTGACCAAATTCATATTTTTTCATTTGATCCCCCCCTTAGCATCATATGTGACATATTTAAAGCTTTTAAAGTTAACCTCCCCCCTCTCCAATTCATAAACATCGCTCACATAAATGCACTTTCATAGTAACTCCATTCCACTACAGCTGGGGCATGTCCCATCTGAGAAAGCATTTTGATAAAATGTACAACCAATTAGTCTTGCTAATAGGATGTATGAATAAAGTATCTATATGATGACAATGACAATATAGATGAGCAATTTTCACAAGGTTTTTATGCAATATGGAAAAAATATATAGATATGTGTCATAATAGTAAGAGTATTCAATGTGGTATTTGCAACAACATGTGTTATGAGTTTTTTTTATTCTAAAATACCAAGGCTTCCATTTATCGAATTATGTTTGGACCATGTTAAGTAAAAAATGTTCATTCTTGAATATATCAAACAATTATTCCTATGTGATGTCAAGAAAGTTCTTAATGTGGAGTTCATTTTCCTTTCCTTTGTGATTTTATTACATCTTTTTGGTTAGAAGAAGTTCCATTGTTCTCACGCAAAAAAAATTCCACTAGCCCCTTAAATACTCAAATTAAATTCATATCAAAATGCGGTATCCTACTAGTGAAGAACCATAATTCTATTTTTCTGCCTGTCTCGGTGTTATCTCATATAATAGAATACTTTTGAAGGATTTTGAAATTGCATTTAATGAGTTGGGATGTGTGATTTAGGAAATGACATTTTCTTGTGAAGTTGTTAACAATTGATTGTGATAAGACATTATCAATTGCATTATGGCCTTGGGATCAAGTTTTATTCATAATTTTTTGAAAATAATTTGTAAGGTTTCTAACAATATGATTACTTGTTTCTATTGTTTTAACCATTATAATGCCTAGAATTCTTATAACAATAGTTAAACTCCTAGATTTTAACAAACATAAAAATAATCAAAATTTGGCTGCAATAGACTTTAGTTGTAAGTATTTTTTGATATTTTATAGTATTGGTAATGAATAAGAGGTCAAGTATATTACCTTCAAGTGATGGTAAACCACTTTCATCCATCTAAAGGAATTGTTTAGTTATTCATCACATTGTTTCCAATCTATGTAAGGGTGATGGATCTCCATTCTAGCACTCTTGACCTCTTTATTTTGGAGTTACATTCTTGGAATTGGAGTGGATGTTCTGAGGGGTATTTTTTGAAATTTCACATTGTCAAACAAGAGGATGCGCCAAATGAACATATTCTATCACCTCTTTAATTTCATATGTATTATGATCATCTCCAAGAAAACACATCATAATATGATCATCCACAATAAAATTTTATATTGGAATATTCATTGAAGGTTCATCTATTGTTATAGAAGTTTGATTCTCCTTTCCTAAACATATACATTTTTCCATACCTACCCTAGCCTTTTCTCTTCATTATCTTTTCTATGGATTTTGTTTTACCTTGATGAATTTATTTTCTGTATACAATGGTTCCCCAAGTTTAAATGGATTGCAATTACAAGGAGACAACAATTGTTGTCCAATAAAAAATAAAAATATAAAATGTCTTCTAGTCACAAAATTTTCCTCCAATTACACTAGAATTCAAATAATTTCTTTCAATATCATAGAAAATGAAAAAAATTGTCTTCCAATTTTATAGAAGATAAAAATTTCCTTACCCAATAACACAACAATTGTCTTCAAATTACTCAAATTATGTTCCAATTACAAAACAATTGTCTTCTAGTTACACAATAAGATAAAAACTTGATTCAGCCCCACGGGGGTAGGCGAGTTGGTAATCGAAATGCGGTGAAGTTCGTTTGTAAGGCGAGCCCGACAGGAGGTCACGAGTTCAAATCCCTCGAACTAAAGTGGAGCGTGTGGAGAGGGGCAGGCGCATGTTCCCAGTGGGTATAGTGGTAGCGGTCAGAATCGACCCCGTGTAACGCGAGTCGTGAGGCTGCCCCAGTTGTCGATCCCACTGTATTAAAAAAAAGAAAAAAAAGATAAAAACTTGATTCCCAATAACACAAGTGGAAAAAAATTAATTCCAATTAAACAAAATCCCATACCATGTTTTTCTTGTTGCTCCTATTTTTTTCTTGTTTTCTAGGTTTTGTTTAGATGTCAAGCAAGTGACAAGAACTAGTGTTGGATGGAAAATTACTAGAAAAAATGTCCATATGTTCCTAAGAAAATATCATGTGTATTATTAGGAACGTGCACATATTATTAAGAATAATTCTGATCCAGGTGGATATCGGTGGCTGCCCACCTATTCCATTTGGACCCGCGACATCAGTTCTTTCTGTTTTCAAGTTTCAGCACAACTTACTATTTTTACCAGTTTTTCGGGTCCTGAACTTCCAGAGCCATTTTGAGGCCTTAAACGATTTTTTTGGGGAAAACCGATAGCAATCGAACCTATATTTCTTGCACCAAAATTTGTACTCCTCCGATAGATATTTCTAACGAGCTATTGAGTGCATCAAATGGAGATCGGATGCCAAAGTTATGTCCCCGGGAAGTTGAAACACCAATTTACCCAAACAGGGCCCACAGTTTTGGCGCTTCATCTCCTAGGGTTAGGTTTTTAGACGTTTCGGATTCTACATTGTTTCTCAATAATAAATAGGCCCTCGAGCCTCATTGTAACACAGTTCAGGGGCCGGTAGCTGTCACATCTCTTCTTAGGGATACGCTGCCAGTACCCTAGCTCATTTATTTCCATTATGTCTGTAATAGGCATTCGAGCCTTAATGTAACACAGTTCAAAGGCCTGCATATGCCACATCTCTTCTCAGAGATATGCTATCAATGACCTAGCTTGTTTCTATTATGTTTGTAAGCTTATGTCAGTCATTTTTTTATTAATAAAATGAAGCATTATTTCCGCTGCATCTCTATATTTATGGTTATATCTATATTCTGTTGTGTTCCTGCATAAATATGGATCAATGGTATCAGAGCGTGTTACACAGAATTTTGTCACTATCCCTGCAATCCCCATCCCGAACATTGGAGGCTAATTTCTATGACCAAAATAAAGTGTCATGCCTTGCAAAGACCATCATTGCATCTCTTGCCATGAGTACAACATTCCTTTTGTTGACAACTTCCTGAACACACCATCAGAAACATTTGTTTTTTCCTTTGCGCTAGTATACCGTTATGCCCTCGCGCCGATCAGGAAATTAACACTGGGCCCCGAGACCATTGGCGCTCTATCCCAGTTAGCTACCCACGCCATCCTATTTATGGAATTTTTTTTTAAAATAGAGGTGAAGTTTCCATCACAACAAACTTCGTGGGCAAGTCATCTGGAGTGGTTCGACTAAATAACCAAGACCTTCCTCCTTTGGCCTCTTGTTTCCACCTTTTGGGGAAAAATCCCAAGGGATAAGGCCTCCCTTCCACTATTGTAGGGATCCCAACCTCCTCCTCTCCCTATATAAATACAACCATCTTCTATTGATTTGCTAGCTGAAATGAACATATTGTAGCTAAAACGATGAAGAGATTTATGTACATTTGGTTAGAAAAGATAGAACGTAAGAGATCCTCATTAAGACAGCTTAGACTTGTGTCTTCATCTCGTCCAAATTCCCTGATGATCCATCGAGACGTGCTTCAACTAAACCCCGCTGAAGGAGGCTGTGACGTCAAGGCTCTGATTGTAACTCTTTCTTCTATTAATACATATACATGACTATTTTATGGTTCCCATCTTGCGTTAATGTGTTTTTATTTGATGCAATATGCTTAACCTTCCTTGACTAGTTAGTAATTATGAATGAGATCATTGTTTCGTATGCTGCTCTTGTTTGTTGATCTTCATGCAGGTATCCAATAATTGTTGTGGAAGGATCGTGACCCATCGAGACAGGAATGAAGAGGCCACCATCATGATAGCTACGACAACAACGTTGGACTCCAGGTAGGTTGATCTACCTCGTATGTTTCATTCATTAGTTAGGAACCTTCACTCTAGCTTGTCCCTTTGTTACTAGACCCACTCTAGCACTAGAGGGATCGTCTTTGTCCGCAGAGAGGATTTACCTGCATAAAAAATTGGCGACTCCACTAGGGATCAATGTGAGTTTGTCGTTTCGCCCTTGTCAAGTCGACTTCGGTCATTGGCTTGTCTGTCTGTCTTTTTTTATTTGATTGAGTGTCTGGAATCATCCTGTTCAGCTCCAGAGTGTCAAGATTGACCTCTGCTCACTAGTTTTCCCACTATCCCATAGATGGATAGCTTGGCGTACTTTATGTTTGAACAGTCGCGAAAATTGGCACTTGTTGCGTTGTTGCAGTAGCGCCAACCCCTGTTTGGTGCAGATTACCGCCTTACAGTCACGTTGAACCCTGTAGGGTTTGGTTTGACCTCCTTGTTGATTTTTTGGTCAGTTTTTCTTGACTCTGGTTTGTTTTTTGGTTTACAATTAGTGTTTTTGAGTTGTTTTGACTATTTTAGGCTTGCTCTTCTCAGTCGTTTCTTTATTTTCCTATCAATTCAGTTCGTAGCCCTAGGGTTCTAAGTGTCCTTCACTCACTGAGCCTTCTGGTTGAAGGTCGAATCTTTTGGTTTTTGTCAATTCAATTCCTTGATCAGTTGTCTAAGTCTTTCTTGATCCTTTGAGTTTTGGTTTGTTTAACGATTACTTTTTGTTTGTTTGACTCTCCATCTCTTCATTTCGAGCATAGATTACATTTCTTGTTTTGGGTCGTTTAGAAGGATTTAATTTTTCTTGAAAGAGGGCGTCATTAGTTTGAGTGATTTTTGTGTTTGTATTGCTTTGATTGAATCATTCAGTTTAGCTCTACATTCGCAATACTCAGAGCTAGTGTTTGCTTTGTTTTTTTAATTTAATTAGTGCATTGTGTGCTTCATTTCATTGAAAAATCAAAAAATTTGCATCCTTTCATTTGCATTGGAAATGAAAAATTATTTTGCATAACTAGCGTTTGCATCTAGGAAAGAGTTTTCATTTTTCTTTTGATTGTATTAGATGCATTAGGAGACTTCTTTATATGTTTTCTCTGTTTGCTACTTTCTGAAAGATCTCTATCCTTTTCGTAATTAGCATTCATCGAATGGTGTTCTATTGCATATAGCTTGCATTTAAGAAATTTGAGATCACAATTCGGTAGGGCCTTGAAACTAAAACGCTAATTCAAGATCAACTTTAAAATCAATTGAATTAACCTAAGGAAGCATTGGAACCTAATGCAAAAATTGTTAGTGGTCTAGGATAGAGACGTGTTCCAGCGTCTTAAAACCTAGTAGCTGTTGTTCGCCATCTGGCTTTAGACAGTGCTAGTACGGACTTTTGCTCCCCGTATCGTTGAGTATATAAAGGGAGACCCCATTATGTTCAAATTCTTTATCCATAGGAAGCCGAGTTTGCTGCCCTGTAACTGTGATACACCAAACACAACATTCGTGGAGACTACCTGCATGTACGTTAAGTCCTTGGTCATTTCTCTTTCATTTGATCACCAAGGTGTATATGGCAGTTCATGGAAACTTGGTATGCCCTCTTTCTTGGATTACCTGAGTAGTCATTTCGATCTTTTCATGACTCTTTAAAAAGAGAAGAGATCATCAAGCACTTGTCCTTTCACGCTCGTTTAAAATTGAAAGTGACTAGAGTCATCTTTTGTCTGTTTCTCGACTCTTAAAACATGAAACAACAAAGTCCAGTTTCAATGTCGTAAAATTAATTACCCACGATCACATGCCCATTATAAGTTTGTTACTTGGATTTTTTTTGTTTTTCCTTAGAATTTGATCTTGAAGCCCTCGATCGGCTATCTTGTTTTCCTTCCTGTGTTTAAATACTGTCACAGTGGTGGAACCACCAGTTTCATCGTCTTCTTCACTACCGCCTAGTGGTAGTTTTTTTCCTGACATTTCTTTTAATACCCCTTATTCCACTAGGTCTGCTGAGTTTTCACAACCTATCCTGCCAACTATATTGCCTCTTTCTACCCGATCTCCCCCTGAAGAATCAATTGAGTTCAACTGGCCTCCTCTGGGTGCTTGGTCTGGTTTTGGGGACGAGGGATAATTCCCTCCGCTTACTTCGGGATCACCATTTTTAGTTGCTGCTTTACCTCCTATCCCTCATAGTCTTTTCGAAGATCTCACAGCTTCATCATATATGGATTCTTCGAGTCTTGTCAGCAGTGGAGAAATGCCTGTGTCCACAGGAGAACATCCTTGTTTCCCTGAAGATCTCCCGTATGTTTCTGATCAATCTTCCCCTCCATCGGTATCACTTCCACCCAGTTATCAAAATTTGAGTCAGATTATTTCTGGTGTTTTGTCCATAGAATTCTCCATTACTTCGACTCCTCTAAGGAGTTCGGTCCTTCCTTCATTAGGATTGTCGTCATCAACACCTAGTTCGTCGGTCATTGTTACATCTGTCCCAGTCCAACCTACCGTTTGTGTGGCTTCGTCTGCATCGGTTGTTATGCATCAGTTGTACATATCTCGTCGTTGAACCTCATAAACCTGTAGGGGGGGTGGGAACTTTTCAATTTAACACATTCATAATCTTTTAAACTTTTTATTAAACCTTATATACACCTTCATTTCATGTCCAACTTAATACGTGAGTACTCTTAGAGTGTGAGCAGCAAGTATTAATATAATATAACAACAAACTTAATATGAGAGCAGCAGGCATTAAGCAAATGATATAAATCAGATCAATACATAAACATCATGCACAAAGACACCAGATATAAGTGGAAACCCATAAAAGGAGAAAACCACATCTTATTATTGTTGTGATGCAAAGGCAAGCTCCAACTCCCTGTCACCACTGTTTTTCTACAGGCACCAACCTATAGGAGGCTCCTACCTCAATTCTGCAAGCTACAACTTGCAAGGAAGCACCAACTCCCTTTAATTTTCTGCAGGCACCAACCTACAGGAGGATCCACCCTCAGTCAACTACAACTGACAGCTATCAAGCTGCAACTTGATAGGGAAGCTCCAACTTCCTCAATTTATGAAACTGAATGTTTGTTGATTTACGTCAGATATCAGCTCTGTTCTGTAGCTTCTCTTTCCGCTCCTCTTTTCTTAATCTTCTCTACCTTACACTTCTATACTTTGCCTTCTCTATATTTGCTCTCTCTAACCTCATTTTGCATATCAAGATGATATTATTTATAAGGATTTTCTTGTGACTGTTAGCATTCCTCAATGAATTTGGAATGGACAGCCATGCTTCTTTGCCTTCTGCCTTCTCATTTCTTTTCCACCTCACTCAGAAAAATGTAACTATAGGTGCTTATTAATAGTCGGATTTTGTTTACTTCCGGAGACTTGCCAATGCATCACAAACAATAAAAAATTCAATTACAATATTTACATTCACATATAATGAAGACTTGAGCTCAACTCATTTAGTATTTTGGTTCGTTGCGCATTTGTCTTTTCTTTGACTGTGTCTGTCTTTTCTGTGACTGTGTTTTATCTCTTTTCAGCTCCGTTTGCTTTTCTGTCCTCTACAATGGTGTAACTGCTCCATACATGTAACTGAGATTTTTATATCAGTGCATTTTGTAAATATGTGTGACTACTTACTGTAATTCTGGGTAAATTCCAACCCTTTACATGCAACAAGTGTCTTGCTGATGTGGCGAGTTCCGCAAGTGGAACATACATACATCACAATTGTTTTATATAAATAATCGCCCTCCACCTTGAGCCGAGGCCCGTGGGTCCACAGATGACATGGAATATTTTAATATCATTGCAACCATCGTTTTTATATTTATGAGAGCTCTTTTATATATATATATATAACCCAACTTTCATTACACTAACTACCTTTTAATATGTCTTTAAATCAAATCTCAGCGTATATAATAAAACATGTTTAAAACATATAAAAACTCCTTCTGGGCCCACTTGCCATGCTTCCCGATGCAATATATTCCTCCTCCGATTGCGATTGATTGCTCCTGCTCTGGTTGCGATTGACCACTGTTCATTTTGAAATGTCGATGCGATGAATCACAATTGAAATCTTCCGATTGCGATTGGGTCCTCTGTGATTGTTCCTATTGCGATTGATCGCAATCGCAACTCGAATAATCCGATGCGATTAACCACTCCTGCTCTGATTGTGATTGGTCATTGTTCACTATTCTTTGCCAATGCGATTGCAACTCAAACACTTATCAATCATAGTTCATAAGCCCATCGGGTCTAGGCTTCAATCGCAATCGCAAGTCTTTTAATATATGTTCCGATGGTCTGTTTCTTTCTGATGCAATTAGGCCGGAATTCATACTTATAAAAACATAACTTATAGACCCATCGGGTCTGGAACTTAATCGCAATCACAAGTTCCTATATGAACATTTCGATCCCTTTATATTCTCCGATGTGATCATGCTGGACTTCAAATACTTTTTACTCATGGTTTATAAGCCCATCGGGTCCGGGCTTCAATCCCAATCGCAACCCTTTGTAGCATGTTCCGATATTCCACCCTTTTCCAATGCGATCAGTCACTGTTCATTAGAACTCAAGGTATATATAGATTTTAGTTTATATACCCATCGGGTCCAAACTTCATCGCATTCGCAATTTTCTGTTTATATGTTCCACTTCCCTTATAATCTCCGATGCGATTGGGAAAGGGTCCCACCTTATATTACTACATTTATTTGGATCTCGCGCTGCATATGGCTACACACACACACACACACACACACACACACACACACACACACACACACACACACATATATATGTTTTGGTCCTTTGAATATAAAGCACAATAATTTGCCGCTGGAGTATACGATTCCCGAAATGAAATTTATATTAACTATGCATTACATTGCAGCTTGGGTTATGCTTCCCGAAATTATATTTATGTTATGTGTAACGCCCGACTGGGTAAAGATTCTAGGAATTGTATACATATATCCTCCGGCTGAGGTAGCGATTCTCAGAATTTAGTTATATATATATTCACCAGGTGGGAATAGCGATTCTCAAAATAATAGTTGTTTCTCTGCAATAATAGCTGTGTCTCTGCCACTGCTGCTTCTGTCGCTCTGCCTCTGCCTTTACTGCTGTGATAACGGCTCTGCCTCTGCCTTTGCTTCTGATAATGGTTCTGCCTCTATTATATTTGCTGCCTCCATTGCCATGATAACAGCTCTGTCTCTGTATTCGCTGCTTCCTTTGCCTGTCTCTCTCTTTGCTGCCTCCTTTGCCATCAATGACAACATTTCCAATAGTCTCCCCCTTTGGCATTGATGGCAATACAATTCCTCTGTTTTCCTGATAGTATCCTTTCTCCTGTTGCTTCCTCTTCTTACTGTTGCTTGCTCTTCCTCCCCCTTTGACATCAATGGAAAGGGGTTCGAATTTTATTTTTATTTTTATTTTTTTATCTTTTTTGTTTTTGTTTCTGTTGTAAAGCTTCTATTCTCTGATGTTGTGGTTTTATTCCTTTTCCAATATTTCATGCATTTCCTGAAATTTCCTGACTTTTTACACTACTGCTCCAAACTTTTGTTGATTATTTTATGCTGAAAGTATTATTGCCATAATCCCTTTGATCCTGGGGACCTGCTTTCATGCTTTCCTTGCTGGTTGATCTCCCCCTGAGAATGATATTTTCGTTTCTGTACTCCCATGGAAACTGTGTTTTCTCTTCATATCAGAGAGTAGCATCTACAGATACTACCCCTAATCTGTCTCTAAAATATTCAAATGGATCTCTAGCAAGTGGTTTGGTCAATATATCTGCTGTCTGTTCTTTTGTTGGTACATATTCTAGTTTTACTATCTTCTAAGCCACTTGTTATTGGATAAAATGATACTTGATTGGAATATGTTTAGTTTCTGAGTGAAGCACCGGGTTTTTAGATATACTTATAGCACTTGTATTATCACATTTAATTGAGATAGGTTCATCAATGCTTACCTTCATGTCTTGAAGAGTTTGCTTCATCCACATGACTTGTGTACAACATGCTACTACTGCTATATATTCTGCTTCTGCTGTAGAGAGAGATAGATGTTTGTTTCTTGCTTAACCATGCCATAAGACTTTCTCCTAAATAGAATGCAGCTCCACTTGTGATTTTCCTGTCATCCACATAGCTGGCCCAATCTGCATCTATGTATGCTGTCAAAGTGAAGCTTTTTCCTTTAGGATACCAAAGTCCATATTGTGTTATTCCTTGTAGATATCTGAATATTCTTTTTACTGCCAGAAGATGGTTTTGTTTAGGAGCTGATTGATATCTAGCCACTAGTCCTACTGCTAGCATGATGTCTGGTCTTGATGCAGTCAAATACAAAAGACTTCCTATCATGGATCTATAGATTTTTTGATCTATATCAGCAGACCCATCATCAGCACACAGCTTGCATCCTGTGATCATGGGAGTTGACACAGGTTTGCAGTCCTCCATTTTGAACTTTTTCAACATTTCTTTTAAGTATTTTTCCTGTGAGATGAACGTACCTGTGTTATTTGAATATGCCCGTGTTATTTTGCCGAATTTGAAGTCCTAAGTAGAAACTCGAGCTCTCCAATCATAGACATTTCAAACTCGACTTTCATCTTCTTCTCGTTAAATCCTTTTGTTAGTTCTTCTCTATTGCTTCCAAACATAATGTCATCAACATATACTACAACAATCAGGAGTTCGTTTTCATGGGCTTTTATATATAGATTGTTGTCTACTCCACCTCTCTTAAAGCCTTGTTTTTGCAAATATTTATCTAGTCTTGAGTACCAAGCACAAGGAGCCTGTTTCAGTCCATATAGAGCCTTCTTCAGTCTGCACACATAGTCTTGTTTGTCTGTTAAAGAGAAACCTTCCGGTTGTTCCATGTAGACTTCTTCTTCTAGATCTCCATTCAGAAAAGCAAATTTTACATCCATTTGATATACCTTGAAGTCTTGGTAGCATGCAAAGGCCAGAAACATTCTGATGGCTTCCATTCTAGCTACAGGAGCAAATGTTTCATCATAATCAAGTCCTTCAATTTGTGAGTATCCTTTGCGTACAATTTCCGCTTTATTCTCGATTACATGTCCTTCCTCATTCATTTTATTCTTGAATACCCATTTTGATCCAATGATATTTTTCTCAATCGTGGGTCTAGGGACCAGTTCCCAGTATTGTTCTTTTCAATCTTTGTCCAATTCTTCATTCATTGCTTTACCCAAGACTTGTCCCCGCCGGCTTCTTCAAATCTCTTTGGCTCTACGGTAGACAAAGATGGCTATGTATACCTCTTCAAACTTTGTTCTCGTTAGCTACCTTCGTTTTGGACCCCTGCTTTCTTGTCTCCTATGATTTGATCTTCAGGATGATTCTTCTGAGTGTATCTTGAGGGGGATTTTGATCTCAGCCCTTCATCTTCTGTAGTCTTGCTTGTTTCATCATCATTCTAGTCTTCTTCTTCATGGTTATCTGATGGACTGCAGCAGTTTGTATCTCGTGTATTGTTTGGAAGTTCTTCATCAAATCTCACATCAATACTTTCTACTATTTTTGGAAGAGTCTTGTTGTAGCACCTGTACCCTTTACTTTTGGAAGAATATCCTAGAAAAATCCCTTCCTCTGCTCTTGCATCAAATTTTCCAAGATTTTCATCATTATTTTTTATGTAACATTTGCTTCCAAAGATTCTAAAATGTTTGATTGAAGCTGGCTTTCCATGCCGCAATTCATAGGGAGTCTTCTCACTACTTGGCCTTAAGTGAGCTTTATTAAGGATATGTACTGCTGTGTGCACTTCTTCTGCCCAGAAGGTTTGAGCAATATTCTTCTCTTGCATCATGGCTCTGGAAATTTGTTGAACAGATCTGTTTTTCCTTTCTGCTACTCCATTATGTTGAGCTGTCCCTGCAATAGTAAATTGTTGTTTTATGCCATGTTCATTACATAGGTCTGCAAAGTCATAATCAATGAATTCACCTCCTCTATCTGTTCTAATGCATTTCAGCCTGCATCCTGTCTGATTTTCTGCTAATGCTTTGAATATTTTAAATTTTTCCAGAGCTTCCGACTTATTCTTGAGAAAATCAACCCATGACATTTTGGAGAAATCATCTATTATCAGCATGAAGTAGGATTCTCCACTTGGTGTCTTAGTTCTAGCAGGTCCACACAGATCCATGTGCACAAGTTGGAGGGGTCTTCTTGTTGATAACTCATCTTTGGCCTTAAATGATGTACGGGTCTGTTTACCCAATTGACAAGATTTGCATATGGTATTAGAAGGCCTTTTTATTTCTGGCATGTCTCTGACAGCTTTCTTCTTGCTTAGTCTGATGATGTGATCGAAGCTGAGATGTCCCAAACTTTTATGCCATAACCATGACTCTTCTAATTTGCTAATATGGCATGCTTCATCTTCCTCTTTCACAATGTAAACATTGCTCTCTGTTCGAACACCTTTGAGCAGAGTTTTACCCGTGGTGCTTGATCTGACTTCACAATCTTGTGCTCTAAAGAGAACTTCACATCCTTTGTCACACATCTGACTGACACTTAGTAAATTTTCTTTCAACCCATCTACAAATAGTACATCTTGGGCCTTTCCTCTGCCATTATCTAAGCTAACTGAGCCCTTTCCCTTGATTTTTCTTGATTTATCATTGCCAAAAGTAACGTTACCATTTTTCTTTTCATCAAAAGTTATAAATTTTCTCCTGTCTCCAGTCATATGTTTTGAGCAGCCACTGTCCATATACCATTGGCTTTTCAGATCTTGAGCAGTTAGAGCCAGGTCACATTTATTCACCTTCTTTTTCCACTGGAGGCATCCTTTTGTTTGGTTTCTTTTGTGAGATGATGAATCACATCCTTTCAGATGAAATTTGGAAGGCATATGTCCAACTTGATTGCATATACAACATTTGATCATAGTTTTTGCAGAATTGTGAGTATGAACAAAATTTCTTTGATTCATAAATCTCCTCGAGGTGTTAAACATCAATCTTTGTCCATACTTTCTACACTCAATGATTTTATGACCAAATTCCTTACAATAAAAGCAAAGAACCATAGAAACTATTTTCATACCTGGTGTAAGGTTGTCTTTTCCATTTGTTTGCTTGAGGCAGTCTCTTCAATGTTTGCATCTTTTGCTAGTTTGAATTACTCCTCCTTGCATGGAAATATGCAACAATGTGTCCCAGCTTGTGGCAGACATAACAAGTGGCATTCTTCATAGAAGGGAAGAATCTCCTTTGATGACTTCCAAATTTGACATAATTAGGATCTTAGTATTTATTACATTCTTTTTGCTACTATTGGTTTTTCCGATCTCCGTCTTCCTTATTGCACTTATTGCGCATTTCTTCTTTTTTAGGCACTATTTGAGCTGCTTCATCATCCTTCTTTTCTTTTACAAAAATAATCTCTATGTTTTCCTTTTCTTTGTTTTTACTTGATTCTCCTTCATGGCCTATTCCGGTTTTTATCATAGGCGATCTTTGAGCAACCAGAATTTCCTTTAACTTACTAGAGCTTGTTGTTTGAGAAGATTTTATAACCACTTTCCTTTTAGCATTTTCTAATTTATACCTGAGACATACTACTTCTTCTTCCAACTTTTCTTGTTCCTAAGTTTTCTCTTTTATTTTCTTAAGTAACATGTCCTCTATCTTCCTGGCTTCTTCAAGCTCTATCTTTAGCTGCATCAGGACTTTTGAATTCTGTTCTTCTCATACATACTTGAGGAGAATTTCCTTTTTTTTCTGCATTTCAGTTTGAGTCTATCAACCTCTTTCAGATCGCTTCTTAGCTCCCCCTCAAGGTCGACTCCACCTTCTTCTTCTTCATCTTCTAGCAGGAGACCTTCAAGTTCTTCTATGGCTAACAAGACAGGGAAAGTTCCTCCTTCATTTGAGGATTCATCCGACCCATGGATCTACTACCGTCTGCTGAGCATGTAAGGATTTTCGTTGAACTTCTTCTCTTTTCATCAGCTTCTTTATCATTTCTCTCGACTCCTAGGCCTCGATTCCTTACTTTCTTGTGAGGACACTTAGCAAGATGTTGTCCCACTCTTCCACGCTAAATCATTCGAAGGGGAGTTTACCTTTGTATTTACCTAAGCCTCTATCCAATTTCTTGACAAATTTTGCCTCTTCTTCATCCGAGCAAGAGCATATGTCTCCCTTTTCTTCTTTCTTCTTTTCTATTTTAAAGGCTGCCTCCCTCGTACTTGGCTTCTTCTGTGGGAGCCTCATCTCATAAGTTGTTAGATTTCCAAGTAGCCGGTTCATGGTCAAGGTCTCCTAATCAGCTATTTCTTCTATTGCAGACACCTTGGGATTAAACCTGGATGGAAGAGATCTTAGAATCTTTTGCACAATTATACTTTCTGGAATGGTTTCTCCAAGAGCTTTCATATTGTCAACAATTTCTGCAGCTTTTAGGAAGAAACTAGCAATGTCATCATCATCATTCATTTTTAAGTTCTCAAAATGGGATCTATAGACTTGAAGTTTGGCAGTCTTTACTTTCTTTTCTCCCTCATGGATGTTCTCCAGAGTATCCCACATTTCTTTGGTAGTGTATTTCTGCATTACTTTTATAAACTCTGCTTCACACAATCCATTCAAGATGGCATTCATGGCTTTTGCATTAGCCACAAAATCTTGTTTTGTTTCTTTCTCTGTGTCAGTTTCCTTTGGGGCATATCCTAATTCCACAGCAGCCCAGACTTCTATTCCTAGAGACATTATGTATGTCCTCATTTTGATTTCCAGAAAGCACAATTTTCACCAGTGAAGAAAGGGGCTTTATTTGTTGAGCATCCTTCTTTACTAGCCATCCTGAGAACCTAGGATCTCCTTTCAGTTGTTAGACTGGTACTAAGGAACCCGCTCTGATACCAATTGTTGAATCTTTAATTAAACTGAGAGGGGGGGGGGGGTGAATTAGTTTAACACATTCATAATATTTTAAAATTTTTATTAAACCTTATATACACCTTCATTTCATGTCCAACTTAATACGTGAGGACTCTTAGAGTGTGAGCAGCAAGTATTAATATAATATAACAACAGACTTAATATGCGAGCATCAGGCATTAACCAGATGATATAAATCAGATCAACACATAAACATCATGCACAGAGACACCAGATATAAGTGGAAACCCATAAAGGGAGAAAAACACATATTATTATTGTTGTGATGCAAAGGCAAGCTCCAACTCCCTCTCACCACTATTTTTCTGCAGGCACCAACCTACATGCTGCTCCTACCTCACCCTACAAGCTACAACTTGCAAGGAAGCACCAACTCCCCTTTAAATTTTCTCGCAGCACCAACCCATAGGAGGCTCCTACCTCACCCTCGCAAGGTTCAACTCGTGCTAGCACCCAATCCTTCAATTTTCTCTCACAGCACCAAATCCCGCGTGAGGCTCCACCTCGCCATTATGAACCCATACTATCAAGTCGCAACTTGACAGTAGTTCCAACTTCCTCAATTTATCAAACCGAATGTTTGCTTATTTACCTCGCATATCACCTCCGTTATGTAGCTTCTCTTTTCCGCTCTTCTCTTCTTAACATTTCACTCATATTTCTATACTCTCCGCTCTTCTCTATATTTTCTCTAACCTCTCTTTTCGCATATCAAGATGATATTATTTATAAGTATTTTTTCGTGATCGTTAGCATTCTCTAACAATTAAACATAGCCATGCTCTTTTTGCCTTTCCTTCTGCCTTCTCATTTCTTTTCCAGCTCACTCAGAAAAATGTAACTGTAGGTGCTTATTAACAATGGGATTTTTTTTACTTCCGGAGACTTTCCAATGCATCGCAAACAATAAAAAATTCAATTACAATATTTACATTCACATATAATGAAAACTTCAGCTCAACTCATTTAGTCTTTTGGTTCGTTGTGCATTTGTCTTTTCTTTGACTGTGTCTGTCTTTTTTGTGACTGTGTTTTATCTCTTTTCAGCTCCGTTTGCTTTTCTGTCCTCTGCTGTGGTGTAACTGTTGCATACATGTAACTGAGCTTTTTATATTAGTGCATTTTGTAAATATGTGTGACTGTTGACTGTAATTCTGGGTAAATTCCAACCCTTTACACGCAGCAAGTGTCTTGTTGATGTGGCGAGTTCCGCAAGCGGAACATACATACATCGCAATTGTTTTATATAAAGAATCGCCCTCCACCTTGAGCCGAGGCCTGTGGGTCCACAGACCACGTGGCATATTTTAATACCATTGCAACCATCGTTTTATATTTATGACAGCTCTTTTATATATATATAACCCAACTTTCATTACACTAACTGCCTTTTAATATGTCTTTAAATCAAATCTCGGCGTATATAATAAAACCTATTTAAAACATATAAAAACTCCTTCTGGGCCCACTTGCCACGCTTCCCGATGCAATATATTGCTCCTCCGATTGCGATTGATTGCTCCTGCTCCGATTGCGATTGACCACTGTTCATTTTGAAATGCCGATGCGATGAATCGCAATTGAAATCTTCCGATTGCGATTGGGTCCTTTGTGATTGTTCCGATTGCGATTGATCGCAATCGCGACTCGAATACTCCGATGCGATTGACCACTCCTGCTCCGATTGCGATTGGTCACTGTTCTTTGCCGATGCGATTGGAACTCAAACACTTATTAATCATAGTTCATAAGCCCATCGGGTCCGAGCTTCAATCGCAATCGCAAGTCTTTTAATATATGTTCCGACGGTCTGTTTCTTTCCGATGCGATTAGGCCGGAATTTAAACTTATAAAAACATAACTTATAGACCCATCGGGTCCGGAACTCAATCGCAATCGCAAGTTCCTGTATGGACGTTCTGATCCCTTTATATTCTCCAATGCAATTAGATTGTTCCGATGCGATCATGCCAGACTTCAAATACTTTTTACTCATGGTTTATAAGCCCATCGGGTCCGGGCTTCAATCGCAATTGCAACCCTTTGTAGCATGTTCCGATATTCCACCTTTTTCCGACGCGATCAGTCACTGTTCACCGGAACTCAAGGTATATATAAATTGTAGTTTATATACCCATCGGGTCCGGACTTCATCGCAATCGCAATTTTCTGTTTATATGCTCCACTGCCCTTATAATCTCCGATGCGATTGGGAAAGGGTCCCACCTTATATTACTACATTTCTTTGGATCTCGCGCTACATATGGCTATATATATATATATATATATATATATAAATATATGTTTTGGTCCTTTGAATATTAAGCGTAATACTTTGCCGCTGGAGTATACAATTCCCAGAATGAAATTTATATTAACTATGCATTACATTTCCGCTTGGGTTATGATTCCTGGAATTATATTTATGTTATGTGTAATGCCCGGCTAGGTAAAGATTCTCGGCATTGTATACATATCCTCCTATCGAGGGTAGCGTACCCTCGGAACATATATATATATATATATATATATATATATATATATATATATATATATATATATATATATTCACCTCCTGTGGGAACAGCGATTCTCGGAATAATAGTTGTTTCTCTGCAATAATAGCTGTGTCTCTGCCACTACTGCTTTTGTCGCTCTGCCTCTTCCTTTACTGCTGTGATAACGACTTTGCCTCTACCTCTTCTTCTGATAATGGCTCTGCCTCTATTATATTCGCTTCCTCTGCCTGTCTCTCTCTTTGCTGCCTCCTTTGCCATCAATGACAACATTTCCAACATTCTGTTGTTCGTAGTTTCATCTCCATTAATCCTACACTCTCGGTTAGGCCTGCCGTGAGTGGATCACAAACTCACACAGTGGAAACCTATTCTTCTTCTGCACCCATGGTTTCCACTTATACTTTTGATGAACTCATGTTGGATATTCACCAATGGTATGCTCCCTCTCCGGACAATCAGCAGCAAAAATATCAGGGTTCTCAACAGCCCCAAGCTCCTGTTAATCCTCCACATCACTATGATGTCTACAGAAACCTTGTTTATTTTCCTCCTATTGATCCAAATCAAGCTGCTTATCTGCCTCCAGTTGATCCTTATCGGACCATCCCTCATCAAGGGTCGGTGATACAAGGACAACCCTCTGGTCTACAAGGACAACCCCCACCGAGACAACCTTTGATCCAGTAGGGAAAACCTTATGGTCCGCAAGGGCAACCCTTATAGGGTCAATCTTCGGTCCAACAACCCTATGGTCCTTCTGGTCAACCTCAGTATCATTATCAACTAGGAGCATATTACGTTCTTGGGGGGGAATCTATCCACCACAAGGACAACCCCTTGCACAACAGCAGCAACCGTATGTTCAGTATGGCCAAAACTTTGTACAACCAAGAAAACCCTATGGTCCTACTCTGGCTCAAACTGGTCATCAGGGACAACCTGGTCCATCACAACCATCAGTCCAACCTCTTACACAAGGGCAACCCGGTGGCCCTCAATATCTAGGCCAACCTACTCTGCAAGCTCAGCCTGCCCAACCCAAGCAGTTGGTTCAACCTGATCATTAGCCGGTTCAATCTGTTCAGCATCCAATTCAACCTGCTCAACAACTGGTTCAACCTATTTATCCTACTTAGCAAGGTCTGCCAGCTCAGCAAGGTCCGCCTGCTTAGCAAGGTTTTCCTGCTCAGCATGGTCCGCCTGCTCATCCAGGTCCACCTGATCAGTAGGGCCCTCCTACTAAGCAGGGTCCGCCTGCTCAACCTCAAGGCACTTATTACCCTCCTCAAGGCCAATATCAGCCAGTATATAGTACGCCCCAAGGTTTCACTTATTACCCTAAAAGTCAATCCCAGTTGGTGTATAATGAACCTCAAGGCAATGCTTAAATTCCACAACAAAATCCATAATTTTCCCAGCAGGACCTCAGTGGTATGCTAAAAATCAATATCCTCGTCCTCAACCCTAGTATGGGCTGAATTATCAGGCGTATAACCCCTATGTTCAGAATCCTCCGGGACAAAACATATGGGGGAAGAATTTCTCCCAGACTGGGTGGAATGTTAACACAGGTCCTTATCAAAGGCCTCCAATTCCTTTTAATCCTCAATTACCATTTCTCACTACATTGGAATTTCCAGATGTGTCAAATCTTATGAATGATCTGATTCTTCATAACTCGTATTGGCCTCCAGTTCCAACTAAGATTCCTATTGATTGTCCTATGTTTGACGGCAAGTCAGGAGAAGACCCCTAAGCGCATGTTATGACTTACCACTTGTGGTGTTCCTATAACTCTTGGGTTGACGAGTCTATCCGACTCTGTCTTTTCCAACAGACTCTTACTAGTGCAGCTACAAAGTGGTACATCGAATTATCTCGTGGTATTTTCCAATATTTCAACTCTTTAGCCATGGTGTTTCTTACCCTTTTTCAGTTACCAGTTCGCTATGAGACCGGGACACACCTCCTCACATCTTTGAAATAGGACCGAGCTACTCACATCTCGAATCATATTCATGAATGGAGGCGTCGTCGTCGCTTGATTATGTTTGATATTCTTGATCAGCTTCTAAATGATTGGTTGACTACCTCCTTTGTCAATCAAATTGCTAAATACATAGCTATGGGGGCATGTGTAACCAAAGAATAGGCCATTACTCGTGCCCAATACCTCGATCTTGTGTACTCTCAGTCTGGCACGTTGTATGATATCTTGTCTGATGTCCCTCGACCTGGAACTTCTAAAGCACCAGCGACCCCATTCGTTGATGGTATTATTGGCTTCGTGTCTTAGACTTCTCGGAAGTCTTCTCCTTCAAATCCTGGGAAGCAAAAATCTAATCCTTCCAATGATGATTCTTCTCATCCTACCCTAAATTTTGATAAAACTACGGAATTCAATGTCGTTCAGGCCAATCTAGTGGGTAAAACTTCCAAGGGGAAAAATAAGGGTAAAGGTAAGGCCAAATCCGATACTCCGAAACCAGATTCGTCAAAATCTCATACTGATAAGCATAAGACAAAGTACCCTTGTTTGATTTGTGACGAAGAGCACTACACCAAGGACTGTCCTCGATAGGCAGAAGTAAGGAGATTGCTCAAAGGCACCCAGGGAACTACCATTGTTCTTAAATAACCTTTTCCATCTTAGCAGACCCAGATGGTGTAGAAATCTCCTTCCTCTGCCACATTTGGCTCTCAGGTGTTCATGATGAACGATTCTACGTTCGTTTCTATTGCTACTCGATCGAAATATTATAATGAATCACATTAGCCAGTAGGGAAAGAGATCACTGATGGTCCTCCTCCTCTGCCTGCTTCTGCCCCTCTTCAGATTAAAAGGCCCAGTACTAAGCCTATTATATGACCACCTTCCAGAGGTGTACTCCGCAAGTCTTCTTACAATCCAAACACCTGTTCTGCTCAACATTACAGTATTGTTGAGGATTTGGCTCAGGCACCATCTGCAATGTCTGCATTAGAAGTACTTCAGATTTTTCTATCTCAACGGAAGGATTTGCTATCTTCGATCGGCGGGGTTGATCCTGCTAATACTAGCCTTCTCGCTTTCGATTTAGAGAATTTCATTCCACGACTCCCGCACCAAATTGCGCTCATTATCCAAGTTGGTATTAATGGTCTCGACATTCATCGAGCGGTTATGGACGAGGGTGCGTCTACATGCATCATGTCATCTTCTTGTTGGAAAGCTATTGGTTCTCCAGCCTTGAATTCATTGCCAAATTCCCTTGAAGCATTTGATGGAAGGGAATCAAAACCTTTAGGTGTTCTCGCTAGTTTACTAATTACATTGAAAGGGAATATAGTCAATGTCAAGGTAGAAGCAGTTGATGCCAAGCTCAATTACAATCTTCTCCTCGATCGCAGTTGGACTCACGCCATTCTGTGTGTTCCGTCCACTCTCTTCCATGTCCTGAAATTCCCACACGAAGGAAAGATTTTTATTGTTGATCAATTTTCTTTCTTCACCTCTTCTTCCGAAAACTACATTCCGTATGTGGATCATATTCCTACTCCCTATGAGAGTGTTGGGCCAGGTATCTTCAAAGATTCTACCCTCATGGGTATTTTTCCCCTTCCTCCACCCAACACTGTTTAGATCAATATGATCTCTTGATCTGACGACTCATGGATCATCCCTTCACCTGAACAGATCGATTCTTTCTGGGATTCGATGTCATTGAGTCCGATCGAGATTGACTATTGTGAACTCATTGCTGCTTCAGAACCTCTGTCTTCTGATCATGCTCCTTTGAGAATTTTTCTTGACACTTATTCTCGATCCCCTTAGCTCGGCGATTTAGATTCGCCTGATCCCTTGAAATAAATATTTCCCTCTAATGAAGCCATCGTGGAAACCATGTCTCTCGAGGATCTTCCGTGGGATGATAACCATCATCGTTCCTCGTTCATGCATGGTCTCAGGGCCATGTCTATGTGTCTTGAGAGGTTTGCATCTCAAGTTCCTTATCCTCTGCTTCAAACACCTATATTAACACATGAAGTTTTCACAGAAGGTAACTTGAGTAACACCACACAAACGATGCCTATCAACATTTCTGTCAAACCAAGAATTGTTGAGAACATCCATATTGGGGTCACCTGTTCTTTCGATGAAGTCCAGGTTTATACTAGCCTTTTCCATGAGTTCTGCGACGTCTTTGCATGTTCCTATGAAGAAATGCCTGGCATCGATCCTAGTATAGTGGTGCATGAGATTCCTACCTACCCTGGTTCGAAGCCTGTTCATTAACATCTTCGTCCTGTGCACCCTTAAAAATTTGCCACCATTAAAAATGAAGTTGAAAAACTTCTCAATGTTGGTTTCATTTACCCGATTCCCTTGACAAAATGGGTCTCCAACATTTTCCATGTATATAATAAAAAGGGTACCATTCGGGTCTGTGTTGATTATCGTGACATCAATCGGGCCTGTCCTAAGAATAATTATCCTACTCCCTTTATCAATCATATCATTGATGACTGCACTGGGAGTGAGATCTTTTCCCTCGTGGAAGGATTTTCTGGCTATAACTAGATTAACATACTCCTGACTTATCGGCATAAGACTGCCTTCATCTATCCTTGGGGTGCTTTCGTGTATAAGAAGCTCCCTTTCGACTTGAAGAATGTTGGGGCCACATTTCAGAGAGCAATTTCATACGCTTTTCACGATATTAAGCACATCGTTCAACCTTATCTGGATGACCTTCCGATTCATTCAGCTAGGCATAAGGACCATCCTGACCATCTTCATCAAATATTTCTTCGTTGTCGATGCTATAACATCCGAATCAATCTGCACAAATGCATATTCTGCGTTGATTCCGGTAGAATCTTAGGGTTTATCGTGTCCAAATACGGGATTCACCTTGATCCGCTTAAATTTGAGGCTATCATTAATCTCCCCTCTCCATCTTCATTACATCAGCTACAGAGTCTACATGGGAAGGCTAATTTTTTACACCGTTTTATACCTAACTATGCTGAAGTAGCTAAAGGATTCACGCGATTACTAAAGCAGGGCGTCCCTTTCCTTTGGGATGAGATCGCTTAGAAGTCTTTCGATTCTCTAAAGACGTTGCTTGTCAACGCTCCTCTGTTGCGTCCCCCGAACTATCATCGCAATTTTTCCCTCTATTTAGCTGCTGCTTTCAGCATGATTGCCACGGTTCTGGTTCAAGATGATGATGACGGTGATGAGCATGTTATCTATTACATCTCTGTAACCTTCTGGATACCGAAATGTGCTATGCCCATGTCGAGAAGTTAGCGTTAGCTACGTTTCAAGCAATTCAACATTTTTGTCATCACATTCTGTTGCGTACAGTGACTGTGATTTCTGAATGAAACCCCATGACCTATATATTGTCTCGACAATTTTTGGGGGGCAATTACTCAAAGTGGATTGTTATCCTTCAAGAGTTTGATTTGGAATTTACTACTTCCAAGTCGAAGAAATCACTAGTCTTTGCTGATTTGATCTGCTCCCTCCCCTCTGACTCCGCTTCGTCTGGTTTTGAAGAATGCATTCCAAATGATACGATTTTTCTGATTCGCACCCTCGATCCTTGGTACGGTGATATCATTGTATATCTTCAGACTCCACTTTTAGATCTAAGTTGACGAAGGATGCTCCTCGACGCATCTGCCATCAATCGCAACCTTATCGTATAGTTGGAGATACACTCTATCGCGTCGGAGTAGATTCCATTCTCCGCTGATGTTTGACCCTCAAAGAGGTTGAGAAAGTTATGAATGATTATCACAGTGGCGCCTGTGGCAGTCACATGTCTGGTTATGCTACTAAACAGAAGATTCTTCGTGCTAGGTATTTCTGGCCCTCCATCTCCAAGGATTGCATTGTCGCTATTTGTAAATGCCATGACTGCCAGATCTATCAGCGCAAGATGCGCATGCTGCCTGCACATCTCCACCTTGTCATTAGTGTTGGTACCTTTACGAAGTGGGGCATCGATTTTATGATGTGTAACCCTCACTCGGCCGGGGGACATGCTTATATTATCGTATTCGTTGACTACTTCACCAAATGGGTTGAAGCAATGCCTACACTTGCCGCCGACGGTAAGACAGCAGCTCAGTTCATATTCAATCACATCATTTCTAGGTTTGGTGTCCCTCAAGCCATCGTTACTGATCATGGTCCCCATTTTCGGCATTATATGGTGGCGGAGTTGACTTCCAGGTTGGGCTTGCATCATGACATCTCAACACCATACTATCCTTAGGCCAATGGCAAGGTTGAAGTTGTGAACAAAGTTCTTGTCACCATACTTCAACGTATGATTGGGATGCATAAATCCAATTGGAATCTCATGTTATTTTTGGCTCTCTGGGCGTACCGAACCTCAGTTAAGAATGCGACCAGATTCACTCCATTCCAGCTTGTTTACGGTTTGGAAGGTACCCTTCCGATTAAGTGTGAAATACCTTCGCTCAAGTTGGTTGTTGAATTACTACCCAACACTTCACCTGAAGAAGAGCATCTTCTCTACTTAGAAAGGTTGGATAAAACTCGCTGCTTTGCTGCTTTGGTCATCGAGACATAGAAGAAGTAGATCAAAGCTCATTTTGACCAGTCAATTTTCCCTCGCTCCTTTGTATAAGGAGACCTCGTCCTCCTGTATGACCAAGCTCATGATAAGCTGGGGGAAAGAAAATTTCAACCCATGTGGCATAAGCCTTACATTTTTAAACGCATTTTGAAGAATGGGGCCTACGAGTTCATTGATTTTGAAGGTCACCCATTAGGTCAGCCTAGAAATGGGTTGTATCTCAAAAAATATTATGCATGAGTCATTCGTGCATGTTTTGTGTACATAGGTGTTCTTTTAATTTTTGTACATTTTTTGTTGGTGTGTTTTGCGAGCGTCTTCTTGCTTATTGGGTCATTGATTATTATGCAGATGTCTATTACCCCTTATGTCAGTTTCGCGGACGGTGCTTCCCGCAATACCCAGAACTTGTCTTCAGCAACCTGGGTGATTTATGATCCTGCTGGTGAGTTGATAGATCTGTAAGGTATTTGTCTAGGACGGACTACAAATAATGTCGTTGAGTATAGTGTTGTTATTGAACAGTTAACAGAGGCGATTACCCTCGGCATTAATGCACTGGTTGTAAATCTATATTCACAACTTGTTGTTCTTCAACTTAATGGGCATTATTTAGCTAGAAACCCTCACATTTAAAGATTTTATTTACATGTTCGTTTGCTGGAAAGACATTTTGATTATATCACATATCAACATATTCCGAGACAAATGAATGCATTAACTAATACAGTGGCTAACATTGTATTAGATAGATATTTGCGTAATCTATAAAATCATCATCACATGAAAGAGTCATATCAAATAGGAAGATATATATATATATATCGAAGGTTTTCATCAGTGTGCACCATAAGTTTCAAAAAATATGTGTGTTTCCGTTACATCCTGAGACATCATGTCTCTAAAAAATATGCAGAAGTAAATCCTAGGTGTCTAATCGGCGTGATGATCATGATAGCATGTCACTTCCCGCACAAGCTGCCCCAGTAAGCAGCGAACTCATTTTGACACCCCTACAGTGTATCTCTGGTATGCACGAGGAACATCGTCAAATCGCGCATAGTCTGGAACTCCACGAGAGATCCCCTCTAGGTTGCGCACGATTCCTCCTCCTCGCCTCCCTCACCATGAGGGGAAATATCAAAGTCGCGAGGGACTCGCCTCGCTATTGGAGACATGCCTGCAGGTATTTATAGTCCAACATCTACATAACGGATTTAATGTCAGAAAATACATAGTAAAAAATTCATAATACTCATAAAAATAAAAAATGAGTCTTACCAAGTGCTTCATCCCAATCCTCTCCTTCCGAGAGTGGGAGGTCCAGATCACCAGTGAAATTTGTGCCAGAGTAGGGCCATTCCTCCACGATAATCAGCTGTCGATGGAGCCAATCAAATAACTCTGGTCTCCAAGACATCTGTTGGCCGCCCCTTGACCTTGGCATCAGTGCAGCCCAACGAGCCATCCATGGCTCCTGTGTTGGTGGTGTTGGGACTATCACTTCCTGTCACTAGAAAATTGGTATTCATTCCAGGAAGAACGATACTAGGATAGATCCATATCCGCACTTCAATTTTCCCTTCTTGCATTTCGTCATTTGATGTTTCATATTGAGCGTCACTGCCTCTGCCCAGTTGTAGAGGGTCAGTGTTAGACAGTCTATTGCAAGAAGAAGTTTTTTTTTTGTTGTTTCGTGTGGTGCTTGCAATCCTACAGCTCGCGCGATCGTGTGTAGCACTACTTTTAGTGCCATGTCCGGGATAGTTTGGATATCCACTTTCCCGCTTCCTGATCCTTTTCGTGCCCCTCGACATACCCTGTCGATCACTATGGTCATGTTTTCCATGGTAGGTCGGGTGCCGGTCAGGACTGGTGTTGCCCCCCTCTATGACAACCCTATTATGAAGTAAACATCTGATACATCAATCTCAAGTTCCTGATCCAAAAGAATGAATTTTTCCTGATCCTCATCCCAGATACTAATCAAGTATTGTAGTAGCTTCGGTTGAACTCTGAGGCATGGTGTCATGAAGAAATTTTTCAGTCTACAGCCTCTGAGAGCTTCCATGCATCTCTCATTATCCATGGCAAGCTCGTCTTCTTCACTGTGTTCCCTTTCCTTCCACTCGATCACCATTTTTCCACTTTACACCTGCAAACATGTTCATATGGACATTATTAGCCAAATCAAAAGCTAAGATTTGTGGAATTTAGGCTTGCTTACTTGCATTGTAAGTTTTAAAAGGTTTGCGCAGTTGGCACGACTGTTTTAGAAACATTAGCGCCAATGGGCACACCCCAGTTCAAAAAATTGGGCGATTGGCGCAAGTCCGTGCCCGAAACTCGCGCCAACCGTCGTGCCCTAATTTTCACAATTTCTCCCTCAAAAATCAAAATTGAAGGTTGCGGGTAATGAAAGAAGACTTAAAATATGGGGAAGGATGTCAACTCTTACCTGGAACTGACAGATTCGAGATTGGTCTATTGGATTTCCCACTGTCGTCGCCACAAAATCGCAGTACAAAATGGGTAACTATTGCTCCACAAGAGGTAAAAGTGAAAAGTAATTTTTTTTACCATTTTTGGCATTTTATAGCTTTTCAGAACCCTAATTAGGTTTTAAGACATGTTTTTCGATTATTACATTATGTTATTTCGAGAAATGGGTTTTACGTTTGCTTTTTGTGCAGCGACATGTCTTTAATGCAAAAACGATAAAGTAACAAGTTGTATTTTATACTTTTTCAGACTCGGTAAAAACACGAAAAAGTCACTACTGGAGTCATATTTTAGCTCTTTTCTAACTCTCTAAAACTGAAAATATTTCCGAGACCCTTGTCATTTTGAACTCGTTAAACGGTTGCAAAACGATATCTACCCAGTATACGTTTACCCCTTTTTCGGGCTGGGATGGATTATTTACGAAAAAGGAATACCTTAGCCTATCATGACTAAGAGGTTCTTTCAGATATTGTTTTCTACCTTTTCGGATTTGAGAGACTATTTACAAAAAGGGACATGCTGGAGTTTTCTTTTCTGCTTCTTTTCAAACTCTCTAAACATGAAAATATGTCGAGTTCTTCCTTTGTCAGACTCATTAAACTCTGATGACATCGGACATCGTCACCATGACGTTCCCCGAGTTCCTCCTTCCTAGGGCTTGTAAAATGTTCTAGGTTGGATTTTTCCAAAGGAAAAACTTATAGCACAAGCATATGCTACCCCCTTCAAGCTTCTTTTCAAAAATAACTGGGGTACTCGCCAAAAATGGCAGGGGAAATTGAACCAGTCTTTAGTTGTGTTTCCAGTATGTCGCTCTTGAACATGACACTCATCTGCATTCATGTCGGGCTGGGGATATCTCATTTCATCATTTTTTCCTCCGTGGGTTTGGGTAATCTGTTTTGACCTATCATCTTCTCTTTGCTATGTCATCATGACTTCAGATCCTTTGATTTTAAATACTGCCAAATCCAGAGTCGTGTCGCTGATATGTTCAATAGAATTTCACCTCTGCATTTTTCAACCTTCCTCTGATCCTTTGTTTAGTCCTGATTCAGTATCATTATGTTCCTCTGTCTTGTGTCGATGATGTGGGAAACATTATGGCCCTCCTTCGACTAGATTTCTTCCTGTCAACTTCAACTCATTATCTAGGAAGTTGATATAGAGACTCCTTACCGGTACCTTGGAACCTGCATGCCTCAATGGCAGGTTCTTCGCATTTGACGATAGGTCCACATCATTGGCCTTCGATCGAGTGATTCTGCGGGTGTTTTATGCCAGATCATTATTCGCATTTCGTGGATTGTACCTGTTGTACCTTGAGAGCCATTGTCATCATTGGTGGTTTCTCTCATGCCTGTTAACAACTTTCATCATTGGCTGGCAATCAGGTGATTTTCTTGCATGTTCAACTTCAACTCACATATTTTCATGCTTGAATTTGTACTTGTTCAGGTCGAGATGGAGCGCAAGACCCTGGGTTTTGTCTGATAATATCCAGGCTGCGAGATATTATGGTTTATCATGACTCATTACATGACCCTTTTGATTGGATGGTTGCGACCATACCTGAGTCTATTTGTTGATCCTTACTGATGGATGGGTGCGTCCATACCACGGATCTCAGTTTACATATGTACTTTATTATGGATGGTTGCGCCCATGCCACATGATTCATGTATCAAAGATATCAATTGTATTTTTAATTGCAGGTCTTTCGACAGCGGTGTTTGGTTCGAACGCGTTCTCATAAAGAATTTCACCCCTTCCTCTCTCTCGGACCTCATGCTTTAGGGAGCATCTGTTACGCAGAATTTTATCACTATCCCTGCAATCCCCATCCTGAACATTGGAGGCTCATTTCTATGAAAAAAATAAAGTGTCATGCCTTTCAAATACCATCACTGCATCCCTTTAGCATGAGTACAACATTCCTTCTGTTGACAACTTCCTGAACAAACCATCAGAAACACTTGTTTTTGCCTTGGCGCTAGTAAACCATTATGCCCTCACGTCGATTGGGAAATTAACACTAGGCCCCATGCCCATTGGCGCTCTGTCCTAGTTAGCTACCCACACCAACCTATTTATGGTATGTTTTTTAAAAATAGAGGTGAAGTTTCCATCATAACAAACTTCGTGGGCGAGTCATCTGGAGTGGTTCGACTGAATAACCATGACCTTCCTCTGGCCTCTTGTTTCCACCTTTTGGTGAAACCTCCCAAGGGATAAGGCCTCCCTTCCACTATTGTAGGGATCCCAACCTCCTCCTCTGCCTCTATAAATATAGCCATCTTCCATTGATGTGCTAGCTAAACTGAACATATTGTAGCTAAAACACTGAAGAGATTTCTGTACAATTGGTTAGAAAAGATAGAACGGAAGAGATCCTCATTGAGAGAGCTTAGAATTGTGTCTTTATCCCATCTGAATTCACTAATGATCCATTGAGACACGCTTCAATTGAACCCTTCTGAAGGAGGTTGTGATTTCAAGGCTCCGGTTGTAACTCTTTCTTCTATTAATACATATACATGACTATTGTCTGGTTCCCATCTTGCGTTAAAGTGTTTTATTTGATGCAATATGCTTAACCCTCCTTGAATGGTTAGTAATTATGAATGATATCATTGTTTCGTATGCTTCTCTTGTTTACTGATCTTCATGCAGGTATCCAAGCATCGTTGCAGAAGGATCGTGACCCGCCGAGACAGGAATCAAGAGGCCACCAACATGACAGCTACGACAACAACGTTGGACTCCAGGTAGGTTGATCTACCTCATCTTTTTCATTCATTAGCTAGGAACCTTCACTCTAGCTAGTCCCTTTGTTACTAGACCCACTCTAGGGCTAGAGGGATCGTCTCTATCCATAGAGAGGATTTACCTGCATAACAGAGTGGGTCTACTCTTTCTCTGTTTTTCTTTGCATGTCCCCAAAGCGGTCAGGATATAAGGAGTTCGAGCTCGATCTGGTTGCACCCTTCCAAGATCAGCCTCGCCAACCCTGATGACCCCCCATGGCGGAAGGAAATAAAGACGAGGGAGCAGGAGATCCTATCAAAATCTTGCTCGGGGAGGCCCTCGAGAAATCGAGGAACACAATGATGGATAACTTTTCCCAAATCCTTCAACCGCTGCCCAATGGCAGCACATCTACATCCAGCACATCCGCCAACAGGTCTGCGACATCCTGGACAAATCAAATACCAAGTTCAATAGAATTCCCCTCTCCCCCTCCCCCCCCCCCCCCCCATGGAGGAACTTAATGCAATGGAGACCATTGATTCCTAAGGAGGGAGGAATGATCCAGGTGGATATCGGTGGCCACAATTCTTGTAGCTTTTCACTTCCAACAACTTACTATTTTTAGCTGGTTTTCGGGTCTTGGACACTCAAAACCATTTTGGGGCATTTATTATCCAAGTGGATATTCGTGGCTGCCAACATATTCCATTTGAACCCCCGCCATCAGTTCTTTCCGTTTTCAAGTTTCAGCACAACTTACTATTTTTAGCATTTTTTCGGGTCCTGAACTTCTGGAGCCGTTTTGAGGCCCTAAAAAACGTTTTTTGGGAAAACTGAGAGTGACAAAGCCTATCTTACTTGCACCAAAAGTTGTAATCTTCGGATAGATATTTCTAACAAGCTATTGAGCACATCAAATGGAGATCGGATGCCAAAGTTACATCCTCGAGAAGTTGAAACACCAATTTACCCAAACGGGGCCCACAGTTTTGGCGCTTCATCTCCTAGGGTTAGGTTTTTGGACATTTTAGATTCTACATTTTTTCTCAGCAATAAAATAGGCCCTTGAGCCTCATTGTAACACAGTTTGGGGGCTAGTATTTGTCACATCTCCTCTTAGGGATACGCTGCTAGTACCCTAGCTCATCTATTTCCATGATGTCTGTAATAGGCCTTCGAGCCTCAATGTAACACAGTTCAGAGGCCTACGTATGCCACATATCTTCTCAAAGATACGCTACCAGTGCCCTAGCTTGTTTCTATTATGTTTGTAAGCTTATTTCAGACATTATTTTATTAATAAAATGAAGCATTATTTCTGCTACATCTCTGTATTTATTGTTATATCTGTATTCTGTTGCGTTCCTGCATAAATCCGGATCAAATTCCCATAATCATAAATGTGCCACTCCTCACTACTTCTCTTGCACGTTCTCTCACCCCATCTATCTCCCTCTCTCTCCTCCCTTCAACTATATATTTATCTCCCTTTACCCCTCATTGCTTCTCTCTCTCTCATTATCTCATCCCTCCTCTCTCCCTCTCTCTCCTCCCTCCAACTATATATTTATCTCCATCTCTGCTTATCTTTCACTCTCTACCTTCACCTATCTCTCTCACTTTATCTATCTCTCTTCTACCCTCTCTATATATCTTTTCTCCCCACTCTCTATCACTATATCTCCCCCCTCCAACTCCAACTCCATCTCTATATTACTCCCCTCATTCTCTCTCTCATATCTCTCTCTTTCTCCCTCCTAATTATCTCTCTCTATCTCCATAACAATATTTCTCTATATTTCCCTCTCTTTATTCCCTCACTCTCTTCCTCTCTCTTCCCCCTCCATATCTATCTCTATTTCCCTCCCTCTCTCCTTATATATCTCTCTCACTCTCTCCCCTATCACGTCCTCTCTCTCACCACCTCTCCCTCTATCACTCTACCTCTCTCTCACCCCTCCATCCCTATCTATTTCTCCCTCCCTCACCCCTTCTTTGTCTTTTTTTGTAAGCCATTTTTCTCTCTCTTTGTATCTATCTATCTATATATCCCTCCCACTTCCTCTTTTTATGTCCCCACATCTCCCTCTCTGTCTCTCCTTCTATCTCTCTTCCCTGCCTCTCTCCTCTATCCTTCCCTATATCTTCTTCACTTCCTCATACTCTCTCTCTCTATCTCTCCCTAATCACTAACTTTGTGTCTCTCCACCTCTCTCTATATATATTTCCCTTATTTAGAATCTATCTCTCTTTTCTTCTCTCTCTCTCTCTCTCTCTCCACCACTCTCACACTTTTTCTCCTCCCACTAGATTTGTCTCTATCTCCATCCCCATATCCTTCTCTCTCACTTTCTCTGCCTCTCGCAATATTTATCTCTTTTCTTCCCTATTTATCTCTCTTCTTCCTGATTTATCTCTCTTCTTCCAACTCTCTCCCCTTCTCTATATCCCCCATGAAAAATTTTCTATATCTTCCTCCCCTCCTTATTTTTCTCCTTCCTCCCTCTCTCTCTATCTCCATATCTATAATTTTCTCTATGTACCCCTCTCTTATTCCATCTCTTCCTCCCTATCTCTCCCTCTTTTTCCCCTCCCCATATAAATTTTCTCTATGTGTCTCTCTCTTCTTCCATCTATTCTACCCTCTCTATCCCTCTCAATCCCCTTTCCATCTCTATTTATAACCCTCTTCATCTCTCATTCTTTGTTGCTTTATCTCACCCCCTCTCTCTCTCCCTTCATTTTCCTCTCTTCCCACCCCCAAATCACTTCTCTCCCTCTCCCCTCTCATTCTATCTCTCCTCCTTCCCTTTTCGTCTCTCCCCACCCCCACATCACCTCTCTCCTTTTATCTTTGTCTCTCTCCTTCCTCGCTTGCTCTCTCTCTCTCTCTCTCTCTCTTCCTTACTCCCTCACTATCTCTCTCTCTCCTATATACATCTATCCTCTCTCCCTCGCTCTCTCATGCTCTTCGCCTTTCTCTATATATATCTATCTCTTCTTCCCTCTCTCCCCCCCCCCCTCCATCTCTCTCTCTCTCGCTTACCCCCCCTCTCTCTCTCTTTCCTTCACTCACTCTTTCTTTCTCCCCCTCACTCCATCTCACTCTTATTCTTCTTCTTTTCTCTCTCTCTCTCTCTCTCTCTCTCTCTCTCTCTCCCTTTACCTCCCACTCCCAACCCTATCTCTATCTCGCTCACTATACCTTTCTCTCTATGATTCTCTCTGCCCTTCAACTTTGTCTCTATCTCCCTCCATCAACTCCTCCTTCACAACAAACCCCCTCCAAATCACTCTCTCTACCCATTAGCTCTATATATATCTCCCTCCATTTATCCTTCTCTCTATCACCTCTCTCTCTCCCCCCCGCCTCACTCTCTCCCCCTCTCCCATTCTCTGTTCCAGCTACCCCCTACTCCCACCCACCTACCTGACCCCCATCCTATTTATATATCTCACTCTTCCTCTTTGTTCCCCCTCCTCTCTCTCAATTTCCCTCTCTTTCTCCCTGCCCACTCTTGCTCACTCAAACTCTCTCTCTCTCTCTCTCCTTGCTTCTGCCACAACTATCTCTCCCCCCACTCAACCATATCACCATATTTCCTCATCCCTCTCACTTTTTGACTCCCACTGACTCTCTCTCTCTCCCTCCCACTCTTTTCCCCTCACTCACTGACTAGAAACTAAATTAGGGGAAAAAATTTGATAAAAAAAAATGAAATTTTTCATAATAACTTTGAACCTGAATGACCGGATAGGCCTTGTTTCCCTGATTCCGATGCACTTTGTTTCATCAAAAACCAACTCCGTATGTGAAAGTTAGAGCCTACTATATGCTTTTCCAAACAGACGAATTTAAAAAAAAAAAAAAAAATCAAACAAGGTCAAAGGGGTCAATTTTTTGGTCAAAGATTGGTTTTCCTATGGCCAATGGTGTGATGACACTTGTTGAATTATGGTTGGCCAAAATTTCTGGGCTACGTGGAAGTTTCTGGTTGGTTATGAACAAACTAATGGGATGCTGACAAGTGGCTAGCCCGGAGACCACCACGTGCCCCCTCCCAAAGGTCTAAATTGGCTATGTTATGGTCGAAAGCCATATAATATAATTTGGAAAAATTATATACAGGCGGAAGGGCGAAGGTCAAGATCAACCCCGTGACCTCCCCCACACAAACTCTACAACATATCGTTAGACTACCGCATTGATTCTTAATATATAACAAAGTTTGTATAATTTTGTTTTCAAACAAATGTTCCAGCGGGGGTAAGCGAGGCCAACCCCATAGGGAAATATCCTTACCACAGGACCACGTGCCCATGACCAAGCGGAGGCCTAACCATAATGCGTGGAGGTTTAACATTAAAACGGGTTAATTAACCCATAATCAAGTTTTAAATGTGTTTATCTGTATGTTAAGTCAGATTTTGTTAATTGTGCTTAACGTGCCTAAACCTCAATTAAAATTTTCTTATCCACTATTTAATCACACCTATCATCTGTGTCTAAGTTTTTAGAGTCCTTCATTTTTTCGCGGAACTCCAGATTTGGTGGATTTAACTAGAGTTCTCTCCATTTTAAGTGGAGTTTTCCTAGGAGAAATTGAAGAAGCCATAACTTGGGCATTTTTCGACCAAATTGGGCTAAAAAAGAGACTATCCTAGCATATTTGGATGATATGAGCAGTTTGGTACAGGCTTCAGAGGTAAATGATCACTTATGGGAGTGTTTTTTCCTGTTTGAAGATTAAAGATGTCGAGTGCCACCAGTAGAGGAGGTCATGTCTGCTTCACTTAAAAACCATTTGAAGAGCCAGAAGAGGCTACGTATGGTTTTTGGGTCTTCTGAATCCATTAGATCAGGTTGGGAATCCATTGGAGCAATGTAGGTTCATGTAATCAGATAATTGACCATTAATCCAAATAGGTCCAAGCCATTGAAGCAGGTCAAAGGAGATGTAGCCCAAGAGGGGTGAACTCCTTTATCAACTCTGTGTAATGTGTTTACTGTGTACTACATTATATGTAATTTACTTGCTTTTTATGTGTTTTTAAAGCTAATTTATATCATGAATTGCTCATAAAAGACACAAAAATTTAACACATAAACCTTCTCATAAACTAGCTATTTGAGACAATCCTTAAACACTTTTATTTTATATTAATGAGGAAGCTAGCACAACAAAACTAGTTTTTCCATATTCAGATCAAGTTGGTATCATAACACAATTTAGCTCATTTTAGCCCAAGTTTATCTTGGGCTTTGCCAAGGTTAGCTAGAAAATTAGCTATTGGTTTTGTATTTGTGCAAGGATAATTTAACTGTGTGCAAGTTTATGTGTAGCTCCTCTCTTCAGGAGAATGTCAAGATTAAGTACCCAACTCTCAAATTACAGCAAAGAATATTTTTATGCATTACAAGTGTGATGGCAGCTTCATCAAGTGATGTTTCTAATCCATCTTCCTCAACAAGACTCTTTGTTGGAGAGTTGTTTTAGAAGCTCTTCCTCATGAGATATATGGTGCAAGAGATGTTTGAATACAAGAAGGAGAGAACTCTACTTCAAGAGAAGTTGATTGCCATGAAGGAGGAGAAGCAAGTGCTTCTTGAAAATATGCATGAGATTGAGACTTGGCTCCATATTGCAAAGGAAACCCTAGCCATGTGTGAGCATGAAAATGAGGTATGAAAATAAATTTTATCTTCAATTTCCTCTCGATATTAATGTGTAGGTTCTTTTGAAAGACACACTAGAGGAATACGGTCCAAATTATTAATGAAAATGCGCTATGAATGTAAAGTATTCGGGAAACATTCACAAGGCATAGTTGAGCCAATTGTTGTTGAGGAAAGGCCTAGGTATTTGGGTCTTGGTTATGGAGAACATGATGGAGAATGCTCCAAAGCCAAGGAGGCAGATGAAGGTGTTCCAAGAAATACTTTCATTACATGTTCATTTCCTCAAGCTTGTGAAGTTTGTGTTCATGAGGAATGCAAAAATTTTACACCCACTTTGCAAGAAGATGCTCATAAGGGTGCAACTAATGGAAATGGAAAACAAGAGGATGTTTAAAGCTCTAAAGCCATTGAATCCATTGTTGGTATTCCGAAGAGAGCCACTACCTCATAAATTTTACATCCTCAAGAAGGCGACAAAGGTGAATGTACAAGGTATAAATCTGCCTTTAATCAAGTTTCTTTTAATTATGATAAACATGGAAAATCCTCACATAATATTTGGAGAAAATTTAAATGTTCCTTTTGTGGTTTTAATAACCATACTGTTTCGAGGTGTTGGAAGAATATAGCCATACACAGGAAACTTTCAAAATAAAGGTGACAGAAATCCAAAGGTCCAATGGATAATGAAAACCATGTTGAAAAGAAGATGCAATTATTTTTCACTCATTGCCATAATCAGGGTCATCTTGTAGACAAGTGTTGGACTTTGTGTCCAACAAGTCATCCATGACATTTGAAGAAAGTGGAGAGAGATTTTGACAAGAATGGAAAGGAGGATTCCATAATTGATGTGGGTCATGTTGATTCACATGATGAAGTGCAGCTGAAAGAAGCGCCATTGAAGTGGTTTGGAAAGAGATGGTTAAATTTCTAAACCAATTAAGGCCTTGCATTTCTTTTGATGATTGATGAAAATATTGCCTTACTGATGAATTTCTTTTCCAATTGAATGCATTTATTTTTCTCTAGAATGCATGTTGCATTTTTATGCCAGGAATGTGTTTGAAAGTGGAGTATGTTGACTCACTTTGTTGCAACAAATTTGGTCATTTCATCTCTTCAAGTACTTGTACATACAAATGTGATTCTTGTATTTTTTATTGTACTTGTGAAAGGGTTGAGCATTGTATACATGAATGAGAGTTTGTGTGTGTGAACAGTGGAATTTTTTATAGTTTTATTGTGCTTGAAAATGCATGAGTGATCACCTTGTGTTGGTCGATTGCTTTGTTAACATGTATGTTTATCAACTTGAGAATGTTGATAATTTGCACATGCATGAGTGTCGACTTGTGTTGCTCGATTGTGTGTTACATGCATGTCATATCAACTTGGAAGAGTTGATTTAGTCTCCAAATATGAAAGGGATATGTCGACAAATTGTTTCATGAGACGTGATATTCTTGTTTTTTTGGGAAATAATCGTCAAGTTGTTGTACATGATTTTGTTTGGCTTGAGAGTCAATTGTTTGAAGAGGCATGTTTTGTCGACTTGTGTTTGGTCGATGGGTTTGTAAACCAAGATTTAAGAGTACATGGCTATGCTCACATGATGTGACATTTGTTTCTTTGAAGGATCAAAAGGAAGAGGAAGTCAAGTTATGTTTCTTACATGATGTGTTTTTCAAGTTAATGGTTTTTCTTACGACAAGATGTTTCGGGATTTTGGAAGGTCCAATCTTGAGCGAGAGGCTCATGATTAGCCTTCATTCTCAAATCATGGAATGAGCAGCATGTTGAACTGGAGGATGATGGAATCAAAAATCAGAAAGTGGACAAGATGCCAAAAAATTTTGCAGCCAAAACAACAACCATTGTAGACCATTTGATGTGTTGACGCCAAGAAGCGAAGGAGATGGCGAATGCATTCTTCCAGATGTGGAATTTGGATCCGTGGAGGTAAAAATAATGGTCATTTATTTTCTTTTGATTACTGATATTGGAACTCATTGCTATAGTTCACTTAGATGGGCTTAACTTGGAAAAGTGGTTTCCAAGGAGAAGCTTGCATTGAGTTCATTTGTGTGCAAAGCAGGAACATGATTCTCAATGGGAATGCCATCAGTTAGATTTCCAAGCACAGAGGGATCGCTTTGGTACAACAACAATTTTAATTAGTCAGTAAGTGACCAACAAGTGTTGGATTGGGTCAGCAGCAAAAGGAGGGCATTAGTTGAAGTGCCAAGTCATTTGCAAGGCGAGGCATGTCAATGAAACAAAGTGGTTGTCATGGATATTTTTTCAAGTAGAATCAAGTTGATAGAACTTGGAAAGTTGAAGAGGATTAAACTCTCATCAGATAACCAATTTTTTGTGTCCAAAATCTTTTCAGGGGAAGGAGTGATCAGAAACTGAATTAGGGGCAAAATTTTGCTAAAAATGAAAGTGTTCGGGATCTCCTGAAACTAGCGTACAGGCAGATAAGTCTCGTCACCCCCTAATTTCGACGCACTTCATTTCATCAAAAACTGAATTTGTATGTGAAATTTAGAGTTTGTTGTCCGCTTTGCCAAACAGGCAAATTTTCAAAAAAAAAAAATTCAAACAGGGTCAAAGGGGTCAAATTTTTGGTCAAAGATTGGTTTTCCTCCGACCAGTAGTGTGCTTACACTTTTCGAATTATGGTTGACCTGAATTTTTGTGCTACATGGAATTTTCTGGTTGGTTATGAACGAGCTAATGGGATGTTGACACATGGCTAGTCTGGAGGCCACCACATGCCTCCTCCCAAAGGTCGAAATTGGCTATGTTATGGTCAAAAGCCATATAATATCATGTGGAAAAATTATATACAAGTAGAAGGGCAGAGGTCGAGCTTGACCCCACGACCTCCTCCACACAAACTCTACAACATACCATTAGACTACCACATTGATTCTTAATATATAGCGGCGTTTGTATAATATTGTTTTCAAAAAAATGTTCCAGCGAGGGTAAGCGGGGCCAGCCCCTTACACAGGACCATGCGCCCGTGACTAGGCAGAGGCCTAACCCTAATGCACGGAGGTTTAACATTAAAATGTGTTAATTAATCCATAATCAAGGTTTAAATGCACTACTATGTATGTTAAGTTGATTTTGTTAAACACGCTTAATGCACTTAAACCTCAGTGAAATTGCACTTATCCACTATTTAATCACACTTATCATTCGTGGTTAATTTGGTGGAGTCTACCATTTTCAGCGAAACTCCAGATTTGGTGGAGTTAATTGGAGTCTTCTCTAGTTTTAGTGGAGTTTTCCTAGGAGAAATTGAAGAAGCCATAACTTGGGCATTATTTTACCAAATTGGGCTCAGAAAGAGTCTACCCTAGCATATTTTGATGCTCTGATAATATTGGTGCAGGTTTCAGAGGTAGAAAAGAACTTCCGGGAGTGATTTTTCATGTTTGAATATTAAAAATGCATAGGGCCACTAGGAGATAAGGTTATGTCGGTTTCACTTAAAAACCATTTGAAGAGTTAGAAGAGGCTACTTAGGAGTTTTTGGGTCTTCTGAATCCATTGGAGTAGGTTGGGAATCCATTGGAGCATTGTAGGTGAATGTAATCATATAATTTACCATTAATCCAAAGAGGTCCAAACCATTGAAGGAGGTTCAAGGATTTGTAGCCTAGGAGGGGTTAACTCCTTTATTAGCTTTGTGTAATGTGTTTGTTGTGTATTAAATTCTATGTAATTTACTTGATGTGTATGTGTTTTTAAAGCTAATTTATCTCATGAATTGCTCATAAAATACACATAAACCCTCTCATAAACTGACTATTTGAGACAATCCTTAAACACTTTTATTTTATAGTGATGAGGAAGATAGCACAACAAAACTAGTTTTTCCATATTCATATCACTCACCCATTCATTCTCCTATCACCTCCACCAACGGCCCCCACCCCTCTCTCTCTCTTTCTCTCTCTCTCCCCTCCCTCACAACCCCACCTCAGTGATTTCCCATGTGTTAAATTTCCTAGATGCAAGGATGTGTTAGCATTCCTAGAGGTACGAATGTACACGCATGCCCACTACTAGAAACATGTATATATTTTTACCACTAGGAATACACATGTGGTTTCTTGAATTTAAATTTTTTCCTTGTAGGAATTTTATGTGCATGAAGACTTGGTTGCTTCAAATATAAGTTCAGAATCACATAACTGGTGGTTTGGGTACGAATACAAATAAATGAAAAATATCAGTTCTTGAGAAAACACACACTGAAAATCTTAAATGCGTCCCTACTTTATTTTCACTATAATTTTTCTTAGCCCTAGCCATTTAAAAAAAAAATTACGGTGCACTATAGGACATGAGATCTACATTCTTTAAAATAATATGCGCGCGAGTGTGTGTGTGTGTGTGTGAGAGAGAGAGAGAGAGAGAGAGAGAGAGAGAAAGAGATAATGTTAAGACCCTTTTAGGTCGCACTAATTGAAGGTCTTGTAATTGCAAGGTTATAACAATTTTTATAACTTTAAAAAGATAAAAAAATTAAGCTTATAAATTTTGAGCAAATAGTTCTACACAAGAACCATTTGTTCTTTACAACTCTACAGATTTTTGCAGTAAAAATTCATCATTTAGGTACTCAAAGGTTGCACTAATGAAAACATATGAAATATATTTTGGGTGATAACACACCAATATTAAGAAAAATCAAAATTCACACAGAAAGACACAATTTATATAAATAAAAATCATATATTTAAAAAGCTAATTCATCTTCCTACATTTCATCTTTTACATCATCTTCAATTTCATTACTTAAATTCTCTTAATCATCCCTCCAAATTAATAAATTGTTATTTTTCTAGATTTACACTACTACTAACTTGTCATTAAAAAAAAACCCTTATTAACTTACGCCCACATTTCTCAATTCCTAACGCCCCCTTATTAATATTAATAGCATCATATACATTATTTACATTAAAATATTACCACCTTCATTGTTACCTAAATGTATTTCTTTATGACTAATGTAGCTTTTATATCTCTTATTCAAACTCACCTTTTTGTTCTATACAAGAGAAAGATGCTCAATCGAAATCCCTTCATCTATGAATATGAATGTAGTTGAATTCTCATCTGTTCCATTTAATTTGTTTAAAAATATTAAAATTGGTTACCTAAAAGATACCAAATAAAAATACTATCTATTTATGATTAATGTAGCTTTTATATCTCTTATTCAAACTCACCTTTTTGTTCTATACAAGAGAAATATGCCCAATCGAAATCCCTTCATCTATGAATATGCATTTAGTTGAATTCTGTAAATTTATGCAGATGTTCTATGCTTGATGCAACTTTACTTTCTCTTCAATTTCAGATAGCAATCACATAAACAATAAAGTAAAATGTTGATAGAACATACCAGTAGATCGAAAAAAGACAAGCCAAAACTATATATTTGTGTTGGTGCGTTTCAGTGATCAGTAGGAAGCTTCAACCAGCAAAGTCTTATCAGTCAGCCAGCCCAGTATGTGTCACATCACCCTCATCAGACAATCCAAGTCAACCAAAGTCAACACATCCCAAAAATTCAAAGTTGTCCAGAAAGTCAACGATGTCTAGAAAGTCAACACTGAACATAAGCAAGTCAAAGTCAACACAACATGGTCAATAGTCAACCTTTGACCTCGATTCTTGTGCCAAATAGTATGGACTACATAAATCGAAGTTTGTGCCAAAATTCAGCTCTGTTTGACTATGCATTGACCAAAGTCAACACTGGTCAAACCTGCAGTGGAAGCCCTAGCTGCAGCAGAAAAGTCAACGTCCTTCTCCCACGTGTGAACAGAAGATTGCCTCCAAGTAACTTGAACCAATCAGAAGAGGAGAGAGAAAAATGTGTGATGTGATGAGTGAAAATGTCCTCCAACGTTGACAAATATATATCCATCAGTGAGGGTGTGTGACACATTTTCTAGGGGTGTAAAACCTTAAGGCTGACCTGCACATATTTTGAATAGATTAAAAATAAATTCAAAATAAATGTTCTGCTCATCAGATCAAGATGATCTTTATATTGATCTTGCACCTCTCTGAAAGAGGAACCCAATAAAAATATTGGTATCTTCATCTGAGCATCACAATATGGAGTTTGGACCTAGTTGTTCAAATTAACACTCCCTCTCAATTAGGGAGAACTCCATCCACCTGTGCAATCCAAACATTGTGCATCATCCCGCTGTAAATTGCTTTGCTGGCTTCTTTATTTCAGAACAGAAGTGGGTCAGTCACAAAGAAATCATTCTCGAATGACATATTCAGCCCAGAGGTCTGAAACCTCTATAGGACTCATGAAGCGTCTCCTAACAACCTAAAGTTGGTTTATGTGACCCGAAGTCAGTAGGAGGTTCAAAACCTCACTGGACTTGATCCAAGATCAAGTGGTTGGACCGTGCCATCCTAGATAGAGAGTACGAAAATCTCTGATGCATCCATCAATCTTTGCTACTAGTCTCTAGCGTTTCCCACCTCACTGGCCAAATGAGAGGTACTTCCCATGAGCCCTGAACTCAATGGGTAGGATGCATACGAGGCACAGATGATGAGAGGTGAACCAACTCAATCATCACAATGGTGGGGCAGAAGCACACCAACAAGGTTCGGCAAGCCTAGCCCTGTGGTTGCTTATAGCTCCAAGAAGCTATCCCCAAAGCCCCTGAGAGCTACCAGAGCTCATCGTCCAACGGGACCCTCATCATAGGATCGTTCCACGATACCAAGACTCTCACGGAAGGTTAGGAACTTGAACTTCCCTGGGGGCTTTGTGAGAATATCCGCGACTTGCTCACCAATTCCTATATGATCGAGCCTTACGACACCTCGTTGTACCATATCCCAGATATAGTGGTACCTGATATCAATATGCTTGGATCGATCGTGGAACACGAGATTCTCGAACAAGCGAATCTCACTCTGGCTATCATATAGTATCACGGTGGTATCTAGCACATGTGTGAACAGCTCACTGAAGATCTTTCGCAATCAGACTACTTCACAACATGCCATACTCGCTGCAATGTATTCGGCCTCCACAGTGCTTAAAGCCACTGACTTCTGCTTCCTGCTCATCCATGATATCGAAGCAGAACCAAGTGTGAAGCAGCATCCCGATGTGCTCTTACGATCCACCACACTGCCAGCCCAATCGGCATCAGTATATCCAAGGAGTGTCATGCTCTCGGCAGTGTATCTTAGCCTATGGTTTATCGTGCCCCGAAGTTATCTCAAAAGATTCTTGGCACCAACCCAATGAGTGTGATGAGGCTCAACCATCTGTTGAATCAAAGTGTTCATTGCAAAACATATATCTGGATGGGTGTTCACTAAGAACATTAGGGCCCCTACGAGTTGACGATACTTAGTAGGATTTTCTAATATGGGCCTAGCAGCACTTCCACTCAACTTCTTAAAGTTGAGTGCCATCGATGTCGACACGGACTTACAGTCCACCATACCAAATATTTCCAGAAACTTCACAATGTATTTTCCTAGAGAAAGGAAAATCTCACCATGTCTCTGCCAAACCTCTAGGCCTAGGAAGTAATGCACTTGTCCTAGGTCCTTCATCTTGAACTCAGCAACGAGCTCTCTCTTACACTGATGAGGAAGAGGGTCAGCGCCTGTCAGGAAGAGTTCGTCCACATACAACACCAAAATGAGAGGCTTCTCTCTATCAACCTTTAAGTAAAGGTTCAAATCAGCATTACTACGAGTGAAGCCTAGCTTCATCAGGTAGCTATCTATCCTCTTGTACCAAGCTCTGGGTGCTTGCTTCAGCCCATAAATGGATTTCTTCAACCTGCAGACATGGGTGTCCCGATCCTGGACTTCGAACCCCAGAGGTTGCTCTACATACACCTCTTCCTTTATCGCACCATGTATAAATGCAGTCTTCACATCCATCTGATGAAGACTCCATCCATGCGTAGCAACAAGGGCTATGATAGATCTGATGGTGGTATATCGGGCCATAAGTGAAAATATGTCATCATAGTCCATGCCTTTCTTTTGAGAGAAGCCACAAGCAACAAATCTTGCCTTAAACTTTTTAGCACTTCCATCAGATCCATTCTTGATCTTGTAGAGCCATTTCTAGGTGACAATTGATTTGTCCTTTGGTCTTGGAACCACATCCCAGACATCATTCTTCAATATGGAATCATACTCTTCATGCATAGCATCCTTCCAGACTTGATGCTTTACGGCTTCCTCAAAAGATCCAGGCTCAGATTGTACAATAGTACTCATGGTTGCTAGATACCCTTGGTATCTATTCGGCTTCTTGCTTTCACGGAATGTCCCCCTTGGGGCCATATATCCCTTGGCATCCTCGAGAGTGTCCCTGAGCCATGATGGTCTCTTCCCTAGTGAAGGAGGTGGATCAATCGGGTCCATCGGTCCTTCAACATCAAGCATTATCTCATCTTTCGGTTCTTCTTGATTTCCAGGCCTTGCTTCATGATCTTCCTCCGATCTCGAAAGATTGACTACTTTCCTCAAGGAAGCATCTTTGTCAAAAGTGACATCGTGGCATATCTCCACTTCCCTTTGACTAGGCACATAGACTCTATAGGTCTTCGAAGTTTCACTGTAACCCACAAAGATTCCCTTCTTCCCAGAAGCATCGAGCTTGCTCCTCTTCTCTTTCAGCACATGAAAATAAACAAGACATCCAAAAACTCTAAAATGTGAGATGTTAGGTTTCTTACCAGTGAAAACCTCTTCGGGGGTTTTGGAGTCCAGAGCGGAATGCAGGCATCGGTTTTGTATGTACACAGCAGTGTTCGTAGCTTCTCCCCATAGAAACTTCGGTAGACCATGTTCACATAGAATGGCACAAGCAGCTTCCACAATGGTCCTGTTCTTTCATTCAAAAACGCCATTCTTCTCAGGAGTATGGACAATTGTGGTCTCCCTCTTGATGCCAGCTTCTTTGCAAAATTTCTTGAACACATTCGTCTCATATTCAGTGCCATTGTCGGTCCTCAATATCTTGATCTTCTTCCCTGTCAGATTTTCCACCAAGGCTTTGAATGTACGGAACCACATAAAAGCCTCATCCTTCTTCTTCAGGAAGTATGTCCAGGTTTTGCGAGAGAAGTCATCTATGAACATCATATAATAAGAACATCCTCCCAAGGATGTCACGGGCATCATACCAGACAGATCAAAATGTACTAATTGCAAGACATAAGATGTCTTTGTGACACTTGAGGGGAAAGGTCCCCTTGCATGCTTTCTTTCGACACAACCCTGACATACACCTTCATGATTATTTGAGAACTCGGGCATCGCCGTCACCACCTTCCTTGCTTCGGGAAGAACCTTGTAGTGAAGGTGTCCAAACCTCCGGTGCCATAGTTCAGTTTGTCAAATAAGATCATATGTCATCGCTCCCAGTGGACTTCCTCCAATCTGGTAGAGTGTACCAACTCTAAACCCAATTGTGATAGCTTCCTTGAAGCTCTTCTTTCACATGTGCACCTTCCCATCAGTGAATGCCACATTGAAACCTTTGTCTTCCATGGCCGATATAGACACAAGGTTCTTCTTCAAATTAGGTACTTAGAGTACATCCTGCAGGCGAAGGACTGGACCTTGAGACAAATGGAGGGTCACAGTCCCTGTCCCTTTCATGGGATATGTGGCATTATCTCCAAGTAAAATTTCCAAATTAGTATCCTTCTCAACTATATCAGAGAGTGCTTCCTTGAACCCAGTGATGTGCCTTGAGGCACCATTATCTATCAACTAGTCAACCATAGTGTCGGTTGGAGATGCAACAGAGAGGGTAGATACAAGAATGAATTCATTTCTTTTATCAACAACATTTGATTCCTCATACCTAGAGTTTCTCGACCTTTTGAAAGGTTGACCATTTCTGCCGGAGGGAGCCTTCCTCTTTCCCTTGAACCTGTTGTTCCTTTGATTGCCATTCCTCTAGTTGTTGTTGTTGTCATCACCATCAAGAGAATCCTTCTTGAAAGGACATTCTCTAGCATAGTGACCTGGCCTATGACAAGTGTAACACTTGCCCTTCTTTCCTTGGGCCCCTGCTCTTCCTTTGTTCTTTGGACCACCAAATTTCTTCTTTCTAGAATGAGCGGCGTAGGTAGCATTTCCTTCATTTTCATACTCTTTCATTCTTGTCTCTTCTTGAACGCATCTCGATAATACTTCATCAAAGTCAGGTATCACATTATTATTGAGAATGGTAGTGTTGAACACATGCCATTTGGATGGGAGCCCTCCAAGTGCGGTGAGTACCATCTCTCAATCAACTATTGTCTTCCCAATAGCCAACAGATTGTTCCTGATCTCACTCAGCTTCATAAAGTATGATTGAACAGACTCATCCCTTCCTTTCTTTAGATTCTTCAATTGATTCTTGAAGAATAGGACTTGATTCACATTGTTGGCCTTGAACATGTGGATCAACTTATCATACATCTCTTTTGATGTAGGCAACCAGACACTTGTGAATTGAGTCCCTGATCATCAACTTTGCTTTGATCTCTCCCTTCTTATACTTTGTTTTGGCGGTAGCAGTTGCAGTGGATGGAGGATCTTGGATTTTACCCTGCACATAGTCCATGAAATATTGGTCTTCCAACATAAGATCCAATGTCATCTTCCAAGCATGGAAGTCATCATTCCCAGTCAATTTGTCATCAGCCTTGAAGCCATTGTAGTTTGAGGAACCCATCCTCTTCTTCGGTGATTGCTACAAATTAGGGCTTTATCTTCACCTCAGTTTTGATACCATGTAAATTTATGCAGATGTTCTATGCTTGATGCAACTTTACTCTCTCTTCAATTTCATACAACAATCACATAAACAATAAAGTAAAATGCTGATAGAACATACTAGTAGATCGACAGAAGACAAGCCATAAATATATATCTATGTTGATGCGTTATGGCGATCAGCAGGATGCTTCAACTAGCAAAGTCTTATCAGTCAGCTAGCCCAATATGTGTCACATCACCCTCATCAGACAATCCAAGTCAACCAAAGTCAACACAACCCAAAAATTCAATGCAGAACAGCAGCAAGTCAAAGTCAACACAACACGGTCAACAGTCAACCTTTGACCTCGGTTCTTGTGCCAAATAGTACAGACTGCATAAATCAAAGTTTGTGCTAAAATTCAGCTCTGTTTGACTATGCATTGACCAAAGTCAACGCTGGTCAAACCTGTAGTGGAAGCCCTAGCTGTAGCAGAAAAGTCAACATCCTTCTCCCACGTGTGAACAGAAGATTGCCTCCAAGTAGCTCGAACCAATCAGAAAAGGAGAGAGAAAAATGTGTGATGTGATGAGTGAAAATGTCCTCCAATGTTGACTAATATATATCCATCAGTGAGGGCGTGTGGCACATTTGCTAGGGGTGTAAAACCTTAAGGCCGACCTGCACATATTTTGAATAGATTAAAAATAAATTCAAAATAAATGTTCTGCTCATCGGATCAAGATCATCTTTAGATTGAACTTGCACTTCTCCCAAAAAAAAACGCAATAAAAATATTGGTATCTTCATCTGAATATCACAACATAAAATTTAAATCTAATTGTCCAAATTAAAAAATTTTCATTCTTTCCATTTAATTTGTTTCCTAATAATAAAATTTATTACCTCAAAAATACCAAATAAAATTTTTATTAAAGTGAGAAAAAAACACCCATCCATTTTAAAGAAATTCGAAGGTTGACTTACTTGAGAGAGGAACCGGCATTTGCCCAAAATGACTACTCAAGTGCCCTTGAATGGTTATTCCATCTATGAGAACCTCTTGAAACACAAGAATATCATTTCCATGTTACTATGATGAGATACTTTAGTGGAAAGTGAGAATTGAGCCCAAAGTGATGAAATGTATGAGAGATTTGTTCTATGTATACATGGAATGTGAGAGAGAGTATATGGATATGTGTACATGAGCCATTGTGAATATCTATATGCAGCGCAGTGGCAGGGACTGGGCTCTTATGTTCCAATCAGTCCTACAAACCGTGTACATGAGCCATTGTGAATATCTATATGCAGCGCAGTGGCAGGGACTGGGCTCTTATGTTCCAATCAGTCCTACAAACCGTGATAGTTGAATGCATGGATGAACACTAAGGACTTCACTTTGTAAAGCGTTGTCATACCATGTGATGTTCAGATCCAGTCATCTAGGTGCAGCGTATAACGCATGTACTGTTTCAAAGTATTAAATACTCTATAAATGGGTTGATAATGTTTTCCTCTTCTCGTTTATGGGTTCACAGCAAACCATACTATAGAAATCATTCGACGGCTTTGAATCCTTATCTGCTGATGTCATTAACGTACATCCGGATTCCAGGATGGCCGATGTTTCGTGATCTGGGACCTGTGCACACAATCTCAAAGCTTTTTCTCGATATTAAAAGAATATATAAACGCAAGTGGGCTTTGATGATTTTGAAAGTGACAGGTAAAGGAAAACCGTCGGATGTTGAAACCATTGACTGGTAATTGCAACCATGGCCGACCCAAAAAAATCTTCAATTTCTTGGAAACCATGGCCTCCCAAGAGAAGGTTTACCCCCAGTTTTGATGAGCAAGACCACGTCCTCCGCAGTCACTTCTTCCTCTTGATAACTGCTCTCATCCATCTCCAGATTATTGAATTCTTTCACGCAATTCTGTCGAACAGTCGCTTTCATTGATCAAATAATCTGTGTCTCTATCTTATCGCACAGATATCGAATTTAGGAGCCGAGAAAAGCCGAGGCGCCATAGGAGAATGAAGCCGAACAAGGAATATGCGAGCGGCGTATCTGTTGTTATGTTACGTTACAGTAGTTATGAAGCAGGAGAGCTTCCGGCTATAAAAGATGTTATCGGGCCGATGGCCTCCTTGACTAGGGGAGTGGAAATGGGTGCTCTCAGATCTAAAGACTGGGCGTGCAATGTGTCGATGATAACCAACACTGCAGGGGCGTGGCACGCCGTTGTTCTTTCCGCGCAGAGATCAACGCCTCCGACGCCTCCCTCCTCCACCACCACCACAAGATCACAATCCCAATGTGGACTGCCACAGAGGAGGGCTGTTCATGGCAATCACACGCCTGTAATGGCGATGACATTGAGCTGTTGGGTACCTACTTAATTATTTTCTTCTTGATTCCTTTCCCAACATTATTTCAGTTTCCCTTCCACCTTCCTCAACGAACGACCCTCTATTTCACTCCCAAAAAATTCTCAGAACGGGTGCCATGTAGTAGTACGAGCTGCTTTCAGTCCCATTGGCCTCTGTGCAAATTGTAAATTTTTTGATAAAAATGGATCTGTAGATAGTTTTCCAAATGCATATTGTTTATTGTCATCGAATATTATACTGTGAATGCCTCCCGTATGCAACACAGAATTAAGCTTGTGTCGACAATTTGCATTTTATATTTGTACCGAGTAAATTCTTCTGCCTAATATCGATATTTAAAATTGTATATTTTCAAATTGATTTTTCCGTCTGATTGAAAAACGATTTATTTCTAAATTTTACTTTACCACCTCAGAAAATCCTTATTGACACGGTATAGCAAGAAGCTTGAGCTTTTTCCTTTTTTCATTATCAGCGCATACTCCAGAATACGACTTATTAGACTGCTCCATAGCTCTGTATGTAAAACCAACGGTGCCCCATGTAACGTTCCGGTGAAACATCCTCATAACATATGGCTCCAATGAATGATCCTCGTAGCACTAGCAAACCAGACTATGTTTCATTTTCCCTTGCACATCATAATTCATAATTCAAAAGGAATCCCAATAACCATTTCCCGTCTCTAATCATGATTCAAATTGACTTAAAATCAACCCAAAATTGACTTCCAATCAACCCCCATCTCTCCATTGTGGGTACATTAATGGGCTAGTCCAACCCGTTTTGTTCCATTAACTCCCTCGTGAGATCGAACTATGGTGACTTAGATTCATCCTGAGTCTCTCCTTTTACCATTCACACATACAACTTGCCATTTGTGGTCAATGTTGTCATCGGTCTTCGATAATACCAGCCTAGATCCATCTTAACTCCGGATCTATCAAGCGCCGAGAGGGATCAAATCTCTCGAGGTGAAAACCTTTTTTTTGAGTGCAAAACTTGAGGAAAGGTTTTCACCTCGAGAGATTTGATCCCTCTCGGCGCTTGATAGATGCGGAGTTAAGATGGATCTAGGCTGGTTTGAGTCATGTGCGACCAAGGAAAATCATTTTATCATTAATATGTAAATACATATAATATTGACATAACCATTTTAAATATGTTAAATATGTCAGAGATTTATTGAGTCATTTTAAGTTTAAATTTGATTAGTTACCTCAGTTTGTTGAGATGATAAATATTGTAAAATAACTTTAATGATGAAATAAAATTTTGAATGCAAAGTGACAATGTAATAATATTGAATGATAGAAACTCTGAATAATAAGAATGTAGTCAATTACGAATAGTCTTCATTGTGATCGATTTCAAACAATTTTCTTCTATTATTCTTATTTTCACCTATGTTAGTTTTGTCATATTTTCATATTGATTATTTGAAAAGGACAGTTGGAATCATAAACCATTTAAATATTTAGCTCGAGCTGTTGTAGTAAACATCATACCTTGTCTCTCTTGCTCTCCAATATTAATAGGTTGAATTACTATAACACAAAAATCAATGTATATTGTCAATAATTTTTTGTGCTTACACTGAAAACATTGCACACACACTATTAATCCAATGAATTTAAAATTAATGTACCATCATACATCCAATTACATCAAATTATAAATCAACATATACACTGAAATCAATGCAACTAATGCAAGAAATCAAATAATAATAGAAAACAACATCTACACTAAAATCAATGCATCTAATGCAAGTAATGAAATATGATTAGAAATCAACATCTACACTCAAATAAATGAGTCTAGTGCAAGTAGGGAAATAGGATTTAAAGCCAACATTTACACTGAAATTAATGCATCTAGTGCATGCAATCAAATAGGATTAGAAATCACCATCTAAATAAATGCATTTAGTGCAAGGAATCAAATAGGATTATAAATCATCTACATTTAAATCAATGCATTTAGTTAAATCAATGCATTTAGTGCAAGCAATCAAATATAATTATAAATCAACATCTACATTGAAATTAATGCATCTAGTGCAAGCAATCAAATAAGATTAGAAATGACCATCTACACTTAAATCAAGGCAATTAGTGAAAGCAATCAAATAGAATTAGAAATCACCATCTACATTGAAATCAATCCATTCAGTGCAAGCAATCAAATAGGATTAAAAATAATCTACATTGAAATCAATTCATCTAGTGAAAGAAATAAAATATAACCAAAAATCAAAATCTACATTAAAATTAATGCATCGAGTGAAATCAATCAAATAGGAATAGAAATCATCATCTACACTGAAATTAATGCATTTAGTGCAAGCAATCAAATAGGATTACAAATCATCTACATTAAAATCAATCCATCTAGTGTAAGTATTCAAATATCATTAGAAATCAACATCTACACCAAAATCATTTCATCTAGTGCAAGAAATCAAATAGGATTAGAAATAACCATCTACACTGAAATCAATGCATCTACTACATGAAACCTTCTTCCCTCTCTCCCCCATATATATCTATATATCCATCCATCTCTCCTTCTTTTTCTCTTTATCTCACCCCACCATACACACACTCTCTCTCACTCCATATCTATCCATTTCCTTGTCCCTCCCTCCTTCTCTCCATCTATCTTTTTTTCTCTTCACCTTACATCTATATCTATATCTCACTCTATCTCTCTATATCAACTCCAAAACATAAACTCTCTTTCTCCAATCTATCTATCTATCTATCACTCCCTCCTCCTCCTCCTCCTCCTCTCTCTCTCTCTCTCTCTCTCTCGCTTCTATCTCTCTTCCTTCCTGCTACCCTTTCTCCCTCTCTCTCCATCTTCTTTATCACTCCCTCTCTCTCTCTCTCCACCTTTCACCCTCTATGTCTTTATTCTTACCTCCCCCTCTCTCCCTCTCCATCGTCATATCTCTTTCCCTACTTCTCTTCACTCTCTCTCTCTATCTTCACCTTCCAACTTTGTTACCATATGCCTCTCTCCCTCCTCCTCTCCCCCTTTCTCTCCATATCTCCTTATTTGTCTCTTTATCTAACCCCAAAACATACACACCCTCTTCATCTCTCCCTTGTCACTCCCCCTCTCTCTCCACTACTCACTCTCTATGTATTTATTCTTCCCTCCCTCTCTCCTCATCTAGCTCCATCTCTCAATCCCTCCCTCTCTCCCCCTCCAAATCCATATTTCTATCCCTCCCTCTCTCCTCCCCTCTCTCCTCCTCTCTTTCAAGTCCCCTCTCCTTTCCTTCCTCTCTCTCCCTTTCTCTCCTACCTCCCTTTCTCTTCCCCCATCTCTCTCTCTCTCCATCTCTCAATCCCTCCCTCTCTCCCCCTCCAAATCCATATTTATATCCCTCCCTCTCTCCTCCTCTCTTTCAAGTCCCCTCCCTTTCACTTCCTCTCTCTCCCTTTATCTCCTACCTCCCTTTATCTTCCCCCATCTCTCTCTCTCCCTCTTTCTCTCTCTCTTCTACAATCCTCTCTTCCCCCATCACTCTCTTCCTCTCTCACCTCCTTCTATTTGACCCCCCAGCTCTCTTTCTTTCTCTCTCTCTCTATCCTCCAATCCTCTCTCTTCCCCCATCACTCTATCTCACTCTACAACTATCTTACTATTTCTATCCCTTTATCCTTCTCTCCCCCCTTCTCTCCATCACTCCTCCTTTCCCCTTCTCTCCCCCTTGTCTCCATCACTCCTATGTATCTTTATCCCACCCATAAGCATACACGCTCTCTCTCCATCTCTCCCTTGTCACTCCCTCTCTATGTATTTCTTCTTCCTTTCCTCGCTCCGCCTCCAACTCCATCTCTCTATCCCTCCTCCTCTCCTCCACCTCTCATCCTTTCTCTCTCTCCCTTTCTCTCCTAACTCCCTCTCCCTTCCCCCTTCTTTCTCTCTCTCTCACTCTCTACCCTCCAATCCTCTCTCCTTCTCCCTCCCTATCTCCTTATCTCTCTCCCACCTCCATCTTTATGTCTCTCTCTCCCTCTCTTACCCTTTTCTAACTCTCTCACTCTTCTCACTCTCTCTCTCTCTTCATTCCTCTTCTCCTTTTTCCTTCAATTTATCTCCATATCTCCCTTTTCACTCCCCCTATTTCTCCACCTTTATCATATATCATGATATATTAACATATATTACAATATAATAAATTTAATATTTTTTTTTTGTGAATTTGATAGGGCCTTCTATTTTCTATTTATATGACCGAAACAGGTTACAGAATTATAAAAACGTTCGATGGCCTCAACCTGCCCAGAGGAAACCAGGTATGTTGGCCATCTCAGTGCTTTGAAAGAAAACCAAAATTGAAAGGTTTTCATCCGTCTATGTGCATCATCAGCTAACTGTTCTATAGCATACTGCTCTACTTGCAGAAAATAAAACTTTAGATTATACAAAATTGTAAATTTCGTAAAGCATCATAAAAGGAACCATTAAGCATCTGAGGAGGAGACAGGCGCAGGATATTTTCCAGGAAGCCTTGGCATCTCCACTTGCTGGATTTGCTGGAGTTGCTTTTCAATACGTCTCACACGGTCATCAACTCTGCTAATACGGTCAGTTGCCTGGTGCTAGGTGATTTTTAAGTGGTGTAGTTGGTTTTGCATGTCATGAAGCATGTCCTTCAAACTATTAATCTAAACATATTAAATTTAATAATATTAATATTTTAATATTAATGTTAGGGTTAATAATGTTTTTTTTGCATGGTATTAATAATAATTTGGTCCATGGTATTTGACCCTTATACTTCATATATAATTAGATCTTGATTTCTAATCGTATTTGATATATTTTTATTTATTTACCTTACCTCTTTATACCTCTTTTATATTTACTTATTTGCCATACCTATTTTATAAATATATTATTTGGCCCATGGTATTTTCCCATGGTATTATTAATAATTTGTCCCATGGTATTTGGCCCATGGTATTAATAATAATCTATCCCATAGGCTTCACCTAAATAAAATTTGTTTTTGAGTTTTTGTAAATATAAAGTGGTTTATTGAGTAAATATAAAAATCGGTTTTATTTATTTACCATACCTCTAGTTTATTTATATTTTTATTTATTTACCATACCTCCCGAGTAATATAAAAAGAGGTTTTATTTATTTACCATACCTATGGTTTATTTATATTTTTACGTATTTACCATATTTTATTTATTTACCATATCTCTTTTTTGAGTGTTAGTAAACTCTTCATATTTTAAGTTTATATAGTTTAAATTTATTTTTAATAAATTTTTAATTGTTCATTTATATGTTTATGTAAGCTATTGTTCAAGCCGACATTCTTTTTTGGCTTCCGACATACTTACACATCGGGGTCATACTGGGTTGTAGAATGCGCTTCTCGGCGCAATAATATTGATCTTGAATCTACAATATAATCTCACTCCGAAGTAATGAATTTCCATTCATTACTTCGGAGTGAGATTATATTGTAGATTCAAGATCAATATTATATTATCCACATTTTTAGGAGTTGGCCACTTTGTGATAGCTTTAATTTTTCATATGTTCACTGTATGCTTGAGTAGTGAACTTCAGTTTGAAAGAAATTATAGTTGTTAAATTTGGCATACATCTGTGTTCCTTCAGCAATCTCGATATTGTTGTAGAGCTCTCCTCCGTTTAACGAAACTAAAGTTAATGCTGGTCAAACTCCTTCAAATGTAGTCAAACACATAATTTCAGCCCAATAGTAGAGGCTCTGTAATTATGCTAGAAATGTCAAAAAAAAATTGCACTTGCCAGCTATAATCGCGTAGGAAAATTTTGGTTTCAGCTTCTTTTCCATTGGAGTTCATTTTCTCTCTTTTGACTTTGGCCTTTTTTTTATTATAATAAAATGATAGATTATGTAATAAAAGAATTGGTTTTCCAAGAGGCTAAATTGTCTCTCATATATAGTTGTCTCTATATATAGTTGTCAAAGAGGATCTAATAGGTGATATTATATTAACTTGTTTAAGGAAAGCCAACTTGGTCTTATTGTGGGTTTATGACTAAAAAATAAATTTTAAATCATTTTTCTTATAATTGTCCAAGTGGAACATGAATCAAATAAATATTTTTTTTTCCTCTTTTGAAGCATGAAGAACATGCTTTAACAAAATACGAATAAATATAGTAAATACAATGTAATGATAATTAGAATTTCAACAACTTAGTGTTACACCTAAGTAATGCACCATCAAAAAAATAGGCATCAATGCACATAAATGATGCACCATAAGTTACAATTAATGTTCTTGCGTGATAAACATAATTGGTACACCAAAGAAACACACAATCTAATTTGACCAATCTATATATGGAAAGATATATGAGGAACTTCTACCTTTTATTAACGAATCCCCATTGTTGACAAGAGGTTGATTCCTCTCTTTATGAAAATGTGTAGCAAAAGCATAAAGATGAGAAGGTGGAGAGAAGAGAATATAGAATGCTAAGAGTTGGGTGGCAAAACTCCAACATGGTGAATTCAAACTTTAATGAGTTGGGTGGAAAAACTCCAACATGGTGAATTCAAACTTTAATGCATAAGTAGACAGTGTAAGTAGACATGCCATAATGACCCAGCACAACAAGCTGGAAATGCTCATAAATGTATATTGAAGTGGAAACCCTAGTTGGTGGAAAAGCCCTAGTGTAGAAAACCTAGTTGATGGCTAAGGCTAAGTGTGGAAAACCTCATTTTGTCCTAAGATGTGAACGAAAGCTAGAGTTCAATGAGCCTAAAATTTGATAATATGATACTAGGATTTGTGTTAGACATGTTTATCTTAGAATCACCAGTTGGAAATGTTCATCAATGTATATTGAAGTGGAATTTGAAAAACCTTAGTTTTATGGAATTTGAAAAGCCTAGTTTTGTGACAATTGAAAACCCTAGTAATGTAGAATTTGAAAACCATAGTTTTGTGGAATTTGAAAACCCTAGTTGGTGGCTAAGGTCTTTTATTTTGGTGGATTCCCTATCAATTGTTTGGAGAGTCTCACTTGCTCTAACTTGTACTATGTGGCTAAGGCTAAGAATAAGGAAGAATGACACTAAATTAAAAAGTTGAAGAGAGAGGAGATGTTGTAGAGTTGGTGGCTAATGCTAAGTGTGAAATATATACTTGATGGCTAAGGCTACATGTGGAAATCATAATTGATGGCGAAGGGTATGTGTGGAAAACTATAGTTTCACTAAGATAAGGAAACTAATGTTCATATGAGAAAGCATATGCAAATAAAACTTTCTATAGAATTTGAATGAGGTGTAAAAGGAGAAGTTTATAATAAATGAAGAATACATTGTAGGAATCTAGAAAAGGGTGCATATAATATGTTTGGGTGTTTGAAAGAGCAAATAATAGACAAATAGATGTCCAACATGGAGTATAAAACTGAAGTAAGGTCATATTAGAAGTGTGAATGTCAAAATGCCTTGTGGAATGGTTCATGACAAGAAGGGTAGCATCTAGAAGTGCATGAAATAACATATCTAGAGAATTGTAGGAATTAAGGAGGAAAATAGAGATACTTGAGGCAAAATAAAGTATGAGGAGTCTAAGCAAATGTTAAGGTTTGTTCCTCTTCTCACAATCTAGGCATGCAAGTGATGAAGATAGACATAATTAACTACATACACTTATTAGAGCCATCCAAGCTTATGTATTTCTAAGAATCATTGGGGTGGTATTGAAAATAATTGTTTCTATTATTGATGAGCGTTCAAGTGCCTATGATTCATTGTTTAACTTGGGAACAACAAAGGAAAATGGAGTTTGACTCATTAATTACTTAGAAATCAGAGCTATTTATAAGTTAATTAAATAAAAAACATATGAAATACCACATAACAGAATAAATAAATAAATAACAAGCATACCACATGATTTACTACTTACCTATGGTCATTAAAGTCGCACCACAATTATCAATTCAAATACTAATGGTATGGAATAACTTCTCATGTTCATGGTCAAGTAGGAAATACCATACCTTTGATGTGTTCTTGCTTGGAATTGTTTGTAGTTGGAGGTTTGTACCAACTACTAAGTTTGTATAGTGGTATGAAAAATGACGTAGTCTATAATCTTCAATACAAACCCTTTTTTCTTACCTTTTTTGTCACTATGTGTTAGATCTTCTCCTTTGATAAACATCAACCCAATCAAAAAATAAATGCCCTTGAAGTCCATTAATGAGGCATTGAGGGTCTTCTTTCCCTATATGTAATAAAACCAATAATAGTTGCCCCATTCATTACATTTTGGGGAAACCAATGAATATATATGTCATACAAAAAATGGAGTCCTAACACGTAAGTCTATTGAATAAAAAAATGATAATATAGTCATGCTAGTTAATCAAAACTAATAAAATATTCACTGAAGTAGGTTGTATAAGTTGTGATTATAATATACTCAAATACTTGATTTTTCCTCATCCAACTATGATAATTATAAAGCTATATGTTGACCAATGGAGAGTGACACAATCCCAACTATCAACGAAGCCTTTGGATTCACAAATGTCTCATCTGCTACTACCACATGCAATAGAAGCAAGAGAGTTTTCATGTCCATACTTTATGTGTAGTATGTTTGATGATCAAACTAAATGAAATCCATGAGCTCCCTCAATTATTTTTTCATTCATATAAATGCGGTCAATCTACATCGACCACCTCCTAGAAAAATATATTTACATGTGATTTATTGATTCATTGGTATTCTTATATTCATTCCCCTGTAGTTGAAGAACAACATTCAATAATGGATTTTGCATCTCGAATTAGGGAAATAGTGGTGAAATTTATTTCTTTCCTACTGTTGGGTATCCAAAATGTCATCTTGTTCACACTCATTTCATTCACTTTTAACCATATTCCAATAACTTTTAACCATATTCCAATGTTTATGATTATTTTTTCCGAGAAAGAAAAATCGAACTTTCTATTATGATCATAGAAGGTTACATAGTATATGCCCTTGGCATTCCGAAAAACTGAATGTTTTCCTTTCAGTCATAGGAGAAAGAAAAATCCCATGTTTATGATTATATATGGGTTTAGACATTATTTTACAAAGCATTTATTTTAGTATTTTGAGTGAATTTATGATTAAATATTAGAAAAATAACATGTTTTCACTTATATATAAAATTTGGATGAGTTTTGTGATGTTTGTAGGCATATTTGAAGACTCCAACAAAACCATATTTCACCACTTAGCCTCAGGTTCAAATTTTTCTCTTCAACCCTTGAAGATTTGAGGAAAATTTGAGATAATTATTCAAACACATTTGATGGAGAAGAATCATGAAATTTTTTATAAGATTTCTTATCAAATATTTTAGATATTTATGAGAGGATGTGTAGAGATATTACTTGTTATATATTATCTTGTGGTTGTAACTACATGACACATTTGTGGATCAACCTTTATCTAGTAGTTATCTTAGTTTTGTATAAATAAGAGTGCCTTATCCATTCAAAGGGAGGAACTCTTGGACCATACATCAAAATTATGATGGAATAAAACACATTTCATAAGTTCTTGTGTTATTTATTATAGTTTTATATTCTTGTTTTGTTATAAGATGCAGATTATATTAGTTTTCTTGTATTTTAAATTAGTTTATTTTGCATTTCAATAGTAGAACTTTGCTTGCAAGTGTGATCATTTAACACTTGATCAAAGATGGTGATTTAGATTAACATCAATTTTCAAGAAGTCAAATTCTGATGAAGTTTATGGGTAAACTAAGATAGATCTCGAGAAACCAAAACATGGGTTTTGTGCAGAATGAGCCCATTTAGGTGAATCACAAGAATTTCTTCAAAACAATTCCCAATTTCGGAGATATGCATGGATATTTCAAATGGATTTTCCCAAATTTCGTGTTGTTGCCCGAAAATGTAACAATAGAAGAAAGAATTTGAAATTTTCATCAAATTAAAGAAGACATCACTCATTTTGAACCTAAATCGATCTAGTTGTTGGAATCATCACAATTCTATAAAAATTATCGAATATTTTTAGTTAATAAATAATTTATATTACAATGATCACTTAGTTTAAGATTTGATTTATTTACTTTTCAATACATTTACTTCTTATCATTTTAATTTCTTACAAATGCGAACAATACAATAAATTACTAGAACTCTATAAGTGACTATACACTAATGATTGTAATAACAACTCTATTTCATATGCAAAATTATCATATTGAGTAGATTAGATTTACCTTCTTTCACAAATTATATTTCCATTTGTTTCCTAGATTAATATTTCTATTGTATTCCTAAATTTTCCTACTAATTTTGGAGTTCTTCATCACACTGTGTCCAATCTAGGTAGGGGTGATGTACCTCCATTCTAGCATTGGTGACCTCTCTATTATGGAGTTACATTCTTAGAAGGGGATTGGATGTTCTTAGGGGTAGTTTTTGAAATTTCACATTATCAAACAAGAGGATGCACCACAGGAAAATCTTCATCAAGAGGTTTTGCACCGATCACCTCTCTAATCTCATCCATATTATAATCATCTCCAAGAAAACACATCATCATATGATCATCAACAAAAATTGTTCTAATGGAGTATTCAATATTGGAGGTTCATCTATTGTGCTAAAATTTGGATTCTCCTTTCCTAAAAGTCTACATTTTTCCATACCTTCTGTAGCATTTTCTCTTGCTTCAATGATCTTTTCTATGGGTTGTTTTTCCTTGATGAATTTTTTTTTCTATATACAATCATTTCCCCATGTTTAAATTAATTTCAATTACAAGGATAGAACAATTGTCTACCAATCAGAAATAAAGATATACAGTGTCTTCTAGTTACAAAATTATCCTCCATTACACAAGAATTCAAAGACTCTCTTTCAATGTTACAAAAAATGACAAAAAATGTCTTCTAATTTTACAAGATAAAAAATTCCTCACACAAGACTATAATTTTATTCAAATTATATAAAAAAAAAATCTCTCCAATTACAAAAAAATAGTCTTCTAGTTAAACAATATGATAAAAACTTGATTCCTAATAACACAAGTGGAGAAAAAAAAATTCCAATTAAACAAAAGCTCATAAAGCTTTTCTTGTTGCTACTCTTTTTTTCTTGTTTTCTAGGTTTTGTTTGGATGTTAAGCAAGTGGAATGCATGAGTGTTGGTTGGAAAACAACTGGAAAGAATGTTCATATGTTACTAAAAACATCTCACCTGTATTATCAAAAAAATCCACATATTCCTAGGACTAATTCCCATAATCATTAATGGTGTACCTACCTTCCCACCTCACCCTTTCACATTTGGGAGATGTTTGTAGGATTGTGAATGCATTCTAAAATTAATTTTAACTTGTGTAACATTATCATTCCACCTTATCTCTACCACATTCTCTCCCATTACTCCTCCCTATCTATCACCCCCTAATATCCTCCCTCCTCCACCCCCGCAAAACAACCCATATATCTATCTATCTCCCACTCTACCCCTCCCTCATTTCTCCTTCTCTCTCCCCCTCAAACTCTCTCTCTCTCTCTCATGTTTCCTCACTCTTTCTCTCATCTCCCTCTTCCCTCCCCCTCCCCCCCAAAAGAATTCCATATATCTATCTATCTCCCCCTCTACCCCTCCCTCATTTCTCCTTCTCTCTCCCCCCTCAAACTCTCTCTCTCTCTCTCATGTTTCCTCACTCTTTCTCTCATCTCCCTCTCTCCCTAATTGCTTCTCTCTCTCATTCTCTCATCCCCTCTCACTTCCTCTCTCTCCTCCCTCTAGCTATATATTTATTTCCATATCTGAATAAATGCTTCTATCTCTTATTCTATTATCCACTCTCTCTCCCTCTCTCTCCTTCCTCCATCTATGACTTTATCTTCCTCTCTCCTTATCTCTCACTCTTTATCTCCACCTCTCTCTATCTCACTTTATCTCCCTCTTCTACGTTCTCTATATCTCGTTTGTTCCCACTCTCTCTCCGTATATATCCCCCTTCCAACTCCATCTCTATATTCCTACCCTCATTCTCTATCTCCTACCCATGTCTCCACTCTATCTCTTTCTCTCTCCCCACTATATCTCTCTATCTCCATATCAATATGTTTCTTTATTTATCTGTCTTCCTCGCCCATCTCTATCTCTATCTTCGTCCCTTTCTCCTCTCCCTCTCCCTCCCTCCTTCTCTCTCTCTCCATCTCTCCTCCATCACACCCTCTCCCTTTATCTCTCTACCTCTTTCTGACTTCTCCAACACTCTTTATCTCCCTCCATCACTCCTTCCTTATCTATTTCTGTCACCTCCTTTCTCTCTCTCCATATCTATCTATCTTTATAAACTTCCCACTTCATCTTTATCTCTCCCCACATCCACCCTCCCCCTCACCCCCCCCCTCTCTCTCTCTCTATATATATATATATACCGCACACACACACACACACACCCTCTTTCTCTTCCCTCTATATTTTTATCTATTTCTCTCCCTCTCTCCTTCTCTCTCACTTAATCCACCTCTCTCTATCTATATCTCTCTTCTTCCCTATTTATCTCTCTCTTCTTCCCACACTCTTCCTTCTCTCTATATCCCCCTTGAAACTTTTTCTATATCTTCCTCCCCTCCTTCATTCTATCCTTCCTCCATCTCTCTCTATCTGCATATCTATAATTTTCTCTATGTATCCCTCTCTTCTTCCATATCTTCTTATTCTCTCTCTCCCTCTTTGTTCCCTATCCATCTCCATATATATCCCTCTCCCCCGCTAATTATTTTTCTCTTTATCTCACCCCCCACTCTCTCTCTTTCTATGTTTATTTTTTTCTCTTTCCCTCCCTTTCCCTCTCTCCCCATCCCCACCTCGTATCTCTCCCTCTGACACTCTCTCTACCAACTCCTTCTTTTTCTCCTCCTTCCCTCTCTCTTCTCTCACTCACTCCCTCTGTTATCTCTCTGTCACTCACTCTCTCTCTCTCTCTCCCCTTATTTCTCTCCCACTCCCCCACTATCTCTCCCTCTCTCTATCTCTCTAGATTTGTATCTATCTTCATCCCTCTCCCCCTCATTCCATCTCCCTCTCTCATTATATCCACCCCCTACCATCACTCTCTATATATCACTCTTCCTCTATCGTACGCCTCACTCTCTACTTCATAAGAATCCCCACCCAGAATTATGTCTCTATATGAGTGTGTGTATGTCTTTGTATATATCTCTTCTTCCCACTTTGTCTCCCTTTCTCTACCCTCTCCATCTCCACATTTATCATTCCTCCCTCATTCCTCATCTCTCTCTCTCTTCCTCACTCCCTCATCATCTCCCTCCTTCTCTCCCCTATCATTATATCTCTCTATGTCTCTCTGTTATTCCTTATATATCCCCCCCCTCTTAAGATATATACCTATATCCTCCCCTCTCTTATTCCTTGTCTTTGTATCACACCCCCCATATCTCTCTCTTCCTTACCTATATCCTCTCTCCCCTACTTCCTATCTCCGCTCTCTCTCTCACTCCCTCACCCTCATATTCTCTGTGCATTCTCTCCACCTCTATCTCTCTCTCTATCCCTTATTCCCTCTATATCCCTTGATCTAGCCCCTCCATCTTTTTCTTTATCTCCCTCCTTCCCTCTCTCTATATCTCTCCATAAATATTCGTCTCCCTCCACCTCTCTCTTTCTATCTCTCTCCCTTCCCCTTCTCTCCCCCCTCCATATTTATCTCTCACTCCCTTCCTCTCTACTTCTCTCCCCCCTCCATAACTACATGTCCCCCTTTCCCCCTTCCTCTCTTTATACTTGCTCACTTTATCCCTTAATCCCTCCTTCAAAATGACCTGTTTTGTTGGGAAACCAGCTCCAAAAATAGAATAAAAGAGATATCAACGCCTTAGAAATAATCCACTTCGAGGGGGAAACCTCCAATACATTACATGAATGAAAAATTCTTGGATGATACAAATTAAAAAACCTCCTTTCTATATATAGGAGTCCATGGGGCCACGATATGTAATCTGATAGGTAATGATGTAATCTAGCCGACCTAACAATAATAATTTAAGGGCACAATAATAACAATATGGGGGTTACAGGGGTACAATAATAACAATAAGGGGGTTACACTAACAACAATAAGGGACTATAATAGTAATAAAGGGACCTAACATGCCGCTCTCTTTAAAAAAAGTGTTGTCCTCAACACTTCAGTAGCTTTGGGTGCTTCTGTATAAAATTCTCATCCTCCCATGTAGAATATTCAATGGGTAAGTTATTCCACTTGATGAGATACTTTGAAATTGATCGATTTCGTAGCTGTCGAGTTCTTGTTTCCGTGACCGCTTCAGGTTCCAATATGATTTTTCCTTCCTAATCAAGTTCTAGCAATATTGTTTGAATTGGAAGATTTTCACCTATAACCTTCTTTAAGCATGAAACATGGAAAATTGGATGCACTCCTAAAGCATCAGGAAGCTCCAATTTGTATGCCATAGTACCAATATTTTGCAACACCTTGTAAGGACCATACTACTTTGGCGAAAATTTATTATCCTTCTTAGCTTGCTTGAGATACATTTGTTTGTATGGTTGTAGCCGTAAAAATACCCAGTCTCCTACATCAAAACTTCTCTCACTGCGATGTTGACCTGCCTGTTGTTTCATTCGATTTTGTGCCAAATTTAGGTTAACCTTTAAGAGTTGGAGAACTTCTTGTTGATGCTCAATGTGATCTTCCACTTCTTGAACCTTCGAATTTTCTCTTAAAGATGATGTGATGGATGGTGGATGATATCCATAAAGTGCCATAAATGGGGTCATTTTTGCTGCATTATGGAAGGAAGTGTTATACCATCATTCAGCGAGAGGTAACCACTTGACCCATTGTGTTTGTTTGTTAGATACAAAACAACGAAGATATCCTTCCAAACATTTATTTACTATCTCAGTTTTCCCATTGGATTGAGGATGATAACATGAGCTATGAGCTAATTGAGTACCCAAACAAGAAAATAACTCCGTCCAAAAATTTCCAGTAAAAATGGGATCTATGTCGCTCACAATAACCCTTGGGTTTCCATGTAGCTTTTGAATCATGTCCATAAATGTAGTAGCAACTATACTTGCTTTAAATGGATGAGATAATTCACAAAAGTGTGCATACTTGGTAATTCTATCAACTACCACCATGATGACACTCTTTCCTTCGGGTTTAGGAAAACCTGTGATAAAATCCATTGAAATATCCTCCCAACATTGACTTGGAATGGATAAAGGTTGTAGAAGACCTGGGGTCTTAATTGTCTCAACTTTATTCTGCTGGCAAACCAAACATTCCGCCACAAACTTTTGAATATCAGATTTAAGGCCATCGCAAAAAAATTCTTTCTTCACCCTGTGGTAAGTTTTTAAAAATCCTGAGTGTCCTCCTAAAGGAGAAGTGTGCAATTCAAAAAGAATCTTTTTTTTTAGTTGGGAATTCTTACAAAGATATAAGCGATCTTTGTACCATAAGGAATCATTTTTCCAACTAAATGTATCAGATGTACTAGGATCTTGCTGCAACTTTTGAATGAGTGTCCATACATCTTTGTCCTTCTTCATTCATCTCTTGCTTCGGTTATCCAATCTGGTTGGATAATAGAAATGGCACAAAGCAATGCTTCCACCTCTTCATTCTTTCTTGAGAGTGCATCTGCAACAACATTAAGCTTTCCTTTTTTGTAGATTATTTCAAAGTCATAACCCAACATCTTTGTGACCCATTTTTGCTGCTCTTCTGATGATAGTCTTTGTTCCAAAAAGTGTTTAAGGCTATTATGATCAGTTTTTACCTTGAAGTGTCTTCCCATTAGGTAAGTTCGCCATTTCTTTAGTGCATGCAGTATTGCTAACATTTCCTTCTCATAAATAGGTTTCTGTAAATACTTTCCTTTGATTGGATGACTTTCAAAAGCAATGGGTCTTCCTTCTTGCATTAAAACAACACCATTTCCATTTCATGAGGCATCACATTCCACAATAAAGGTTTTTGTGAAGTCTGGCGTAGCTAAGACCGGTGCTAGGCACATTGCCTCTTTAAGATGTTCAAAGGCCTTAGTTGCTTCGGGAGTCCATGAAAATGCATCTTTCTTCAATAATGTTGTTAGAGGTGCTGCTATTCTCCCATAATTCTTAACAAACTTGCGATAATACCCTGTTAACCCGAGAAATCCTCGCAACTTCTTTATGGTTGTGGGGACTTTCCATTCCTTAATGGCTTTAATTTTGTTGGGGTCTACTTTAACACCCTCGTGAGATACAATATGACCCAGATATTCCACCTCTTGTACTCCAAAGAAACATTTGGATTTTTTTGCATATAATTGTTTCTCCTATAATAGTTTGAGCACCCTGTCAACATGTTCAACATGATCCTTCCAAGACCTGCTGTAGATTAGTATATCATCAAAAAATACTAGCACAAATTTTCTAAGGAAGGGTTTGAAAATGGAATTCATCGACCCTTGAAATGTAGAAGGTGCATTGGTAAGGCCAAAAGGCATGACCAAAAATTCATAATGACCCTCATGAGTTCAAAATGTTGTTTTTGGAATATCTTCAGTATTCATTCTAATTTGATGATATCCTGAACGAAGATCCAACTTGGTAAAATAAATTGCTCCATATAATTCATCCAATAATTCATCAATCACAGGAATGGGAAATTTATCTTTAATGGTGAGCTTATTGAGCTCCCTATAATCCAGACACATTCGCCATGATCCATCCTTCTTGTGTACTAATACTACAGGAGCAGAGAAAGAACTTTGACTAGGTTGAATTATACCCGCCTCTAACATTTCTGCAATCATACGTTCAATTTCACTCTTTTGGATGTAAGGATATCTATAAGGCCTGATGTTTGGAGGAACACTTCTTGGAATCAAATGAATAGCATGATCATGATCACGAATAGGTGGGAATCCTTTGGGAGTTTCAAACACCTTGGAATGATTGTCCAAGACTTTTTGGAGATCTGCAGAAATAGATGATTTTGATGTTGGAACTTCTAGTGAGAATAATTGTGCAATTACACCTCGTTTTTCTTTCTTTAGAAACTTTGTCATCAAATTAGAGCTTATTATCTTTCTCGGCTTCCCTGCAATACCCCGTAATTCGACTTCCTTTGCTTCTGAAAAAAAATTCAAGAAAAGTTCTTGAAAATTAAAAGCTATCATCCCCAAAGATTGTAACCATTGTACTCCTAGTACAACATCAGCACCTCCCATAGGAATGGAAAGAATTGGACTATTCAATACATATTTCCCCATATGGAATTTTCTAGAGTAATTTATAGGTCCTCCATTTGCAACCATCACTTGACATTTTGGTGCTGGGTATAGGAAACAATTCAATTCCTTGGCTACCTTACAATGAATAAAATTATGGGTACTACCTGAATCAATCAACACTATTACCTTTTTCTTCTTGATATGTCCTTCTATCTTGAGAGTTTGAGAAGTGGTAATTCCTACCAATGCATTACACGATGTGGTCGGACTCATTTCTTCCTTTTCTAGGGCTGGTTCCTATTTTATATTCTCTTCTTTTGAATATTCTTGTTCATTTTATTCTTCCTCTTCACAATCTATGTAAAATAATTTCTTCTCGGCACACTTATGACCTTTAGTGTATTTGTTATCACAACTGTAGCAAAGCCCTTTTGCTCTTTTTCCTTCCAATTGTTGTGGTGTCAACCTTGTAGGTTGTGGAAATCTAGGAGTAGCAACACTTCCATCTTTATAGAAGTGAGTTGTAGGATTCCTTGTCGCCATAATTTTACATTCAATTTTTCTTACCAACTTGAATGCCTTCTCCAATGAATCAAGTTCCAAAACGCGAACTTCATGTTGGATGTTATAATTTAAAGTACCTATGAAGAGATCAATCATGTGTTCCTTTGGAAGTCCTCAATGTGCTCCCTCTTGAGGCTACTTTTTTTCTATTCTTCATCACCTCCTTAGCCCCTTTTGGCCTAATTTTGACACCTATATAACCTCTTTTTCCTCTCAGAAGTCCCAAAAACGGGTTGCCCTTCATCAACTATGGTAAAGGTAAAATCAGTACAAGTAGAGTTGTTTTCACTATTCTATAACTAGTATTAGGCATTTTTAGTGATATACGATTTTTCAACTTACCACTATGGGCAGAACAATGAATATCTTGCAGGATTTGTTGATTAGCTCTGTTGACTTGGAGGAAGTTATGTCTTTTCAGACATCCTACAATGGATATGCCAGCATAGGAAGCTCCAACTCAGCAAATTCAACATCCTTCTAGCACCTCGACATAGTCAAGAGTGGTGAAGGGCCAACTGGCCACTTTACGCATGGTGGAGTTCGATTGATTCAAATTAAGATCTTTTTTTCATTATAGCTACAATCAGTTGTAATAGAAAACTGATAGTGTAATTTAGACAGGGTAATGCTAATATTGTGGATTCCATATCTATGGTCTCCAACGCCCTGCTATGTAATGAAACTGCTACTAAATTTGCAACGTAAGCATGCCTATAAAGGCAGAGACTTGCATTTTTATGAGGAGGGTTAATACACTACATCTTTCAGCTGTCCATTTACATTGTGCTCTAGTGTTCTAAAGCATAAGTCGATTTAAAATGCTGGTGTGTTCTTGATTGACTGAAGATTTTCATGGGTGTGATGAATTTCTGAAGCAAACTGCTGTAGGTATAAGTTAGTCTGTAATCAACGCTTTCCCAAGTGTGGCAAGGGCCCACCACAATCAGTTCAGCCCAGAATTAGTTAGAGGTAATTTGTAGACACTGTGTGGTTTAAATTTCTAAATTGCAGAGTTAATTGATTATTTTTGCAGATCGATTTGTTTTAGTTTGATTTACATTTGCCGAAGTTTCAAAGATTTGAATTCCAGAGATAATTAAATTGTGAAAATTGATTTGTTTTAGTTTGATTTACATTGTTGGAGTTTCAAATATTTGAATTGCAGAGTAATTGGTTAAGAAAATAGATTTATGTTTAGCATAGTCCACCTTTGCTGAAGTTTTGAGGTTTCGGTGATTTCAATTTCAGAGTTAAGTAGTTGTGTAAATCGATTTATGTTGCTGGATTTACATTTCTTGAAGTCCCCAGGAATTCGTTGATTTAAATGTATGATACCAGAGTTAAATTATTTTTGGAAAACGATTTGGTCTTGGCTTGATTCACGTTTGCTGGAGTTTTTAAATATCGTTAATTTAAATCACAGAATTCAATGTCTTTGAAATCGATTTATGTTTCAGTGTGCTTCAGTTGCCGTGGTGTATGGATATCAATTGATTTAAATGCCGAATGGAAATTTATTTCAAAAGTCGATCTTGAGAAATTGGTTAATTCATATGTTGTAGTGTCAAATTCCCAAATTGCATGATTGGCATCGTAGAAGAGAAATCTCAGCACTAATGGAACTTTTCCATTGGGGGAAATTGCGTAGCTCCAGGATTTGATTGGCAATATCATTGTAATTATAACCCAAATCTAATTGCTTCCATATAAATTGTGATTTGATCTTCAATTGGCTGCATCAACATAGATTGAGCGTTGCTCAAGAAACAGAGCTTGGGTACATACCCCCCATCAGACTTAGAGAACAAGTTGTTGTGTGAAAGGCAGACCCTTGGTTTGTACACACTCAAATTTAATCTTTCTGCTGAATAAGCTAGGGTGAAACATGTATGACTAAGATCAACTCCAGTGGAAGAACATAGACTAGATTGAAAAGAGATTCGATAATGGTTGTTTTTGTGTGCTGAAGAAGTCTCGTACATTGAGTGAACTATAGATGTGCATAGCCCAGATTGATGCCACTCTGGTAGCAGAGAATTTTCATGATTTTGTTGGATCCTTTTTTATTTATTTAAAGAAGCACTGTTGGTTTGCATTTGAATTCTAGCTTACTGTTACTTAAAAGATCCACATAGAAGTATGAAATAGAGAGTGATAGATTCTTTTGAGGTCTTAGACAGCAAGACATTTTGTGTCCAGTGTATTGATTAGGTAAAGAGAATAGATAATGCATAGAGTAGTTTTGAGCAGAGAGATTTCTCTATTCCTTTGGCATGTTTAAATCGGTGTTTGAAGTTTTTCCTTGTTTGCATGAGATTAGGGTTTGCAGTAGGGTCAACTTGAATCAGCGAGATTCCTTAGTGAAAGTGTGTATTCCTTGAAAACAAAGTTTTAACTAGCTTGGACTGATGTTTGAATTAGTTTGTTAGGGTTCTTAGTTGGTGTAGGCTTCAAAATTCTAATCCACAAGAGTGACGGAAGAATCAAACCCTTGTAACCTAATTCGAAAGCAATCATCCATTGAAAATTGAAACCTTCTTGCAAGTTCCAGAGAGTTATTATATAATTTCCCATAATAATGCATGTGAGCTGGTCAATTGTGAAATTCATCTTTGTTTTTGTTTTATATCTTGATGCAGTATGTGTTGATTAAATTCATGACATTGTCCTGTTGAAGAATGTCCATTGTAATAGAAGCCTAAGTAACCTTTCCCAAGCATAATTTGAAATTTGATAAAAGACAACTATAATTCAAAGCTGATCCCCAGAGAATAGTTGTGCATTCCGATAGCTTGAGTCTGATTCAGTTTGGTTTGCAAAGTGGAAATTGTAAAATTAAACTGCTAGAAGTATATAAATGGGTTTGCTAGGTATGAAAAATTGAAGGTTGTCATGACTCAAGTCTATGTGTAAGATTGATATCCAAACCAGTCTGATATTTCACTTCTCCGCTTAACCCTAGTATAGTGAAACTGATATGGAGTGTTGTTATTAGAAATAGTTTGAGATACCATTTGTAATTGCAAGTTTACTGTGTGAGTGTGGAATCATTTATAGGTTCACTCAGGTTAGATAATTCCTTTCAAGTGTAACCTCCGAAAAGAAGAATTAGGGTTTTTGAGATTTCTCTTCAAGCAGTGAGTTATTGTTGTTGTTTATTGGTAATGGTTTTGATTTCAGATTTAAATAGATAGAACGAATATTTCCAACTAGGATTTTCTGATTATTCCTATGAATTGATTTATTTTCTAGGTGTGTGTTTATAGATGTTTTTGTGTGCCTCAATTCTTGAATTAAATAGCATAATTAATCGTGCAAACATTGACTCTAAGAGCTAAATTTTTAGAGCGTAGTATAGCTCGTGTTTATGAGTCTGGATTGATATATAAATATTGGTGAATTAATTAGACAGTTATTTCACACAACATTTTGGTGTCGTTGCCGGGGAAGCTGTAATTCCAATATTAAGGTAATCATTATTGTCTGAAGTTTCAGAGATCTTGCAGGGCTGTCAAAGGGTGGAGAGAGTACGATAAGACGTGAGTGAAGAGCCATGCATCCACTTTTGTGGGGTTGATCCAAAGTCTGACTGATTACTGCTTATTCTCAATTTTATTCTTATTTCCTTATGCGTAGAAGTAGACCTAGGGATAATAAAGGTAGATTTATTTCCAGTTCTCAATTTCTTGAAAATTTTGGTCCGTTAAAAACTCCATTAACTAACCCTGCTGATCGTTATGTAGGTACTAAATACGAAAAAGGGAGTACTAGTGGGAAGGAGATTTTGGAAGGAGAACTTGAAAACCAAGAAGAAGTAAGGTTGTCCATTAGCTCTTTCTCCACCAACATCAGCACCAATATGGCAAACAATGAAGGTGAGAAAAAAAACAACGAGAGGAATCATGAAGAAGAGGAAGGACCAACTTTCTTTGGAGGAAACAGGAATGGCCAAAGGGGAAAAAACATTGAGGGGCCAAGGAGAGAAAACATCGATGGACCACAAGGGGGACCAGACGACGATGACGAAGAAACTACCTTTGGGTTTCCTGTCCTCGACATCTCCAGGAATATCACAATGAAGAGCATTCCAATGACCTCCCTGTTGCTCTTTTATGGTAAGTCCTCTAAAGATCTTGATGATTTCCTTTTTGAATTTGATATTTTGTGTAGAAGATATAATTACTATGATGATGCACACAAACTGAAACTGTTTCCAGCCACCCTCAAGGAAGCCACACTTCGATGGTTTATGAACTTAGGGAAAAACACCATATACACTTGGGATGACATGAAATCTATATTCCTTAAGAAATACTAGGATTTATGAAAAAATAGGGACCTCAATGATATTCTGAGAATGCAACAACTAGATGACGAGAGCTTAGAAGAATATCTTGAGCGCTTCCTGTATCATTTTCACAAATTCCGAGGAGCCCATCTAGAGGAAAAAATGGTCAAAACAGTCTTTTTAAAAGGATTAAGAGACGAATGTATCGAGACTCTAAACCTCTTAAGTGGTGGGGACATTTACAAAAAGTATTTTTCTAAAATAGTCGAACTTTGTCGAACCTATTCTAGAAGCCAGGATAAAGTAGGTAGGAAACTACGTGATAGTCTCTAACACACTGCACCTAGACACCAGAAACCTACTTCTACTGCTGTCACTAGTGTCGAACTAGGGAACCTGCCGGAAGACTTCAAAACTGACATCTTAAACAACATTGGCAACCAGCTCGACACAATGAAACATAAGAAGAAACAAGAAGACGAAAGGGTTGCTATGGCAATCTTTTGTCCTAGATGTAGGCAAAATCATATGGAAAGAGAGTGTCCCATCAATAGTATTGAGGTTTATGGATTTTGCGCCTTAGAACATGCTACTAGTAAATGCCCATCTCTTCTCGGTCTGCAGGCCATCTATAATGGAATTCTGAAAGAAATGATCCATCGAAAGCAAGTAAAAAGCCCTTTTGGAGAGGCCCCAATCAGAAAATGTTCCCAGAACCTAGTCCCCAAGGATATAGTCAAACTCAACCCTAGAAATTACAGCCAGCATATCCTCCTTGGGCTAATCCTTAAACCTAAAACACCCCATGGAACCATAACTAGAGGGCAAACCCTTATACCAACCCCTATCAGCCATAGAGCCAGTTCTATGCGCCCTACCCGAATATGCCAAGCACCCCGACATATCAGCAAGGGTATAACCCTCACACCTATCAAGGGTACAACCCAACCATGCAATCCTATCAACAAGGGTATAACCCACACACATATCAACAACCATTGTTTCCATCCCCTCCCTTGCATCAACTTTTACCTGCGCCATCTGACCCATCATCATCCTCGCAAGCACCTCAAAACCCACCCCGCCCTACACTATTGCCTGCGCAGCCCGTACCTAACCCAAACCACAATAGACCACCTCAACCTGCCCAGAACATAAACATCCAGCCTTTCCCGACATACATGATCACTACCATCCCCATGAACGAAATTTAGTTACAATTAGGGAAAACAGTTAATAATGGGAAATCAGCTATTGTCATAGAGGAGGAGGTCCCATCCACATCATCCGAAAACCATATGAAAAATGAAAAACAAAAACAAATACAAGAAGAATAATCAAATGAACCACCCTACCCAGAAAGACTCCTTGTAAATAAAGATGAGACTCCTTTGGAATACAACCTAGAAGATGAATTAAGGAATGTCTGCATTAAAATTCTACTCTTGCAAGCTATCAGAGACATCCCTATTTACACCAAAATTGTCAAGGATCTCTGCATCAAGAAGCCAGGTAGGAAAGGGCATAAGAACAAGAGCGTAAAATTCATGAGCCAAATGTCCACCATGATTTCTGACTTGCCTGCGAAGTATCAGGACCCTGGGAATCCCATTGTCACCATTGAAATAAATGGAGTACTTCTGCCAAACACACTTGTAGACTTAGGGGCGGCAATAAATGTCATGACATATGATACTATGACATCTTTGTAGTTACTAGGGATTAAACCCACCCCCATCATTCTAGAAATGGCAGACAAATCCGTCATCAAACCAATAGGAACCCTAGAAGACGTAGTGGTCACTATAGCTTCCTGGCAATACCATATAGATTTTATCACCATTTATCCAAAAACCTCGAGACCTGGACATCCTGTAGTTCTGGGACACCCTTGGTTGGCAACTGTTGATGCCGTCATAGGGTGCAGAAATGGAGAAATGATCATTTCCAATGGTTCCACTAGCCAAGCCTTGTCTATTTTTCCCCCTGCTCAGACAGCTGCAGAAGTACCATTATGGCTCAAGAGCCCCTACGAAGATGAAGACTGTATGTTTCCTTTGCTGACATTAGAACAGTCTAGAGGTCTCCAGGAACAGTCCGATGAACATATCTTGCACCAATTTTTATCTCGCAGTTCTTGTATTGATTATCTGATTTCTTTTAATGGTTACCATCATGTTTTCAGTGGTGAGTTCCAGGAAGCCTACCATCTAGCCATGTTTGCATCTTTTGCAGCAATAGAGGAGAGCCATGCACTCGCCACGGAGCCTGTGGAAATCACTTAAGGAAGAACCTTATACATCGGTGCAGAATTGACCACGAAAAAAAAGTAGCAATTGATGGGTATGATTCATGAGAAATATGGAGCATTTTCTTGGGATTACCTTGACATGCAGGGCATCCATCCAGACACCTGCATCCACCACATTTACACTAATGAAGAGATGATACCCATCCGACAACCACAAATACGAATGAACCCAGCATTGAAAGATATTGTCAAGGAAAAGCTTCAAAAACTCCTAGCTGTGGACTTATTCTATCCAATTTCAGACAGTAGATGGGTGTCACCTCTGGTGGTGGTGCCGAAAAAGAATGGCAAGTGGCGTATGTACATTGACTACAAAGAACTAAACAAGGCCACATTGCGCGACTACTTTCCCCTGCCCTTCATCGATCAGGTACTCGACACACTTTCAGGTAAGAAATACTTCTCTTTTCTAGATGGGTACAGTGGATATAATCAAATCCAGATAGCTGAAGAAGATTATTAAAAGACCACATTTACATGCCCTTGGGGCACCTATGCATATAGAGTCCTCCCTTTTGGTCTTTATAACGCCCCAACTATGTTTCAAAGAGATGTACTCGCCATTTTCTCCGATTTTGTCCATGACTGTGTAGAATTCTATATCGATGACTTCACAGTCTATGGAGATGGTTTCGGTCAAGCTTTGGCCAATTTAGAAAAAATATTGATTCGTTGTCAACAAGCAAACCTAGCCCTTAGCAATGACAAGTGCAGAATGATGCAAACAAAGGGAATCGTTCTGGGTCATCTTGTGTCATTAGAAGGAATTAAAGTTGATTTGGAAAAAAATGAGGTAATCTCACATATTCCCATTCCTAGTTCGCAAAAAGAGGTAAGAAGTTTTTTGGGCCATGCAGGTTATTATCATGGTTTTATTGAAAATTTTACTAATATTGCAGCACCATTATTTAATTTATTGACTAAATATGTTGAATTTGTATGGAATGTCAACTGTCAACAGGCCTTTCAGATACTAAAAGACAGATTATCTACCGCTCTGGTGTTGAGAGGACCAAACTGGTCCCTGCCATTTCACATATGTACCGATGCTTCAGAAACTGCACTAGGAGTAGTCTTGGGACAAAGAGAAGATCGCTATCCTTATGCTATCTATTTTATTAGCAAAAATATTTCCCCCGCTGAATTAAATTATACAGTCACTGAGAAATAATTGTTAGCAGTTGTGCATGCCATTTGGGAAGTTTAGACATTACATTACCGGTTATGAGACTTTTGTCCATACCGATCATTATTCCATTAGGTTTTTAACAAATAAACCAATCACAAATGGTAGAATAACTAGATGGTTGTTGCTTTTGCAATAATTTAATATAACTGTAATCGACAGGCCTGGAAGGGATAACCTAGCAGCTGACTTTTTATCTTGTTTGAATATTGTACAGGGAAGCACGACAACTCTGGTACTTGATGAATTCCCAGACGAAGCATTGTTCGCCATTTCTGCCATCACTCCCTGGTTCGTTGATGTTGCAAACTATTTGGTATCAAGGAAATTATCGCAGAGCATGTATGCCAGAGAAAAACATAACATTGTACAACGCATTGCTAATTATTCCTGGATTGAGGGAGACTTGTTTTACACAAGACCAGACCTGATCATGAGGCGGTGTGTGTGGGAAGATGAAATGTATGATGTCTTGAGAGCCTCCCACAACGAGCCTTGCGAGGGGCATTTTTCCAACAAACGAACCACGTACAAAGTTCTCCGTACGGGGTATTATTGGCCCTCACTCTTTAAAGATGCCAAGAAATTTCTCTCCAGTTGCGTTGCTTGCCAGTGGATGGGGAGGCCATCTTCCTCCGATGAAATGCCTCTTCAAACCCAGATATCCATTGAACCATTCGAGAAGTGGGCGTTGGATTTTGTAGGGCCCATCTCCCCGATGTCGAAGAAAAATAAATACATTTTGGTATGCACCGATTACGTCACCAAGTGGGTGGAAGCGAAAGCATTGTACGCTGCCACGAAGAAGGCAGTAGTAGAGTTTTTGTTTGAAGACATCTTCACGAGATTCGATGTACTGCGCGAGATTGTTACAGACCAAGGTACGCAATTCACATCAAAATTGGTCAAGGCACTCACTGAGAAATATCAAATTAAACACCGTAGATCTACCCCTTACCACCCTCAAGCTAATGGGAAAGTAGAGTCCACAAACAAAGTCTTTGAGTCCATCCTCATGAAAACTGTTCAACTGCACCATAAGGACTGGGCAGACAAGCTATTGGAAGCCTTATGGGCTTACAGGATTACCTGGAGAAATGTGACGGGACACACCCTGTACGAGCTAGTCTATGGGAAACAGGTACTTTTTTCCATCGAGTTCCAAGTGAAGACATTTAGGAAAGCTGCCCAATTGGGAATGAATCTGACTAAAGCCCAAGAGCATAGAGTGATGAAACTGAATGAGCTCGATGAGATCCGATAGGACACATACCACAAAATCTTGTTGGTACAAGATCAGAGAACCAGATGGCATGATAATTTTATCAAAAAGAAAGTCTTTCGTGCAGGCGACTGGGCCCTGTTGTACGACAGTAAGTTCAAAAACTTTAAGGGTAAGTTTTCTACTCATTGGTTGGGACACTATGAAGTAGTTGAAGTCTTTGATAACGGGTCAGTACATATTAGAACTATTGATAATGAGCAGACTTCCTTCGTGGTGAATGGCTATCGACTAAAAGTTTATCATAAACCACTCTCACATGACTTGTTTTTACAGGACATTCAGAAGGATCCAGGACTAGAGCTGGTTCAGGAAAATGACCAGCCTCTTGCTGGATTAGTTGATTGATTTTTCTTATCTATTTTTACATATATATGTATATATATTAATCAGTGGACTGTCAATTTCCATATCTACAGGTGGTTCTCCCCATAGTCCATGTAGAATAAAGGAGAAATTCGGTAGGAGTGGGTTTATTCCTTTATCCAGGCTTGCCGGATTACTTATGGAAAAGGAACAGTTGGAGTCTTCATTAGATGTCTTCAGACTCTCAAAAAATGAAGCTCTCAAGCACTGACTGATCCAGGCTCATAAAAATTATGGACCAGTGGTAGCTTAGGGATTCCTTGGGCATAGAAGTATTCTTTTCCGAGCCCAAGGAAATAGCTACAAAAAAGAAACTCCCTGGAGTCTTCTATGGGCAACTCAGACTCTCTAAATATGAATGCCCCGAGAAGGAACTACCTTAGGCTCGATAAAACAATAAGGTGGTGGTAGCCTAGGGATCCAATGGGCATTGAATTATTCTTTTCCGGGCCCACTAGAATGTTTATGGAAAAGAAACCCCCCCGGAGACTTCTTTCGGGACATTTCAAGCTCCCTAAATAGAAATGCCCCAGGCAGTTATCATCTCAGGCCTAGTTAAAATCCATGAGATGGTGGACAGGTTCCAGCGCTGCCTCACAAAAATTGAGTGGCACTTTGTTAGAGAAATTGGAGGTTCTATGTTCTGTCCTACACAATAACCAGTTCCATGCTTCATTTACCCTAGATTTGTCACCTTTGTACCTGAACATTCATTACTGGAAAAAATATTCTTTTGGCAATTTGTTGTCCAGAAGCTACAGCATGATCATAAATAATCTGTGGTACCAATGAGCTGTGTAGAGATCTATTTTTTTAACAGTAGTAAAGCCCTGGAATTGCAACTTAGTTCCAAAATTCTGATTGATTTGGATATCATTACTTACTGTAAATTTTACTATTAACCATGATCATCATTGTAGCAGAAGCTACAGCTCGAACAACAGACCTGCTCCTGTATTGATAATATGTGATGCTACATCCATTCCCAATATCATTTAAGTGACAAAGGTATGTGCTTAATTTGCTTATAGGTAGTTTAAATAATTACTACAAGTACATGATGTTTACCACATTCCTTTGCACCTCATCCCTGTATTCCAGTACTCCCTCTCCCTCACCTTCTCCTAAATTCCATTCATCTCCATCATCTTCCCATCAGTTTCAGATCCCAGATGATATTGCCCAAGATATACATGCTTTTACCCCTACCTCTGCTTCCATAAGCTCAGAAAAGAAAGTTCCTTTTCCAACGCAGGGTATGGGCCACATGCCAGATGAAGGTCATCCCCAATAGTCAAAAAACCCAGCAAAGATATCAGTCCAAAAAAAATAAAATAAATAAATAAATAAATAAAAAACAATTTTTTTTTTTTTTTTTTTCAAGATTAGATCAGTAAAGCTTCATAAGAGAATCTCTAAATTGAGGAACAAGGCTCACAGGTTTGAGACACTCTTCCAATACGTAAGTAAGGTAAATAATAATTTAAGAAAAGAGAACCTTCGATTGTATGTATAGAATGAGGAGCTTCAAAGGAAGGCTCGAAGGTTGCAGTCATGGAAAAGATATAAAATTCAGTTGCAAAGAGGACAAGTGCTAGAAGATTGGCTACACAGTTCAAAAAATGCTCAGCTTCATTTAGGAAGAGTCTAGAAAACTTGGCCCAAGCAACTAATTTTTGACTAGACAATGATGACTTGGAGGCATGAGGACATGCCTCAGCTCAAGTGTGGGGGAGATGTTGAGGCTACTTTTTGTCTATTCTTCATCACCTCCTTAGCCTGTTTTGGCCTAATTTTGACACCTATATACCCTCTTTTTCCTATCCTAAGTCCCTAAAATGGACAGACCTTCATCAACTATGGTTAAAGGTAAAAGAAGTACAAGTAGAGTTGTTTTCACTCTTCTATAGCTAGTATTAGGCATTTTTAGTGATATACTATTTGTCAACTTACCACTATGGGCAGAACAATGGATATCTTGCAGGATTTGTTGATTAGTTCTGTTGACTTGGAGGAAGTTATGTCTTTTCAGACATCCTACAATGGATATGCCAACATAGGAAGCTCCAGCTCAGCAAATTCAATGTCCTTCTAGCACCTTGATATAGTCAAGAGTGGTGAAGGGCCAACTGGCCACTCTACGCATGGTGGAGTTCGATTGATTTAAATTAAGATCTTTTTTTCATTATAGCTGCAATCAGTTGTAATAGAAAACTGATAATGTAATTTAGATAGGGTAATGCTAATATTGTGGATTCTATATCTCTGGTCTCCAACGCCCTGCTATGTAATGAAACTGCTACTAAATTTGCAATGTAAGCATGCCTATAAAGGCAGAGACTTGCATTTTGATGAGGAGGGTTAATGTACTAAATCTTTCAGCTATCTATTTACATTGTGCTTTGGTGTTCTAAAGCAGAAGTCGATTTAAAATGCTGGTGTGTTCTTGATTGACTGAAGATTTCCGTGGGTGTGATGAATTTCTGAAGCAAACTGCTATAGGTGTAAGTTAGTCTGTAATTAGCGCTTTCCCGGGTGTGGCAAGGGCCCACAACAGCCGGTTCAGCCCAGTAGAATTAGTTAGAGGTAATCCATAGACACTGTGTGGTTTAAATTTCCGAATTCCAGAGTTAATTGATTATTTTTGTAGATCGATTTGTTTTAGTTTGATTTAAATTTGCCGGAGTTTCAAAGATTTGAATTGCAGAGTTAATTAAATTGTGAAAATCGATTTTTTTTAGTTTGATTTACATTGCCCAAGTTTCAAAGATTTGAATTGCAGAGTAATTGGTTAAGAAAATCGATTTATGTTTAGCATAGTCCACCTTTGCTGAAGTTTAGAGGATTCGGTGATTTCAATTGCAGAGTTAAGTAGTTCTGGAAATCGATTTATGTTGTTGGATTTACTTGTTGAAGTCCCCAGGAATACGTTGATTTAAATGTATGATTGCAGAGTTAAATTATTTTTGGAAAACGATTTGGTCTTGGCTTAATTCACGTTTGCTGCAGTTTTTAAATATCGTTAATTTAAATAACAGAATTCATTGTCTTTGAAATCGATTTATGTTTCAGTGTGCTTCAGTTTCTGTGGTGTATGGATATCAATTGCTTTAAATTCCGGATGGAAATTGCTTTCAAAATTCGATCTTGAGAAATTGGTTAATTCATATGCTGTAGTGTTAAATTCCCAAATTGCATGATTGGCATTGTAGAAGATCAATCTCAGCACTAGTGGAACGTTGCCATAGGGGGCAATTGCGTAGCTCCAGGATTTGATTGGCAATATCATTGTAATTATACCCAAATCTAATTGATTCCATATAAATTTCATTCTTATATTCAGTTGGCTACATCAACATAGATTGAGCATTGCTCAAGAAACAGAGCTTGGGTACATACCCCCCATCAGCCTTAGAGAATAAGTTGTTGTGTGAAAGGCAGACCCTTGGTTTGTACACACTCAAATTTAATCTTTCTGCTGAATAAGCTAGGGTGAAACATGTATGACTAAGATCAACTCTAGTGGAAGAACATAGACTATATTGCAAAGAGATTCGATAATGGTTATTTTTGTGTGCTGAATAATTCCCGTACATTGAGTGAACTGTAGATGTGAATAGCCCAGATTGATGCCACTGTGGTAGCAGAGAATTGTCATGATTTTGTTGGATCCTTTTTATTTATTTAAAGAAGCAGTGTTGGTTTGCATTTGAATTCTAGCTTACTATTACTTAAAAGATCCACATAGAAGTATGAAATAGAGAGTGATAGATTCTTTTGAGGTCTCGGACAACAAGAAATTTTGTGTCCAGGGTGTTGATTATGTAAAGAGAATAGATAATGCATAGAGTAGTTTTGAGCAGAGAGCTTTCTCCATTCCTTTGGCATGATTAAATTGGTGTTTGAAGTTTTGCCTTGTTTGCATGAGATTATGGTTTGCAGTAGGGTCAAGTTGAATTAACGATATTCCTTAGTGAAAGTGTGTATTCCTTGAAAACAGAGTTTTAACTAGCTTGGACTGATGTTTGAATTAGTGTGTTAGGGGTCCTAGTTGGTGTAGGCTTCACAATTCCAATCCACAAGAGTGACGGAAAAATCAAACCCTTGCAACCTGATTCGAAAGCAATCATCCATTGAAAATTGAAACCTTCTTGCAAGTTCCAGAGAGTGATTATATAATTGCCCATGATAATGCATGTGAGTAGGTCAACTGTGAAATTCATCTTTGTTTCTGTTTTATATTTTGATGTGGTATGTGTTGATTAAATTCATGACATTGTCCTATTGAAGAATTTTCATTGTAATAGAAGCCTAAGTAACCTTGCCCAAGAATAATTGGAAATTTGATAAAAGACAACTGTAATTCAAAGTTGATCCCCAGAGAACAATTGTGCATTCCGATAGCTTGAGTCTGATTCAGTTTGGTTTGCAAAGTGGAAATTGTAAAATTAAACTGCTAGAAGTATATATATAAATGGGTTGGCTAGGTATGAAAAATTGAAGGTTGCCATGACTGAAGTCTGTGTGTAAGATTGATATCCAAACTAGTGTGATATTGCACTTCTCCGCTTAACCTTAGTATAGTGAAACTGGCATGGAATGTTGTTATTAGAAATAATTCGAGATACCATTTGTAATTGCAAGTTTACTGTGTGAGTGTGGGATCATTTATAGGTTCACTCAGGTTAGATAATTCCTTTCAAGTGTAACCTCTGAAGAGCAGAATTAGGGTTTTTGAGATTTCTCTTCAAGCAGTGAGTTATTGTTGCTGTTGATTGGTAATGGTTTTGATTTCAGATTTAAATAGATAGAATGAAGATTTCCAACTAGGATTTTCTTATTATTCCTATGAATTGATTTATTTTATAGGTGTGTGTTTATAGATGTTTTTGTGTGCCTCAATTCTTGAATTAAACATCATAAGGAATCATGCAAACTTCGACTCTAAGAGCTAAATCTTGAGAGTGCAGTACAGCTTGTGTTTATGAGTCCGGATTGATACATAAATATTGGTGAATTAATTCGACAGTTATTTCACACAACATTTTGGTGCCGTTTAGGGGGAAGCTGCAATTCCAAGATTAAGGTAATCATTATTGTCTGAAGTTTCAGAGATCTTGCAGGGCTGTTAGAGGGCAGAGAGAGTACGGTAAGACGTGAGTGAAGAGCCACACATCCACTTTTGTGGGGTTGCTCCAAAGTCTGACCGATTACTGCTTGTTCTCAACTTTATTCTTATTTCCTTATGCGTAGAAGTAGACCTGGGGATAATAAAGGTAGATTTATTTCCAGTTCTCAATTTCTTGAAAATTTTGGTCCGGTAAAAACTCCATTAACTAACCCCATTGATCGTTACGAAGGTACTAAATATGAAAAAGGGAGTACTAGTGGGAAGGAGATTTTGGAAGGAAAACTTACAAACCAAGAAGAAGTAAGGTTTTCCATTGGCTCTTTCTCCACCAACATCAGCACCAATATGGCAAACAATGAAGGTGAGAACAAAAACAACGAGAGGACTCATGAAGAAGAGGAAGGACCAAATTTCTTTGGAGGAAACAGGAATGGCCAAAGGGGAGAAAACATTGAGGGGCCAAGGAGAGAAAACACCTATGGACCACGAGGGGCACCAGATGACGATGACAAAGAAACTACCTTGAGGTTTCCTATCCTTGACATCACCAATAATATCACATTGAAGAGCATGCCAATGACCTCCTTACCGCTCTTTTATGGTAATTCCTCCGAAGACTTGATGCTTTCCTTTTCAAATTTGATATTTTGTGTAGAAGCTATAATTACTACGATGATGCACACAAACTGAAACTGTTTCCGGCCACCCTCAAGGATGTCACACTTAGATGGTTTATGAGCTTAGGGAAAAACACCATATGCACTTGGGATGACATGAATTCTATATTTGTTAAGAAATACCAAGATTTCTGCAAAACTAGGGACCTCAACGATATTATGAGAATGCAACAACTAGATGACGAGAGCCTAGAAGAATATCTTGAGTGGTTCCTGTATCATTTTCAAAAATCCTGAGGAGCCCATCTAGAGGAAAAAATGGTCAAAACAATCTTTCTAAAAGGATTAAGAGACGAATGTATCGAGACTCTAAACCTCTTAAGTGGTGGGGACATTTACAAAAAGTATTTTGCTGAAATAGTTGAACTTTGTCGAACCTATTCTAGAAGCCAGGCTAAATTAGGTAGGAAACTGCGTCATATTCTCCGGGACACTGCACCTAGACACCAGAAACCTATTTCTACTATTGTCACTAGGGTTGAACTAGGGAACCTTCTCGAAGACTTAAAAACTGACATCTTAAACACCATTGGCAACCAGCTCGACACAATGAAACATAAGAAGAAACAAGAAGATGAAAGGGCTGCTATGGAAAAATTTTGTCCTAGATGTAGGCAAAAGAATATGGAAAGAGAGTGTCCCATCAACAGTATTGAGGTTTGTGGAATTTTCGCCTTAGAGCATGCTACTGGTAAATGCCCATCTCTTCCTAGTCTGCAGGCCATCTATAAAGGGAATGCTGAAACAAATGATCTATCGCAAACAAGTAAAAAGCCCTTTTGGAGAGGCCCCAATCAGAACATGTTCCCAGAACCTAGTCCCCAAGGATATAGTCAAACTCAACCCTGGAACTTCCAGTTAGCATATCCTCCTTGGGCTGCTCCTCAAACCCAAAACAACCCATGGAACCAGAACTAGAGGGCAAACCCTTCTACCAACACATATCAGCCACAGAGCCAGTTCTATGCGATCTATCCGAATATGCCAAGCACCTCGACATATCAGCAAGGGTATAACCCTCACACCTATCAAGGGTACAACCCAACCATACAATCCTATCAACAAGGTATAACCCTCACACATATCAACAACCATTGTTGCCATCCCCTCCCTTGTATCAACTTTTACCTGCGCCATTTGACCCATCATCATCCTCGCAGGCACCTCAAAACCCACCTCACCCTACACTATTGCCTACGCAGCCTGTACCTCTCCCAAACCACAATAGACCACCTCAACCTGCCTAGAACATAAAAATCTAGCCTTTCCCTATATACATGATCACTACCATCCCCATGAACAAAATTCAGTTACGATCAGGGAAAATAGTTAATAACAGGAAATCAGTTGTTGTCATAGAGGAGGAGGTCCCATCCACATCATCCGAAAACCATATGAAAAATGAAAAACAAAAACAAATAGAAGAAGAAGAATCAAATGAACCACCCTACCCAGAAAGACTCCTTGTAAAGAAAGAAGAGACTCCTTTGGAATACAACCTAGAAGATGAATTAAGGAATGTCTGCATTAAAATTCCACTATTGCAAGCTATCAGAGACATCCCTATTTACACCGAAATTGTCAAGGATCTCTGCATCAAGAAGCTAGGTAGGAAAGGGCATAAGAACCAAAGCATAAAAATCATGAGCCAAATGTCCACCATGATTTTTGACTTGCCTATGAAGTATCAAGACCCTGGGAATCCCATTGTCACCATTGAAATAAACAGAGTACTTTTGCCAAACACACTTGTACACTTAGGGGCGGCAATAAATGCCATGACATATGAGACTATGACATATTTGTAGTTACCAGGGCTTAAACCCACCCCCATCATTCTAGAAATGGCAGACAAATCCGTCATCAAACCAATAGGAACCCTAGAAGATGTAGTGGTCACTATAGATTCCTAGCAATAGCCTGTAGATTTTATCGTCATTTCTCCAAAAACCTTGAGACCTGGACATCCTGTAGTTCTGGGATGCCCCTTGTTGGCAACTGATGATGCCGTCA